>CM033470.1:155269129-156469129 GCA_019447015.1 Hymenochirus boettgeri
TAACAGTGCTAAAAATATAGAAATGGATAAAGGCAAGTCATTTATTTCAGTTTAGTGTCCCTTTAAAATTAAAAGTTATTGGGGCAGGGATATAGGACTGGTAATTCCTACCTACCAATATTGTTTCTGTGAGGAGCACCAGCCCAAAGAAAACTGATTCTGCCAGTCTTCCTCCTGTACAGGAATAGTCCGGGACTAACCTGCCAAATGAAAGCTGTAAGTGCTGTTGCTCCTCAACAAAACAATATTGTAAAATAGGAATAATCAATCTTAATTCCCTGCCCCAGGTACTTTCCACATTTAAAAAGTAATTTTTTAGATTAAAGTTATCCGTTCATCAGCAATTTTATTCCAGAAAAATGTGTTTAACCTAAACTTCTTCTTTAAATAAATAGCTCTTAGTTTTTTTTAAAATGTCTGAATTCTCTCTAAAGTTATTTGCAATGCAAAAAATTCTGGGGTTTCTTCCTTACTGCACTCCCACTTCCCTTTCTTGTATGCAGAAACCGAGAGAGAGAGAGAGACGGATGTTCACGTGACCTATCTCTGGTTCACGTGACTCTACACTTTAGCAGTGCTCACAGAGAGAGATCTGAGTGCCCCCTCTGCAACTTGAGCTATAGGTATGCCACCACTGTCATATAGAGATATCATGGTAATATAAATCAATGGTGACTGTGTGGTGGTGACAGCAATAGACATCCCTTTCAGCAAAGTGCACCATATTCCTAAACACTGGGATGGGTGATCAACAAATAGATTAGCTGAATAGTAACACTAACATTAAGGGCTAGACCCCACTTGAGCACATGTAAAAGTGATGTGCATCTCTGTGCACTTTTACCATCCGCTTGTGTCCGCTTGTATCCACTTTTACATGCATTTGCACCTGCGTTTCATGGGTAAAATTAAAATCATATGTCATTTTGATTGTGTCCGCTTTTCTACGCGCTTCCATAGATTGTATTAGGTGCGATTTAGACAGAAACAGACCAAAAATTGTTGTTGTGTGTATTATAAAATCGCAACAGCTCGCAAAGCACATAGTGGAACTACTTCCCATGATTTACATTATAAATAAATTGTCAGGGGGATCGCAAAGCGGAAACGGAAAGCAAAATGCGTCAAAAACTCTCAAGTGGGGCCTAGATCTAACACTTAATCTTCTCTTGTGTCCCCATATTTCCCTGCCCGTACCCCCCACTCATCACAGAACCATCTCTTATATAGACCCCCCACTCACACTGTCTCCTCTCACCTTAAACCTTTTTCCCTTTTGGCTCCCATCCTCTGGAATTCTACCTCAATAAACAAATAAACAAATTTCAGTCTAACCTCTCATCCTATCTCTCTGAGCACAGCACAACATAGGACTGTTGACACTGCACCAGATATTACTTTATCACTTCCACCCTTTCCTATGTATTTGTATATTACCCACCTAAGTAGATTGTAAGCTCTAAGGGGCAGGGACCTCTTTCCTCATGTTACATGTTACATACAAGCACTTGTATATTTAGTGATGCTCATACTTATTTATATATTTATTTATATTTATTTACTGTCCCCCTTGTATGACTTTTTGTATTCTATATTGTACAGTATGCGTCCCCTATTGGCGCAATATAAATAAACATATACATACATACATACGCTAACTTTACATTACTTTTCTTACTTTGTACTTTGTATTTACTGTAGCTTTAAGTAACTTCTGCCCGTGACCATAATGACTATGTTACAGTATTCCTTTAATGCTTCGATTGACCTCACATTCCATCACCTGTACTCTGGGTGAAATTTTTGTAAAGGTTACTCAGTTATGGACTCTCTTGGTATTGCTTTCAAAATTACTGAACTAGGGAAATTTGCTGTAAGGGAAAATACATTTACAGCCAAGACAGTCAACAGTTCTGCTCTGTTTTTCTCATTCCAAGCACTCACAGGCAAACTTGGATGCATATAATTTCTTCTTGTGCTTCAATATAAACAGGAAGGAAATCCTCCTAGTACTTGAGGGAGGTTTCCCTAACACAGAGAAATTAGGAATTTATCCATTGCTCCTTTCATTTCACTAATGACCTGAACTTAGCATGCCTGGAAAACACGATACTCCTCAACCAAGCCTCCTTTAGCTTCTTGTACTAAACCTATCCACCACCTTTCTATGATGAACATGATCCTACTTTAGTTATTTGTTGAACAAATGCTGCAAAGTGAGGAAAACAGACACATGTTTCTGTTCTTTCTGAATTCTTGGCCATGTTACATAACTTTCATTCAGACCTCCCTGACATAACATTTAATATATGAAACTCATTAATCTTGGTTAGAGATGGACTAGAACTCGAACTTGAACCCGAGTTCAAGCCGAAATATATAAGTTCGAACGAATCTGGACTTCTCAAACTATCCTGGACCTGGATTTCTCGGACTTTCGATATTTTCCAGACTTTCGATAGTTATCAAATGTTCGAATGGTCTATTATACCAATACACGAGTAAATATTGAATTAACAAATATGCAAGTTAAATGTCTATTATACTAATACGCAAGTAAATATCGAATTATCGAATATGCGAGTAAAATGTCTTTTATACCAATACGCGAGTAAATATCGAATTAATGAATATGCGAGTGTAACCCCCTGACCAAGCTGGTACTGTAGAAAATGAACACAAGCTAATTGATGGGTATGCTGAACACTTCTGATTCAGCTATCACAGGAAATGGAAGGACATCTGCATAGAGGAAACTACACCCACCAGCATGCACTGCAAATGTTACATGGGGAGGAACAACCTGTGAGGAGGAAAGAGGGGGAGGAGCCTGCAGTGAGGGGAGAGAGGGGAAGGATTGAACTGTGTGTGGAGGACAGAGGCAGAATCTACATGTGGGGAAATCTGAAAGAGGATCCAAGGATTAACCCTTTGTTCCAGGCTGGTGGTGATCAGTCCTAGATCTTCAGAGTTGTGGGATATTTGCATCAGACTATGGTAAAGTTTGCTACCACATATTTATGGTTTAAAGTATAGGCCCAAGACTTTCCTCAGGAGTTACACAGACCTTCCTGCTTCTGCTGGATTAATATGTTACACAGATCCTCCTGCTCCGGTTAAAGACCATATTCCTTTGGATTACAATTTAATGCCCTTTTCCTACACTAATGACTGTTTAACTTGCCTGCAAAGTACCGTTATCAAAGGGCCCCAACCCAAGCCATGGCCAGCATAAGGACAATGTTATTATCTGCAAGGAACTGGGGACAAAGAAAAGTACCCATCATTCTCATTAACCACACCTCCAGGTGGGTTACACAAGTAAAATATCTATTATACCAATACGCAAGTAAATATCGAATTAATCAATATGCGAGTAAAATGTCTATAATACCAACACGAGAGTAAATATTGAATTAATCAATATGCGAGTAAAATGTCTATTATACTAATACATGAGTAAAAATCGAATGAACAAATAATATGCCAGTAAAATGTCTATTATACCAATACGCGAATAAATGTCAAATTAACGAATATGCGAGTAAAATGTCTATATACCAATACGCGAGTAAATATCCAATTAACGAATCTGCGAGTCGTTTACGGGATAATTATGGAATGTTCGAAGGTGAGAGCTTGAAAGTAGCACGCTTGAGAGTAAAATTGATTTTTCTAAAGTCCTGGATATTCGAACGTGTTTCCCAGACCATTTCCCAGGTCCCACAACCATTTACATTAAGTTACAATTGATATTTTAATTGTATTTCATTCAAATTTTTCAAACTATTTGACTCACATTGACCCATGGGTCCATATAGTTCGAAAGTTTGAAAACGGACCGAACTTTCGGAAGTTCAGGCCATCTTGGTGAACCACTGGCAAGGTTAGCAACCATCATGTAAACGAATTTCATGTTAACTGTTTTGTTGAATGTTCTGCTAAACCGAGTTCTTGACATTCTGTTAACTTTGTTACACAGTAGATGATGCATCCGAAAAAGCAAAGAGGTGTCTCACGGTAACAATAAATACAGAGAAAGCATTTTTTAAGACTTAAAAAAAAAAACAGCATACACAATAAATAAATAAGAACAAAAAGAGGGACATTTCTTTCTCACTAACTTCTAAATTCCCGAACCTTTGGCAACTGTGTTAGTGAAATGTTTTAGGTTATTATTGAGCCAAAACTTAAAAAAGGAAGGGTTGGTACCACATTATAAACAAATGGTAACAATCGCTAAGCAGTCAGACTTTTTATACCCAACTTCCTCTTATTCAGATCTGATCATGCTGTGTCCAGACTAGCACCTTCCTTCTCAGTAAACATCACCTAGTAACATGTAAATGGATTATAAATTGGTCCTCTAATATAATGCAAGTTATATAACAGATGCATAAATTAAATAGATGTATAAAGAGCTTTATACCTGTAGAAAATAAACAAAAAACTAATAATAAAATTTAATGCGGCGCAATCATATGAACAATGAATATCAAATGCTACTCCTATCTATAAAAACCTAAACACCAAGACAAAAACATATTGTAAGAGATAACAAACATCATATAATGTGCAATATAAAGATATTACAAGTTACTAATATAAAAGCATGTGGACATGGGACTGTTCTGTAAAAATTAGTGGGTCACTGTACCCTAAAAACAACTTTCCATGCCCTAAAACTATAATTCTCTAAGAAGCAGGAGAAAGTATTCCTACCACAGCTTTCCATCTGCCTGGTAGAGTTGAATATTGTTAAAAAACTGTCAGTGTAAGGTAAGCCCTTTCCCTGCCTAACTAAAGCTAATTATTTTAAAGTACTGTACAAACAGGAGGTAGGAATACTTGCTCCTACCTTGTATGGAATGATAGATTATGGGTGGGGTAGTTGTTTTAAAGGTATAGTTGCCCTTTAATTGTCTTGTATTACACATTTTATATTGTGTAGTGGAACTCAAATTAGTGGCAAATTAAATAGCTACAAAGTAAACTGATATTGTGCATTGTCAGAGTGTTATGGCTTACCATGAAATATAAAACCAGGGGCCCACCAGGAAACATTTAGGGCCCAATTAACTTTTCAGCTAGTAAAAAAGGATTGATATAGTTAAATCATTTTACTGCCTGCAGAAGTATTGTATATTGTGGTTGTTATCTGTGTCTTACAACTGTGGCTGTCAATGTGCTGATACCACATAGTAGTAAAATACTGTATGTGTACCTTTTCACTGTGGCCGGTATTTTCTGCACAGTTAAAATATACTGCTACTTGTGGTAGTTTTCGACTGTGACAAAGGATCCATTTTGGAAAATATCAATACTGATCCTATAGAAATAAGAAAATCTTCATCTCTCCTTTCCTCACTTTGTATATGTCATACTCTCCATTCCCCTTTATTAGGATACACTGATAAGGAATGCATTGCCCAATGCTGTACTAATATCAAGTTAACTATATTATCCACCAGGTTCAGAAGAATGCTGGACTTACAATAATGTATTTCACCAAGCAAAACCAACATATTTTTGGCTTTATGCACTTGTGTAGGCACTTTAATTGCTTTGATCATTTATTTTGTTTTTAAAACTTAAAGGGTATGTCCAGCAAAAATGTAAGTTTGTTTTTTACTGATTTACTGAAGTAAATCTTACAGGAAAGGAGGAGACACTTACCGACGGTCCCGCTCCAGCACCGAAATCGCAGACGCCTCCAACGTATCTCCAGTCCTTTGCACTGTGTGCACATGCACACACAGTGCAAAGGAGCGAGGACGCATCGGAGACTGTCAGAGACCGCGGGTAAGTGTTTCCTCCTCTCCTGTAAGATTTACTGAAGAACGGGAGGTAAGAGATAGTGCATTTACCTCCTGTTCTTCAGTAAATCAGTTAGAAACAAACTTACATTTTTGCTGGACATACCCTTTAATATGACTTTTTTGCTTGAAGAAATCCCCCAAAAAAGCTGTTCTTCATATGCGCAGGACTGAACATTGCAGCTCAGTCCTGTTTCAAAGCCTCCATTTGCTACATCTGTGAGCATGTTAACCTTGTACTGGCATGTGTTTTCTCTTTACAAATACTAAACAAACATCAATTGCCGGCAAATTGGGGTGGGTGTGGCTTTTTGGGTGGGGCATGGCTTTGTGGGTGCAAGCGCACCTAGCCATTTTAAACTTTTGGCATCATTTATATGCACAGTTTCTTTAAAAAAACATTTACCCACACCATAATAACAGAAGAATAAAGAATTTTGCCCAAAAGAGCCTGCCACCACGTCAAGGTAGACTTTTTAAACAGGACCCTAACTTACCTAAATAGTCCGACCTAGCCTAACCTAACAAACTATCTAAAGCTCATCTAACCATATGAAATGCCTTTTAACAATATCTAGCACATTTATTAAAGAAAATGTGAAAAAATAACATCTGCAGCAAAGTATGTTTGGTTGAGCAATCTACCACTCATACAGTGAGAACAGACAGTAAAGGTCCCATACAGTGAGAACAGACAGTAACGGTCCCATACAGGGAGAACAGACAGTAACGGTCCTATACAGTGAGAACAGACAGTAAAGGACTTATACAGTGAAAAAAGATTGTAAAGGTCCCATTTAGTGAGAACAGATGGTAAAGTCCCATACAGTGAAAACAGACAGTAAAGGTCCCATACAGTGAGAACAGACAGTAAAGGTCCCATACAGTGAGAACAGACAGTAAAGGCACCATACAGTGAGAACAGACAGTAAAGGCCCCATACAGTGAGAACAGACAGTAAAGGTCTCATACAGTGAGAACAGACAGTAAAGGTCTCACACAGTTAGAGCAGACAGTAAAGGTCCCATACAGTGAAAACAGACATTTAAGGTCCCATACAGTGAGAACAGACAGTAAAGGTCCCATACAGTGAAAACAGACATTTAAGGTCCCATACAGTGAGAACAGAAAAGTCCCATACAATGAGAACAGACAATTCCTAAGTAGAGATGTCCGAACTTCGCAAAATCCGAACTTCGCAAAATGAGAAAAATACGAGATTTTTCATATTTTCGAAAATTTTCGAAAATACGTATTTATGGAAATAAGAGAAATCCTTGTATTTTCGAAAATGTTCGAAATTATGTGTTTTCTCGTATTTTCGAAAATTTTAGAAAATACGTGAAAACTCGTAATTTCGAAAATTTTCAAAAATACTTAAAATCCGCGAATCGGAAGTTCGGAAGGCGGAAAATCCGGAAAAATCCGCCGTTCGCGAATGGGATAAATCCGCGGCGGATCCGAGTTCGGATCCGCAAACCGGCCATCCCTATTCCTAAGCAGGTAGAGGTATCCAGGTACACAGAGCGATAAATCCAGTGCTTTACACTTTTCCAGTCTCCACCTTGCTGGATAGTCAAGTCCATAAACAAGTAGTAAAGTGTAGTAGCAAAAACACAGGACTGTTGCTGTGTGAAACAAGAATTTTATTTTACACTGAAACATGCATGCTACATGTTTCCGACAGGAGTCCTTTCTAAAGCTTGAGAAAGGAATCCTGTCCGAAACATGTAACACGTATGTTTCAGTGTTAAATAAAATTATTTTTTCACACAGCAACAGATCTCTGTTATTGCTACTATACTTTACTACTTGTTTATGGAAGTGAGAACAGACAGTAAAGGTTCCACACAGTGAAAAAAGACAGTAAAGGTTTCATACAGTGAAAAAAGATTGCAAAGGTCCCATTCAGAAAAAACAAATGGTAAAGGTCCTATACAATTAGAACAGTTAATGTCCCATACAGTGGGAACAGATAGTAAAGGTCCCATACAGTGAGAGTCGACGGTAAAGGTTCCACACAGTGAAAAAAGACAGTAAAGGTTTCATACAGTGAAAAAAGATTGTAAAGGTCCCATTCAGAAAAAACAAATGGTAAAGGTCCCATACAATTAGAACAGTTAATGTCCCATACAGTGGGAACAGACAGTAAAGGTCCCATACCGTGAGAAGCAGTTAATTTCCGCATACAGTGGGAACAGACAGTAAAGGTCCCATACAGTGAGAACAGACAGTAAAGGTCCCATACAGTGAGAATAGACAGTAAAGGTCCCATACAGTGAGAATAGACAGTAAAGGTCCCATACAGTGAAAACAGACACTAAAGGTCCCATACAGTGAGAACAGTTAATGTCCCATACAGTGGGAACAGACAGTAAAGGTCCCATACAGTGAGAGCAGTTAATGTCGCATACAGTGGAAACAGACAGTAAAGGTCCCATACAGTGAGAACAGACAGTAAGGGTCCCATACTGTGAGGACAGACAGTAAAGGTCCCATACAGTGAGAACATACAGTAAAGGTCCCATACAGTGGGAACTGACAGTAAAGGTCCCACACAGTGAGAACAGACAGTAAAGGCCGCATACAGTGAGAACAGAAAGTAAAGGTCCCATACAGTGAGAAAGACGGTAAAGGTCCATACAGTGAAAACAGACAGTAAAAACTTTTTTTTTAAAATTGCACAGAAAATTTATTTACAAAAAAACCTAGTTTTTTTTACTGGTCTGGCTCTTAATGTCTGAGGATTTTGCCTCACATTGTGTCTGAGGATTTTGCCTCACATTGCCTCATTAGGGAAGTGGCCCTGAGATGAATGGATAAAATAATGATAAATTGTTGCATAATATATTTAACATGCTATGTAATAAATCTGACTGGAGTGTTCATCTATTGGTAATACTTAAAAACAATGCATAGTATCAATATTTTGTACCACATTGGTATATTATGACTATGAACGCGATCTGAATAAAGATGTAAAGCCAACGCCCCTTACCTTCCTGGCTTTGCACTTTGAAACGGTTACTGGAACCCGGAAGGTAAGATGAATGCCACACTCCTTTGTGCATCTCCCCCTGTAAATACATTTTGAGTGCATTTATTAGCAGTCAAGTCTAAGAATTAGGTTTAAAATGAAAGGGAGCATTTCATATATGAAATCAGGAAAACTATTTTGTTCATCTACATACAAGTGTATTTAATACAGGCACCTTTTTGGACAAAACCCTGAAAAGAAAAACTGATTTCATCAGTACAGCCATAAATGTGTGACTAAACATGTAGTTATTAACTAGACTCAGGTCTGTTTCAAACCTGCCAGCGTAAAGAAACTTTCTAGGTCAATGTATCCCTAGAAATCATTCAATCTGACTTCTAGTTGTAAGGAACTCTATTTTTAAATTCTGAAGCCAATTGTATGTATGTATTTATTTAAATACTATACATATACCACATCGGTGATCTTTAACACCAGAAAGAGCAACAGATAAATCAATGATATATTTGAAACTGAAAAAAGTATTCTTGGGCCATCATGAATTTCATGTTAACTGTCTAGACTTTCCATGCAATTCATGGGCTGACTAAGGTAACAAAGTGAGTAAGTAAATACTACCTGGTAAGAATTGTAAGAGTTGTAAGAGTGCATTAATGTGTCCAATATTTATGTATGGGAAACAAACGCGATTTTCAATTTATTGGGTATTGGCTTGGTGAAATGTATACAAATATTTGTCTTTATGAACAAAACAGTTCATTTTGATCTACAAAGAAATGAAAAAAACTTAACATTAGTTCCAGAGACCTTATTTGCCACACACTTTCCTAGCTGTATGATTTATTTTGAGCTTTGGTTCATCTAGTAGGACAATAAGATGCTTCTGCCATATTACTATTAGTCTCAATGATTATACTTAAAACTAACCGACAAATGGTCTGTCTTATAGATAAACACAAATACCTTATGCTACTGTCTGCCAGAGGTCCTGCTAAAGATGAAAACAAGGCATGTTACTTGGAATACTACATGGAAAACTCCAGAGACTAATGTAAGTGCTGTTCTCTATGAGTTGTTGGCCTCGGTTCTTAACATAAAAGGGCAGTTTATTTTGTATCTCCAGCCATTTAAAATAAAATAACATCAAAGATGTTATTTAAGGAGACTGTATACAGGAATTTGGGTTGGGAGTTGCAAAAGCAATAATCAGGTGAATTGGCTGTCAAGTTATATTGGCATCAATTATATTATGGAAAGAGACTTAAAGGGGAACTGTTTTCCAAAAATGACTTTAGATAAATTGATAGGAATTGCTCTCCTGAGAATTTTTGCAATTTATTTTCATTCACATTTCATTTACATTTTTGTGTGTGATATGGCAGCAGCATCACCAGGTCCCCTGCACTTCCTGCTTCCTACTCTGAAACCATGTCAGTCAATCTGCCCTGTGTCTCCTCCCCTTTGCAGCCCCTCATGTCCCTCCCACTCATGGACTCCATGGTCCCTCCAGTTGCAGGCCCCGCTTGGCCCAATCTCTTACAGCCCCATGTGGCCCCGCCCACTTGCAGGTGCCTAAGCCCCACCCACTCACGGGTGCCATGGGCCACTCAGACACCCCTACAGAAAACTTTGTGGAAATAGCCTTTTCAGGCAGAGTTCTTGGCTGTTTTCACAAAGTGGGAGAGAAGGGCTGTAGATTGCCTTACCTACTCTGTCAGGACTTCACACAGCAGAGAGGAGGAGGGACTTCCTGTCTCCCTCACACACTGGGAGTCTGAGGCTGTGCTCTGGAACTGTGCAGGAGAAGCTTTAGGAATGTCACATGTCAGCCTCCCACCCGTTAACTTTCTGGTCAGTCATTTCTTTATATCTTGGGCTGTGCAGCACGTAGAGAGGTGGTTGATGGCTCGTTTTAAACTGGCCTTTCATTAAAACTCAACGTGTTTGGAGACCACAGTTCCTTTTTTAATAAGAGTTTCTGAAGAGGTCTTAGAAATTGCAATATATGTGTACAAGAAATAATCTTTAATAGATGCTTTTTTAGTGGACAATGGAATTACGTTTAAAAAAAAACCTATGGCTGTATTCCAGCTGTCAGAATACATAAGGGGCGATTTGCTTTCTATTGGCCACTGTGCGTGGGTATGTTTTTTAGGATGTTGAACTTTTAACACCTACCACACATGAGAAGCTTGTCGAGCAACCGGTGTTTAGATATGGAGGAGGTAACAGAGGGGAGGGGGAAGAGGGGGGTGCTGCAGAGAGATCTGAGACCATGGAAAAACAGAATCAACTACAGAGGTAGGAGAAAGGCCGTACAGAGTACATGAAACGTTGCAATTGGGCAATGTGTTTTTTATATAGATGCCCTTTAAGTACCCACAAAGATTGGTGAAATGACCACACTGACTGGTAAGGTGCCCATGCAGACTGGTAAATATAAGTTGCCCACACAGACTGGTAAATATTATTGGCTACGCAGACTGATAAAGTTCACACACAGACTGGTAAATATAAGTGCGACACAGACTGGTAAATATTATTGGCTACGCAGACTGATAAAGTCACACACAGTCTGGTAAATATAAATGCCCATACAGATTGGTAAAATGCCCACACAGACTAGTAAAATAAGTGCCCTAGACAAATACAGAGGTCTGAGAAAAGTCTGTACCCAAGGAAGATGAAAGAAGCAGCAGTATGGTGGCAGACAGACATAAGGTTATCATTGTTCCCATGAGGCAGGGTAAGACTTTTGTATGAGGTGGTGTCCTGTGAAAAATAAGAAAGTTGACTGCACTCCATCTGGAAAGAAAATGCTCCAATAAACTGTGTCTCGGATCCTTGCTTCCTGGTTTTTAGAAATACAGGAGGTAATTAGTGTTATTCTGCTACAACTGGGGCATTTATATTTTCCATTCTTTGTGAGCACTTATATTTACTATATACCAGTCTGTGTGGGCACTTACATTTAATATTTACCAGTCTGCATGGGCACTTAACATTTACCAGTCTGTGTGGGCACTTATATTTTCCAGTGTGTTGGCACTTATTTTTGGTATTTACCATTCTGTGTGGGCATTTTTATTTACTATTTAGTGGCCTGTGTTTGGGGCATTTATATTTGCTAATATCATTTGGAGGCACTTTAATTACTAGTTTCTGTTTGATAAATATATTTTCACCCTCCCTGTGGTGTATATGTATGTCAGCCCCAGAGTTCCAAAGCCAGTGTTAAGTAAGCCCTTCATTTCAACAGTTAAAACTTGATGGTGAACTTAAAAGCTGACTTAAAAGTGACAAGCAATTGTTAGTCAGCCCTCCAGTTCAACAGCCAGTGTTACGTCAGCCCTCCAGTTCACCAGCTAGTGTTACGTCAGCCCTCCAGTTCACCAGCTAGTGTTACGTCAGCCCTCCAGTTCACCAGCCAGTGTTATGTCAGCGCTAAAGTTACATCAGCCCTCAAGTTCAGCATTCAGTGTTAAGTCAGTACTCAGGTATCAAAAGTTCTAGAGATGTCCCTGAAAGTGCCATGTGGAAGTAGGAAAGAAGAGCTTCCTGTCTCGAGAGAAGAAGAAATCTGCAACCTTAATAAGGAGTTAGACCTTGGGGAATTTTCTCACACTTTCTATAGTGTTAGTAATCCTGTTTTGTAGGAGTGGGTAAGCATCCTACTAATCAGGGTAGTTGAGCAGTTTAAAACTCTAACAGGAGGGTAATGGATTAGTACACTGGTTGTACACAGGTTGCTGCCTGGCAGTAGTGGTGTTAAATTGGGTGTCGCAGTGCGACCAGGCCATATTTCGGAGGTCAATGCCAAGTTTTCCCCTGCCTGTAATTTCCTGCCACAATCTTTCCAGCTTGAAACTGCAGAGGCAAATGCAGCTCAAAACCTTTGCATTTTCCTTCCCAGATCTGCTGGTGATAGCAACATTGGTAATAGCAACATTGTATCATGCTAATCAGTACCTGGAACACAGGATACAATGTTGTTATTAGCAATGTTGATATTACCGGCAGACTAGTGAGGAGAATGCGAGTGCTTTGAGCTGCATTTGCCTCTGCAATTTTGAGATGGCCTACAAAATGTTTTTGTGTGAGGCACAGCCATATACTCGAGGGGACAGTTGGTGCAGATTTAGAGACTTTTCAAACTATCCCGGATTTGTCGGACTTTCCGGACTCGCAACTGTATTTTCGATAATTATCATAAATGCAATAATTATCAAATTTACTGGTCGTTCGCTAACCATAGAATGTATCGTTCGCTAACCCTCGAATGTATGGTTTGTTTTCGGTAACCCTCGAATGTATGGTTTGCTTACGCTAACCCTAGAATGTATAGTTCGCTAACCCTCGAAAGTATCATTTTGTAATGCTCGGATTTCCCATAACCCTCGAATGTAGCTTGCGCAAACCCGGCGATTGCCTGATCGTGAAGTAAGAAGTGTTTGAACAGGTTTTGGTGATAGTGAAATGTTCCCCAGACCATTTCCAAGGTGCCACAGCCATATGAAGTTCGGCCATCTCTAGGGCTGATGATATCTATCCATCTGGCTGTCAATTTGTTTGTGTTTTTCTTTCTGTCTGTGTCTGTCTGCCTGTCTATCCATCTATCTGTTGTATTCAGTTAGATCAACTGGATTTAAAGTTTAGTTCTTAAAGACGTTTCGCTAGTCATCTGACTGGCTTTCTCAATTCACAAGTATCTGTGGCAATTATGTACCCTGGTACCCTGGAAAGTCCCAATTGTCATATCACAGCCAGGTGTTAAGGGCGTGATTGCATTGTAGCTAAGAGGTACGGTATTATAGGAACGCCCAGGGTAAGGTGTCAAAACAGCATTGTACATGGTTTTGACACCTTGCAATCATGTCTTGCATTCAGAAGGTCCCTAACACCTGGCTGTGATATGCTAATTGGGACTTTCCAGGTTACGTAATTGCCACAGATTCTTGTACAAGTCATTCTTAATTGAGAAAGCCAGACGGATGACTAGCGAAACGTCTTCAAGAACGTTTTGCTAGTTGATCTAACGGAATACAACAGATATACTATGACCTGGATGAATGAGAACCTTCACAAGCATGCCTATCTATCTGTCTATCTATCTGCCTGTGTCTGTCTACCTGTCTATCTTTCTGTGTGTGTCTGTCTGTATCTATCTGTCTGTGTCTCTCTGTCTGTCTATCTGTCTGTCAATCTGTCTATCTATCTATTAAACTTGGTGGTTTGCAGCCCACTCAGCTTCCTGGGCCTAGGCCAGGGCTAAATCATTTTCATAAAGGTGAACAGCACTGTGGTAGCAGTGAGGGTTGTTTTTGTTATTGTATCGCGGGATCGGGCTAAGGTAAGTGAAGCGAACTTCGCATATTGAATCTCCCCGATAATGTTTACACAAAACAGCTATTTATCCAGTTATATTTTTCTTAATTTCTAACTGTATATTTTGTTTTATCAATACAACAATGTACCATTTTTTTGGATATCGGATAAATCTCATATATACAAGGTAGCTTTGTCCATTAAAATACTGTTATCCATAGCCTTGACACATAGAGACCTCCAGTTTGTGTTCCAGGAGCATGACATTTTCACCATTCTAACACTAAACATAAGCCTCCTTTTTTATATTAAACAAGGTCTTCTAACAGACCACAACAAGCAAAACATGGTTAGTTTCTTCTCTGGCTGTACCCCCTCCCCTCCTTTTTTGCTGTTTGCCAAACAAACTGGGGCGAAGTCTATCCACTTTCTCTAAAAAGAAAATAGTTTTCAGGATTCATAATGGAACATAAAACCAGGCGGTAACCAAGATGAAAGGTCAGACCACAGCAGAAACAGGACCCAAATGTGCCTCCAGATTTTTCCCCATGTCTGCAAGCAAAGGGTTTTCTGTTTCTCTATTTTTGGTTAACGTGATTGGAAAAAAATAAAACAAACAAACATTATGACTGCCTATGAAACCAGTGAATTTATCTCCACCCTCACATACAAAAACAGGGAGTTACAGAGTATGAGAAGAAAGTTTATTTCTTGAATTTATAAGGGCCACTTTATTAGCAAATCAAAAATGTAACAGCACAGTCTGCCTTGTGGATTTAGCAGTGCTGGTAGATTATGATGGAGGAAAACAAGGAAAATCAAACCACTGCTTTTCTTCAGTGGAGGATGTTTGACCTTGGATAGTTAAGCTATAAGTTTATGTATTTTATTTGCTTTAAATTAAATCCTCAGACATCCACATAGAATCTACAATTGCAGCACTTATTGTCCTTGTGTCTGTGTGTCTAACACCCAAATTAATGTTAAATGGTCATTAGAATGGAAATAATTTACCTAATTTATGTTAGAAAAAGAACTTTGAGTAGGCCACCACCTGTTCTGACTTGGAGATATGGATGGAGATCATTTTAAAACAACACCTTAACAAAGGTGACCCTACCTCTACATTTCTTAACCTGTGTACATAAATAAAGAAAATAACCAAAGGTAGGTCAAGGTCAGAATATTTAACATATAATGTAATGTAATTTACAAAAAAAAAGCATACATCAAGGGGCATTTTTATAAAGGTTCGTTAAAATTTACCCCTCCGTTATTACAGGACTTTTTCGCAATTTATAAAGCAGTGATAGCCAGTGGTGAAAAGTGATTACTGCTACTTTTGGATTTTCGCCATACATCGCTGCGGTAACAGCTTAAGCATAACAACTTTATATTTATAAAATGGCAAAAAGTGTTTTATTGTGTTCAGCCATTCAAATTCGCCAAGTCTGAAATGGCGGAAAGTGGCCTTTATTTAGCCTGCCAATTGGTCCAAGGAAGGTGTCAGTACATAGTGGAGTGTTTTTCAATAGTAAAAAGTACCCAGGGGGGGTGTTAGACTATTTACAAAAAATAGAATTCTAGTGCACAAACAATTTTAATTGCATATTGCCTACCTCCATAAGGTTGCTGCTACAAACAGTCTGCTAAACCCTGGATAAATAAAAGCAATTAGTTCAATAGACTTGACGTGGTGACTGGGCTTAAAATAATTTGGCCAATTTATTGAACTAATTGCTTTTATTTATCCAGGGTTTAGCAGGCTGTTTGTAGCAGCAAAATTATGGAGATAGCCATAATGCAATTAGAATTGTTTGTGCACTAGAATTCTATTTTTTGTATGTATTATATTTTTGGTCTCTGGTTGTACTTTAATATGGATGTACAACAGCCCAATTTTCTATATATTGTGTGTTACATTGAAAGTTTGACCAAGCCTTCTGGGAAATTGTACTCCACCCAGAGTTAGGTCATGTGCTAGTTTGAGTAAAGCACTTTAAACTAGAGAGTAAGCTTCAAGCATCCAGGCCACACAGGAAGAAAGTGTCAGGCTCATGTAGCCAAAAAGGCAAGTACCAGTAGGTTAGGACCCAGTTAAAGAAAACAACCTTGACATGGATAACTGGGCTTAAAGGGCATGTCCACCCCCAAAACTATAATCCCCAACACTGGCCCCACCATGTAGTGTAGTTTAATCCTTACCTCACATCCCAACTCCATCTGGTTCTCCTGTAGTCCCCCCCCAAAGTTCCAAAAACTGCCCACCAATAGGCTAGCAGGTCCATATAGGACACTGCCTGCTACCTGGCTCCCGGAGATTCCTGCCATGCGTGCTGCAGCCCTTCTCCCCCCTCCCTCCCCCCTCCCTCTCCTCCCTCTCCCTCCCTTCCCTCCCGTTCTACTATCCCTCCCCCTAGCACAAATCCCCCTTAATATTCTGCTCCCCATGTCCCCCAGCCCCAACCGCATGTTTTTTTTTTAAAAAAGCTCCCCAAACTCTTACTTACTCTCCGCTTTCCTTCGCTGCACTGAATGACCGGCAGCCGCGTCGTGATTGGCTGCCGCTCAGCCAATCACAGACGCGACTGCCGGTTCCGCCCCTCTGCTTGCATTCTCGCAAGCAGAGGGCCGGCCGTGCGGGGAGGATCGAGGGGAGGTAAGTAAGAGTTTGGGGGGCTTTTTAAAAAACAAAACATGCGGTTGGGGCTGGGGGACATGGGGGAGCATGATATTAAATTTTTATTTAGGGGTGGACATAGCCTTTAAAATAATTTGGCCAACTACTTGAACTAAATACTTTTATTTATCCAGGGTTTAGCAGACTGTTTGTAGCAGAAACCTTTGGAGATAGCCAATATGCAATTAGAATGTTTGTGCACTAGAATTCTATTTTCTATTCTATTTTTTTTATATATTTATTTTGGTCTCTAGTTACACTTTAATATGGATGTACAACAGCCTAATTTTCTATAGGCTGTTAGACTATGTTTCAGCATTTACTGTAATATGATCTGCTATATACAATTTTCCTAAGATTCTGTTTTTCTTTTTTTACCAAAAAGTCAAATGGGGGTCTAAGGGACATATTTATAAAGGGGCATTATTTTATTTATTTTTTTTGCCACCAGACTTCACCACCAATTTTTTTAACTTTTCTTGTTGTCATAGTTATTGAAAACATAAATTTACATCAAAGGTGAAAATTACATAGCAAAAAGTAGCACTTATAATGCTGAAAATGTGGCAAAAACTTCAGTTCAGTCCAGCACATGATGGTAAATAGGTAACACTCCCTGGTGAATTTTTAAAATAGTATCAAATTGGTTAATACACACTGAACACCTATCTTTGTTATTATAAAATAGCCTAACACATGTGCTTGTTTTTTCAGCAAAAGATATGACAAATGTTCTCTATTCTATTAATAGGACTAATTTTTAGTATTTCTTATTTCCAGCAAACTGCAGCTTATTATCAAATTAGTTACATTAATATGGGAACATCCTACAGTGCTGTGTAAGAAATAGTCATGTTAATGGAACATTCCAGTAAGTAATAATGTTTGGCAAAAATTCTGGTAAAGGTGGCAAAAAGGCAAACTTTCACCTATTTATACATAGCTTTAAATAAACAAAACGACAAAAATAGCTCTGAAATTCCACCCTCTCTGGTCTGGTAATGGCTGTCACTAGACAGAAATTTCAATTTTCACCACGATACCAGACTTAACCCACTGAATAAGGCAAAGTTTCCGACATTACCCTCACAAATCGCTCAGCGATTCTTTTCCTCTCTTTGTCATTGAGATGTCCTACGATAGCGAAATGACGAAAATAACGATTGTTTATAAATATTCCCCCGAGTTTTACTTTAAAAATGGATAGTTAGAGGGTGTGTTGGTACATGTTTCTCCCTTTTTGATTGGTGTTTATCACAGGAGGATTGCAGCACCCAAGGAGGAGGGTAAAGAAAGTAAATCAGGACATCTTGGAAGTGAAAAAATAAAAGTGCTGCAGAAACCTATTGTTGGATAACTAAATATTGTAATGAAAGCTTTCAAGAAAACTTAAGTTTCCTTAGTTAAAACATTGCAAATGTATGTACTATACACTCAAGTACAGAGAACATCAAGCAAGAAGAATTCATTAAGCAAATACAGAGGGAATGGGAAGCTAGTCCAGGAAATAAACAAGTTGCAAGAATCTAAAATGAATAGCATTTGATTAGGTTAAGTTATTCCACCATAATATCCTACAGAGAATACTTAAGTGAGAGAAGAGATTGGATGGTGGGGTGAAAGACACTTAAAGGGAGGACATGGCTTTTTTTTTCCTTTTGTTTACCATAAAAAATATTTTATTCCAATAATACAGGTAACAAGTTAAATATATTCTTAGGCCACACTGCTGCTTTTTTTTTGGTCCGTTTGCATTTGAGTTTGTAATCTGCATTGACAGCTGTTTATAATGGGAATATCAGGTACTATACCACACTGTGTGCATTGTGATCCTGTCCTCTTTTAAAACATCTGTTCACCATGTCCATGCTGCACTGTAATGCAAGTCTATGGGAACTCAGAGAAAAGCAGACATAAGTCTCCCGTGGTGCCCCCTTACCAACTCAAACATTCCTGCAACCACCTCTTTAATTAGTCTCTCTATAGATTAGAAAACTGAAAGCAATTGCCAGAGATAGGGAATCTACCTGTATTTGGTTTAACTTATTTTGGGCACATTGTATTCACTCTGAGAGTATTACCGGTAAGCACTGTATTGAGTAGAATTAACAATATCCTCTAACTAACTACAAAGTGTTAGAAAAGGGTGAACTCATCCAAGAAGATTGTACTGTATACAAATAGGGAGGCTACAGGGAACTAAATAGGTAAAAACATATTGCTCTATGGGTGATAAGAGTCATTAAAAAGAAAAAAACTTTGGTGCAATCGGAAACAAATTTAATATTGATTTTAGACTATTAATTAAAGGGTATGTCCATTCAAAAATTAACTTGCTTTCTATCTGTTTTACTGAAGAACAGGAGGTAAATGCACTATTTCTTACCTCCCGTTCTTCAGTAAATCTGCAGGAGAGCAGGAGAACTTACCGGGATCGTTCCAGTGCTGACAGAGCCGCAGCCGAAATCCCAGACGCCTCCAACACCTCCAAGAACGGGAGGTAAGAAATAGTGCATTTACCTCCTGTTCTTCAGTAAAACAGATAGAAAGCAAGTTAATTTTTGAATGGACACCCTTTAAACTATGTTGATTGTGGAATTTCTACTCCTTTTGATTTCAATTGTGTTTGATTTTGATGTTCAGTTCTGCAGATTTTGTAACATTACATGGAACTGCAGATAGAATGAAACTCGCCAGTTTTGCTCATCTCTAATCTATACCCACACATGTTCAAGATTTTTTTAAAGATCCCAAATACAATAGTTAATTTAACTCAAACAAAAGTCTATTTCTCTTTCACAGGCCAGTATGAGACAAGCATTACAAATACTTTTTAACCTAGCCAACTGTCCTGAAGGTCCTTTACAGTGGCTCTTATGTGTCACTGGCAGCATGTCCTACCGCTCCAGAGAGTCATTAACTAATGTAATTTGGTTATATCAACAGTTAAAAACAACTAAGTTCATTCATTTATTTTTTTTCTGTTACTTTTTTGCAACCAAACTTTTTTATTCACCCAGTCTGAAGTGATGAATGACCTTTTACATGCTAATTTCAATACAATATTGTGTTTATTGAAACCTCTGGGAAAAGATGGAGAGTTCCAGATGTTTTGGGTTTTTACATCCTTTAACCACCTTTACTTAATTGTTGGAGTTTTACTTGTTAACAAGGGGGTTACACAGAACAAAAATAAGACCTAGAATGTACTTTGAAACAAAAAAAAGTCCAATTTTCTTTTACAAATAAACTATTACTGTACATACCTTAACCTAATTTGTACTTTTAAAAAAGCTCCAAAGGGATGGAGTTAACATTCCTCCTTCCAAATCCCTCAGTAAAGGATATTATGTCAGTGCAAAAAAGGGTAAGTGTAATTAATATGCTATTTTTCTTATTTCCCTGCCGAGTGTTGAATAACTCGGCCATAACTCACATATGTCACCCACACAGAGGAAGCAAGCGAGCAGGGACATTCTCACACTTGGGGCAAGGTTGGGAACAGAATGAGAATGCGAAATTATGGGATCTCAATGGAAATCAATGGGATTTTGGCTCTGTTTTCCACTCTCACATCACTCGGCGGTTTCGTGGGGATGTTACAAAAACATCTTAGCTTCCACAAAGCACAGTTTGGTGAGGAGACCGGAAAGTGCACAGCCTTGTGGATTCCACCTTCTGGATTTCCCAATTCCAAGTGCATTCTGGGACTGTGGAAACTAGACTATTTACACAGCTCCCAGTAATGTTTTCTGTTTGGGTATTAATTGACTGTATTGGTATTATTTTCCTGTGCCACAAAGCTACTTGCATTGTCAGTGTAATAGGGCATTACATGTTTATGCAATAGATTATCAAAAACAGATAGATGTTTTTTGTCTGTAATGCTTCGGGGAAAAAACAGCCTTTTTAGAAGTCTATTTATTCTATATTTAATGGATAATATAATTTTTTCTGAAAATTACTTTTACAGAAATACTGGGGCCCCCATGTGCTTAAAGAAGAATACTTACTAATAACAAGAATGCTAATTAGGTGTATGCCACCCCTTTATCAGCGTTATTTTCTGCATTTTAATAACAACCAAGATATTTACATTTATAACTGACACATTTTTATGCTTTTTGGCAGTTGCATCATATCAGTGAGCTGTCCATCTTTCTTTTGCCTGAACTGATAAAAAACGGTACATGAAACTAGCCCTTCTTTGTCTAGAAAAAAAAAGCCCATAAATTCACATGAGAACAATGGTAGACCTGAACAAATTCTTTTTTAGAACCTTAAAGGCTATGTCCACCCACAAAATAAAAAATTAATATCATGCATATTAAGGGGGATTTTCGCTAGGGGGAGGGATAGTAGAACGGGAGGGAGAGGGAGGGGGAAGGAGGGGGGAGAAGGTCTGCAGCACGCATGGCAGGAATCTCCGGGAGGCCAGGTAGCAGGCAGTGTCCTATATGGACCTGCTGGCCTCCTGGTGGGCAGTTTTTGGAACTTTGGGGGGGGGACTACAGGAGAACCAGATGGAGTTGGGATGTGAGGTAAGGATTAAACTACACTACATGGTGGGGCCAGTAGTTGGGGGGATTATAGTTTTGGGGGTGGACATGCCCTTTAACTGCTTTTTTACCATAATCTCTGCAAAATCTACCCAGGCACTACGAGTTAGGATTAAATGAAAGCCTGCAGTATTTCCTTTATAATGAGCCGACAATCTCACATCTCTGGCTTCAGCCTGTGAGAAAAGATAGTGGCATCACCTTACCTCTGCCCGCCCCTCTGCCACGGGGGAGAAGCATGCTCAGTAAAGATTTAATGCTGGGGAAATCAGGAAGTACCTGGGGTGAAAAACTGAGAGTTGAGAAGAGGAGCCTATTAATGCAGGCAGGGGCTAGTCACATGACTAGAAGCTGGTTACCTGGCTAAAAACAGAAAGTTTAACAATGTTTCGGGGCGTGTCGTGCACACACACATGCACGCAAGCATGTCACAAATAAAACAAACAAAATAAGTTAAAGTCTTTCAGAATACGTTTTTCTACAATCAAAGAAACTACAAATATTAATATAACTGCTAGTGATTAGCAGTTACAGGTGAACAGCACCTTTAAGACCACAGAAAACAGGAGTGCGGGGAACATTACTAAAATTGTAAGATGTAACAAGTTCCTGCAATATGTTAGGACTGAGCATGTGTAAAGAAAATAATGGTCAGTGACCACAATGTGCGATACCAGAACACTAGGAAATAAACATGTTAATAAGTTAAATGTTAACTGTGGTCTTCAATTCTTCCAAACTAGTATGGGTTATATAAAAAGCTTTCCATTTTACCTTCAAACTTAAACTTAAATCACATCTCTAGATAAAATTTGTGAAAAGTTATTGCTGGAGAAGTTCAGCAATATTACTTCCTGCTTGAACACTTCCTGTTTTTAGCCATGTGACCAGCTTGTAGTCATGTGACCAGCCCCTGCCTGCAATAATAGGCTCCTCTTTTCAACTGTCAATCCCCCCCCCCCCCCCCCCCGGTACTTCCTGATTTCCCCAGCATTAAGTCTTTACTGAGCATGCTTGTCCCTGGAGCAGAGGGGCGGGCAGAGGTAAGGTGATGTCACTAAAGCTACTGGAAGCAGGAAGTTTGAACATTCACCCCAATATCATTTCTCACAGGCTGAAGCCAGAGATGTGATTGTCGGCTCATTATATAGGAAATACTGCAGGCTTTCATTTAATCATAACTTGTTTGGAGACCACAGTTGCCCTTTAAATTTCTCAACAACCATATTAAAATGAGAGGTGAGACACTGATTACTGTTTGGGGGGTGGACATGCCCTTTAAATGGATAAGTGTGGTCTCCAAACAAGTTGATTTCAAGTGAAAGGCCAGGCTCCTACCTTTAAAATGAGCCACCAATCACCTCTTTACGTGCTGCACAGTCCAAGATATAAAGAAATCACTGATCAGAAAATTAGGGAATGGGAGGTTCTAAATCCGCAGGCACAATACTAGTTCCTCCTTCTAATCTGTGGTTGCTCAGTGCATGAGAAAGCAGAAGAAACCAGGAAGAGATCGAGTTACAGTGACTGAAGGAGGACTTAAGAGGAAGAGTTGGGAGAACAGCACATCACAGCCCACAGCAAAGAGTGTGTAAGGTCTGTAAATTTAACTTTAATATCACAGGGACTGTTACATGGTTTCAGCGCTGGAAGCAGGAAGTGTAGGGGATCTAGTGATGCTTTTATCATTTACACATAAAAATATAAATATATTACAAAATATGTAAAAAAAAAAAAATGCAATGATTTACCTAAAGTCAATTTTGGACCACAGTTACCCTTTAAAGCCATTTCAGTAGATGATGATGATGAGTAGATCTTTACTGCTGCTGAATGGTTTTTGTGTGAGCCTAAAACAAAAAAAGGGATGAATTAATAATGTGAAATATTGTTAATATTTGTTTATCAATTCACGTTACCGGTATGTCCTGCCTTGAAGAGTTTCTAGTTGAAGCACAAAAAGACACACAACATATCAACATGCATTTTGGATTGTGAAAGGAACACAGAGGAAAACCCAATTAAGCGATAACATATTATATCTATGTAACAATCTGCAGGTGCTGAACCTGTCAGTGCTATCTAAGACAATAGGCATAGGAACTTGTTGCAAAGGAACTAAAGTGTCTGTGCACTGTAGGACTGGGGGGGAAAGAGGGGGTGAACAGGAGGAGGGGCTGGGGCCAGGAGGAAGCCAAGGAGCCTGGAGAAGGTGCCAGGGGTGGAGCAGCAACTGAATGGAGAGAGGGATCTCCTGTAAAATAAGAGACAGTGACCATCCAGTTTAGAAGTGATTGTTCCCTTGTGGTTTGTGAAAGAGTCCAGGACAAAAGTTTTGTCTCCAAACCATCCTCCTTTGGATTTACTGGTCCACCATTTTGCCACTAAAAACTGCAAGTCACCCCATGCCAGAGTGAACTGCTGTGACATTTACTTATCTGTCTGTGTGACACCCTTATGGACTGGGGAACTGCTGAGCGCTGGATGTTCCACAGCACTCAGACAGTGCTTGCCCAGTGTCACCCACCTATATGCAGCAGGGAAGGAAAGTGGCCTTGTGAAAATGACCCTGCCTTCTTACCTATTTGGAGCTTAGGAGCACTAAAAGATTTCTGCTTCCCAGGGGCACTTCTAGGGTTTTGACTGCCTGAGCCAAACTTTTGAATTCCGTCCTTGATTATTTCCAGATGCGGCACGAAGTGTGCCGTCACTGTGTTAAATTGGTTGTGGCTTTCTCGGTGGCCGTGGTTTGTTGGTGGGCATGGCTAAAATTTTACAATTTTGAACTTCCTATCACATAGGTATTTCAACAGTTCCTCAGACAGTCAATTATCAATAATGTTAATTACTAGAAACAGATATAATATCCCTTTCTCAAACAGCTTGTGTTGCCACTACCATATTGCTCCTTTCAGGTTTTTGTTGCTCAAATCAATATAATTTATTTTATAACCTCTGCTATACATGTTGGTTCAACTGTTACAATACATTAGAAATACCATATTTTATGCAGTATAAAAGATTTTAGTCAAAAGATTTGTAAACCTGCCCCCACATCAAGGTAGATTCTTTCAGCAGGGCCCTAACCTAAGTAGTCTAACCTTGCCTTACAAACTAACTAAAGCTAACCTAACCAAATAAAATGATTTTAACATCATAACTGTTACTAGGGAAAATTCTTTTTTTTCTTGACTGGTCAAGGGGGAAAAATCCCCCCCACTATTGCCTGTCCGCCGCCTTTCTTCTTCAGTGCCGCCTGAGACAAATGTCTCACTCTGCCTAATGGTAGATGTGGCCCTGCTGCTTCCAGAAGGGGGCCCCCACCTTGGTAAAACATTAGTGTTAAAGGTGTGCACACCCAGGGAACTACTGTTGTACTGTCGGTTGCATCAGTTATTACATTTTGTTTGTACTGCTAATTAATGCATAACTAACTTTATTTCATCTATCTAAATAAATATTAGGTTGTGCCTGTTGCACTGCCCATGATGTGTGGTCAATGAAACGCCCTGGTGTCACTAGATTAGGTTGCAGCAGACCCTTAACATCCTTGCTGTCACCCAAGGGTGCGCTAAATATAAATATATATATATATATATATATATATAGCTTAGCGTATGTGAAATAAAATATAGGCACATGTTAGCAGTGCTCTTCTAGGGCAAAGTTCACACATGGTTGTTAATTTTTTTTTATTTATTAATAGGAATATTAGTGTATAAGCATAAATATCATATCAGATAGATTTTTTTTTTTTCTCTTAGAAATTTTCATGCTTCCATGGTATAACTACTAATACCTCTAATTTACTTAAAGGGCATGTCCACCCCCCAAACTGAAATTTAACCCACTACTGGCCCCAGTTTTAAAAAAAATCCTTACCATACATTTCTGCTCCAAATGGTTCTCTTGCGGTGCTTGTCCAGGAAACTGAAGACTAGGAGGTGTCATCTTGTATTAAAATAATACTTATTAGTGTCTCCTGCACTCCTTCCCTTCAAGGTAAGTAGTTTGATGCTGGGTGTCGCTAGGTCACCACTGCCAATGGTTTCTCATACACAAGCAAGGTATAAAATCCACCTCACGCAGATGTGTTTATTACACACGTAACATTCCGGTACCTCTAGGATAGCTTCTTCAGAGAGTACTGCCATACAACATATTAAAAATTATTATTAAGGGTGCAGACACCCTTTAATTAATGTCAAGCCATCGACAAGACCTCTAGAGCATTGCAATCCATTTGTGGACAGGATTTTTACCTCTTTAGTAAATAGAAGATGGCGTGTCAGGTCTGCAGTCTTAGAAGCGGATATAACGGATATAACAAACACACACATACATATGGCAAAGTCTCACCATAAAATAGTATTTCCTTATGTTTAAAGGGGAAGTTCAGTGCAAATACATATGGTTTTCAGAAAAAAGAACAGTATTTTTTCATCCCAATGACCTTAATCTGCCAATTCAGCATTTTGTCTGTATATAAATAAATGCTTCCTGAAATACTGACTTCCAGTTTGCAGGATCCCTAGTAAAGACCATTATGATCTTGCCTTTGACCCAGCGCCTGGGTTGATTCAGTTGCTCACTAGAGATCTGAGCATCTTTGACCCATCCAACAGCCAATCAGTAAAAATTACTGTTAGGAGCATTCCAAAGAAGTGGTGCATTCTGGGAAGAAGAAGGACCGTTAGAACCTAAAATGTCAGCTCACTAATGTCAACAGCAGGGAACAGCAAAGGGTATGAAATCAAATGATTTTTCAAAATGGGGGAGAATATGTAGAATAACTAAGAAGGCATTACACAAACTAACAATTTAACAAATATTAATAATTTTCACTGAACTGTCCCTTTAAAGAGTGTGAAATGGTTGATGAATGATATGGTTGATGTACTCGTGTACATACCCACTGGTAGTGTAAGAATTATATGAATATGTAAATATATACAAATGTCATGAAAATAGTTTGTTAAATAGGCTGATTGAAAATTCTAAATACACATTCAATTTTAGTAATGAAAATTCCAGAAAATATTACAAGAACAGTTGTTATGAATAAAAGACACGGCTTTCTGCAAGTGTATATGGGGATAAGCGCTAAATAGACCATTAGACCGTTTTGTCCTCTGGCCAACACATGAAATAATGAATGGTATTATTATTACTCTGTGTATTGATAAACACAGGGATACATTCACCAACGCTATCTGATAGCTAAAATGTGAAAAAGTGGAATTTGGCCAAATTTTCTGGGCTCAGCTTTCAGTTCCCATTAATGGATTTTCTTCCTGTAAACAAACACTGAAAAAACGAACTATTAGTAAACAGTCTGCAGCTTGCCTTCTAGCTAATGTACATTATGGAGGAGGAACAGGGCAGAGGCATCAAGAACACTCTATATGCACATTTCACTTCTTAATTTAAAGGAAAACATAACTGCTTATTGTTTGATTCTGTGCTCATGCTTATGCTGTTAACTGCCTCTTTAAAGCCAGGTCCAAGTCCAACTAAAGCAGCTTGATAAGAAAGAGTTAACATTGGACAATATAAACATCTTGAAAGACCTACAGCCTGTCATGTTATGTGCGGTAGTAGCAAATATGTTTTTTTAAATTCTGTTTATGTTTTTAGATATGAATTCTTTCATTGCATTGTAGTTACATTGGATTTCATGCTGTTACCATGTATGTTTACTTTCCTTATATTTGTAGAATCATAGACATTGCAACGCTTTACAGGCTACAGGAAATTCCGACCAATCGGATCCGAGATTGATCATCATTGATCAAAATATCAGCCACTATGTACCAGGTAAAGCAAATACAGGTGTTTAGGTGTTTCTCTGAACTTAGACGTACGCCTGATCGACTGGCCCACCAAGATATTTTAGTTGATCGGGTTGGACATTTTAACCTGAACCTGTTCCCAGTGCTATATTTCTAAATTTACTTTCATTCTAGATCACTGCTGCAGGGTTTCAGGGGATTTGATCTTATTCCCTCAACAGAATAAATTCAGAAATAAGTGCCTGTGTTGGGAAGTAATCAAGGGTGCAGGATTGTTGCCTTTTTTTTATGTATAATTATCTTCTATTTCTCCTTTAAATACACACACAGAAGCACATTATTCCACTCATGGATTTCCTTTTTATTAATACCATTCATGTTAAATACATATGCCTAAATACAGTATACACTTATTTTATAGTGTAGACAAAGCATGTTACCAACAAGCAGCACTTTTCTTGGAAGCTCAGACTGAAGTTGCCTCACATTATAACCACATTGGAAGGTTCCCCTCCCCAGCTTGTTTCAATACAGCGTTTTAGTCTGATGACCTCATTGTTAACAACCACCTGTGTTATCAGAGAGGTGAATGGACTAGTGTTTGCCAGCACCTCCCACCCACCCCAGACCTCTGTTCTCCTTCAACCACAAGGGTAGAGGCAGCTTTGGAAACTGTGAGGTAAAACCTAAACCTCCACCAATATTTACACACCTTTGTCTCAAGGTTCTTAATGCACCAGAATTTCATTTCCTGGAACTATGCCATGGTGATGTATGCCTTTACAAGTTGAGGGACATACAAGTGGAAACAGTAATACAGGAAGTGCCCACAGAGATATGTATATTAAGACTTGCATTGGAATAAACATGAACATTTACAGGTTCTGGAACCTATTAGTCATGGCTAGAAAAATGCTCTTTTGATGGTAATTATAGGAACCATTTTAACATACTTGTATTAGCATCTGCCTGTTCCTACTCCGGGTGCAATTTCCTTCCAAATGTGTCATCTTGTAATTTAACATCTGATGACATTACGAGGAAATCAAGAAAACAAATTTCACAGATTGGACTTTCTCAGATTTCAGTTCATAGTTAAGTTTCCCCACAGTCATGTATTTAACACATTTTGTGCTCACACACTAAGCATTTAGCAGTCCTTTGCAGCCCACCTAGAATGAATGAAATGTAGGACATGTATCTGTAGAGTTTTTGTCTCTACAGATATAAAGTATGACGGTTTTGCTGCACTGTTCCCATCAGGCGGCGCTTTTTTATTTACTTAGGTTTTAAAAAATGATTAGAATTATTAAATTATATTTTCTAAGCAAAGGCTTTTATATACTTTATTTATTATTATATTTATTATCTTTAATAATATTGGCAACTTCCGATACCGCTGGTTATCATAAGAGGCTTTTTTTCTCATTCCAATTTGTTTGTAAGTTTCTATATACAAAGCCATTATTGTATGATATTGTATACCATTAATAAGATTACAATGTTTACTTATAAAAAACAAATAATCCCACCCCTCAAATGAGAGGTATGTACACAATCAGTAAAACAAGACACCCCCCCTTCACACAAGTGGCAATTTTTACAAATCTCTGCTGAAATTCTATCCATATAATAAAATGTAATTTATAGTATATAGTTATATAAAACTTTACATGTTGATTCAAAATACAGATATATTATTCTAACAGGACATGCAATGTAGATTTATTCAAATTAGACATATTGAAAGTATCATTCTAAACATGTTAACAGCATTTTACCATCCATATACAGTTTCATATACTTTTATTTATTTTGGTGGATTTTGGTAAAAATAATGTTATCAGGTAGGCCATTTGCTGCCTGAATCCTGACTTGTAACTCCTTCTTGGACCTATAGAATGTTTTTGTAGAGAAATTACATTTTGCTCCTTTATAAGAACTTTGCTGACTTTTTACCACCTATTTTACTGTGAAATGAAGAATAAAAAAAACTCAATAATGTTCACCTCTTTATAAAAGTATTAAAGGGTATCTCCACCCCCAAAAACAAAGAAGAAGTAAATCCCCCCAAACCTAAACCTTGCTAGGTTTGAAACTACAAAGTCAGCTTGTAAAGGTACTTATCAGTCTTTGTTCCTGGGCCTTTCTGCTGTTCCCCGAACAGAAGAAGGGGCTGGACCAGCAGCCATGTCTGTGATTGGCTGAGACTAGGGTTGGGAGGATTTCCTTCTTGGGGGGGATGGGGATGTACTCTACTGCGCATGCCACAAACCTCTCAAAGAAGCAAATACGGATTACACACAGAGAGGCTCCTACTCTTCAGTTTCCTGGACTTTCATAAGGCCATGTAGGACAACCATATGCAGCAGAAAAGAAAGGTAGGTCTTTGAACACTACACAGTGGGCTCAACAGTGAGGCAAATTTTAGTTAGGGGAGTAAACATGCCCTTAAAATGCATTTCTGCTGTGTTGTCATATTTGTACTTTGCTGGTGTAGCATTTTAATTCATATATTATTCGTACATACTGTAGGTCTGGGGAACACGTAGATATCACCAAAATCTGTTCAAACACTAGATTTTCCCACAATCGTGCAAATGTCGGGTTTCCGCATACTACATTTTAAAGGTTATGGGCAATTTGAGCATTACATTTACATTTAAAGGTTACCAAATGATACATTTTAGGGTTGCCATAATCGAACAATGCATTCCAAAATCGAACACTACATTCGAAATTCGAACTACATACTGAAATCAAAGGCTACATTCAAGGGTTACTGAAATCAAACACTACATTTGAGGGTTGCCGAACAAGATATTCAAGAGTTACTGAAATCAAAGGCTACATTTGAGGGTTACCAAAATCGAAGTCTATATTTAAGGGTTACTAAAATCGAATGATACTTTCGAGGGTTACCAAAATCAAAGGATACATTTGAGGGTTACCAAAATCGAAGGCTATATTCAAGGGTTACTAAAATCAAATGATACATTCGAGGGTTACCGAAATCAAAGGATACATTTGAGGGTTACCTATTCGAGAATTTGATAAGAATTGAAAATAAGTCCGCAAGTTCAAAAAACCAAACTAGTTCGTAGTTCGGATTGTTGAGACCTGAACTCGAGTTCTGGTCCATCACTAATGAATATCATGATCCATGTGTGGGGCAGAATTAAACAGCACCCAGTGCAAACAGGAAACCTTCTTCCATCTTAATCCCTAAAATATCTTTAAATCTGAGGAGGGATTGTACCCTATCCATACATCATTTTAATTTTCTTCAGCAATAATTCTCTTTCCTTTGTTGCCATGTTCATGCGCCCTTTAAGAAGGCCATAATATAATATGTTCAAGAAGCTTCAAAGTTAAGATCTGGCTGATCTGTCAGGATCTTAAGTTTCTCCAGCTGTCATTAATAAATTATCTATAAATTGTAATTACTTCTTGCTGATGATTTTATAACACTCTTGGTGTGCGGTCTCACAGATGGCCATTGCTATTTTAATAAACATTTTTAAACAATTATTGTGAAACCAGAACTGTTTATAGTATACTAAACCATTTGCTATATTTTGGACAAAATATAGGTACATATGGCTTAGCTCAGTGGCATAGCTACAGACCTTTGGACCCGATGTGGAACACCACCCCATGCTGACACCACAATGCTATTCACCTAAATAAAAAGCTTGAGACTGGTAGATACATGATATATAGATAGAAAAGACTTATAGGTAGACAAAGTGACAGACAGACACAATTAGATAGGTAGACTCACAGATAGGAAAATAGTTAGACAGATACATAAAAAGATTGATAGATAGATAGATTGCTTGTGCATTGCAGTGCACCCCCCAGCAGGCCAGTCTGAGTCTGACCTTTTTCATGTGTACCCAAACCACTTACCATTTACCCAATCTCTTCCTTTTCCATTTTACAGACGTTTACTTGGGCCTCCTGGTCTGATCTAGACCTTGAATCTGAAAATGGAAATCTTGGCAAGTAGAATAATTTTCAATGTAATTATCGTTCTTGTTTTCCTATTTTAATTTAGCCATTTTTTCAAGGCTCCAATTAAACCATGAAATACTGTAGTCTATTGTATATGGCTGGTTTGATTGAAATGAGAGGTTTAGTAGTAATACCACAGACGCTGTGTAGGAGAGGTCAGAAAAAGGCAATATCATTTCTGCTATACTTGTGTGTATAAGACCTTGTCCAAAAATCCTGACAAAGCAAATGAGCAACAGTGGCTGGATATATTGTTGATGGTAGCTAAATTTGGGGCTAATTTAGCAGATCCCGTGTAGAAAAGGTAAAATCTAGGCCTGTGATTGCTTGTTAACTTGATTGTAATTTAATAGACGTAAGCAGGGGTGTCTCTCTAATGAGGCAATATGAGCAAAATGCTCAGGGTGGCGCCCCTGCTAAGTATCAGAGGCGGCAGGCAGAGCTCACTTTAATTTTTTTAAAGAAAGAGCAGAAGGATAATAAAATTGAGTGTGCGTGAGCATTTTCGGTCTTAACTCTGATCGTCATAGGATAAGTGGATAATTATCTGTGTGTGCAGAGCTAGGCACATCTTATATTCAAAATAGTTTTGGTGATCTGGTCTTTAGGGAATGTTATATGTACCAGTGTGTTTGAGCTAGGCATTAGGGCATGTTATATGCGTCTGTCTGTGTGAGCTGGGCATAAGGGCATCTTTTATGTACCCATCTGTGTGAGCTTGGCGTGAGGGCAACTTGGTTAGGTTAGTTAGCGCCCTGCTGAAAAAAATTTACCTTGACATGGTGGTGGGCTAACAAATCTTTTGGAAAAAATATTTTATTCTACAGGAATAATGGTGTGTCTTTTTGAAGAACTGTATAAATACCGCCCTGAAGTTTAAAACAACCAAATGTTTAACCACCCCCATTCAAGGAAGCCACGCACACCTAACCCTGATTGCAGTAGTGCATGGGGGGGCATTCAAAAGTTTGGCTCAGGTGTCAAAAACCCTAGAGACGCCCCGGGACGTAAGCACCAACTCTTTGTAATTCCCATGGGTTTAGCATTGTTTATTGCATATAAGATATAGCCATTTAGACAATGCATTTGGTATAGTCTTTCTTGAATTTTGTATATACCCTTTATAAGCATACATTGGTTTCAGAACTCATTCTCATTTCTATGTTTTTATGTTTTCCAAACCACATAAGTCTCTGATACATTAATGGAGTTTCCCAAAATTCTCTTAGGCCTCCTTTTAATCCAAAGAGCTTTCCAATCGTAATTGGTCCCGTCATCATGTAAACATTTGTCTCCAAAACATTTATAAATATGAGACCTGTGAGATTTGGAAATCTGTGTACACATTTCCAAATGCAATCAGAGGAAAATGAGAGAAATTAGATTCTCCCATAAGTTATGAAAAATGATATGGTAGTAACTAAATGTCGAAACCAGGTAACATAACTATGCAGACTAAGACAAAACCCAAAACATCAACTAGTGCTGGGACTGCTTTCAACCTCTACATCAATAATTAGATCCTGTCTAGAAATCAGAAAATAAACATTAAAAAGGAAAAAAAAATGGAAAGAAGTTTTATTTAAAATATACTGTATATATATATATATATATTTTCTACAATGCTTAAAATAAGGAAAATCACAAAGTGTGTTAAGGTAAATGTGATAAATAGTAAGAAAAACAGCCTTCCTTGAATGTGTAACTGGATATTGGCTATGCACAGGGATATTCATAAAGAGACAAAGTTCTGTCTTCACCACATTGTTTTGTACATTTTTCTGTTTTTTGCTTAATAGAACTAAAATTACCCTATATCCTACAATTTCTCACCCGCTAGTAAAGCACAACTGTACTGAATTTTCTTTAAAATCAAATCCAATGCTGCCTATCTTATTTTTTTGGAACCACTATACTTTTGGGCCCTTACATACTATAACAGTGAAAAGCTGTCAAGGTAACAGTGTCTGACTCGCCCACAGGGTTAAAGGGGAATCCCCTGCGGGGGCCCACAGCTCACATGGCCAAGAAAATAGAAAAAAAATGCTTAAATTTAAATTCAGAGCCAAAGGGACAATAAGGAATGTATTATACTAAACAATAGGAGTCAGTAGGAGGAAGGTTGATTTGTAAATGAGTGATAATAGAGATATGAAATGTTAGGTGGGCCTCTAAACTTGTCCTGGTGGGCCCCTGGTCTCAGAATTTCTGGTTGGTCCCAATTGCAAGGTAAGCCATAAGTTTAAATAAGCAAAACATCACAGCATGCGCCACTGTGCAGTGGCGGCACTACACTGGGGCACAATGGGGCATGTGCCCCAGTTGACAGATGCAGTACCCCCCCAAGTGCCCCCCTTCCAAGTTCCAAAGCATACTGGCTTTCCATTGTGTTGATGCTCACAACCATCCCGATTTTGCCAGTTTTGGGTGCTTTTCCCGGTGTCCCGGCACCCCTACTGTGTTCCGGCATTGTCCCTGTAAATAACGTCTGGGCAGTGTAAGTCTCCATAAAGTTTTTTAAAGACCGGAAATTCCTCTATACAAAGACCTGTCAGTGACACTGCCCGGCCGGTAGAGTCTGTGAGGAACTGTGGAAGAATCCTGGGGCACGGGGTGGGAACAACCTCCACGGCTCCTGTCTGTGTCTGAAGTTACTGAGAGGAAGTTGGTAGGAAAGCAGGGCTGAAGAAACAGGGAGAGCGGAGAAAATGAAGGGGAGGTCAGTGCCCTTGCATGTGGGAGACACTGCTGCTCTCTGTCTTTAAAGATAACTCTCTGTCTTTAAAGATACTGTGCTGCCTCAGCTGACAGTATGGTAAATGAGAATATAACCCCTCCCCATGCCATGCACATCTACCAGACTGTCAGCCAAGGCAGCACAGAGTTAACTTGAAATAAAAAGTTAGCAGCTAGTCTGTATTGAGAGCAGAGCAATGTGTGTGTGTGTGTGTGGGGGGGGGGAGTCTAATAGATAAAGGGCAAGTCCACCCCAGAAATTAAAATGCTTTTTCCCATGCAACAGCCCCCAACCCCAAAAACACTTATACTCATGGACGTCCACACATAGGGGCAAGGTGGGTCATTCCCTCCCCCCGGAATTTTGTCCCATTTTTCTTTTCCTATTATGTTGGATGTTACTCTTGAGCCGGGCCGGATTTCCTAGTTGCAGTACTTCTCTTCTGGGTTACACCATTTATCATACACATAATGGTGTGACCCACATACAAGAGAAATGGTGCGACCCGAAAGAGAATAATTAAAAGGGAAAAATAGCTGGACTTCAGGTATGTACCCGTCATGGGCAAACTTGATTGTGCCATTCACTGTGGGCAAACTTAATTATACCAGTTACTGTGGGCAAACATGATTATACCAGTTACTGTGGGCAAACATGATTATACCAGTGGGCAAACTTAATTATTAAAGTGCCCATACACGGGCCGATTATCGGCTGAAACATTTGTTCATACACATCGTGCGTCGCGGGTCAGGACCCCCAAACGCACGTGTGTACTAACCTTAAGGCATGGCTGCAACAGGAATAGACAGGTAGGTTGCTAGGTTACAAAAGCATGCAATGAACTGTTGGACTGTGCAAATAACTGACAAGTCACCAGTTTTTTTTTTAAGGGTGAACAATTATACATGCAGAGAAGAAGGATGCAGATGCTTCATGTCTCGCACTTGAAAAAGGACCATTGTGTCCGAAACATGTTGTGTGTTATTAGCCACGTTTGCAATTACCTATGGTGTTGCGGTCTAAGTCCTTCCATTAAGCATCTGTATCCTAGCATCTGCATCCTTCTTCTCTTCAGTTATGTTGTTGCCTGGACAGGGCAAGCAGTGTGACTAGAGGCAATTTACAGCCCGTTAGCGTGAACATTCTTTGATATACGCTTTATCATGTTTATATTACAATCAAAGTATCTTATGTTAATTTATTTCCCCCATTATGGCCTATGAAGCGGACTTGACCTTTTATGGTTAATCTCCTTTTCTTATCTGTAGCTTCACCTCACAGGGTTAGTTGCAGCATCTGTTATAGACAAACCTATATGCACCACCTGTGGATACATAGCTCACTAAGCAATTTGTGTTATGATTTCAAACATCCTATCAGAATGTTTTGGTGATAGTGGGGGAAACCGGAGTGCCCGGAGGAAACCCACGCAGGCACGGGGAGAACATACAAACTCCTTGCAGACGTGTCCAAGGGTGGATTTGAACCCAGGTCTCCACGCTGCAAAGGCATCTGTGCTAACAACTAAGCCACCATGCTGCCCAACTATTCTACCTTTTATTTTTATTAAGACCATCATCACTAGCTATTTGCATAATGGGGTGGAGCTATGACTCATCACTGCACAGTTTGTATTGATAGAAGCACAAAGCCTAAAGCTGGCCATACACAGGCAGATATTAGATAGATTTGAGATATCTGTCTAATGTCTAAAGACCACATTGTACAAGCAGCGATTTTTATCTTGAGATGTTCCTATCTGGCCCATTCATTTTGTCATCTCAAATTGCATTAAAGAACGGGCTAGGCGGTTGGTGCTATGACATGAATAATATAGTAAGGAGGAGAAGCCTAAAGTTAAAGGGCAGCTGGGGGAGGAGCCAATAACAAGCACCAGTGTGTTTATATAGACTTTACTTAGTTTTAGTTACTGAAGAAGCCCCCCCAGTAACAACATGTTCACTATACTTACAGTTAACAAAAATGTTGGTAGACAATCAGGGGGGTTGGACAGAGGCGTACCTGCAGGGGCCTGGGGCCCCCCACAAGAATGGAGGCCGGGCCCCTGACCCCCTTCCCCTATCCAAGATCCCTGTTTTAAACAGCTGATCGCGCATATGAATAAAACATACGGGCAATCAGCTGTTTAAAAGACCAGACCCGAACTTCCGGTTCTCATATGTCTCATTAATATGCGTGGTCATCTCCCTCCCTATCTACCTATCTATCTCCATATCTATCTGTTTATTTACATACCATATCTATATATACCATATCTCTCTATGTATCTATATATCTATCTCCATATCTATCTATCTGTCTATTTATCTGTCTGCCTGTCTATCTAGCTAGCGAGCTATCACTGCTATCTCTCTGTCTCTCACACTGTAAGGTGTGTAATAGCTGTTTTGTACACCTTACATTATACTGACATAGATTATTGGTGTTTTTTTAATGTGCCCCATTTGTTAGCCTATGTTCCCATGTTGTGCCCCTGGAAAATTCTGGAGCTGGAGCCGCCACTGGCGCCACCATTCACTGGGACCTAGAAGGAAAGGAATTGTCCCAAAAAGGAGACTGCACTTGTGTAGAGTTTCAGTAGAATAAAAATATTTTGGAAGTTTTGATTTTTATAGAGGTAAGTCAATCTAGGGCTATATTTTATAACTGGCCTTAGTTTTTAAAGAAAACCACCATGATTTATTAAACATAGCACATAATGGCAACGTTTCGGCTCTGTGCGTGGAGCCTTTATCAAGCCTTGTGCTACAAACACTGTGCAAACTACTTATAGGGGGGAAACTCCTCCCAGTGATAAAATTACTCAATTAGGTGCAAATCCTTAACCCTTACCAATCAATCCTACTACTGGGTGATCGCTAAAAAGCGATCAAAATGCATAAAAAGTGCATAGCTAGTGCTGAAAGTGCTTACAAGAGTGCTTCCAAATTTCCAATGGAAGATACTAAAGTGCTTATAGAGTGCATTCTATTATCAATTAAAGTGCATACAACTCTCGGTTTAAAAAGCAATGAGGTAATACAAGAAACTCGTCTATGACAATAAACCTAAATTAGGTGTGTAAAGTGCCGATCTTAAAGTGACTAGTGATAAATACACAAACGATTACTTAAAAACTAATGGGACTTTAGATCTGGTAAAATGATGAAACTACAAAATACATCATTCCAGAGTACTGGGTTTAAGTTACAGATGGTAGCTTGGGGGTTTAAATTAAGGTGGGAATAGGGACAAGGCTAGAATTTAAAATGTGAATGGGGTAAAGGAATCTACAACTTATGTATTATAAGAAATAATGCGCTCCTTCATATTATAATATAAGGACATTACGCCACCTCGGAGTTCCCTGCCCTGTATAAAAGCAGGGAATATGGTCAGGGAACTCCTCGGTGGCATAATATCCTTATATTTTACTGTAAGGGGCGCATTATCCCTTATATTATTATCACATTTTACTAAAAGAAGAATTTCTTAAATAGGGACACCAGTATCACTAGAATATAATATCAGTGACGTACAAATAGCCTCTGCAACCATGGTAGTTGGCCACACGATACTGTACCTGAAACAGCTGTTTTACATATCTTTTAAGTGAAAGGGGGTACACTAGAAAGTAATTTCCCTGATTGCAGGTCATTGGAGCCAAATAAAGTAAGGTGTGAGGATACAGTCTGTCACTTCTATATTGTAAAACAAAAAAAGGAGACAATGCAGGAGTGGAGCTGTTTACTGCATGTGCTTGGGAAAAGCAACTGGCAGGTCATACACTACAAGGGAGTTTTCATTAGCAAACCAGAAATTGAGGAATCATGTACAAACCAGCTGACAGATATATTGTAGGCTAATTTATTGTGCTTGGTTGGCTTCTACAACAGTTGTTAGAACCTCACAGGTTTTTTCAATGGTTTATTTGACTAATTCAGCGAAGATAATACTTTGTAAGGAGGGTCATTCTCAGTTCACAGAACTAGTCATTAGTACAGTTTATAAGCAGCTACAGTAGGTGTGCTTTTCTTAATAAAACTTAACAGGAATACATTCTTTTAAGGCTTTCTCATGCTGAGTTATAGAAAGACGGTGGCCACAGGGCTTCACTGTAGCTGTTACAAGAAAGAATAGGGGGTAGGAGTACTTGCTCCTACCTTCCCCAGAATGATAGATTACGGTATATATATGTGTAATTTGGATCCATTCCCTTGCAAGCTGCTGAATTATAAACACAAGAGAATAGACACAGATAGAGACCAGGATTACCTTATAAAGGTTACTTTTCTTGAAGAACTAACAAAAGTTAAGTTGATCTAACTAAATACCATATATATGCCATGACAAACAATATTTCACAAGACACTTCGTTCTTTGACTTGTGATATCAGGCCCCAAGATCCTTTAACCAGCAGTCCTTCATTGTTCCTAGGGGCTTCCTTCAGGGCTCTAATTGCCATCACTTTTGCCCTGTCCCAATCTAAAGGGACATTCCACCCCTAGACAAAATTTCTCTCTATTGCCAAGGACACTCCCCAAACCACAAGACAACTATACTTACCTATGTTCTGGTGGTCCCCAGAGGAAGATCATTTTCAGCTTTGTAGCTAACTTTTTTTTTGGTCCTTCTGGGTAGCAGCCATCAGAAATTGTAACTTCTCAGGCTGCATCCTCTTCAACTGTGCAAGCTCTTAAAGAAAAAACATCGGAGAAGGCAGCAACATTTAATACCAGGGCCTGCAAAGAAGCAGAAGATCTCTTTCAGGGTATTGTGGAATGCCCAATTTGGGTTAATCATGGGTACTGCCTCAACATTCCTAAAATGGTAATATTTCACTGGCCAAATAAGTAGTCACCAATGTATTTATTTTAAATTTTCACTGATTTATTTAAGGATATTTAATAAGAGGTTAAAATGCCAAAGATTTTTTTTCCCCTATATTTGTATTTATTAACCTTAATACATTTCTGCTTCTGTATCTGACCCCCCTAATGTTTCCTGAGCTCTAGGCAGGTGATTAAGTTGGCTTGTGGGTAGTCCTGCTCTAGTCAGGGTGGGACTTGGCAGTCTGAGGGTGGCACTGGGCAGTCTGAGGGTGGGACATATAAAGGCCAAACCTGTGTCCTTTTCAGCTGCAACCAAATATTGGGAAGTATGTTGTTTGTCTGGTACTTCCATACTCAAAAAGGATTTACCTACAGCATGCTTGTGAAGGTTCTCATTCATCCGGTCATGGTATATCTGTTGTATTCAATTAGATCAACTGGACTTGAAATGTAGTTTCTGAAGACGTTTCGCTAGTCATCCGACTGGCTTTCTCAATTCTGAATGAGAAAGCCAGTCGGATGACAGCGAAACGTCTTCAAGAACACATTTCAAGTCCAGTTGATCTAATTGAATACAACAGATATACCTACAGCATGATTTTAACACCGACTATTAGCAAACCGGTTAGCGCGACTTCATATTATTGTCCAGCAAACAGGGTACATGAGTCACATAAAGTTTTAAAATTGTTCAGATTTTCTTATCATAAAACTTGTTTATCCCTCATTATCCCTTTATAAATATATATATATATATATATATTATCCAATGCAAACAGGTCCAGCAGCACACTCAATAGGCAATCAGGATGCACAGCTGCAGGTAAAAATCCAAAATAAAACTGTGTATGCAGCAGCATCAACATATAACTCCAGCTAGGTAGATGCAATAAAAGACTTTATTAGGTTGTCAGACATAATGCAACGTTTCGGAAAGTATCCTTTATCAAGCAGTCAAACAAGCCTTGAATTAATCACACATGAATGGCATAATATAGTTAAACAGGAAATTGATACCATCAATACAATTACAATGTGTCATTACAATGTGACACATTGTAATTGTATTGATGGTATCAATTTCCTGTTTCTAACTATATTATGCCATTCATGTGTGATTAAATTCAGGCTTGTTGACTGCTTGATAAAGGATACTTCCGAAACTTTGCATTATGTCTGACAAGCTATAGTCTTTTATTGCATCTTACCTAGCTGGAGTTATATGTTGATGCTGCTGCATACACAGTTTTTAATATATATATTATATATATATATATATATATATATTATATATATATATACACACAACACACCGCCGTTCATACCTTCAATGTGGCTCTAGGGCATTTTTCTTCTAGAACTTTTAGCTCGTACAGAGAGATTCCCTAGAAAAAAGACCCTCTAGGGCCATTCCTGCTAACAATGGAATGTGAAATGCTGATTCTCAAAGGACATTGCAATGTAAAACAGTTTGTGTCTGAGTACAGATCATGATTACACAAATGTGTGCTCAAAAATGGACCCATTAAAGTCAATGGGCAGTGATAGTTCGGAAAGTTCGGATGACTTACAGCTAAACTAACAATGGTAACTTACTGTAAATGTCACTATCACCAAAACCTGGTTAAACACCTCTTACTTTATGATAGGGCATTTGTCGGTTTTGCGCAAGCTACATTCCAGGGTTGCGGAAAATTCGAGGGTTACCGAACAATACTTTTGAGGGTTACCGAATGATACATTCGAAGGTTACCGAAAATAGAACCATAAATTAGAGGGTTATCAAAAACGAACAATAAATTTGAGGGTTACCGAAAGTCGATGGCTACATTCGAAGGTTAGCAAACAATACATTCTAGGGTTAGCAAAAATTATCTATACATTTCAGGGTTACCGAAAACAAATTATACTTAAGGGTTACCAAACGATATACTCTAGGGTTAGAATGAATTCGATAATTATTGATTTTTTTTGATGATTATTTCGAAAATACAGCCAAGAGTCCAAACTCATAAAGTTCGACCCTAACTCGGGTTCGAATTCGGTTTTGTGTCCATCACTACGACTTATCTCCAGGTCATTTTTCATGTTCTGTGTGAACTGTAGAATGAAACATGGGATACCTACTAATAACACCTAGATATGCTTGTGAAGGGTCCATTCTCCGGTCGGTAACTGTTTATTCAATTAGATCAACCTGGACTTGAAATGTAGTTCTTGAAGACGTTTCGCTAGTCATCCGACTGGCTTTCTCAATTCAGATGACTTGTACAAGAATCTGTGGCTATTATGTACCCTGGAAAATCCCAATTACATATCACAGCCAGGTGTTAAGGGGTGTGATTGATAGTGGCTAAGAGGTGTTATAGGAACGCCCAGAGTAAGGTGTTAAAACAGCATTGTACGATGCAGACAACAAAGGCTAGTACCATGCAGTATACGTCTGGATTCCACGGTTAAAGGCATCAGAGCCAAACAGATACTGCAAAAGGCTCAAACACAGCTCCTAAGTGAACGGGTACGACAGACACATTTTACAGTCGATGCTTTAATGCACAACATTAGTCACTAGAACAGAACCTGGCCTCGCAGCTACCTGTGTCCACTGGGAAAGAGTGATGGAGTTCACCAAACAAGCACAGCTTTCTCAGCACTGTAAGGGCAAACAAAGGCAACAGAACAAGTTCTCTATTCTGTCATCAAACAGCCCCAAAGGAGAACACTACCCTTGGATACAAAAGGAGGGAAGGGGAACAGGACCCTGACCCAGCCAGAAATGGAAGTCCTTGGTAAGGGCTTGAATTGCCATCACCCCTAAGCCATCCTCTTGTGGATATTATAGCAGCCACAGAAGCCTCTATCCACAGTAATAAGGTATCACAGAGTGAGGGCAAACAACTTCGCCTTAGTATCTGCAGCCTTAGCCAGTGCTAAAACTCCTTCTCTAACCTGACTACACAGGAAAGAAGAGCCTTAACACCCCAAGAAAGATTCCAGTATCACCATTCTACCGGCAGACAAGGGAAGATGCACATGGGTACTCAACACCTCAGACTACCATGATAAGGGACCATGCTCCTGGCCGATAACAACACATATGAGGCTTTAAACAAGGACCCACCAGCCGTTACAAGAAAAGAGTCAAGACTTACTACAACGCTTCAAAAGATAAAGCCATTGACCGAGCATGTATCATCGCCTCTACCCTGGTGAGGCACATCCATGCATATATGGACTCCCAAAGATACATAGGAGGGGGGCACCACTAAGACCTATATGTCAGCAGCATCACACTCGGTAACATACAAGGTGGCAAAATATCTAGCTAACATCTTAGGACCTTTGGTGGGAAGTTCTAAGCATCACATGCAGAACTCTCAGGATTTCACCAACAAGATTGAAGATATAGTACTCGGTGTAGAAGAACTATGGTGTCCTATGATGTGACATCTCTCTTCACTTGTATACCCACCAAGGAGGCTGTTGACATGGTGAGAAAACGGCTGGGCCAAGACAGCACTCTTACCAGCAGAACTGATCTCAACCCAGAACAGGTGTGTTCCTTGTTGGACTTTGTGCCTGAATACCACCTATTTCAAATACAGGGATAAGTTCTATAAGCAAAAACATGGATGTGCTATGGGATCTCCAGTTTCACCTATTGTGGCCAACCTTTACATGGAGGAGGTAGAAACACAGGCGCTATACCTTTAAGGGCATAACACCCAGCCACTGGTTCAGATATGTTGATGACACCTGGGTTAAATCCACCAGAAGGAAGTACAAGCTTTCACAGAACACATTAATGCGGTGGACCAAAACATTAAATTCACAAGGGAAGAGGTACAAAACAACAAACTGGCTTTCTTGGACTGCTTGGTAGAAGTTAAAGAAATGGTAAACTGGAAGTAGAGGTTTACAGAAAACCAACACACACAGATCAGATTTGATGTTTGATCCCACCACCCTTCACTTAGATCACAAGCTGGGGGTCATCAGAACCCTGCAACACAGAGCCGAGAACATCCCCACTAGCACAGAGGCGAAGGCTAAAGAAATGAAACATCTCAGAGGAGCCCTTAAACTTGTGGATATCCAGACTGGGCCTTTGTCAAAAGAAGTAGAAGGAAAGAAAAGAACACGAATACCAACAGTGAAGGGGAAAGCAAGACAAGAGGAAGAACATGGTCTCCCATATGTAGCAGGGGTCTCCGAGAAAGTAAGAAGAATTTTCAAAAACATCGTATCCCTGTCTGCTTTAAACCGAACAACACACTGAGGCAGCAATTGGTACATCCGAAAGACCCAATACCAAAACACAAGAAAAGCGACATCATATATGCAGTGCAGTGCAGTGAAGAATGCTCTGATTGTATGTGGGGGAGACCAAACAGCAACTGCATCAACGTATGGCCCAGCACAGAAGAGCCAATTCCTCGGGTCAGGACTCAGCCGTGTATCTGCATCTTAAGGATAAAGGACATACCTTTGAAGATTGTAATGTTAACATACTGGCGAAGGAACGTGACTGGTTCAAGAGAGGTGTTAAGGAGGCCATTTATGTGAAAATAAAGAAACCAAGCCTAAATAGAGGTGGGGGTTCGACACCAACTGTCTGCCATGTACAATGCTGTTTTAACACCTTACTCTGGGCGTTCCTATAACACCTCTTAGCCACTATCTAATCACACCCTTAACACCTGGCTGTGATATGCTAATTGGGATTTTCCAGGGTACATAATAGCCACAGATTCTTGTACAAGTCATTCTGAATTGAGAAAGCCAGTCGGATGACTAGCGAAACGTCTTCAAGAACTACATTTCAAGTCCAGTTGATCTAATTGAATACAACAGAAACACCTAGATATGTAATGAAACTAATTAGGTAAACTAAATGGAGAGCAACAGTACATTTTTGTCTCAGCTATTTCATGGTGAATTATATGATGTAACCAAAGCCAAAATGAGCTGTAGAAAAACAACAAAATAAACACAGCAGAACAAATGTCATGGACAAATATAGGAAATTCCTCCATTAATTGGTATGCAACGATGGACACCACACAGCAAAAGCAAACCAAACAATAACTTGTATAATATAAGAAGTACCATACCAAGTCCTGTACACAAATTAGATAATTGTTGCCTGCAGGTTCAGCAGAAGACCAGGCTGCTGGTCTTCTGCTGAACAGCCTGTCTATAAGAAAATAGTAGATAAAGATTTTTGGAACGGTTGTCTATTGATTGGTCCAAATAATGTGTATAAACAAACGTACACAAAGCCTAAAGCTACAGTATGTGTACATTGCTTTAGGTTTTGAGAAGAACCACACACATATTCAGAATCCACAAGTCCCATCTCCAAGCTCAGTGGAAAGAATAAACCAATATCTCAGCTTCACATTCAGATGTGTTCCACTTCTACCCTTTATTCCTTTTTGCTCTCCCTCCCTCAAGTTTGCTCACTTTCTTCCGTCTCTCCTCTGCAAATATAATGTTTCCAATTTCCAATTACAACAGTTTTGGTCTCTTCCACCCAACCATTTCTCCCTAAAGTTTCACAGTGTATGTATAACAGTGGTGCTTGAAGTGTGTGAACCCTGAAAAACCTAGTTAAACAACAAAAATAAGTATATTTGGTCATTTATTTATTGAAACAAATCCAACAACATATGTGCTTGTGCCAAAAGTAAGTAAATTGTGAGCTCGGTTCTTGGTGGGACTGCCTTGTGGCCCAATGACTGCAACCAAATGTTTGCAGTACAGTAACGGTTGGTCAGTCCTGCACCTTGACTATTATAGCTCATTCCTCCACGTAGAACAGCTTTAGCTCTAGGATATCAGTGGGTTCCCTCACAAAAACTGATTGCTTTACGTCTAATTATATAAGAGGTAAATCGGATTAATGTCAGAACTTTGGCTTGGCCATTCCAGGGCATTCAATTTAACCATTTTTAACCATTCTTTGGTAGAACAACTTGTGTGTTTGCGGTTGTTGTCTTGCTGCTTGACCCACCGTCTTCAGTTCGTGAACAGATGTCTTTATTGTTCCATCAATGGTGGAAGCTATCCAGGATAGGAAGCAGCAAAAAAGGCACAAACCAGAACACTCCCACCATATCAGATACACACACACACACATACAAGCATACATGTAGAAATACTGGCTAATTTTTTTTTTTTTGGGTTTAACCATAAAACACAAAATTCCTGCTTTGGTGGAGATTTAACACTTACCCTCTGCACTCCTCTTCCTTTTGGGTTTTCGCAGTGCAATAATCACTTGATTTACTAAATCAAGAGAACCCGGGAATGTAAGGAGCACGGATATAATGCCCTATTTAAAAGGTGTTCATTTTTGCAGCACTATGTAGAGCTAAAACAAACGTTTGAGGTATTACATTGGGTGCACAAAACCACGCTAACCCGATATTACATAGGGAAGCATGGGTTTAACTTAATTTTACCCCACATCATGGGATGTCATATCCCCCCCATAATTTTATATTGCAGAACCAAATTTGCATTTGATCAGACTTGTACCCTTAAGAAGAAATTAAAAAAAGAAAAAAAAACATAAACAACCCATCTCCCAGGAAAATTCTAAAAAACGAAAACATTGTTTTGTAATTAAGATTTCAGTATGAATGTTTATGTCATAGAAATGGTTAGCGGGCATGCATAAAGGGAATAAGAAAGAGGTTTGTTATGTCTTGTACAGGGAAAATTCCGACTAATGAAAGACAGCTGTTTTAAAGGGAATAAAGGAAAGGTGTTTATATAAATGTAGCAGAAGAGCAAACAATGAAAATGTTTTTTTTTTTAGATTTTTTTTTAGATTTATGTGCCAAGCTTGTTTTGATTTATAACCATTCTTCCATTATATGCCCATCCATTAGTGGTGTTTTCTTGCATTTTGTCAAACAGGATGAGAAGGTATTATCAATATTACTGTACATGGTGATTTAATGACATCAATGTACAGTAAGCAGTAAAACACTATGGTCAATGGTCTCTATCACACAGACTTATTGATCTGTGTGGGTTTTGTCGGACTGCCACTTATTAGAACTGTCTATTCTATATGGTAGAATACTAATGTTTTAAAAGTGTGTTTTTGTGAATTGATATCAATATACGTATCATTAAATTCTTAAAGGGCAACTAAAGCCACATAACAACACTGAACCAGAAGGCAGAACACCTTGATATAAAACCAGTAATCTGTATCTTACCTCTCATTTTGATACAGGTGCTGGGAAATTGACCTAAATATCTTATGGTTTGTGCTTTACTTCTCAGCATTCTAGTATCACACAGTTTGGTCAACGACCATTATGTTCTGCTCATGCTCAGTCCTTAGCTATGGCACAAGTTTTTTACTGTTGTCCACACCCACTTATAATCTCTAGCCAATCCTTTTACAGGACAGATAAAGCAAGGAAGCATGTGACTGAGGTCAGGAGGTGTGGTCTGACACTGCACATACTCACAGATACTTCATCCAGTTCTTAACAGGCTTTGATTTACTTTAACAGAGTTTACTAAAGTGGGATTTTATAGTTTATTGGTGTTTTTAGGGGGGTTGTTTTCAGATTCTGGAGTATAAAAAATTGGGTTTAGTTCTCCTTTAAGCCTAATACACTTGTACAACTGTGTGAACAAGGCTCGACAGTTGATGCATTGACCATGCTCTCAGCCATCTTGTGTTTGAAAATACACTTCCATGTAGTAGCACCACCTCCATGCAATGGATGAAAGGCCTCTTTTCTCCTATAAAAGCCATGGGTGTGAGAAAGTAAAAGCTGTTGAGCTAATTCATTGCAAGGTCAGGGAGATAACTTTTCCATGAAAGTGCAAACCAATAGGGCAAGATAATTGTTTAGGACCATCCACATTGGTGCTACCTTGATGTAGTTGGAAGGCTTTTCACTTAAACATGTAATTAAAACCCCAATGTTTTTACTATTTGCCCTAGCATTCTTTGACACTATATGGAATGTGTATTGATAATATTCTTCTTGTTTGTAATAATGTCCTGGTCAGCTCAACAGCTCTTCTACTATATATAATTGTAATTTTTCCTAAGGATTGCTCCCACAGTCCCTTGTGTCAGCAAAAATATAGTTGCCAATAGCCAATAAATTGATAATAATTCAGTCACTACTCCTAGCCACCTCCACCAGGAATTAACAAACATGGTCAAACACAGCTCACTCCTCCTGTGCTGACAGCTTACAAGAAGTATTAGAGTCATCAGAGGTTTAGGTATGTCCACTGTAGAAACGCCCTTTATCCATTATTGTTTAATATAACTAATGGTAGCGTAGTGTAAAAATCATTCCCTAAAAGACTTTCATGAGAAAACAATTGCTAGTTCTGCATATGGTTCCACTATATAGTTCATTCCAAATATATAAACTTCATACAAAATTTGAAATTTGGTCATGATCCCAGGAAATGTCTGTAGGGTCAATAACTAAGAATGCACATAATACAGAAGCACATACTATACCCATACATGGGTAATAATAGTAGTTTGATGTGGTGAAGGATGTGTATGTTGTCTTTATGAAGAGGCTTAGCTTAGCTGGAGGACGATCGATGACCTATGCCAAGCTACTGAGGACTGTTTGCATCAATCTTTTCACAGATTAGCAAAACTAAAGAATTTGATGATTTAATAACTCCCAGAAGAAAATTGGTATGGAACCTCTCAATTACACAAAACCATGTTCTCCTTATATGGCAGAAGTTCATTCATTTTGTTATAAAAACGTTGATGCAATGTTGTCTTATTTAAAGACATAGCAACCTACACAAAGAATATTTTACCATGTTAGCCAGCTTGTTAATTTAGCAAGCAGTAAATTGTCCCATTGGTGAGTTTAGACTCATTTGTCTCCTTAAAGCAAGATGTTTAGTATAGTATAGTATAGTATTTGTGGTTGAATAAAGACATATGTCCATCCAGTCCAACCCATCTAGCAATATCCTCATTACCTGCCTAACTGTTGATTCAGAGGAAGGCAAAAAAAAAAAAACCACCAAAATTCATGAAGGGGAAAAAATTCCTGACTCCAAGTGGCAATCGGAAATTGTGACTTTTTATCGGGCCGTGTGGGATCAGCCAGTCTGTGTTACATCAGCAACAATGCGATAACTACTTTTAAATATTGTTTTATTCATCCTAAGCTATGTTGGGAAGGGGAGAACTTTCTCTGATTTTCATGTAAAGCTAGGAAAACCATTAATGTGGATAGCTCAGTATGCAGAAAGCTCCCAATTAGAGTGTGTATTGCATAATGTATTAATTCTTTGTCTGCCTACTATGCCAATAGAAAGAATCAATGACATTGTAGATGCCCTTTTATGTTTTCTCTCATTTAAGCTTTTGCATGTTCAGGTTGCCTTTTTTGCTGCGCTGGATCTCAAAGCTGTGTCCTGGAATAGGCAGGGATAATTGTATGTTTTATAATTAAATAAAATCTATAGTTTTATGTAATTAAACAGTAAAGATTCTGTGTTATGTCAGATCATATTATTAGAACATAGTCCAGCAGGAACTCAGAAAAACAAATCAGCAATCTCATTACTATTCTTCCCTATTGTATTATGGTACTGCTCCTGTTTTAAATTCTTTCCACTCTGTTGCAAACTTTTCATTTAGAGTGCTACACAACTTTGTGTTATATGTACAGTATATCCCTTGTTTGTTCCATGCATGTGTACACATAGTAAGTATCAATGTAATTGTGAAGCACCAGGTAAAATGTTGGTGCTATATAAATCTATATTAATGATAGATAAATGTAGATATAATAGACAATTAAAGGAAAATTAAACTGATAAAAATGACCCCTCCCCCTGTAAAGTACCCAGGGTGAAGACTTAAACTGCTAAATTCTGACTCATATATAGTTTGTAGGTAGGTATCACCTGAGGAAGGGGGTTGGACCCCCCGAAATGTTGTGTGTATTTGGCATTTGTTGTTTTCAGCACTTTAATAAATGAGTATTGTTTGAATACTATAGTGAGTGTGCCTACCTACAAACTATATATGACTGATTATACTTACCTGCAGTGGCACAGGCTATAGGAAGTGCACCTCGGACCTTACCTATCAGAGTTACCACATATATTTGGAAATTGGATGCTAAATTCTCACCCCTGGGTACAGTATCTATCTAGGTACACAAAGGGGCATATTTATAAAGGAACGAAAATAGCGCAAAAAAATTACCGCCGCACACCGCGGCCGCGAAAATAGCGCTATCGCCGTATTTATAACGGCGAGCGCCATTCCCGCGATATGTATCGCGGCCGCGATGTGTTGCGGTAATTTTTAAGGCCCCTCGCGGCGATATGTATAGTATCGCCGCGAAGGGACTTAAAATCCTTCCCGACGCATCTCCTCAGGGGGCGGGGCATACGCCCACCCCGCCACAACCCCCCGAGGCGGCGGGGAGACCCCCGCCGCCGCTTCCCAGCAGCCCCTCCCAACCCGTTCCCCGCTCGCGGCAATCTCGGAACGGGAGGCTAGGAGGGGCTGCCGGAAGGGGCCGCAGCAGGTGGTCGCGACCACCCGCCACGCACCCCCTCCCCGGCAACCCCTCCAGCCCCCCGCCCCGGCCGGGAGGGGAGCCGCTGGGAGGGGTGGAGGCTCCCTCCAGCGGGGCCCTGAGAAGGGCCTTTGGGGCTTAAGGGGGTCCCGCAGCTCGAACCGGGACCCCCCCTCCCGGCCCTTGTAAGGGCCTTTGCGGCTCTGACAAGAGCTCTTGCGGCTCTGATAAGAGCCCTTTGGGGCTTAGGGGTCCCGCAGCTCGAACCGGGACCCCCTCCCCAGCCCTATCAGGGCCTTTGCGGCACTTACAAGTGCCCTTGCGGCTCTGACAAGAGCCCTTTGGGGCTTAAGGGGTCCCGCAGCTCGAACCAGGACCCCCCTCCCCGGCCCTTATAAGGGCCCTTGCGGCACTGACAAGTGCCTTTGGGGCTTGGGGGTCCCGCAGCTCGAACCAGGACCCCCTCCCCGGCCCTTGTAAGGGCCCTTGCGGCACTGACAAGTGCCTTTGGCGGGGGTCCCGCAGCTCGAACCGGGACTCCCAGTGTGCGGCTCTTAAAAGAGCCCTTGGGCGACGTCTTTGGGCTGGCGACACCAACCCCACTCAGGTCGCCGATGCCAGGCAGACTCACTGCGGCCGACAGTGAGCCCGCTGGCACCGCCGGCCTCAGCGGAGCCGATGTTGCCAGCCGCTTCTTTCTTCAGCCATCTACTGCGATGGCATCTGAGTTCCGCGAGAAGCTCCTCTTTATATAGGTTTGCAGAAATCCATAATCCGTTTCTGATGGTCAATTTTTAATACTGCTTACATGCTTTACATTAACCAATCAGATTTCAGAACTTTCCAGAAATCTGGTTCGAGCTGCGGGACCCCTAAGCCCCAAAGGGCTCTTATCAGAGCCGCAAGGGCTCTTGTCAGAGCCGCAAAGGCCCTTACAAGGGCCGGGGAGGGGGGGGCCCTGTTCGAGCTGCGGGGTCGCGACCACCTGCTGCGGCCCCTTCCGGCAGCCCCTCCTAGCCTCCCGTTCCGAGATTGCCGCGAGCGGGAACGGGTTGGAGGGGCTGCTGGGAAGCGGCGGCGGGTGGTCTCCGCCGCCGCGGGGGGTTTGTGGGCGGGTGGGCGTGTCTCCGGGGCGGGTGCGACCACCGCGTGGGTTGCCTGCCCATCCCCGCCGCGGGAGGCTAGTATCGGCTGACTTCGCCACCTTCAAGGTGGCGAAGTAAAACAGACCGATATGCAGAGCGAAACCAGTACCGCCGCTTTATAAATAGAAGCGGCGGTAACAGATAAGTATTCGTTAACTTGCGGCCGTTTTCGGACATTTATAAATCGCGTTAAACGCGATTTATGCGTTAATGTCAGCGAAAACGGCCGCGAAAGTTAACGAACCTTTATAAATATGCCCCAAAGTCAATAGAAGAGATTTATTGTATGTGAACACCCAACATGTTTCGAGCCTTAAAGGGCCCTTTCTCAAGTGTTCTTTCCCTATACTCTAGCGCATGTATTGTCAGTGTCAAATCCAATCGGATGATGCTATTTGCAATAAGCTTGTCTTCCCATTGGCAAAATGGGTCTAGACCATTTAGGTCCTCATACTGGGCACTTTTTATGGACATAAAAGGTATAATTGCCCTTTAAATATTTAGATATTGTGTGTAAATTGTATAGTAAAACAATTTAAAATTTGTTTGCTGGATGCCATTACATTTTATGTGGCGGTTGGGGGAACCAACCATACATATGTGTAGTACATCTGAGCTGTACTTGCTGCTTAGTACAATCGGAAATAAGGAAATGTTTTTAAACAGAAAGGCAAGTTGTATGTGTGAAACCAAAATTTAAACTTAAATTGGTCAAAGGTGAAACCAAAATTTAAACTTAAATTGGTCAAAGGAGAACTAAAGTCTCTCACCATATTAATATCACTTCACCACTTTGGGGGTCCATAAAGCTTATTAGTAACTAACCCTAATGCATGATAGTTTTATAGACTGTTAAGGAAAATAATGGACCCAATGGCTTCACCCAGAAAGTGTTTTTATTACAAACATGTGTAGCAGAATATAAAATGGATTCAGTGTATACATATACAAAGCCTACTTAAATTCTTTCACTCTTTAGCTTGAGCTAGGTCACATGACATTTTATATGGCAATGCTGTTTCTAATGTAAACTACAAGGGAAATTAAACTTAGAAATATAGTAGTTCAGCTAAAACAACATATAGGGCAACAATACCCTCCTAAACTACCTTTCAAACCTCTATCAGTTCCCATTGCGTGGATCTAAAATGCTAGGTCCTCACCCCTGGGTTTTCTTTAGTACCCCAAATGAACACACAAAAGACTAGATGCTTCCAATAGGATTAGTGTGTCTTCTCATTGATATAGAACTGGCACTACAAACTGTGGTTGGTTTTCAGTAAACCTCTAGTTCCAGGTCACCATTTTCCCTAGTTTCTACCAAGCAAAGGATGGCTTTGGAAGCAATTGTAAAATTTTGCCTCCAGGGTAGTTTTTCTCACTTTTGGATTTTTGTGGTCCCCCATGACAGAATGGGGAACTTTTATTGCCCTTACAGTACTGCTATATTTGTACATGTTTTGTTCATTCTGCCACTCTTTTCCAGATAGCAACTGATAACTTAAGTTGTATCTTGACAATGGTACTTTCTTGGTACTGAAACGTTGATCAATAAAAGTTACACTCTATTAAAGACTGGTGTGCAGTGGATCTATTGAAAACTGTATACTTCATTGCAACTTTAGTAGCAATGATCACTACACACGCAGCATGATGTATGCATATATGGTGTGCGGTACAACACTTGCCTTATTAAGCAACTGGTAACTGTGACATCAGGTGCTGATTTGTTGTTTTATGTGGTAGACTCTCCCTTTAAACAAAAAATCAGGAGGGGTTTAGGAGTGAACATGGTCACCATTCAAGAGTTTTCCAGGAAGTGATAATACTGGTCTGATTTCAACTGGGAAAAGAGATGATCATTAGATCATAGTGAAAAAATTAAAGTGAGACACGCTTTAAAATTAATCGTTCTCCAAATTGTGTAAAAATCCTGGGGAATCATCAATGTAAACGTAGATACAAGGAAGTTTTTCACAAAAAGAGAAAGAATAATTTTTGGTGGGACATGTAAGTTTGCAAAAAATTGTGTCTACCGACAGTGACAGACTTAGGGGCAAATTTATAAATGAGCAGTAACTTTTCGCGTCCAAGTTTCCCGCCATTTTCGCAAAAATCGGTAATAACGTGATTTACAAATGCGCAAAACACGGCCACGAAAAGTTAACTCCTCATTAACTTCGCATCAGTTACCGCTTGCTTCTATTTATAAAGCGGTAACTGATGCGCCGCGTTATTCTTGGCCGTTTCCTTGAAGGTGGCGAAAATGGCGAGATTGTAGGGGGCTGGGAGGGGATGCCGGGAAAGGATCACTGCGGGTGGTCGCATTCATCAGAGGGGCACAGCGGGGTGTTACGCCCACCCCGCCCTCGCCCCCCCATGGCGGATGCGACCACCCATCGCAACCCCTTCCCAGCAGCCCCTCCTAGCCCCCTGCCCCGTACTCTCACGGGGAGTGGGAGGGAAGGGCCCACTGGGGGGGTGGAGGGACCCTCCAGCGGGGGCACTGAAAAGTGCCTTTTGGGGCTTAAGGGGTCCCCCTTCCCAGCCCTATCAGGGCCTTTGAGGCACTTACAAGTGCCCTTGCGGCTCTAACCCCCTTTCCCGGCCCTATCAGGGCCCTTGCGGCAGTTACAAGTGCCCTTGTGGCCCTGAGAAGAGCCTTTGGGGCTTAAGGGGTCCTGCAGCTCAAACTGGGACCCCCCTCCCCGGCCCTTATAAGGGCCCTTGTGGCAGGGGGTCCCACAGCTCAAACCAGGACCCCCCTTGAGCGGCTCTTAAAAGAGCCCTTAGGCGACGTCTTCTTTCTTCCATCCAGCGCCATCAGTTCCACTGAGGTCGCCGACCCCTGAGAGGTACCCCCGGCGGGCGCCAGCAGCCTCAACAAGGCTGATGTTGCTGGCGTCTTGATCTCCTGCAACGTCTTTGAGGTAGCGACACCAACCCCACTGAGGTCGCCAATGCCAGGCAGGCTCACTGCGGCCGCCAGTGATCTCGCTGGCACCGCCGGCCTCAGCGGAGCCGATGCTGCTAGCCGCTTCTTACTTCAGCCATCCACTGGGATGGCATATGAGTTCCACAGTGGTTTGCAGATCTTTATACAGGTTTGCCGAAAACCCTAATCCGTTTCTGACTGGTCAATTTTTTAATGCTTGGTTTATATGTTTTACATTAACCAATCAGATTTCCCACCCCGCCCTCGCCACGGGGGACGAGGGTGGAGTGGGCGTACATCCCCGCCCTCGCCACGGGGGGGTGAGGGCGGAGTGGGCGTACCACCCCACTGTGCACCTCTGATGAATGTGACCACCTTTGCAATCCTTTCCCGGCATCCCCTCCCAGCCCCCTGCTCCGTCTTGGGATCCGCAGAGGTATTGTATTTAGCGCATTGCGCTAAGTGCAGTATCGCCGGGAAGATAGTTCAAATTACCGCCGCACATCGCAGCCACAAAACATTTGCCATGATGCCACTCGCCATTATAATTATGGCAAAAGCGGTATTTTTTCTGCTGCAATATGTTGCGGTTATTTTACGGGGCTAATATCGGCCGTTTGTAAATATGGCACTAACAGGGTTATTCAATAAAAGTTCTTATCGTTAAAAACGGTGCTAATTTTGCCCCAACCAATCAGATGTTAGCTTTCAAATGTTAAATATTATCTGATTGGTTGTGGCAAAATTAGCACCGTTTTTAACGATAAGAACTTTTATTGAATCTCCCTGTAATTACATAACTCGTGTTGATAGAAATGAGAGTTGGGGCCATATTTCTGAATATCGGTAATGTACGACCACTGCCATAAATGTACAGCTGCCATAAATGTGCAGCTGCAGTCGTACATTTACATTGAACGTTCGTTAATTAACAACGTTCGGTCGTAGAATACCACTTCCATGGAATTCTATGGGGATCATAAATCTACGACCAAGTTATCGTAGATTTACGATTGCTAAACCGATCGGAAATTAACGAAAATTGGCAAAAAAGTGATACTGCGCCTTTATAAATATGGCCCTTGAAGCCCCATAAATAATCAAACAATTAAATTAAAAAGCAAGTGACAGGGAAGGATATTTACAATATTGGTAGGAAGATGCTTGTTTCTAAAAAAAGTTTTAACCTTGGTTCATTGTTTGATTTACTCACCAAGTGTTGAGGTTTTAAAGCTGTCAGTCTGTGGGTGAGATATAAGATGAGGTACAGTTGTGCACAAACCTCAAACACTGGCCACACACACAGTGAAATGTGATCAGTTATTCACAGGGTCAACCTGTAAACTGCAAGAGGTTGATTCTGGCCATGCTGGAGATGGGCCATTTTTAAAGAGGGTGGGCTGTGTCTGTGAAAAAATCCTTAAATTAAACAGTAGATGCTTAGAAGAACCAATGACAAAATTGTTTTGTCAAATTTGGTGACAGAATAAATTTTAAACCTTTTATAACAGAAAATCCTGTGGTTGTGCATAATTATTTTGACATTTACCTCTAAATAACATGGTGTTCTTACATGGGAGGAGAAGTGTTACAAATTTATATCTGTTGTATTCAATTAGATCAACTGGACTTGAAGTTTAGTTCTTGAAGACTAGTCATCCGACTGGCTTTCTCAATTCAGAATGACTTGTACAAGAATCTGTGGCAATTATGTACCCTGGAAAATCCCAATTAGCATATCACAGCCAAGTGTTAAGGGCGTGATTGGTGGCTAAGTGGTGTTATAGGAATGCCAGGGTAAGGTGTCAAAACAGCATTGTACATGGCAGACCCCCCAACCTATATTTAGGCTTGGTTTCTTTATTTTCACATAACTGGCCTCCTTGACACCTCTCTTGAACCAGTCACATTCCTTTGTCAATATGTTAACATTACAATCTTCAAAGGTATGTCCTTTATCCTTAAGATGCAGGTACACGGCTGAGTCCTGACCCGAGGAATTGGCTCTTCTGTGCTGGTCCATACGTTGATGCAGATTGCTACAGATTCTTGTGCAAGTCTTTCTGAATTGAGAAAGCCAGTCAGATGACTAGCGAAACGTCTTCAAGACCGTGGAGGGATAAAGAGAAAAGGACCCGGTCAGCCCAGAATACCAGATTAAAACCTTTTACTTTTAAATAAGACACAGACACCACTTTTTTGGGTTAAACAATCGGCCACGGCTTTTTTATTAAATATTAATTTAAATAACTTAAATTTAAATATGCCCTTTGCATATTTCCAAACTGTACACCCTTGCGTGCCAATAACCATACTTGTTGTTAACCATCTCCAGCCGTAGAACACAGCTTGAATGCCAACCTCTGTCTTGCCAGAGGGCATGTAACGGCTCCATCAATTTCCAGCAAGGGTGTACCCGCCACTAGGAGCTCATGTACCCCTACACTGAGCTCCTACCGCCACTCAACAAAAATAAGGCTTGGTCAATGCCGTCTTGTAAGCCTGATAGAAATATATCCAAGCCGATCTCATTCAGGTGTATCCCATCTGGCCTCATCAGTGACCTATTGTCACCCTCCAATTGCCTGTGTCTTATGACAACTCCACCCAAGGAGCGTATGAATCTGGAGATCCGTGTGTTCACTACCCTCCTAGCCCTCTCTATGGCTGCCGGGTCCCTGGCACCCTGCCACACCACCCGGGGAACAATCTCTGACCAAACCAGGACTACCTCATTGAAGAATCCTCGGATTCTGGATATATCCACCTTCATGAGTATCATGAGATCCGATAGTCGAGACAGAGATCGTTCCCCGCGGCGTGGATAACTAGAACCAAAGGCCCTCGATCTCGCCTGCTAATCTCCACTGCTTCCGGCAAAACTTGCCACCAAGACATCCCCCTGATGCCCTTCCATTCCAGCGCCGCCGCAGTAAATCCCAAGTTCCTTCCTCCGGGTCGAATCTCCGCTCTCCTTGCCGCCCAGAATAGATATGAGTGCCCGATCAGCCATACGACCACTTGTTTGTTTCCTAAAACCAAAACATCAGTTAATGGCTAATTCCGGTCGAATGTAACGTGCCACACAGCTCGATCTCCATCTTCCTAAACGCTTAACCTCCTGTTCGGAAAAACCTAAAGTATATGCCTCAGTAGCAGCCCCTATTCTAGGAATGTGTGCCAAACTCCTTTGGATTAAGCCCAATTCGACACAAGGATACCTTCAGAATAGATTCAAACTGATAGCGGGTGAGGGGGGCCCCCCCGAGATGGGACAGAAAGAACGGGGAAGGAGCCCTACTTGCTGCAAAATCTGTTATCGCTGAAACCGGGCAGAAACCCCCTTTTAACGGAAGGATCGAAAACCAAGCTCCAGCACCAAAAACATCCGTTTTCGATCTGTTGATGTGAACCCTAATTCTACCATTCATTACGCATACGTCCTCCACTCGTAAACCTCCCGTCCCCTTAGCCCCAGGGGGAACCAGCTCACCCACCCGCATGGCTCCGAAAAATGCTAAGGAAAAACCAGCCTTGCAAAGAGATGCCTCATACGAGGATTTGCAGACAGAAGGAAGGGCCTCAATGAGCCTAATCAGGACCTGAAATGAAATTGGACGCCTGGCCTCTTTTGGTATATATTCCTTTTTCCAACCCCTAAGGATTGACTGGATCAGGAAATCCTTTGTTATGTCCTGCCAACCCAATAGCCGAAAGAAAAAGGAAATACCCTGCAATCTCCTCTGAGCCACTAAACCCGAGCAACGGGAATTTCTAAGGTTCACTAAATAGTCTAAAAGAACTCGCTTCCTAATGCTGGGTACCTCTTGGACATCTCTTTCCCCAGCCATAGCTACCCACTCCTTCCACGCCTTACCATGATTCTGCCACGTTGAGGCTGCCACTGATGCCTGTACCATGGCCATCAGCTGTTGTCCGCTATCTCCCACAAGGAAATTGGGCAATGTGTCCCCTCCAACTCCGCCTCCGGAGCCAACCTGCGGAAGTCTTCCCACTGAAAACGAGAAAGAGAGTCAGCAATCTTGTTTTCAATACCAGGAACATGCTTGGCTCTAAACCAGATGTTAAGCTGCAAGCAGCGGAGAACCAGATGACGCATAAGAGCTAAAACAGGAGGGGAAGATGAAGATTGTTTGTTAATTACCTGGACCACCTTTCATTATCAGTCCAAAAACAAATGGCTTTGTTAGACATCCTGTCACCCCACAATTCCCACTGCCACTATGATTGGGAAAAATTCCAGCAAAGTAAGGTTCCTACATTACCTGAAGCCATCCAGCTACTGGGCCACTGCCCAGCACTCCAAGACCTTCCAAGATGGCTCCAAAGCCCAGCGAGCCAGCTGCATCGGTGTATAACTGCAGCTCCTCACTAGACTGCTCTTCCTTCTGGATCAGCGATTTCCCATTGTAGGACCCTAAAAATGCCTCCCATACTTTCAGGTCTTCTTTAGCTGCCTAGTCAACCTAATGTGATGGTGAGGAGCTTTTGCCCCACATGTGGCCAAAGATAACCGCCTACAAAAAACCCTTCCCATAGTAATATTCTACAGGCAAAGTTCAGGGAACCTAATAGGATTGTAATTGCCTGAGGGTAATCTTATTGGCCATTAGGCAAAACCTAATACCCTTCAGTAGATCTGACAGCTTATCAGCTGGGAGTCTGCATTCCATTTTGATAGAATCTATCTCAATACCCAGAAATGAAAGAGTGGTCACCGGGCCTACCGTTTTCTCACTCGCCGACAGAGGGACTCCAACCTACCCATCAGGTACCTGAATGACTGTAATAAAAAGGAGCATTGTTCAGACTCTTTAGGTCCCACAAAAGAAAATCATCCAGGTAGTGAAGGACACATCTGGAGCCCGTCTCAAATTGAACTAACCACTCAAGGAATGTACTGACGTTTCAAAAAGGCACAGGAGATCGCACACCCCATGGGGAACACATGTCATAATAGTAAAGCCCATCCAGGCTGCAACCAAAAGATGAAAACAGTCCCTATGCACCGGTAACAGGCGAAAAGCGCCTCGATATCCGACTTCGCCATCAATGCCCTACTCCTACCTTTTGTACTAGCGATGCCGCTCTGTCGAACGATACATAGGATACCGAAGCTGCTTCAGGGCTTATGCCATCATTAACTGATCCCCCTTTTGGGTAAGACAGATGATGTATTAATCTGAACTTACCCGGTTTCTTCTTTGGTACAAGGCCCAAAGGGGAAACCCAATATTGGGGAACGGTGGGTCGAAGAAAGGGCCCGCCATCGGACCCAATTGGATCTCAGCCTGGAGTTTTTGCCTCGCCATTTGAGGTGCCTCCCTAACGACTTCAGATTTCTTGAAAAACTGGGAAGGGAAAAGTGAAAGGGGATAAAAAAACATGTACAAAACCGTTTCTAATAACTCAGCGGCCTCCCTTCTTGGTACTTATCTAACCACGGCCCCATCTCGCCCACGTTCACTGGGGTCCTCTGGCCTCCTAGTACTAGGCTTCTTGGCTGATGCCTTCCCTTTTTTGAAACATTTGGCTGCAGAATGCCCTGCCCCCCCACAAAAGGAACACGGCAGGCTGCCCCAAACTTACATTGGCCCTCATTGAAAAGCCAACATGGACCTGCTTTCTTGCTAATGACGGGTTACCGTAACCTGACACCCCGGGGTTACTTCCAAAGCTAGGTATCATCCCTGAGGCCTTCTGTGACATCATAGCCTAATCCATGAGTCGGTGGCCTTAGTGTTCCAACCTACTTCTGGGCGCACTGCCAACCTACGACGAAACTCCTCGTCATAATGCCACCAAGCTGCTCCCCCATAAACTTTATATGCCCCGAAGATGGTGTCAAGATAAATAAATAGGTCGGAACATTTTTGTGGAAATTTCTTACCAATGACCCCTGCCAGAACACAGAAGGCCTGCACCCAATTACCAAAGGTTTTAGCCACCTTTGGTTTTTTCTCCTTACCCGTCTCTGTTCGGACATATTCCTTGTCTACCGTCACCATGTCCGTATTGATGAGAGACCAAATTTCCACATATTCATTCCTCCAAATCCTTTCCTTTACCTCCTCCGAGACATGTACCCCGAGTGGACTCACCACACAGAAATAAGTGTCCTTCAGGGCTTCCGCCCTGCCAACCGCCGACACAGGCTGGAGCCCCCCTGCTCCACCTGGAGAAAAACTCCCTGCAGAGCCATGAGGCATAGCCTCAATTTTTCCCATAAGTGCTTTAATAGCCTGCACCAATTCACCTCTTTCCCCAGCCCCCGCTGCCGCCCCCCAAGCGCCCGCACATGACAACTCACCACTGGCCTGTTGTCCCGAAGCCGTTGCGTCCCGCCCCTGGTCAGCGGTCAGGTGCTCGGTCAACGACAGTCTGCTCCCTCTCATAGATGCCCTGCTGTGCCGCCTCGAATCGGAATGGGATCTGGTGCTGGCCGATGTGCTAATTGTGGAGGACGATGAACGCCCGCGCCTCCTGGACCCATGCCGTCCTTTGTGCCTTTTATCGTGTGCCTTGGACTGGCTCCTAGACCTCCTGTGGCCCATTCTCTCCCTACGCCTTTTCCGTGAGTGGCGAGCGGAGTAGCTGGATTCTGACTCCGAAGATGAGCGTCTGCGACCACCCCATCCCTTCCCCTGCTCCACTCTGCCTCTTCTTCTAGCTCTCTCCACACGGTGTTCCCTATCATCACTCCTGGCCCCTAAACTTCCTCGACTAGGTGATGCTGCCTCTAACGCAGATATAGCACTCCAACCCCTGCCTCTCCCATACTCCGCCTCGCTCTGAGCATCCCTGGGCCTAGAGGCTGCCGACCCTGCTGCCTCCGCTGGACGTTTACTCGCCTCACCCTGGGAGCTCGACCTGGTGGCTGCTTCGCTTCCTCTACTGCCGTAAGGGCCTGCCTGGCCTGCCCACTGGTCCAATTCTCCGACTGCTTCTTGCTCCCCTGGGCCTCCCTGTGCTACCTGCTCTGGGGTGGGGTCCTGTTCCTGTGAGGTTCCCTCCCCTGACCCTCCATCTGGGTTGGATGACGATGAGGCCTCCTCCTCCTGAGACCTAGACCTGAAGATAGCACTAATGGCCCCAACAAGCCCCTTCCTCTGGGCTCCTGCCTTTTTCCTTGTCCCTTTGGCTGGGGCCTTGCCCCCCTTTCGCTTTTTTGCAGGATCGGGAGGACTAGGACTCAGCCGGTCTGGTGGGCGGGATGTGCGCACTGGCCTAACCCCAGGACTCCCAGCCGGGCGCCCTGCAGGGGGAATCCCCCCCCCTTGGGAAATGGGATGCTGTTCCCCCCTTGGCAATAGTGCCTGAAGCCACCCCGCCCCCTCCCTGCTGATCCTCTCCCTCACCTGCTGCATCAAATCCTCCTCCATCTCTCCCTGCTTTCCGGAAAGGCTATGTGTTTATTTCCGCTCGCTTTTTGTATGTTACAAGCTCCGATGAGCTGTTCCTAGGTCACCGGCTGCACTGTAATGGCGCCGGTGACCGCGTGCGCTGGTCTTATATACCAGACGCGGCGTGATGACGTCACGCCGGCGCCGCGTCTCGCGAGACTACGCTCGCTCGCCTAACAGAGAGGGTGGGGGCGGACCTAGAGGGAACTACTCTGCCTGAAGCTCCCTCCACGGTCAGACGCCCCATCCACTAACCCGTGGCGGGGCTCCCAGAACTAAACTTCAAGTCCAGTTGATCTAATTGAATACAACAGATATACCATGACCTGGATGAATGAAAACCTTCACAAGCATGTTATTAATAGTGTTGTTACGCATGGGAAAATCCTACCTTTTATAATGAATAAAAATGTGTGTGTATTATATACACAGATACACAAAACCCTACTTCTTGCTTTTCCAAGAAACATGCATTAAAGGGCATGTCCACCCTGAAAATAAACTTTTAGGATAAGGTAGGTGACCCCTACCCACCCCCAAATGCTGATATATTTCCAATCGATTGAAACTTTTTTTAAAGAAATAATTTGGCAGTTGGGGTTGGGAAGGGGGTACCTACCTTTTCACACTAGGTGCCACGGCTGCAGAGGATAGATCCGGATGGTGGTGGTAGTGGTGGTGGGGGGCAGTAAAGGGCTTTCCTGCGCATGTCACAAACCTTGTTGAGGTTGAGGAAGAAACAGGCACTGGATGAGTCACTGACAGCTTCTGCTCTTTACTTTACTGGACCTTGAAAATGCATAGCAGGAGAACTATAAGGAACAGAGATGTAAGGTAAGGATTTTTTTAAACTTCACAGTGGAGCCAATATGGGGTTAAATTTTAGTTTTGGGGGTGGACATGTCCTTTAAATACACGATGTTGCAAATATCATGTGTATAGCCTGTAAGTAGAGAAGGACTTTCATAGTTCGGACAAACTCAAACTTTCCATACTCCGAACTCGCAGATGTATTTTTGAAAATTTAAGGACCGTTCACTAACCCTTGATTTCAGCCATAACCCTTGAATGTGGTGTACCGGCTATATCCCTTGAATGTATCATTCAAATTCGATAGCCCTCGAATATAACGTTTGTTTCCTGTAACCTTCGAATGTAATGTTCATTTTCAGTAACCCTCAAATGTAATGTTCGATATTCCACAACCCTCGAATGTATCATTCGCTTCAAAAAAAGCAAAAATAAACTAAAACAAAACAAAGATTTCATAAGTAAGTCTGGATATCAAAGTCTTTCAAAGTCTTATCAGGTACATAGAGACAGTGACCAGGGGTGCTTCTAGACTTTTTGGCACCTGAGCCAAACTTGTTAAAGCTTCCCCTGGATATTTCTACAGCACAAGGCAAAGATGGGGGGAAAGTGGGTGTGGCTTGTAAAGGTGGTTGTAGTGGGCTAACTAACACTGGATGGTGAACTGTAGGGCTGACTCGACACTGGCTGGTGAATTGGAGTTGCCCATAGTGACTGGTAATTTTATGCTGCCCACAGTGGCTGGTACATATAGGTTGCCCAAAGTGACTGGTACATACAAGATACCCACATAGATGGGACTGGTAATATAAGTTTTATCTTACTGTGGCAGGAGATGAGATGGCAGACAGAGGCAGGATCAGATCACTGGTACAATAGGGGAAACTTTTTTTCCCCCCAAGTGCTGATTTCCACGTTTCCTCACGTAACTGCTACATTTTAGTATAGGGCCCAGTTATGAATTTATAAGGTTCTTGAAGTACAGGGATCACCAACCTGGAGGCTTCCAGATGTTTGAAAATTACATTTCCCACCTTCCCCTAAAAGCACTCGGCAACAACTGAAGGCCACCAGGGAACTCTGGGACTTGTCATTTTCTGCAGGTCAAAATACCATAATATTGGAGCACCAAATATAGGAGTTATTCACTGGGTTAAAAAAAACTTTAAATATAGGGGGAGGTGCAAATAGGGATGAAATATATATATATTAAGACTAATAAAGCAAACAAGATATACCCTTTAATTAAGGGATTAAAGAAGGGTAAAGCAGGACAAATCAGACATAAGGTATGTACAAAAATTAGTTAAAACATCCTAAAAAAAACAAGTATAAAATCACTGACCCTGTCCCAATTAGGTAATATAGCCATTAAGTTTATTGCAAACATAAAGGCACAAGAATGGCATAGAATCAAAGTGCACATTGCTGTAGCTATTTATGCAAACTACCAGTCATCCCTTGTCTCAATCAGAGAGTCAATCTGTTAGTTAAAAGTACAGGTAACACCAGTTATCTTCATTATGCCATATAGCTGAAATAGCCTTTCTTGCAATGTATGTGGAATGGGAGAGAGGTCCAGACGCGTTTAGTCTACTTGACTCATGTTGGGGGTCCACAGGTTGGAGGTCCCTGTTGAAAAGGTCTTTCAGCATGTTCACTACTTTTGCTGGGACAATCTTGCTTATACATATTGCCAGTTGGCAGTAGTTGTCACAGAGCCTTGTGAGCATGTTCACCTATTGGACATGGCCCCTGACCCCACTATTCACCCTCTCTATGTACATATTTCTCCACACCAATAGGGAAGTCACTGATAACATTGAAAGCTGCTAGTTACTCTGCAGTTTATTTTCCAGCCAGTGTACATTGCAGCCAGCCTACAAGAAACAATGCAAAGTGGTCAGCTGATTCTTTTTTTTTTTGCTTCCAATAAATTAAATATTATTTTTTCTTTTTGCTATCTTTGGTGAGTAAATGGACTAATATTTTTAGAAACACACAAAGCACGAGGTTACAGGTTCAAACCTCTACACTTTTACATTTTTGTTTTCTTTCTGACTCAGTGCTTGAGCTGACTCCTAGTACCCAGAGAATTTCATAAAGTAACTTATTGCCACAGTAAATGGATGGTTGAGACACAGCTTGTTGTATCTTTGTTAATGGGTTATGTCCGTTGAGACAATGTTATCTGGAGAATTTCCCCTTTAATGATACAGGATCGTTGGATGCATTTATTTATTAGCAGGCCTGCGATTATTGCATTTATATTACATCTATTATGCTTCAGCTTTGCTGTGTTTCATATTTTCCTTCTGATCTTTTTAATTATCTTTCAGTGATATTCATTAAACCTTTCCTAGACATTATTCCCAGTCAAACAGAAACCTTCTATAGGTAGGATGTAAGGGTAAATTTAAACCTGCTAAATTGAGGGGGGAATATAATTCCAGAGGATGGGAGCCACAAAAGAAAAATGTTTTAGGTGAGAGGAAGCAGTATGAGTGGGGGGTCTATACAGGAGATGGTTCTGTGATGAGGAAAAAGTGCGGGCAGGAACATTTGGGGACTCTAAAGAGGAAATATAAGGAGATGCAGCAGAGCAAAGGGATTTAAATGTTAGGAGAAGGATTTTGTATACAATGCAATGTTTAATGGGGAGCCAGGTTGTTCTCTGGTACAGGGGAGATTTGAAATCATGTTTATTAGAGAGAGAAACAATAGGTGTAGCAGAATTTAGTATCGCCTGAAGGGGAGAAAGATGGGAAGCAGGAAGACTAATAAGTAGTAGGTTTTAAAGTCTAGGCGTGATAGGGTGAGAGCATACATAATCATAGTGGTAGTCGGAAGAGAGAGTGCATTCAATTATATAATTTGTGCATTAAATTATGTAATTTTTTACATAATGGACAAAATTTTCTGAAAAAGTGAAAACCTAACACTGGATGAACATACTTTTGTTTATCAATATCTATTTTTCTTCATATGCAAGTATCACTTTTAAAGGCTAGCATAGTTTAAAAGAGAACCTTTTAAACATTTGTATAAAGATATTTAGCTGCAAATAAAATGTTTTCTGTAACAGTCCCATACCAAACTATCCTCTTTTTTCCTAAATTTAAAAGACAAAACGGCACTGACTTTTACTGACTTTATTATTGCCAACCAAAAATTATAATTCGAATGGTTTGTAAGTCGTCTTCTATGCAAAGTGTTTTCAGGCAAACACCAGTCAGTATATAGAAAGTACAAGGTGAAATTCCCTGGGAAATAGTCTGAGGATCAAATTGTAAACTAGCAACAGATGCTTAATATATACCAAGTAGAAAACACTGCCAGGGGCAGAGTATTTCAACAATCAAGGAATAATATACATGCCAATGGTATGTAAGTCCATTCACACATGTTTTGCCCAGGAAATTCCAGGTAGTATTACTGCTCCATCTGGATCCAGATATAATTGAACACCCATTTACATGTCAGAGCATGGAGAGAATGGTGTTCAGGTGAACGCTTTAAGCACTAGCCAAGATTCCATGTGCTTCACTTCACACTAAGTACAAATAAAAGTTCTTTGTTCACGGTAGCTAAATAGAATTGAACCATAAAACTAATGACAGTAAAAAGAAGTTTGAGGTTCAATTAATCCGGGCATAGATATCATTACATATGAAATACTAATGTGTAGTTTCCTTTAGCAACACCTAGATACCAGTCACATCTTGCTATTGTCACCATAGTACTATGGGTAGAAACACTCCTAACTAGTATTTGGCTGAACTTACAAGTTGCTTCTCTCTCAGCTGCTGCAAGCCGCATTCTGTAAAGTATATAGAACTTTACTGCCCTCAACAGCACTCAATCCTTCTATCTAGTGTTATGGATTCGAGGTCACTAGGGATTACCCACAAATATCATGTTTTAGATAATGACTTAACTTTTGTTTAGTGTAGGAATATCTCTTGTTATTCTTGCTTCTTATTGTTTGGCAGCTTCCTACCTTCCTCTTATCGCAGATACACCAGCTGCACTGTCCTCGGCTCCATCCTGTGGGATAATGTTTCTCAACATAATAACAGCAAACGGAACGGTTATTGCCTTTTGCCCTGAAAGAATGAAAATAAAACCTGGCATGAAAGCATTGACAGGGCCAGGGAATTTCTGAAAATCATACCAAACTGAAAAGCATGGCATGTTCATATTTATTTCCCTTTAACTTTTTTTTCCCATTTTGCAGTGAAAATTGTATTTCTGTATTGAGGGTATTAGCATTCTTATATAACAGTACTAAGGCTAGTGAAGGTTCTCATTCATCCAGGTCATCGTATATCTGTTGTATTCAATTAGATCAACTGGACTTGAAGTTTAGTCCTTGAAGACGTTTCGCTAGTCATCCAACTGTCTTTCTCAATTCTAAATTGAGAAAGCCAGTCGGATGACTATTGAAATGTCTTCAAGAACTAAACTTCAAGTCCAGTTGATCTAATTGAATACAACAGATAAAGTACTAAGGCTACTTTCACACAAACGATTGTTTGTGCCACGTTGTCCCTGGCGGTTTTAGAAGTTTTGCCACCTGGAAAACTTTGCATGCAGCTTTTTCCTAGCGGCAATGCTGAGATACCGCCAGTGACAACGCAACACAAACGACGAACAGTCGTCCATGCGAAAGGAGCCTAATACTGATCTCAGCAGCATTGCTAAGAATTATCCAGCAGCCTTTTAGCCAATGTAACACACTTGGAATGAATCCAAAACAAACTATTCCTTCTTTCCAGTTAGTAATGAAATCATATCAAGGGCCTTAGGCATCTGTCCCATGTTATGTTTATACAGTCATGTTTGGTATATTTTACTTGTTCTGTATACATTTTCTTCACATAACCCATTATGTGCAGACAATGCAGTTTTACATTCTTGTCATGCTTCAGCTTCAAGAAATTCCTAGTGTATATTTTTAATTCTTGGCAGATGAGATTCAATATTAGTAAATGGGAATGCATTAGGAAACTGTACTCAGTGATTTTCTGTTGGAAAAGGGCCTAGCAGTTCTCGCTTAAGCTGGCCATACGCTACTTTGACATTCAAATGATTAGACATTACATCCGACATGAATGTCGAATCGATTGTAATATTGAGTGGAACAGCCAGTGGTGTAACTACCACCCCCGCCACCCCACGACCATGGGGGGGCCTGGACGGTAGTAAGGCCCACACCCATAAACTTTGCAGGGACCTGCCGTTTGTTTCCTTCATTTGCGCCATCAGCTCTTTAAAAGACCGGACCCGAACTTTCGGTTTGGTCTTTTAAACAGTTGATCTTGCGTATGTTTCCTTCATACGGGCGATCAGCTGTTTAAAATGGCTGGTCGCTGCGCACATCAAAAAAGGCTGCACCCCTGGGAGCAGCAGTTTAACCTGCCAATGTTACTGTGACATTTCCCAGACGGATCATGTTTGTGATTGTTACATCGATCCCGAAATTATGCAGTCAGTTGTCAGAATGTTGCAGTAATGTCGGGAGGTAAGTTTGTATTGTCAAAAAACAACCCAGAAAATGCTAAATATTATTTTGTATACAGAGGGGTATAGATTAAAGAGAAGAAAATAGAAAATTATTATTCTCCCTCTTTACAAAGCACTGGCAAGGACTTGTCTAGAATATGCAGTTCCTGTGAAGGTTCTCATTCATCCAGGTCATGGTATATCTGTGGGAATTCTGTCCGATCAGCTGGAGTGCTATTTTGGAATCCTGTGTACAAAAAGAGCATGTTTGAACTGGAGAGAGTGCAGTAAAGGGCAACTTAAGTAATAAGGGAAATGGTTGAGCTTCATTATGAACATCAACTAAAAAAGGGTTATTCACACTGGAATCTTGGGTTGTGAAAAAGGATTGTTATTATGGAGAGGGTCTTGACCTGAAGTTTGCCAAGATTTCCCATGTGCTATTGGCTCTAGATGTGCAATCATCCAGTAATCACTTTTCCTGACAGTGTTTTCACTGACATTTCAGCTAACACAGTCTACAGGCACACACTCTTTTACTCCTGGATGTCACTAATCTGGTCTTTGAACACTTTTTGGTCATTTTGATTACTAGTTTAATTACTTTTTGGTACAAAAGACAGACTGTCATTCAAAAAGGTTTCTTAGATGACCTTTGGAAAATAACTATATGTCTGGCAGTTCTCATAGTTTCACTTATATTTTTTGGATTTTGTCTTTGGCTAGAACTACCTGATTGGAAGGTAGCTTAATAAAGTTTGACTACTGTGTATAATATTATTAATAAAGTGTGTATTACAAGATATTACATCACCTTTGCGGTCAGGGAACTCCTCTGAGCAAAATATCTTTTTATTACCCTGTATATTACCCTTATCCCTTAACTATTTCTTCCTTTATTAATAATAAACTTCTAAATATTTGCTACAGAACAGTTCACAGAATCCAATTACGCACTATAAGGGCTTGAGTGATTTACTGACTTCCTATTATTTGTTTTGTGTAATACATCAAACTCTGTTTATATAACATTAGCAAGATATGCATGACTTAAAAAGAATACTTTAACACACAGGAGACTTATTTTTTAACATAAACAAATTGAGAGAGAATTGCTTGTTTTTATTATCAAAGAACAGTAAACTGGAATATATTTTCCTTCTGTCCTCTTGTCAGTTTTTTCTTCAAGAAAAACACTTCAGGAAGCATTGCCAATCTGCCATACAGGAAACTTCACCCACCCTAATGCGCTATTCAAATCTACAGTACCTTTCACACTAATGTAGGTTAACTGGAATTTACTTTAAGCCCAAAGTCATTATCTTGAAGGACAGCTGAACCTTCCAAACAAATTTGAATCAGAAGGACAGAGCACAATCAGGGAGACACAATATCCCACACTTATGGGAAAATAAGATTCACGCTAACCAGTCTACTAATGTGTTAGCAGGGGTTGTGCTGCCTGCACCATATCGCAATTTTTTTGTACTTTGCAACATACCGCTTGCGTTTTCGCAATGTATTAATGGTCATAAAGTGGTTATACATTGTGGGAACAGGTGCAGATTGGTTGCAATCGTGAAATTTAATGCATTTCCCACTATTGACTTACAAACATTCATCTGTGTCTCACCTCTCATTTTGCTGCTACTATTGAAAAATCTAATAATATAATCATATGTTTAGTTCATGTGCTTTATTTCCCAGCATTCCAGTTTTACGGACGCAATGTTTTAGTCACTGAATATATTAATTCTCACACATTCTTAGACCTATGCTACTTTGGGGGCTTATTACAACAGGTCACCATTAAAATTTCTAGCCAATCATATTACAGTTCAGTATAGAAATGACCCTTTGGAATCTTCTCAAGGGAGCTGAGGTCAAAAGCTAGGACCAAAAGGTGCAGGTTACACAGGGCTGATTGAAGGGACTAAATTGTATGAGAAAGCAAGAAATATGGTAGCAAAGACAGTCACATAATAAAGAAAATTTACATTAAGGCTGAGGCCACACTATTCCGCGTCCTAGCGGAGTAGAAACATGCACTCAGGCACATGTTACCGCATGCTGCGATTGTGCAATGTTGCGCAGAGTTCATGCAGACGCATGGCAGCGAACCTGGTAGGGCCACAACAATTGGCCAACACTAGTGAGCACTTTTTAACACGTAGTCAGAAGTTAAAATGTATAAAAGCACAACAATAAATATATGTAAAGTACGATGTATGACATTAAGTTTTATAGCAGGGATGTCCATATTGTGACACTCCAGATGTTTGCAAGATGGTTCCTTTCCTCTAATCTTAAAATGGCAACTAAAGTTTGTACTTTGTTAGGAACAAAGTACAAAGTGCACTGTACATAATGCACCTACTCAGATTGACATCAGCCAAATGACAGTGAAGATTCATTGTTTTTAAGTTGTCCCATGGGGGCTGCCATCTTGGCTCCTGTTCTCCTGTACCCACTGGTTATCATACATGCCCAATAGCCATGCCTTAGGGACTAAGGATAAATAGCAAACTCATATCTTTTTTTGGATGCATACTCAGAACTAATTAATACTGCACCTACATTATATTTAAAATATGAGCATTAAAATTGTGTATGTGTATTTTGTACAGAACATATCCTTTTATTTTTACTAAATCCTGTAAAATTGAATATTTATGAAATATAGTTAAGTTGCTTGTTATTTTCTACTAGGTTAGCTAAACTAAACAACCTTTTTCTGGGAAACTTCAAGGTCGAAGGTGCTTGTTTTGTGTGCTTGTTTTGTGTGCTTGTTTTGTGTGCTTGTTTTGTGTGTTAATCACCAGATCCCCTGCATCACCAGATCCCTGCACTTCCTGCTTCTGGCTCTGAAACATATGACAGTGCCTTTTCCCTTATGTCCTCCTCTTGCGGCTCCTCTTTTCCCTTATGTCCTCCTCTTGTGTCCTCCCCATGGCCCCCTCCCCTTGCAAGTCCCCCAGGGCCCCTTCCTTTGCAGCCTGACTTGGCCCTTACACTCATGGGCTCTATGGTCCCTCCCCACTCGCACATCAGACCCATACCACTACCTCCCCAAAGTCAGAATCAGCAGTTTCTGTTCTGATGTGTGAGTGGGGGAGGAACCACAGGGCCCGGGAGTGGACAGGGTCATGGGGGGCCATAGGTGAGATGGGCCATGAGGAGGGTAGGGGCTGTAGATTCCCTTACCTCTTCTCCTGGTATCTTCCCACAGAATAGAGGGGAAGGGTCTTCTGGTTTCCACTGTGTACTCTTCATCTATGCTTGCCAGTGGCTTGGTGGAGGAGCAGCATTTGGAATGTCATCTGTCATCCTCACACCCCATAACTTTCTGATTAGAGATTTCTTAAGCACCTAGAGAGGTGGTTTATGGCTCATTTTAAAGGTGGTAACCTAGCCTTTAATTTAAAATCATCATTCCCCTTTAAAGGAAATGTAAGGTATTCAGAAATCTGCTAATTTGTGAGACTAATTTTTGAGACCAGTTTATTATATGCATCATCTTTTGAAATGTAGTGTTCTCTATTGTAATTTGGTCAGAAGTCCCATTTAATTACTTGTTTAATAAAAATTAAAAATAGGAATGAATATGTCCCAACAACAATTTGTCCTGGTTGAACTACAGCTCCCAGCATCTCTTACTGGACTGAGTTACTAAAAGGGAATGTTCCCCCCTCTATAAAAAAATTAGTATGTTATGCAGGACCCCCCTAAACCTAGAGTTCGTTTCAGCTACACTGTTTAATTCTGCTCCCAGCATGAGAAATCATACTTATACGTTTGCAATCCACTTCCTGTCTCTCAACTCTCTCTTAACTGCAGCTGCTGTGTTCTTTTTCTGTTCCTGAGCAGCTGCAGTCGAGGCTTGTCAATGATTGGCCGTGACGTCAATGTCATGGCCGAGACTGACTGTCTTACCTGGAAGGGGAGCGCAAAGTGGGCGGAACAGTGTTAACAAAACAAACTCTAGGTTTGGGGGGGTCCTGCATAACATACTTATTTTTTTCCAGAGGGGTGGACATTCCCTTTAAGTACTAACCAAATTCACATCTTTCAGGGCAGCACAAAATATGTTATGTTTTGAACACTATGCCTGATAAGGAATGCAGGAAAGTGTAGTTTAACCAACAACCAATAATATTTTAACCATGTGTGGTTATAATATATCAATTTCTGATCCAAACGATACAGTTTTTCTATCATTTAAATGACTGGCACAATACTTACAGGCTTCCAACTGCGTTTTGTGATCCATTAGTTTGTGTGAATTGCATGCTAATTAATTTTAATTTATGTGGCCAATCCATGCAAAGTGCTGCGATCTGTTTTCTAAGCACCTGTGATCACCATTTTTTAAATGCACTCCAATAATAGATTCTTGTGGAAATTGTAGCGCAACTGCATGGTAACGCATGTGAAACATGCTGCATTGTAATTGCACTTTTCATGCCTGTTACTGTCCATTGATAGTGTTGATGCTGCCTAAAGGATGCTGGGTGGTGTAGTTCAAGCACCAACAGGACAATTTAAAATTATAGCTTAAGTTATATAAAATTGCATATCCTAAGGCAGAAATGATTATGTCACAACAGCACATTGTTAAAATATTAAAATTGATATTAAACTACTAATCCCAGCATCCTTTACAAGAAAAAGTAACTTTTAATAATTTAGATTTTGCATATAATCCAACATTCCCCTTTAAACCACGGGGTTACAGGGGAATCCCACAGACCATTCAACCCAGAAAACGATAACATTTAAATACAGAGCCAAAGTGACAGTAATAAATACATTTTAATAAACAATAGGAGTCAGTAGGAGTAAGATAGATATGTAAATGAGTGATAATAGAGATATAAAATGTTAGGTGGGTCCCTAAACTTATAACGTTGGGTCCCTGGTCTCAGATTTCCTGGTGGCCCCAAACAGTCCAGTCCGACACTGTATAAATAGGTACACTATTGAGAAATGCATTGCTCAGAACTCTGCTAAGATCAGGTTCACTTCACAATCCTCCCCCCTTCAGCTCTGCACCATGTGGCTTCTAGAATTGTTACTATTAAAGGGGTAATGTTGGAGTGAATGCATTTAAGATGTTTTAACATTAAGCTAAGACATTGTAAATTCAAATCTAGATACCTTTGAAACTGACCAAATAAACCAACACCAGAGATTTGTTGAAATAAATAACATTCTAAAATATATATATCCCTTAAAGGGCAATTATACTCACCTAATCTCTGATCCACACTTGAAGAGTACCCAGGGTGAGGACCTAAACTGCTAGCTCCTCACCTCTGGGTACTTTACAGAATGTCAGTAATATTTACTAGAATCGCTCCTTCGCCGAACCGCTACACTCATCCATCCTTCTGTAACTCACAGTCTGCTATGGGAAGACATGCTTCTCGCAGTGCAAGTCTTCCCATTGGCCACTTCACAGACTGCAGTCAGAAGGAGGAAGCCAGCCAGTGTAGGAGCACTTCTAGTAAGTATTACTGACATTCTGTAAAGTAACCAGAGGTGAGGACCTACCGGTTTAGGTCCTCACACTGGGTACTGGAACGAGAGCAGCCAGGGGGAAGGTCAGTATAATTGCAGCTCCCTTTCAGGTGTATTTAATAAATCAATTAAAACTAATTACTTGCAATTAAACCAATTTATTCAGCAAAATGCATTAGAAAAGTTACAAATGTGGGTAAAGGACTGAAAATGTTTCATGTTCCCTAAGGAACTGAGAATGATGCGAAATTCAAAGCTACTGATCATGTCTATCACTAAAACATGGAGGACCCTAAATGTTTAACTTAAAAAACTTTAGATATTGTTACTATGAAACTACACATGAATATATATGTCAGTAAATCTAGTTTAATATGTTATATGCAGCATTTCTAACCTTGAAAGGGTATGTTCACAATTTTTTTAACTTTGTGTTATTTATTTTTACTGAAGAACGGGAGGTAAATGAGCTATGTCTTACCTCCTGTTCTTCAGTAAAACTTGCAGGAGAAAAGGCAGAACTTACCCTCAAACTGTCCGGCACATGCAAGGTACTGGAGATGTGTTGGAGTCTGTCAGTAGCGCTGGACCGTTTGCATAAGTTCTGCCTGAATAACACAAAGTTAAAAAAATAGTTGACATACCCTTTATGCCTTAAAGGTGATTCCACTGTCGTTCCCATTTAAAGGATATAATTTTAAGGATATTTTAAGGATTTTAAGGAGTCCTCTGATATGACAAATTAGTAAACAATGCAACAGAAAGTTTATTATATGACCCATTAATATATTTATATAAAGTGATCATAATCACAATCACCACTTATCCTGTTTAAACAGCCCTAAATTGTCAAATCTTTCTCTTATTAATTTAGTTGCCCTTTTTTAAACACTTTTCATTTCCAAGATGTTGCTTTTATACATGGGATTCCAAAGCTGCACCACATATTCCAAATGAGGCTTTGGAAAGAGGTAGAAAAAATGTTTTTCTCCCTTGAATCTATACCCCTCTTTGCACAAGACAAAATCTTGCTAGCTCTAGCTGCTGCTGTCTGGCACTGTTTTCTATAGTTAAATCTGTTATCTACCAGAACCCCCAAATATTTTTCCAACAGAGATTCCCTTAGCTTGGAGCCATTTGTAGTGTAGGTGGCACAAGGATTGTTAAACCCCAAATGGTTAACCATTTACCAAAACTGAATCAATTGCTTGCTGCAATTACACATCATTTGAAGTTTTCAAAGCTCTGCATAGTTTTGTGTCATCAGCAAACACAGGGACCCTGCTCTTAATACCCACTTCTAAGTAATTTAGAAACAGATTAAATAGAACAGGCCCAGTACAGAACCCCAAGGCACTTCAGTACACATAGATGTAGCTCCATTGACTACTACTCTCTGTATGTGATCAAACAAACAACCAATTCTCTATTCATGTACCGATGTTTTTTTCAAGGTCACACCATTTGCTTATTGGCTAAAACACCTAATCGACAGCTGTACATTGAATCAAAGAGACAAATACAAATAAAGCTTTGCTCATAAAGTGACAAATGTATTCTTTCTATTTACTATTATGATTTCTATTTATTATTATTATGCTTTCTGTTACTCAGTAGAATGAAAAAAGTTCAAGATTCTGAATAATATTCTTACTAATTTCCAATGTATTTTGTTTTTATCAGATAACTTTTTAACACAAGCAGGAACAAGTTTTCTATTCGGTAATATTTTGAATAAATTCTGTTAATCTGTCCAGTAGTTTATACAGATTTTAACTGTTAAGTGTGTGAGCAGAAATAATTCATTTCATTAGTGACAACACAAATGTAAATCAATCTAATACACATTTAACTGTTCTTTTTATTCCTTTTCAGAAGGTGTTACTAATTGCCAAGTTTAGTTCCAATAAAGTGAGTACTATGCTTATCATAAATTTGAGCATTTTTGAAAGAAAACTATTGACTGGTTAAAAGGTACAGTGTGCACCTGCCAACAAGGTGGTCCTAGACTGCTGCCTCCATGGCCTTCAAGCAAGTCCTGTCTTGGTTTCTTATCATGATACTCATCTGTCTACATTTTTTCATAGTTAGTTTGAAATTAATCAGGTATTTCTGTGTCCACCCAGGCAGTTTTCTGCCAATTTCCCTTTATAAATGTCTAATCCACAGAGCAATGTTTTCGTACACAGACATTCCAGGGTTCCAGAAGCCAAGAATAATTACTAACCAGGTCAGCAAGAGCATTGTGCTAAAGATTTTAGAAAATATTCCAGTAAAAATAAGAGCGAGTAAGGGAGTAGTTACAAATCCACTTGGTTGGCATTAATACAATCATTTCAAGATGAAGCCATTTTCTAACTTTTAGCTATTGACCATAAGGTTCCCGTCTACCAGATCTTTCACATTCTGACCTTTAATGTTCATGTAAAAATCTCAATAAAATCTTCTAAACTCTACAGTGTGCATGATGGATGCAAAACGATAGAAAATACTTTTAATCACACAAAAATCACACAATTTAGCTGTTTTCATATGTAAGTATATGTGACATTGTGTATAGTTCTTGCCATGTAGGAGTAATAAAATAATAACTTTTCAGACTATAACCTAAACCCTTGACATTAGAGGGTGGTCTAGCCTAAAGGTAATGTGAGTTCTTTCCTGTAAATTAACCTGGGTTAAATAAATTGCAAATTACTCCCAACAAATTTGCATATAAAGTGTAAACATACAGGGGGTTATTCAATAAAAGTTCTTATCATTTAAAATGGTGCTAAATTTGCCCCAACCTATCAGATGTTGGCTTTCAAATGTTACATAAGTTCTGATTGGTTGGGGCAAAATTAGCACCATTTTAAACGATAAGAACTTTTATTGAATCTCCCTGATAGTATATAGAGGGAAGGTTAGACTCATACAGCAAGTTGCAATCAGTGGTCTTTACATCCTGGTCAAACCACTGTGTTGTTATGCAGAGAAAATATATGTTGATAGTGGGCTTTTGGGTAGAGAGCCAAATACTATATTTTGTGAATCAAACAATAACAAAAAAGTATTGATTTTAACAAAGCCTTGATTGACATGATAAAATGAGAGGCCAGCAACATCTCATTTTGTTCCTTCAATCTATTCTTCTTACATAGAGACCAAGAAATAAGTGTAACACCAGTATGTTTCATTGTGCGCTTGGAAGATCTTTTTAGAAAAATTGACAAACAATTAAAATTCTGCCACCTTTAACAGACGTTTTTTTATGACAGCAATTGTATAATTATGATTGTGGTCATAAAATTTCAACCACAATTGTACCTTCACAATCGCAATGTTAATCGTGCAATTGCTTATACAGTTCGGACCCACTTACTGACAGCCAGGTTAGTTGAGCAGCCAAAAGTTCCAACAGTAGATAAGTAGGCTATTGCCCTAGAACTTGGTGGTGTGCAATATTCTAGCATTGTTTTCTAATTTATTTTATATTCTCTCTATGATATTGTCTAATTTAATGTGTAATTATTGTGACACTATGAGTAGATCTACTGCATTTCCATTCTTTTATTAAAAATCATATCTAAAGAATCCCTGGTACCAATTTTTCAGTTCTTTATCGACCTCTGTTATATGGCATACAGTATATCATTTAAAAATAACCCAGAACAGGGATTAAAAAGTTGTATTTTCAAACAGTCTCCTTTCCACAGTTCCAGATTATTTTGCTTTTCATGCAAGTAATCAGTTTATTTCCTATCCAGCATTAAGACAGGAAGGGGAAAAAATCATAAGTCTGGTGATTTGAAGTACTTGCAACAACATGGAAGCCTTCCTAGTTTCAGAATGTAGGTAATGTAATTTACTAGAGAAGCATCATGCATTATGTAGGAATTCTGGGAAGCAAAAAAACAACAAAAAAAGAACAAAAAGCTTTCACATGAATGGTTAAAAAATGTAGGTTTAGTCATCCTTTAAGCACCACCATATATATTGTATTGTACGTGATCCTGCCCTGCCCCAGCAGGGGTACGCTTGTAATCTGCCTTCTCTGTAGTGTTACATAAGAACTTTTTAAAAACAGCATCATACAGCACAGTCAATTACAATGGTTGCATTTTCTCAAAATTATTATGGGGATTTCAACACTGATTTGATTAATCAGGGCAATAGCTGCATGTGGAAGAATCACTTACATTAGATTAACCTCAGTTAATTGAAATATTCACTTATTATTTAAAGCTCCATAAATAGAAGCTGACAACCACAACGGAATATGTGGAAACAAGGGTCAGTATTTGTGGCAGACCCTCCCATTTGGTTTGTTTCCATTTCAGTATTTGCCTAAACCAACACCCAAGAAATGTTAAATTGCAGATGTCAAGACAGTGAGCTTGGAAAATAATAAACACTTACCAGAGAATAAAAATGATGATGAAAACATCCACAGGGTTTTTAGCTAAATAAAAAAAAACACAAAAATGCAGTTCTCAGAAAATGTCTCACAGATTTTGTCATCTATATTAATATTTTACAGAACAGTTTCAGGATTACTCTATTATTCTGATTATATCATAGAAGTTATTTCCCCATTGTAAAGACATTTCCCTTCTGCCCCCATGATCCCCTAAATGCATTCATGTTTCCTGCTCTTTTAGCCTGGCCAGTCTGTCCTCTAAAGCTAGGTACACACCTAGCAATTTTTCCTCCTGACCGACCGTTCCATGTTTTTCCTTTAGTCCGATTCGGACATGGCTGCATTCGGATGCGATAATTTCGGTCCGATCGACCGATACACTGAACTATCGGTCGATTGGACCGAAATATCTCATTGTGTGTACCCAGCTTAAGTATCTTATTAGCCCCAGTACAATTATTTATTGTCTCTGGGTGTCCTTTGTCGCTTTTGACTTCACCTCCTGAACCAGGGTCATGCACTAGTGGATCCAGTATGGAGGAATATGTAAGAATGCTACCGGCTACCGGCAATGCTCAGAAACCGGTGGTGACAACGCTGCACGAACGGCCGTTCATCTGAATCTAGCCTAATACTTTCTCTCATCACAGAAACTAATGAGCCAGCTGTTGCTGTGGCCACACAGTGCTCTTTTAGGCTCTTGAAGTCATGTTGGCAAGACTTTAATTCTTGGTTTGCGGTGGCTGTGTGAATACCGGAAAAGACACTTGTGCTGCTGGCGCAAGCCCTTTTTTACCAGAGGCTGACCGGCTGTGCGCATGTAAGTATTTAATAGAGCCGGGCCGATCTTCAAACGATCAGTCGTTTTGGCCGAGAAAGTGCCAATACACAGCATGATTATAGCTCATCTTTGCTGTGTGAGATCTAAGGGAGAGCAGCACGGTTGTAAATGTGAGTCAGTGATTTCAGCTGCTTGAAGTGTGGACATGTAATGGGGGTGAAGTTGTTTTTTTTTATATTGTTGTCCTTTAAGTATAGCTGTCGCAGATATGGGAGGCTAGGTCAGTAGGTGTGCGTACCTGTCTCAGGTTGGGAGGTATATGTTTTTGCATTTATGACCATAAAACAATTTGTTTTTTTAATGATTGATCAAAATGTATATTTTATTCAATTGTTGTAACACATAAAAACATGGTAGTACAATACATTAGAAATCTCTACCATACTTTATGTAGAATAAAATATGCCAAATCATTTGTAAGCTTGCCACCACCTCAAGCTACATTCTTGCTTTAATATTCAACGTGTCTGGATGGTACAAACATTACTATTGATAAGGACTGAAGGTGTGTCAGAACCTTAACAGAAGAGTTTCAGCCACACTCTAGGCTGGTGTCAGGGTCATGGTTCTGTTTTAATCTGCTACTTTACAGTGTCACTCCCCACATAGGGTAACCCTGTGATAGTGATACATTATCAGAATAAACAGTAGGAAATGCTGCTTTATGGATGGTAATGGTGTTATTATCCTAATGGTGTAATGATGTACTTACCCTGAAAAATAAAGTGTGTGTACTTACAACACAGGCCCAAAACCAGCTGGCATTGTTTGTTATACAGGTTATCATTCAATATCTATCAAATAAATAAAGTCAAATAAATTGAAGAATGGGAGGTAAAGAATGAACTCTGGGAGGTAAAGAATGAACTCTGGGAGGTAAAATATAGATCCTTTACCTCCCATTCTTTAATTAAACTGACATTCAGGACACAACTCCCATTACAACTCCACGTAAACATAATTTCTCTTCAGCTTAGACCACTGATAATTAACCTATTTGGAAGCTGAACAAGAGCAATCATCGATTCAGACTGCCATGTGATGGGTAAAACCCCCAAAATAATCCAAAGTAAAAGAAATCTTTCCCCATCATTTAAAATACAACTATAAAGGGAAAATGTAATTTTTTAATCCATTATCCCCTGTCAACTTAGCAACACACACAGACGTGTATGTGCATTATTAAGCAGCTTGGACATTATTGGTTAAATTATATCTATAGAATTCATACCAGACAGTTGCCTTCTGGCTGCTGTTGGTGGATGTTGTCCTATGGCTGCTGTCGGCGGTTGTTGTCCTCTGGCTGCTATCGGCAGTTGTTGTCCTTTGGCTGCTGTTGGTGGTTGTTGTAGGGCCTTGCAGGCTAGGTGGGCCCTACAGACTAGAAGGGCTCAGCACACATGGAGGGCCTATCAGACAAAAATGGTCCCGCAGACAAGGAGGGGCCTTCTGACCAAAGGGGGCCCTGAAGACTAGGAAGGCCCTGGTGACAAGGAGGGCCCAGCAGACCAGGGGGACCCTGCAGACCAGAGGGTCCCTGGAGACCAGAGGAGCCCTGGAGAGGTCTCTGCAGACCAGAGGGCCCCTGGGGAGGTCCCTGGAGACCAGAGGTGCCCTTCAGAACAGGTGGGGCTCTATAGAACAGGTAAGCCCTGCAGACCAGAGGGGCCCTGCAGAACAGGGGGTCTCTGGAGACCAGGGGGGGCCTGAAGAAAAGGGAGGTTTGTAGGCCAGGGGGCGCTGGAGAGCAGGAGGGCCCTGCAGATCCAGAGGGCCCAGCAGACAAAAATAGCCCTGCAGACCAGGGGGGCCCTGGATACTAGGAGGGCCCAGCAGACAAAAAGGGGCCAGCAGACAAAAAGGGCCCTGCAGAAGAAAGAGGCCCTGGGGAGGTCCCTTCAGACCAGGGAAGCTGGAGACCAAAGGAGCCCTTCAGAACAGGGGGGCTCTGTAAAATAGGGAAGCTATGCAGTCCAGAGGGGCCATGGAGGCATTGGGGGGGCTCGGGGCTAGAGACCTGAGGGGCACTGCAGCTGCAGACTGCAGACACCACATAAGTGCACTGATATCGGCTCTAGGCGGTACTGCTCCAAACAGGTCCCGCACATCCGGCCGTCCCTGGACTTCTATAGTGAACAGCTGCTCTGCTGCTGTGATTGGGTTCCGATTCCAAGTTCCAAGGTAACGCAGTGCAGTGCTGCGCTATTTACAGTCTGGGAAATGCCGCTTGTTTTTTTTACCTGGGGACACTGGGGTGCCGCCATGAGCAAATTTTCACTTGCTTCATGGTAGGAGCGGCGCTGTGACTAGATTAGCAAATGTTTGCTTTTGAATTTAAAATGCCTTTGGCTTACACCAACAATACGAAACAATTTTGTTTGCCACGCTATAGAGCTTAATATCCTTATTCCTCAAGAGGCTTTGAATAATCTGGGTCGGCCAACAATCTGACCTAGGAGTGTAATACAGAACCCCACAACTGTTAAAAAAATCATAGTAGTCGAGCGACGCTACTTAGAATAGCTGAGACTTACTCTCTGTATTAATGTGACGAGTAGAGATGGACTAGAACTCGAACCCGAGTTCGAGCCGAACTATTCGAATTCAAATGAATTCGGACTTCTCGAACTATCCCGGACCAGGATTTTCGATATTTTCGGACTTTTGATAAATATCGAATCTTCGACCATTCGAATATGCGAGTAAAATGCCTATTATACCTATACGCAGGCATCAAATCCGTGAGTAAAGTGTCCATTAAAACCTATACGTGAGCATTGAATCCGCGAGTAAAATGTCCATGGTATCTAGGCGTGAACATCGAATCTGCGAATAAAGTGTCCATTAAAACCTATACGCGAGCACCGAATCTGCGAGTAAAATGTCCATGGTATCTAGGCGCGGACATCGAATCCACGAGTAAAGTGTCCATTAAAGCCTCTACGCGAGCATCGAATCCATGAGTAAAATGTACATGATTCCTAGGCGCGAACATCGAATGTTCGAACGCGAGAGCTCGAAAATAGCGCAAGTGAGAGTAAAATTGATTTTTCTTTGGCCATTTAGTCCCAGTTGCTGGAGTCTGTTTTAGTTTCTTGGTTTGGTGTTTATTGGCATAGCCCAAAACCTCCCTGGAGCCTAAAGTTGAAAAAGATGGTGTTTCTTTGTTTCAGTGCCGATGAGGGGGATGGACTTTCCCTGCTACATGTGGAGAGGTCTTATAAACAAGTTTTTATTTTTTTAAGAACACATTGTAAAGTATCCATGGTTTCCTATCACAGCCTCGTCTATCCAGCTATACCCTACTTGATAGAATTAGAAAAAAAATATTTAAAATACATTAGTTTGTATAGATTATTTTTAGTAATGGTCTTCAGCTTTGTTTTTTTTTTTTTTTTTTACAGCTATCTACAGCATGACCTTGTGAATTTCAAGAAGTACTACCTGAAAACCCCCTGTATCTGACAAGTGGTCTTACAAGTTTTGAAGTTTTACTTCATGCTTCAAACCACATTAAATTTGTTTGAGTTTTTTTAAAAATTTACAATAAACTTTAAGTTTGGGGGGAAAATTCAGGACTTATTGGTGGCTTTTTAGCAGAAATAGTACTGGTGGATGAGTAATAAAATGCTTGGTCTTAAATTTATTATTTAAGCTCCAGTTGAAATTCACCAGCTTGTTACCTATGGAAATAGGTTATTATTATGCAGGTTATAATCATGTATAAAATCATTTCAAATGTACTATATCTGTTGTATTCAATTAGATCAACTGGACTTGAAATGTAGTTCTTGAAGACGTTTCGCTAGTCATCCGACTGGCTTTCTCAATTCAGAATGACTTGTACAAGAATCTGTGGCAATTATGTACCCTGGAGAATCCCAATTAGCATATCACAGCCAGGTGTTAAGGGTGTGATTAGATAGTGGCTAAGAGGTGTTATAGGAACGCCCAGAGTAAGGTGTTAAAACAGCATTGTACATGGCCCCCCCACCTCTATAGTTCGACACCAACTGTCTCCCATGTACAATGCTGTTTTAACACCTTACTATGGGCGTTCATATAACACCTCTTAGCCACTATCTAATCACACCCTTAACACCTGGCTGTGATATGCTAATTGGGATTCTCCAGGGTACATAATTGCCACAGATTCTTGTACAAGTCATTCTGAATTGAGAAAGCCAGTCGGATGACTAGCGAAACGTCTTCAAGAACTACATTTCAAGTCCAGTTGATCTAATTGAATACAACAGATATACCATGACCTGGATGAATGAGAACCTTCACATTCAAATGTACTACATTTTAAAAGTGTTTAAAAAAATATGGTACATATCTGTGTCTCAGTGTCTCAATGTCCATATCAAAAAGGTTGCTCATAAAAGTAATTAATAGCACGAAAAAAGTCTTTTGTGGAAGAACCATATAGGATTTATTGAACCATCACCTAGATAAAATAAAGGGATTTGTTAAGCAGTAGGGATGGCCGGTTCGCGGATCCGAACCTGGATCCACCGCGGATTTATCCCGTTCGCGAACGGCAGATTTTTCCGGATTTTCCGAACTTCCGAACCGCGGATTTCTCGTATTTTCTAAAATTTTTGAAATTACGAGATTTCTCGTATTTTCGGGAATACATTAAAACTCATAATTTTTAAAATTTTCGAAAATACGAGGATGTCTCTTATTTTCGTAAATACGTATTTTTGTAAATTTTCGAAATTACGAGGATTGCTCGTATTTTCAAAAAATACGTTTTCGAAAATTTTCTCGCAATTTCGAGAATATTTTTCATTTTAACGGGGTCCGTTCGCGGATTTTCGAATTTTCTAATTTTTCCGAAAATTTGCGGATCCTCGAGCGGAACAGATTTTGCGAAGTTCGGACATCTGTATTAAGCAGCTACTACATGGATTCCTATTGGGGAGAACCACAGTTTATAAATAACATAAAAGATTCATTGTTTCATTTAATCCACATGGGGCCATAGTATCAAGCATATCTATCCAAAACGCTTCTCTTTGAAGTAATTTTAGTATTTATTGCCACGGATTGGGAGTGTTCAATTATGCACGTGTGATGTTTGAAGGGGAATAAATGTTAAAATTGGCTTTGCAGTGTGCGTCCTCCCCGTATCTTTGTTTCCAGATTGGTCTTTTTGGGTGTGGGGAACCCTGTGGGTAAGACGGCACCTGCTGCCTGGATCGTGTTTCCCTATGTGTACAGGTAATCTGAACTGTTATTATATAGCCTTCCCTATCTCCTGTTTGCACTAGGAGGACTTCATAATGTCTTTCACAGAAAAAGAATCCTTGAATCTGTGCCAGAAGTAACTTCCAACTGAAATCAAATATCCAAGATTGTTACAATAGACTTGATACACTGAGAAAACGTGAAGTGAGTCAAAAGTTACATATTGTAGCTTTACCTGAATATGCACTGGTAGATCGAATACCAAGGGGGCTAAGAATTAAACTATGTCCAGTGCTTTGCAGAGATAATAATACTTAACTTGATAAATGGTTTATGATTTTAAATCGTTGTAGTTTGGATTTGATTGTTATCACTATTGAGCATCTGCAGATGGCGATACACAAAACACAGAAGGATATCGTGGAAGTGGAGGCGGAGCTTAGAACCATTGCCACAATGGAGGAGCTAACATAACGTGGTAAATCTTTGGAAGCGGAGATCGCTAGACTCAGAGGACTTAATGGAAAGGAAACTCGTCAAATTCAGACTGGATACGCGAGACTGAGTCCAAAAAAGTATACGATTGGGCAGCAGAAAGAAGGAACAACAAAAGACCGTCGGCTGGTCGTTCTAACAAGTGGATCCAAAACTCTAAGAATGAGGAAGTAATACAGATAAATGATGAGGAGAACAGTGGGTAACCCGACGCAGAAGGGAATCACCAGAGGCCTAGTCACAGCGTTCAACCACAAGCTCTACTTCGTCGGTGTCTTTTTTTAGAAGTAGCCACGGACAGCAGAAATCATACAAAACCAGAAAAATACGGAGGGGACAAAAAAAGAGAAAAGATACATCAAATGCATCCAATGGCGCGGAGAGACTTAAGACACCGTCGCTGAATGTAAGTTCGAAGCATACCCTTCTTATCAACCTTTCAGACTATGAATTTAGTCATATTGAGATTAACCTTATTAATAAGGGGATGGGGTTTGTACCTACACACCAATCTACATTTTTTAACTTTAAAACAGATTGGCATAAATGTATACGTAATGCTTAATTAAAGATGTGGTTTTTAGACAAACCGGACCTCCCAAGTAATCAACAGGCTCAGAGTGAGCTACCATGGACTATAGGTATGCAGCACAGTAAGAGACTATCGGGTAACATCAATTTTAACCTACAACAGAATATTTGTAAATTAAGAAAAATGTCTATGTTTACACCAATGATACAAAATGCACCATTAGATACATTGAATAATGTGGTATTAACTGAAGTATCTAAATTACCATGGAAAAAGAGTAACTATAAACATAACTTAGAAGGAATATAGAGCGTTGCAAGATCTGAAAGCCTCAAAACAGATTATTATAAAACGTGCCGACAAGGGCGGAGCCACAGTGATATTGTTTAAATCAGAATACATGTTAGAGGCTAACAGGCAGCTATGCAACACTACATTACAAGAAACTTTCATATGATCCTACACCTAAAATCCAACAGGAGATAGAGATATTTTTAAATGATGCTGTGCTATGTAATCTAATTGATAATCAAATGAAAGAATTCTTTAGTTTCTGAACATCCTGTTACGCCTGTGTTCTATCTACTTCAAAAGGTGCACAAGTCTTTGAAGAATCCCCCTGGGAGACCAATAGTCTCAGGGGTAGGCTCAGTCCTTCAACCCCTTGGGATCTTCATTGACACTATATTACAACCTTTGGTGATACATAATCGAATATGTTTGAAAGATACCACCCAATTTCTTTGCCATATTCAATCACTTACTGACATGTGACAATACCCTCCTCTGTACCATGGACATTGAATTGTTATATACGGCCATACCTCATGATCATGGTATAGAGGTAATGGAACAAAGTATGATCGACCATGGGTACGAATTCAAAAAAGTTTTTTTAATCAGTGATTTACTTGAAATATGCCTCAAGAAAAACTTCTTTAGGTTTGAAAATAATTATTATGTCGAACTCCAGGGGACTAGTATGGGGGCGAATTTCGCTCCCACATATGCAAACATATATATGGCAGCATTTGAGAACAAATATATAATGAATAATGATACAACTAAGAAATCTATGAGAGGCTATGTCAGAAATATAGATGACATTTTCTTTTTATGCAATGATGAACCTTCTTTATTATTAGAAATGGTGAAGGACCTTAATACCAAACATCCTACATTTAGACATTAACTTATGATAGGATATGAATTCCTTTTTTGGATGTTATGGTAATTAAAGAGAATGGACATTGGTGACAGACTTGTACATTAAAAATACAGACAAAAATAGTCTCTTATCAGCGGACAGTTTCCACCCAAAAGGTACACTGAAAGGACTTCCATTTAGTCAATTTATGAGCGACTGCAGAATAGTTAGCAATGAGAACCTTTGTAAAATACGACTAAATGAGATGATGGTAAAATTCTTAGAGAGAGGCTACACTATAGAGAATCTGATTAAGGATAAAGAACGGGTGTTGAAGAAGTGCAGCCATGCAAAGCTGCAAAAATATAGATACACAAAATATTGGATTACCTTTTGTTTCAACATTCAGTACTCTCTCTGAGAAAATTAAAGGGATCATTAAATCCAATTGGAAAATCATGGCAATGGACCCTCAGTACGGACAATTATTCCAAAATCCACCTCTATTTTCATATAGAAGATAAAAAAATTTGGGGGATGAATTAATACATACAGACCTGTTACCAGGTAGTATTACACCCACATATAGGTTAGGTAATCCCAAAAGTGGGACCCATCCGTGTGGGAATTGCCAAATATGTAACTATTTTTAAAGGAGACACAGTTCATCACCTGCAAGGGTACTTAAAGATTTCTCTATCTGTAACTCTAAAGGGGTTATATAATATCTAAAATGCCTGTGTGGCAAAGGCTACATCGGGCAGACAAAAAAAGAAATTAAATTACGGATCGGAGAACATAGAAGAGATATATCAAATTACAAAGGAGTTTACAAGAGATATGAGAGCTCATATCTAAACACTTCCATGAGAATAGACACAATGTAACCCAACTAAAGTGGCAAATTGTGGAGATCATTAGACAGTGCTCCAGAGGGGGCAAATTTGTTAAAAAATTACTTCAAAGAGAAGCGTTTTGGATAGATATGTTTGATACTATGGCCCCATGTGGATTAAATGAAACAATGAATCTTTTATGTTATTTATAAACTGTGGTTCTCTCCAATATGAATCCATGTAGTAGCTGCTTAACAAATCCCTTTATTTTATTAAGGTGATGGTTCAATAAATCCTATATGGTTCTTCCACAAAATACTTTTTTTGTGCTATTAATTTTACTTTTATGAGCCACCTTTTTAATATGGACATTGAGACACTGAGACACAGATATGTACCATATTTTTTTAATCACTTTTAAAATGTAGTACATTTGAAATGATTTTAAACATGATTATAACCTGCACTTGCTTTTATCACCTTTGTTTTTATCACATTTGTGACATTATTTATGGGCAATTAGACTATTATATCATACTGTATGTACTATTTGGCACTTTATACTGTATTATATGTCACCTTCGATTATAATGTATTTATTGCTATATATGATATGCACACGCACTTTGGATTAATTAGTAATCTCCTCCCTAAGGAGCGGAGTTGAGTTACTCGAATTAGTATTTATTGCTACGGATTGGGAGTGTTCAATTTTGCATCTGAGGAAGGGGCGTGTCCCCTGAAACGTTCTGCATGTGTGATGTTTGAAGTGGAATAAAAGTTAAAATTGTCTTTGCAGTGTGCGTCCTCCCCGTATCTTTGTTTCCTTAATGTCAATCTCCCTCAAAGTTTGAAATCCTACCTAAACCTTTTTGACAAGAACAAAAACAGGAGTGTCAATACCCTTTTCCTATAAACATGGTATCTACTGTATTGTAGCTAGTAATAAATAGTATGTAACATATCCAATGGTTTGGGTTCATTCTTTGTATCAATCTATAGATAAATGTTTTGTAAAAGACCCCTTGACAATTAGTATGGAACCCACTCTTGTTTTAACACTTATAATGTCACAGGAAAGGCAAATAGGACGAGAATGTGCTTTTTGTAATCCAGCAAAAAGTCTGTCTAAAATATAATCCATCCAAATATAATTCTCTCGCCCCTCTATCATTTGGAGTAAACTATCGAAAAATTAAATGGAATTTTAGGTAATATGCAAAATACATGTTACTGTATCTGTATATCAGGTATACATGAGGAAGAGACCTTGAGTCTCGAAACGTATATGTTTGTTTAGCACCAATAAATGAATTTATCATTTAAAATAGTGTGCTCCTCTACTCTATATCATGCTTGGATTGTATATATCTTAAAAGTCCCCAGGATGAGGATACAATACCTTAATTTTCCCTCTTCATTCCATTCTGCTCCACTGTTCACGCTTTTGGCCATGGGTAGACAAGCTCTGCATGGAGTGTGTCTTCTCATTGGCTGTAACCCTGAGTGAAGAATGTGCGGCAATGGCGCAGTCTGGTGAGGAAAAATGTAATCTGCTAATCTGTCAACCCAGGGGTAAGGGCCTAGCAGTTTAGGTCTTCCCTCATCTTGGGTTCTGGTTCTTTTAATAGTGAAAAGAGGAGGGAAGAAGGAGAGGGAAGAATAGTTCTCCTTTAATTTAAAGTCTAAAAATAAAATGAATAGAAAGTCTGTGACAATATTGGAAAAAAGAAATAAAAAATATTATTCAGGAGACGTAACAGCAGCTGGTTTCTCCATAAGTTGTTGTTTTCTGTTTATCTAAGTAGTTTGTTCCCAGGAAAACAAGTTTGTTTTTTCAGTTGCTCCACAAAGTACAAACGCTAGGAAAGAAAAAATTGCCTCCTCTTTGTTAAAAGAGAAAGAAAAAAGGGAACAATGGTGAAAACACCAAAAGTGTTTGTTTTAAAGTAAAGTTTGCTTATGGTAACTGGTGAAAAGCCAATTTAGAATTTGTAGAAAGAAGAACACATTATTTTTATGGCCAATTTTGCATAGAGAGATGACCATACACTACTGTAAAAATGCACTGTATTTATACAGAGAAGCTCTACAGATCTCTTGTAAACATATGTGTATTTATAATGATACTTCTTTAGTTCCGTGTAAGTTACCTTATGGTTAATAATAACACTCACCAAGGCGATATATCAAATAAGGATTTATTGTATGGAGTAGTTACAAATTATGCCAGTCAAGTATATTAGACAGCCTACAAATTATAACTATATACTTTAAGCATAATTAGTCTATTATGGTGTGTGTGTGTGTGTGTATAGAGAGAGTGTGTGTAGTATAAGGCTGGGTACACATGGAGGGACTTTTTGTCCCGACATGCTGTAGCTCCACCCCCCCAAGATTTCCTGCCTCTCCTTCTGTTGTGGGTCAGTAAAAGCGCCCCCCCATGTGCGCCTGTGGGTGCGCAGTGACATCAGTACATGCACGGACGCGTGTGACATCAGCGCTCCATGCTTACAGGTGATGTCACACTCAGGGTGTGGTGTGGCGGGCAGGCAGAGCTACAGACACCAAAAGCATAATCCAAGATGTCAGGACCTTCAGATCTTCACAGGTAGGCTCAGGAGGGCCCTAGGGGGGAAAAAAGGGAACAAATTACTTAAAGCTGCAGCTTCCAAATAGAATTCAGTTGATTTTAGACTGTATTTATCCTTTAAAAAAGCTGCAGAAAGCTACTTACATGCCTTCATTCTCCCGGTGCTCTGATCCCGGACATCTGTTTGACGGAACTGCAAGCAGGGGGCTAGACTGGCAGCTGTGTGTTTGATTGGCTGAGAGTGGGGATATGATCACCTTCTACAAATATATTAATGGGGCATACAATAAACTCTCAGGTGCATTGTTTACTAATAGGTCAAATTAGAGGACTCGTGGACATCCTTTAAGGTTGGAAGAAAAGAAGTTTCATCTTCAGGTTAGGAAAGGTTTCTTTACAATGAGAATGGTGAAACTGTGGAACTGTCTTCCAGCAGATGTGGTAATGGCAAATTCATTGAATAGCTTTAAAAATGGGCTGGATAAGTTTCTAAAACTAAAAATATTGAGAATTAGTGGTATTAATACATATACTGTAGATCTGGTTGATCCAGGGATACTTTCCGATTGCCGTTGATGGATCAACTGTTAGGTAGGGTTAAAAAAAAAAGGAGGGTGAATAGGTTGGACTTGATAGACAAATGTCTTTATTCAACCTCAATTACTATGTTACTATGAGAGGCAGCCAATCACAGACCCAGCTGCCAGCATTCCAGAATGCTGGTGGAACAAATCCATGTAAGAATATTTCTGCAGCTTTTTTAACTAAACTAACAGTGGTTGGGGGTGGGCTACAGAAATAATCTTTTGATGGTAGGGGGTGAAGGAGCAAGAAGGGATCTGGAGGGATGGAGGGAGTGGGGGGAGGGCTCCCCTGCACATGTAATAAGCTCAACAAGGACAAGGAAGCAGAATCCAGATGATTCACAGACACCTCAAGGACAGAAAGAAAATGAGATGCCTAAGGCATGGGGCAGGGACAGGTAGGTAAAAGAAGGGCGTGTTCAAGTTTTATTGCAGGGTTCAATTCTTGGCTGACAGGGGAAGGGCATAAAAAAGAAGGGATGAAAAGTTGGGCACCCTCTTCATTTGCCAAGGAATTTTTCCACACTCCCTCTCTGTGGGAGCACTCTTTAGGCTAAATTATAATTCAATTCTATAGATGTGCTACTGACCTGGTCATAACTTCTTACAAGGACAAGGTAATAGTGCACATTCATAGGCCCCATACAATATTATAATATCTGCAATTTTATACATTATAAATAAAGAGGTTCTACACAATTGTGATCACAAGAATATATAGCAATACACAATTGTGATACAAAGACATTTGATTGACAGCTGACATGTATGATGTTTCAGACTGGATATGTAAAGAAATAGGGGACAGATCAACAAGAAAAAAGGGTAAAGTAATAGTTGGGAAGAATTATAGTTTCCAGTAATGGGCAAATAATAAAAAAAATCCCAGTTTACAATACAATTAACTCAGGGGTGTCCATCCTGGCCCATGCTGAGGGCCGCATTAGCAGCACTCCACTCATGGACCGGGCTGTGGGTGTAGCCCCAGCTCCGGCACGCCACCCAGGCCCTCTATCTTGCCACGCCCACCCGTGAGTCCACACGGGCCGCAAAAAATTGTGTGTTTTGCATCACTGAATTTTCACCTTTAAAGGGCAAGTCCAGCACCAAAATGAAAACTTACATACAGGTAAATCACCCACCAAAACCCTAAACGGTAATAGTTTGCAATCTGAAATATATAAGTCTAACCTGAAATCCTGCACAATGTCCTGTTTCCCCTGTTTCTGCTTCCTGGTTTTTCCAGTTAGCGACTGTCAGTTATGGATTTGATAGTTGACATCACAGCCAATGGCTGAATGTTAATCCCCGTCTGCCTCTTCTGAGCATGACCAGGCTCAGTACAGGTTTCTAAATTGCTCAGTTTCCATGAGGCATCCAGAGGCATAGCAGGCATACAGTAATGAATTCAGAGGACAAACTATGATATATCAACATATTTTAAAGAGGCCATTCTTTCTAAAAGATGTTCTTATAAGGGTGGAGTTGTCCTTTAAAACAAAAAGCTGGTCAATTGTCAGTTACAATGTCCCCAATCCTAACTGAAAAATGTTGTACTTTATTACTTGCATTACTAACCAGATATTTAAGAATAATTGTTGTACCCATTCCTGCAGAGTAAGCTGGCCCGTCAATCAAGGCTGTGACAGCTGATATCACAACCAATGATTGACTGCTGTTTCACCTGCTGTCTCCTCTGCACATGTTCAAGCATTTAAAAAGATCTTGGAGCAGAGGGAGGAGGGAGATATCTTTGCCACAAAGGAACAGAACTTATCATTACATATCTGGTTTTAAACACAAATAAACTGAGGGAAATAGCAATTGGGGTTACAGGCAGATAACTGACAAGTAGCTATTTTTTTATTTTAAAGGGCATGTCCACCCCCAAAACTATAATCCCCCCAACTACTGGCCCCACCATGTAGTGGTTTAATCTTATCTCACATCCCACCTCCATCTGGTTCTCCTGTAGTCCCCCCCCCAAAGTTCCAAAAACTGACCACCAGGAGCAGCAGGTCCATATAGGACACTGCCTGCTACCGGGCCTCCCGAGATTCCTGCCATGCGTGCTGCAGCCCTTCTCCCCCCTCCCTCCCCCTCCCTCTCCCTCCCGTTCTGCTATCCCTCCCCCTAGCGTTAAACCCCTTCTGCTATCCCTTCCCCTATGTCCCCCAGCCCCAACCGCATACTTTTATTTTTAAAAAGCTCCCCAATGTTTTACTTACCTCTCCGCTTTCCTACGCTTAAGTGAGCTGCCGGCAGCCGCGTCTGTGATTGGCTGCCGCTCAGCCAATCACAGACGCGGCTGCCGGTCCCGCCCCTCTGCTTGCATTTCCTCACAAGCAGAGGGCCGGGAGCGCGGCGCAGGAAAGAAGGGAAGGTAAGTAGAGTTTGGGGGGCTTTCTAAAAAAAAATGTATGCGGTTGGGGCTGGGAGCCCAGGGGGGATCACATATTAATTTTTTTATTTTAGGGTGGACATAGCCTTTAAGGGTGGACATGACCTTTAACTGTTCTTTGCTTTTTCTGAGAAGTATTTCTCACACTTAATAGCATAGTCTTACTCTCCTGAAAATGTATATTATAAATAATGCAAGTCATATAGTTGTAGCTCTTTTCAGTCCAACTTTATGGCAACTTCTCCTGGGCCGTACTGCTTTTCCCTTCACCAACATTCTATTTATAACACACACATTTGAGAAATGCTACCCACTCTAAATATTTCTTCTCCATTCTTTTCTCATAGGGAACTACACCCCTTCTTCTGCAGTCCTTACTCTTTATGTACGTAGCTCCAGGCCTCTAGAATATGTTTCCACTTAAAATCTGCCATACTGCCAAAACCTAAATATTCAAGAAAGGTCTCATGCTCTATTTCCCACTAACTGTGGATTTGCCTTAGTCCCTTTTATGTTTTCATTTCTTTCTTCTTGATATGAAGCTCTTTGAGTCAGTTACTTACCTTCACATATGGGTGTTTTACTGGGTTTATCTTCTCTATACCTTTAACACCTGTGTAGTTAAATACATTAGTTGTTTCTAATTATACGTCTATAGTATTGAAATGTATATCCTCAAAGGCTGTAAAGAACTTTTCTCATCTAGCTGAGCAACTACTGATACAGTTTTTAAAGGGCATATTCCCCAAATCCAAAATTATGTATAGGTAAATCATCCCCTAAACCCCAAAACTTTAATAGTTAGAAAGCTGACAGACATAGGGCTAATCTGTTATGCAGCAAAAAGATGTTCTCCCCAGGGGCGGAGGGTGGCTTTTTGAATAAGGAAGGCTAAGGAAGTATCCGCGTGTAGGGCGTTGCAATTTTTTAAACCACGCCTCTTTCCTTGTCCCCCAAGGCCACACCCACTATTGTATTTTACACATAAAGTGATAGTTTTAAATTTTATATTTTACACAAAATGCTTGGCAAACAGAAATGGGCAATATGCTTGGCACAGAAATGGGCAAGAATAAGCTTGGCACTGTAATAAATGGCCGGGAGGCCTGGTACTTACAAGTACGCTTTAGGAGGAGGCATATAGTCCGGGAAATGGCAGGACACAGGGGCTGCTGGGAGATGTAGGCTGGATGCTGGAACAAGGTGAGTAACTGGAGATTGGATGCAGGCAAGGTAAGTAACTGGAAGAACTGGTAGGTATGCTGGTATGCTGGTACTGGAACAACAGGTAAGTATGCTGGTACTGGAACAACAGGTAAGTATGCTGGTATGTTGGTACTGTATCCAACCCAGTATCCTAGCTGCACAACTATTGAATGGGCTGTCGTGCCACACCTGTGAGGTGGTGCTCCTTAGTGCAATTACTACCTTACCAATACAGATCAGGGGACCCAAGTTCCCCAAAGTACACTTATCAGGGCACAGGCACTGTTAGACAGCTACGTGAAAATGTATTGATTCATATACCATACACAATACACAGTACACATAAATATACACAATAAACCATTTGGAATACGATACACTGTGCGGGGCGTCCCCCGAACCAACTTAAAATTCTAAAAATATGGAATCTCCTTCCCGATTCCCACAAAAACAACCAGTGTAGGTGTGGAGCTACAGAGCTACAGAGTCTCGAGATGGTATATGAATCAATAAATTTTCACGTAGCTGTCTAACAGTGCCTGTGCCCTGATAAGTGTACTTTGGGGAACTTGGGTCCCCTGATCTGTATTGGTATGGTATGTTGGTACTGCAACAACAGGTAAGTATGTTGGTATGCTGGTACTGGAACAACAGGTAAGTATGCTGGTACTGGAACAACAGGTAAGTATGCTGGTACTGGAACAACAGGTAAGTATGCTGGTAGGTTGGTACTTGAACAACAGGTAAGTATGCTGGTATGCTGGAACTGGAACAACAGGTAAGTATGCTGGTACTGGAACAACAGGTAAGTATGCTAGTATGCTGGTACTGGAACAACAGGTAAGTATGCTGGTATGCTGGTACTGGAACAACAGGTAAGTATGCTGGTATGCTGGTACTGGAACAACAGGTAGGTATGCTGGTAGGCAGGACCAGGAACCAAGGCAGGTGAGTACTGAGCCGGGAGGTAGCAAAAGCTACAATCGGGCACAACGTCGACGACGCCCACCCGGAAGTGCAGAGCGGCGCGGGACCGGAGCGGCAGGTAAGTTCGTGACAGGCACACAGAAATGGGCAATATGCTTGGCACAGAAATGGGCAACAATATGCTTGGCACAGAAATGGGCCATATGCTTGGCACACAGAAATGGGAAATATGCTTGGCACAGAAATGGGCCATATGATTGGCACACAGAAATGGGCAATATGCTTGGCACACAGAAATGGGCAATAATATGCTTGGCACAAAAATGGGCAATATGCTTGGAACACAGAAATGGGCAATAATATGATTGACACAGAAATGGGCAATATGCTTGGCACACAGAAATGGGCAATAATATGCTTGCCACAGAAATGGGCAATATGTTTGGCACACAGAAATGAGCAATATGCTTGGCATGCCGAAACAGGAAATAATATGCTTGGCACAAACCTAGTACATATAACTTACAAATGTATCAGAGATAGTCCATATGCACACTAATCCCCCTGTGGGTGCAAAAAGTCCAATATCCCTACTTCACAGGGAACCAGGCAATCAAATAGAAACAAGGTGGACTGCACTCCAAAGTTGAACGTTTTATTACAAGCCAAACATCAAACAGCAATACAACGTTTCGAGGGTAACACCCCCTTCATCAGGTCAACTTTGGAGTGCAGTCCACCTTGTTTCTATTACATATAACTTACAATTACTTGTCTTCTATCTTGCTGCTAAACTGCTGAGGAAAGGCTCCACATGTCCAGGGAAACTCTGGAGCAGGAGGAGGTGGAGCTCTGCATTCTGATAGCCTTGCCCGGCCGGGCAGTTTCAGTAAATTTTTTGCTCAAACTTCCGGATATTGAAAAACGACCGTGCCCGGCCGGTTCAAATCCAGGAGCTTAGGAGGGGTGCCAGGACACCATGTAAGTTGGGAGGTATGTTTAAGGGAGAGGAGTAACTGACACAAGCACCCCAGCTTTATACATGCTAAGAGGACGCAGCTAAAGAAATATCATTCAGCCATTGTTTTTGGGTCATCTGTTACATCCATGACACTCACAGCAGCTAACTGGAAGAACTAGGAAGCAGAAGCAGGTTAGTCTTACTTACATATTTCTCATATTTCACATATTTGGGGGGGGGAGATGATTTACCTTTATAAAATGAGGTGAACTTGCTTTCAAACAACCTAAAACTACAAGGTAAGTATATATGAACTTCAAAAGTGAGGCACACTCATCAATAACTTCAATATTTCATTTATTAGGTTGAAACATAATTCAATAAATTGAATATTGAAGTTATTGATGAGTGTGCCTCCCTTTTGAAGTTCATATATACTTACCTGATGTGGTGCAGACCATAGGGGGTGCACCTCTGAACTTACCTTGTTTGGACTTTACATTTATGCTATAAACTAAAACTACAGGGACTGTGTAAGGAACATACCTCTTGTTCTGTGCCTGCGCTATTCCATAGCCCTAGACCATTATAAAGATTTCCTTGTATTACCTGCCCCCATTCCAGTATCCAAATACCCAAACCCAACATCAGCTACTTAGCTGCCTCCATTCCAGTATCCAGCTACCAGAACCCAGCATCAGCTACTTTCTTGAACCCATTATCAGCTAATTACCAGCCTCCGTTACAGTAACCAGCTACTTTCCTTGCTTCCAGTTTCCAACTATTCACCTGCATCCGGTAACCAGCTACTTACCTGCCTCCACCAGAATCCTGCTTTCTGTCTACTACTCTGCTCCAGTCTCCAACTCCTCTGTTCCAGTACCCTGCTCCTATTCCAGAACTCCACCTTTTACCTCTGTTCAAGAAGCCTGTACTCTTAACTTGACTTCCTCCTGAAAGTAAACTTTTGTAAGTACCCTAGCCCCTCTTATTACTATACAGTCAGACCGTGGAAAGCCTGAGGAAGCCACGTCAGAAATTGGGAAGACACTACAGGCCATATCTTGGCGCATGGATGGCTTTTAACATTATCAATTTCAACAAAATTAGTGGTCTGAACGACTTTCACCTGTACCTGCTTTACCACCCTTTCCTGCCCCCCCTGCAGTCTTCTCTACTTCCTAAGAACCTTGAATACCTCCTCCGCCACATTAAAATAGCGCAAGCACAGAACAAGAGGTATGTCCTTACACAGTCCTTGTAGTTTTAGTTTACAGCAAAAATGTAAAGTCCAAACCAGGTAAGTTCAGAGGTGCACCCCCTATGGTTTGCACCACATCAGGTAAGTATATATGCACTTCAAAAGGGAGGCACACTCATCAATAACTTCAATGTTCAATTTATTGAATTATGTTTCAACTCAAAAAGTTAAATATTGAAGTTATTGATGAGTGTGCCTCCCTTTTGAAGTTCATATATACTTACTTTGTAGTTTTAGGTTGTTTGAGGGCAAGTTCACCTCATTTTATAACGGTAAATCATCTCCCCCCCCAAATATGTGAAATATGAGAAATCTGAAAGATGTAAGACTAACCTGAAATCCTGCCTGATCTTCTGCTTCCTAGTTCTTCCAGTTAGCTACTGTGAGTGTCATGGATTTAAAAGATGACCCCACAGACGATGGCTGAATGATATTTCTTTAGCTGCGTCCTCTTAGCATGTATAAAGCTCTGTGTGCTGGTGTCAGTAACTCTTTTCCCTTAAACATACCGTATATACTCGAAAAAAAAAATCAGCCTGAAAACTCGGACTCGGTTTATACCACGAGTCAACAGCTTACATAGCATTCCGGCAGCCGCGATCTTTCTCTCTACTGGCGCGCCGGCCTGACGTCATGCCCGGCGCCAAGCCCGGCGCCGGGAGTGACGTCACCGGCGCGCCAGTACAGGATGGGCGCGCTCGGCTGCCGGAATGCAGAGCAACTTTACCGGTACCTGGCACACAGTCTGCTCCCAGTAAGAGAAAATACCAGCCTTACACAGGAAGCCCGTCAGGTACAAACGAAGAATCTACCGTAATCTCTACCTTTATCTATCGACTAGCATCTATAATCTCTGCCATTCATCTATCCATCAATCTGCTATGTAGCGAGAGCAGCGAGCAGCACGAGCCACCAGCGAGAGCGACCGCGCGCGAGCAGCGACGAGCGGCAATACCATCTACGAGCGATCGATCGAGCGATCAAGCGCGACCATCATCGATCTAAGCGCGACCTAGCGACGAGATCGCACTAGCGAATGCGGCACGCATAAACTAGTCGACTGAGACATCTACAAGGCTGCTACCTAGCTATAGACGACCGCACCATTATCAAGTCACACTATATCTATTTCTTTTTTTTTTTCTATCTAATATATCTAATCTCGCTATCTATCATATATATCTATCCTCTACCATTCTATCTATCTATCTACTATCTAATCTATCTATCTATCTATCATCTATCTATCTTGAATGCACCCCTCACTTGGCATTCAAGATGTTTGGAAACTACAACTCCCAGCTAATAAAGCATGCTGGAGTTGTAGTTTCCAAACATCTTGAATGCCAAGTTTCTACCCTCGGTTTATACTCGAGTCAACAACTTTTATTAGGATTTTTAGCTGAAATTGGGTACCTCGGTTTATACTCGGGTCGGTTTATACTCGAGTATATACGGTACTTCCCAACCTTACATGGTGTCCCGGCACCCCTCCTTCAATTTCAACTTCCGTACAAGTGGTTGGTGATAAAAATCCGCCAATTTAATGAGATTTTCTCCTATAGCCCCAATGCTTGAGACTATAGGTCACCCCTCCAGATTAACCAACTTTTTATGGATTTTAGATAAATAGTTGATTGGATTGTCACATTTTGTCTTTTTGAATTTCTTATCTTTTTAACGAGTCTACCTGGCAAAACAACTCCTTGAGATCCTCCTCAAATGCCTGTCAATAGGAAAACAACAATTTAGCAATCGTTTATAAATATACCCTAGGTCTTTTTTTTTTTTTAAGGAAAGTTGTCTTTCCTAGCGATCCACATCCTTTCTGCTCCTTTGATCCTTGAACTCCCATGGCTCTGGCTACACAATCCTTTCATAGACTGGTATGACCATGATCTGGTGTCCTGGAGTCCAGCTTGCTTTAATAATTGTTTAGCTAAATCCCTTCCTGTTTGTTTTTTTGTTACCTGTGTAAATAAACGTTTGGAGAACCTTCCGGCACAATTTTCTTTTTTAAAAAGTCTGCAGAGAAACTTCATCCTCACTGTCCCTATGATTGTCCTATTGAGCTCCTGCTAGAAACCGACCCCACCCCCTGGACAAACTCATCCTTCTTGTCTTGCAGAAATGGTCGCCATGAAGGAATATATCTCTGAGCATCTGTCCCGCTGCTTTATCAGACCCTCTACTTCACCAAAAAGAAAGATGGTGGATTACGGCCTTGTATAGATTACAGGGGATTGAAAAACATTACTATAAAAACTTTTTGATGAGATCAAGGGAGCAAAAATCTTCATCAATTAAATCTTAGAGGAGCATATAATTTGATACGAGGAGTGACGAGTGGAAGACTGCCTTTTATTCCTGTGATGGACATTATAAAAGCCAAGTGATGCCTTTTGGTCTTTGCAAGGCTCCAGGTATGTTTCAAGAGATTTTAAATTACAATAGATTTGAAATTACATCACGGTGGTCGTATATCTGGATAATAATTTCACCAATTTTAGTTCTCACCAGAAAAGGGAGAGAAAAACCCGACTCTTGGGGGGCATATTTATAAAAGTTCGATATTTTCGCTATCGCAGGACATCGCAATGACATATAGCGCTATTTTCATCTTATTTATAAAACCGCTCATTTTCGCTTTCGCCTTTGCGGAAAAGTATCGCTGAGGCGATGTGTGGCGATAGTTTTTGCCTTATTCATTGCGTTAAGTGTGGTATCACTGCAAGAGAGAGATTGCTCTCTAGTGTAATTTCAAGTTATCTTTGTCACTTTTATTTACAGCTATTTATAAATAGGGGATTTGGCTGAATTTTTTTTTTTTTTTTAAATAACAAAGATAGACGTTCAGTGTGTATTAAACAATTTAATAGTACTTTGAACCACCAGGGAGTATTACCTATTTACAATCATATGTGCTGAGCTTTTTCAGCTTATTAGTGCTACTTTTTGCTAGATAATGTTCGCTTTTGATGAAAATTCGCCTTTTTATGACTGATGAAAGGAAAAGATGAAAGTTAAAAAAATTATGGTAAAGGCTGGTGGGAAAAAAAAAAGCAAAAATAATGCCCCTTTATAAATATGTCCCTCAGACAGACCCCCATTTGACTTTATTGGTAAATAAAGAAAATCGGAACATTAAAAAAAAAAGCGAAATCTCAGATTGTATTACAGTAAATGATGGAAAATAGTCTAACACCCCCCCTGAGTACTTATTAGTATTGAGAAACACTCCACAATGTACTGACACCTTCCATGGACCCATTGGCAGGCTAAATAAATGGCCACTTATGTGTTTTCGCCACCTCAGACTGGGCGAATTGGAATGGCTGAACTTAACATAGTTACATAACATAGTAACTCTTTAGTTGCCGCCATTCCAGTGAATGGATTCCTGTGCTACAATCTGCCACAAAACTGCAGGGCCCCGGGCCTTCTGTGACATTGGACCCCAGGCCCCTGACGCACACCCCTCCTCAGCGCATGCAATCTGCTCTTTTTAAACAGCTGATCGTGCGTATGCAGTAAGCTTTTTAAAAGTCTGGTAAGGAACATGGGGCTTAGGTGTTTTATCTACTAGTATTCTCACAAAGTTTGGTCACTGACCATTATGTTCTTTGCACATGCTCGGTCTTGAGTTACTGCAGGAACTTGTTACAACCACTGGTAGCCTCTAGCCAATCCTGTTACAGTTCATCTTAGGCAAGGGAGCATTTGTTTGAGTGTGGCCTCTAGCCAAGACGTATTTCCAGACAGTGCCCAAACACACAGTTATCTTATCCAGTTCGTTAAAGGATTACATTTACTTTAATGGCATTTACTGGGGTATTAAATAGTTTATTGGTGTTCGGAGGGGTCACATTATGGGGTTTATATGGATTTAGTTCTCCTTTAAGGTTGGATAAAAAAGAGTTTCATCCATCAGATGTGGTGTATATCATTTCTTATATCTGATCTATACATTTTGTAGCTTGTAAATTTATTTTTATTTTTGTGAAACAGGATTTGGGTGCATTCTGTATAATTAACAACATCAAAAACTATCAGAGTAAGACACAAAATATACAGAGGCTTTTGAAACCATGTTGATTTTGTTTAGTGAAAGTGTTTGGAATGAATTGTCAAAGCATTTAAAGCTTCCCCTTCTCAAATACGGGCTCATAAGCAATTATGGTCTGCTGATGTTAAACAGCCAAGGAATCTCAACACAAATACTTTGTATGCTAAAAACGTCTTAGCAATTTGTTATATGTGGAATTCATGATGTTTTAAAATCACTAAAACAAATTGTAACCAGGTGGATCGTTCAAATGTTGGTAATTGATGCCTTAAATGATTTGTGTACTTGGAAATCCTGTGGGGAATATTGTATGTGTGTATTTTTCTTTTTTTGGAATATGGTTTAAAGATGTTTAGAGCTGGAATACATAGCCTATCATTTATCTGGTTCTAATAAACTTGCTGCCCCACCTTCAATTCTGTAGGTCTAACACCATTTACATCGATATGCACAAGATAAATACATAAGCCAAAAACTTCATAGATTACAGAGCTTCACACTGATATTCATCTACAGAAGATATTCTTTTGGGTACTTCTGGCTTCTTTCTGGATGAATTAAGATCCAATTGGGCCCTGGGCATCTGTGATATTTGGGGGCCCCTTGTACTTGACTTGTATGGCTGTAATACTGAAGTGGGAGCCCTTGATGTTTACTGGGTCCTAGGCAGCTGCCTAGGTTGCCTAAATGGAAAATTCCGCTCTGCCATGGATGAAATGTTTCTAATCCTAGTATAGGTAATGCTTGCTAGCTTGGCATTAATATACATTTAAATTCCCCATTTAGGGTTTGCTTTTACAGTCCTTTGATGTGCATATGTTAACATGATCTACGTGATTTAAAGGGGCACAGTTGCATACTTACAAACTGGGAAATATTCCCACTCAGCTCTGCCCTGGACATCCAACCACACACTTTATTAGTATATTAGTATAGTATTTGAGGTTGAATAAAGACATACATCCATCCAGTCCAACCCATCTAGCAATATCCTCATTAACTGCCTAACTGTTGATCCAGAGGAAGGCAAAAAAAAAAAACCACCAAATTTATAAAGGGGAAAAAATTCCTTCCTGACTCCAAGTGGTAATCGGAAATTTCCCTGGATCAACTCTACTTTATGTATCAATACCAGTAACTTGCAATATTTCTTGTTTGCAGAAACTTCAAAGACTGCACAAGACCTGCTCATTCTAGGTCAAAGCTTGTCAGTGGGGAAAGCAGGATAGGCCTCTAAGAAAGGGGCTGAGACTGAGACAGTTGGGGTTTATGCATGTGCCTTTGTGTTGCACGTATTAAAATTCAATCATTTATTTTGCTTGCTGAGCCATATTACTGTTCTTTCTTTTTCTTCTTCTCTTTTTATTCTTCCGCTATTTGACTGTATCTCCTCCCACAGTCTGAGCTAGTGGCACGAAATTCAGTACAGGCGATTGCTATCTCCTATTGGTGGAAGTGTTACCATGGTATTGGCGATTGTCAGTCCATTTTCTTCCCATTGACTATAATGGGTCAAATCTTTAAATATGGACATTTCGGAGTTTCAGGCACATGTGATCAAATCAAATCCCTATTGTCACTTTCTGGATCCAGGGCTATACTAGCTCCACACTCAGGGTGATTCAATAAAAGTTCTTATCATTTAAAATGGTGCTAATTTTGCCCCAACCAATCAAATCTTATTTAACATTTGAAAGCTAACATCTGATTGGTTAGGGCAAAATTAGCACCATTTTAAATGATAAGAACTTTTATTGAATAACCCTGACTATGTCTCTCTGACACAAACACACACAAAACTACAAAATAAAAGTCCTAAAATGTATACTATAAAAGCACAATATATATAGGTAAAGCCTAATGCATGGTTAATGTATTGAGAATGTAATAAAGAATTTAGTTTCATTGTAGGTTTCCCCTCCTGAGGTCTTCTAGGTGTTTGCAATTTAAAAGTCCCAGCATTCCCTGATGTCTTCTGCTGTTGGTGAATGTTGAGAGTAGTAGTTTTCAAACATCTCAGGAAAGGCATCTCTTCTTTTATGGTCACAAACACAAAAACATACTCCTAACACCACACAGACACGGGGACACACACCTACTGATATACCCTCACATCCCAACCTACCTTCCATTTCCATGACAACCATACCTAAACCTTCAAAAAGTTAGTTTAATGATTAGTCTAAAATGCTAAAATATACCCCCTAACACCAGACAGATACACACACACCTACAGATACACCCTTGCAACCTTACCTACACTTCTGTTTCTATGTCAATCATGCACACAATAATAAAAATATGTATTTAACCAGAATCGATAAAATGTATGTATCAATCTGCAGGTGCTGAACCTGTCAGTGCTATCTAAGACAATAGGCATAGGAACTTGTTGCAAAGGAATTAAAGTGTCTGTGCACTGTAGGACTGGGGGGGGGGGGGAAGAGGGGGTGAACAGGAGGAAGGGCTGGGCCCAGGAGGAAGCCAAGGAGACTGGAGAAGGTGCCAGGGGTGCAGCAGCAAGTGAATGGAGAGAGGGATCTCCTGTAAAGTAAGAGACAGTGACCATCCAGTTTAGAAGTGATTGTTCCCCTGTGGTTTGTGACAGAGTCCAGGACAAAAGTGTTGCCTCCAAACCATCCTCCTTTGGATTTACTGGTCCACCATTTTGCCACTAAAAACTGTAAGTCACCCCATGCCAGAGTGAACTGCTCTGATATTTACTTATCTGTCTGTGTGACACCCTTATGGACTGGGGATCTGCTGAGCGTTGGATGTTCCCCAGCACTCAGACAGTGCTTGCCCAGTGTCACCCACCTATATGCAGCAGGGAAGGAAAGTGGCCCTGTGAAAATGACCCTGCCTTCTTACCTATTTGGAGCTTAGGAGCACTAAAAGATTTCTGCTTCCAGAAGGGGGCCCCCCACCTTGGTAAAACATTAGGGGTAAAGGTGTGCACACCCAGGGAACTACTGTTTAAGTTGCTAGAACTACCTTACCTTGTTGTACTGTCGGTTGCATCAGTTATTACATTTTGTTTGTACTGCTAATTAATGCATAACTAACTTTACTTCATCTATTTAAATAAATATTAGGTTGTGCCTGTTGCACTGCCCATGATGTGTGGCTACTGAAATGCCCTGGTGTCACTAGATTAAGTTGGAGCAGACCCTTTACATCCTTGCTGTCACCCAAGGTGGGCTAAATGTAAATGTCCCCTTTTCATTACCATAGCAAGGTTACTGAGCACAGACACACACATTCCCTACCAAAGTGCAGCCTTTCATGTCTTTCCCTTTCTAGTTATTATTGATACTACGTAATCCTAAATTGGCAGATTTTAAGAGAGTAAAAAATTGTTCCTGTTTCACCCTAAAAGATATTTAGAGGCTATAAGAAGTCATACTATACCGTAATTTACGACAGAGTCATTAAAATGAAATGGTGCCAATATAGATATCTGTATTATATGCCAAGGTTGGCAATTTAAAACCTTGATAAAAGAATTATTTAACAATTTACACATATTGCTTTTTTTAAATATTGTCCAAAGTGTGCTTTCTCATTGAGCTGAAGGGCATGCTTAGTAATAAAATACCTGATCGACAAGGATAAAGAACTTTGAAGGGGAGAGCGTGGCACATCCTTCACAAGGTAATTCAATAAGACTAAGGCACTTTGCCAGCTGTTTAACTATGGGGGTCATTTACATGCTGAAGTGCCCGTGTGGCCTTGCGTACGTTGGAAAAACAAAGAGACAAGTTAGGACCTGCATAGGAGAACATAAAAGAGATATTACAAAATGTAATAAAAATTAATGTCCTAGGAGGGGCAGAATTGACTTGGTGTGGAGCTAAACCTTTTTATGGACTATCATCTGGAAGGTCACAGGCATTGTGTCACCAACGGGCATTTCCACTTCTGCCCCCAGCTCACCCTGACTACTTTACAAAACACCCCTGGAGTCTCACTGGGATGATCATGATCAAAACATGATCAAATATTAGATAACTAGACATAATGGGTAAGATAAAATGGCTGATATCTGTGTTTATATTAAACCTTGACAGCTGTTGTGCTATTTAACAATGCTTAAAAGTGAGCATTGTATTGTGCTTATTATTGGTATAAGTGTAGTGACCCATAAATTGGGTTTAGTTCAATTCAACATTCACTGCATCTTTCTGGATTTAGGCATTTTGTGAGACAATTTTCTAGTACGCAAAAAATAAATCTATAAAACTTTAGTTTTGCTGGTAGACTTACCAAATTATGGAACTCAGGGGTCAAGTGGTATATACCAGGGAAAGAGACATAAATATAATGCAGGTTCTAATAAGACAAGAGCGACAGGTGGACGAACCCCCTATAAATAGATAAGACTCAACAGGGGGGAAGTGTGACCTACGTGCTCCAAGCCCCCAGCCCCTTTTCTAGGTCAAAACATCCAATAAACCAAAAGACAGCAAAGGAGCCATGCTACCCATGATCAAGCTGAGAGGCCTTCAGAGACTTCAAACAGGCCTCAGATGAAGTGTAATAATACAAAAAATATGCCAGACGTGGACTGTATCATGAAAACCTGCCTCAGCCTGCTTTTGTTAGGCCTCAGCGTGATCCTAGGTAGCACGGCTACTATGTTGTCTTTTGAGTTTTTAAAGAGTAACTCTAAATTGAGTTTTTGCAAAGCATATGTCAAATGAGTCTTGCTTCACTTGTTGAGATGTTTGCATGTTTCAGACTGTACAGTTTCTGTCAGGTGCATCTTTTTAAGCTATTCATTACCTACTGTTTTGGATTAGTGATCTACTGAAATATTACTGTGTGCCCAGGCTTTCGTTTAGTTGGATGATACTCTTGGACTATTCATTTCACCATTTATTTAAACAAGATGCCAAGTCTCTACTGATTTCATGCAAGCCAACAGAAAGATGCAGCCAGCTTAGTTCACTGTAGACATATGGGACGATGTATAGAGAGCTGCCATCACTCTTTATTGCCCCTATAAGGCAATGCAGCAAGCAGATAGCAGCTCTCTTAAAAGATTGCATCCTAAAAAGCTGCTTTTAGCTTGGTGCATAGGTTGTGTGACCCTCTTTTTGCACACCTTCGCAACCGTTGTTATTTCTGTCATAAAATTGTGTTAACCATTGATGCATTGGCACAAAAGGGTAAATGCAGTTTTATGATGGAAATAGCTGATGGCAGCTTTCTATAGAGAAGCAGTATTTGATTGCACCTCAAACTCAAACCAAAAAGCTTTGTCTTCGTCTCAGAAAGCCTTTTTCCACATCAGAACTGGGTGTTTAACATGCACTTTCATGTGGTTCTATTTGAATAGTGGCTTCAATTGTGTCAAATGTTCATATAGGACAGTGTAATGAATACACTTTTTTAAACAGCTGATCGCTAATATCTTTAGTGTGGACGCGCGATCAGCTGTTTAAAAACAGCTGATTGGGCAAGAGGCGGGATGTGTCAGGGGCCTGGCCTCCAAGCGTGCGGGAGGGCCCAGGCTACTGTTCTTACACTCCTAACATAAAGTTACAGAAATGGCTCCCTCACACACCTATACATATCTTCCAATTCGCTGGGATTCACTGCTTACTCAGATACCACAGACAGTGGTGAGCAGTACACACAAAAATAGTAAATTCAGAGTGCACACCAGCCTTGAAAAAACAATACTGTGTTTATTAACACATAACACGTGATGTTTCGGAGTCTACACAATCCCTTCCTCAGACGTGAAACTTGCTTCAGCTGTCAATCAATCTTGCTATGTGCAAGATTGACTAGATTTTGCTGGAAGGGTCTAACTGTAACTGGATTGGTGACAGTGAATTCCAGTGCTCTCAGAACTCAGTGCTAGATGATAATGATAACCGAGCATGCTCAGTTTAAAAAAGTTAGGCCTGAGGAAAGGAGGAGTGTGTTAAAAGAGGGAGAGGGATACTGAACCTGAACAAAACAAGTATTGGATTTAAGGCATGCAGCAACACACACACCTCAGAGTAAGTAGTCTAAACACCTCAATTCGGCCTCTAACTATACTTACTGTACCAGCCCTCATTGCCACGGTTTTCTACTGTCTGTCTTCTGTGCCTTTTCCGTACACTGAAGCAAGTAGAAGGGGCTGTACCAGCAGCCTTGACAGTGATTGGTTCAGACTAGGTTTGGGGGGATTTCCAATTAGCAGAAGAAATTTTGTTTAGGGGGTGGACATACCCTTTAAATGTTTGACTGGTTGAGGGGACAAATAAAGCTTAATGTATAATTTCCCAAGTTAAAATATGCTTGTGATATAATCTGTGTGTTCAATGTGGGGGGCCTCAAAACATTTCCCAAAACTCCAATAACTGAGCATGTTTACTATTTTATATGATGTGCAATGTGATATGAGAAAATATGAGAAAAGTTCATCATGTAAAAAGTCTATATTACATCCCTTGGTAAAAATTCCAATAAAAATCACTGCTCCTTTTATAGACCAACAACTAAATTGAAAAGACATTCCATCTCTATGAAAACACCATAGAGTTAAACCTAGCAGATTCCCTCAGGTATACTGACCTCTTTTTATAGAAACAATCTAAAGGAGACATACCAGTTCATGTTGAAGATCATAATAAAGTACAGTACATGTGGCTGAAATCTGTTCTACTTACTGTCTTCACATAAATATCCCACACATTTATACCCTGACACAGTGGAAAAATCATAATTGTGCGGATGTTCTGACTGAACAAGTTCTGCACTGTATTGTATTTATTTTCTTATACAGTTTTGGACATATTGCAAAGAGGTTTACAGTTAGTTTATCCGGTTAGATCATGAACTGCCCCAAAGAGCTTACAATCCCAGTTATGTGAGGGGAAGCCAGAGCTAACCCAAACAAACACAGAGACAACACACAAAGTCATTGCCAAGGGTAGATTTTAACCTAGTGATGTCAGGCATCAGTGCTAACCAATGAGCCACCATGGTAATACTGCATAATTTATATGCATTGCTCGCTGATGCACATAATGTACAGCCTCCAGACTAATATTCTTACAAGGGGCCAAAGAATTGTTAAAGGGCATGTCCAGCCAAAAAGCAAGTGAGTCTTGTAAGCCTAATTACCCCCAAAACCAGTGGAAATTATCAATATATGTTAAATTGTTAGTTTGTGTAATGCATACTTAGTTATTCTACATATTCTCTCCCATTTTGAAATTAGTTGATTTCATACCCTTTGCTGTTCCCTGCTGTTGACATTAGTGAGCTGACATTTCAGGTTCTAACTGTCCTTCTTCTTCCCAGGATGCACCACATCTTTGGAATGGTTCTAGCAGTAACTTCTACTGATTGGTTGTTGGATGGGTCAAAGATGCTCAGATCTCTACTGAGCAACTGAATCAACCCAGGCGCTGGGTCAAGGGCAAGACCATAATTGTCTCTATTAGGGGTCCTGCAAACAGGAAGTCAGTATTTCGGTTGCATTTATTTATACACAGACAAAATGCTGAATGGGCAGATTAAGGTCATTGGGATGAAAAAATACTGCTCTTTTTTCTGAAAAGTACATGTATTTGCACTGAACTTCCCCTTTAACTTAATCTGAGGCTCCCACTCTGAGATATACTTACTTTTAATTTACCCGATCCCACGCCGGAAGTTCCACCTCCTTCTTTCTGTTTTGAGCCAGTAATGAGCTTGCAGGAGCAGAGCGCGCTCGTAACCGTCTCTTCTGGTATGGACTGTCAGGAAGTGCAGGAGCAGAGCGTGCTCATAACCGTCTCTTCCAGGAATGGTCTGTCAGCCATTTACCGTGATATCACCATTGCGGCCATGACTGAAAGTACATAACCGAAAGAAGGCAGGAGGCAGGTCTTCAAAAATGTCATCCCTATGCTATATTACTTTTAGTGCAAAGAACTGCTTATGGTAAATTACTGCTCATTGCTTTGTTATTTGCTAGTAATGACAAATCTAAGCAATAAAAATCCCACCTATTCATGTATTTTACCTTTAAATGTAAGGAGACATAAAAATAGCTGTTGAACTGGGTTCTTTAGAGTATGCGCCACATTCAAAATTCTAATAATCTGTGTGGTTACTATAGGATTTTCATGTAAAACTAACTAATGGAAAAAGTAGATGGGCTGTTTGTGCCTTATTTGAAATATAAACCTGTGACTGAGTTTTATACATGATATACATAATTTAGACAAAACCTTGTTGGGTCTAGTCCCCCTTTACACCGAAACTTACATAGATGCAACCATGACCTTGCTCTTACTTTGAGATTATCTCATTGAAGAGGCAGAAGGTATGATCAATACTGCACAGGACAGTAGACCAATAAGTATGCCTATTTGTCGCTGAATTTCTGCCTACATAGCAACACACACAGTGGGACCTAACCCTTAGACCCCTCATAAGTTCTGTTAGAAGCTCACAATAAAAAATACATACATTTGGTTTGTGTTTGTTACAAAGGTGAGATTATCTCTCTGTGATGGTAACACTCATTAATGCAATGTCATTATAACAGCAGAAGGTTAAAGATGAGTCCTCTAGTAAAATATTGGTTTTAAGATTATAAGGGATATTCAATAAAAGTTCTTATTGTTTAAAATGGTGTTAATTTTGCCCCAACCAATCAGATATTATTTAACATTTGAAAGCTAATATCTGATTGGTTGACGCAAAATTAGCACCATTTTTAACAATAAGAACTGTTATTGAATAACCCTGTATGTCTTTTAACAGAACAATATAAAATATTGAATTTCATGCTTAGTTGCACAAAAAGGATTTTGTTTTGGATGCCCAGCACAGTTTTCAAAAACTACCGAAAACACACTGAACTGATATAACATCATATATTGTGGATTTGTACGATATCAGACGGTTTTGGATCTCCCCCACATTTTACTAAAAACAATTGCTTTCAATAAAAAGATTGCTTTTTAGATCTAGACTCTAGTAGTATGGAGACCTCTTGTGGTTGACTCAGGAAACCGATTTTAAAGTAGTTACATTAAAATAAGCTCATAAACGATAAAAAAAACAATAAAAAACAAGTTTCTTTTTTGACCTATGGGAAAAAATATTATTGCTTTACAATATTTTTATTGTATTTTACAATAAAATCATTAGATTTCTTAAGGTTAATGGTGTATTGCCAGCCATACACTAAAAATGATGTTGAGTGATGTTTGCAATAATTTATGACCTGCAAACTGTACTTATCCCAGGGAATGGGACAGCCACCTAGCAACAGCTGGTAGGCTTAGATGGCTGCCTCCAAATGCACTGCTGAAAGCAAAAAAGCACACGGGTCCAGGTTAGCAACAGAACATTTTGAACAGTCCAACTTTGGTACTGAAGTCTGAAACTTGAAAACTCCATGAGTCTACTTGGAGAATTACGTCTCCTAAGAAGGTAAAATGTTACTTAAAGGACAATTATACTCACCTTCCCTCCGCTCCTCTTCCTTCCACTATTTGACTACGGTGTCTTTGTATTCAAAGGGGGTTAAAATTTTAAGGAACTGAGCAGAATAATGTCTCTACCTGCTACAGTCCTTATGTCCACACATATAGCCTTATTTTTAAAGATGTCCTTTCAACTGGAGCTGATTCAGGTTGCAAATACTGGATCCCAGTCACAAGGTAAGAGAAGTTCTGCATTCTTTAATACAAAAATAATATTTGAGCAGTTTTTCTATTTTAGGGGGTGTCAGGGAGCTAAGCAGTCTGTGAAGTCACTGTGTCCATGAGAAAATCTGCTGGTGTTGAGGACCTGGGACCTATCAGAAGATCATTGGAGGATCCAGAGAGTGGGTAAGTTCCTTACCTTCATTGCTGGCTTCTGTAGGTTTTATTGAAGAACGGAAGGTAAGACATAGCTCCTTTACCTCCCGTTCTTCAATGAAACTGAATAGTCCAAAGTGTTTTTTCACAGTGGAAATACCCTTTAACCTGGGGAACCCTTGAAACAGTTTTCGTGTCTCGGGGGAACCCCTACATTAAATACTGATTATATATTATTGTTTATCTTTTTTCTTTCTCATTCATCAAATCATCAAAATACATAATTTATACACATAAAAATGATAGATCTAAAAATATATCTCTATTAAAAAAATTCACTCAAATTTACCGCAGAGGATGGGTCTATACCAGTGATTCTCAAACTGTTATCCTTGAAAAAAAAATGTTAATATCTCAGCGAACCCTTACATAAAAACATTTTTACTTATTTTCATTTATCCCTCCGACATCAATACACCAAATACATAATTCATACAGATATAGCACATTGATAAATATATAGAAAAAAAATATCTGTATTTATCAAAATGGTAGATCCATACAATTTATGTCAATCTCTGGAGGACCCCCATGCAATCTCCCAGGGACCCCTGGTTGAGAAGTAATTTAACTAAATTACTCATATTGAACTTGAACTTGCCTAGATTGCTCAGCCAAACATACTGCAGATGTTAATTTTTCATATTTCTCTTCATTACGTAAATGTGTTTGATATTGTAAAAAGGCACCAAATTTCAATAAAAATAGCAAATACTGTAGTTCTGTGCACTACTCTTATTTGGTATGGCAATGCACTATATGCTGTCAGGGACAAATATTCTAAACTTAAAAATAAAATATCTAAGAGAGCATAGACACCCTTAGAAGCAAGCACCCCTTAAAGACAGCACAAAGCCTTGTAAACCATTGTAATTATCTAAAAGTTAACAACCTTTATTGTACCAACAATTAATAAATATACACATATAAACAACATCAATTATTAAAACCAATTTATAACCCCACTGTTAAACATACTAACAGGGCGTCCCCAGTACTAGAGACTCCTGTGGATATAGGTCCACATAAAGTGGGTTTATCGCTGATAGTACATAACTCTGCACTCGCAAGTGCTACCATCCACCATGTAACAAAGGCAGCACTTACCAAATCCTCTCCAGACTCATGAGGCAGCTATATCAACCAAAATTCTTCACCTGTCCTGTCTGTGCACTTCCACCTTGGTTCCAATCCCCGGGACTAGCAGCAGCTCACTCACAGATGATGAACAGGCCATATCCAACAGCCTAGGCGCCTAACCTACGCATTTCATCACTAAGATGGAAATTCCTCAGGGAATTGCTTGCTACTAAGGGCATCTATGCTCTTAGATATTTTAATCTCAAATTGTAAAAAGGCATTTTTTATGGTTAGATTAGCTTTAGCTAGAGTTTGTTAGGCTAGGTTTAACTAGTTAAGTTAGTTAGGGCTAGGCAGGTAGCAGGGTTTACAAATCTTTTTGCCAAAATATTTTATTCTTAATTATAGTGAGGATAAATGTCTATTTGAGAATCTGTATAAATACCTTTGTGATGCCTAGATCAAAATGACCAAATGGTTAGCCATGCCCACCCAGAAAGCCACACCCATCCCACCACAGCAAATGCCATTCAAAGGTTTACTCAGGAGGCAAAATCCCTGGTAGCAAGGTGTCAATTACAATGTAAACAACCTTACTATTCTAGCGTATGTCTGATTTCCTTTTTTTTCAACCAGGAATATAAGGAAGGAAAGGTTTGGGTACTGTTTCTAGGTGGTTGCCTATTCCCTGGACAAATACAGTTTGCAGGTGATGACTGCAAACTCTTCTTTGTCCCACAGGAGTCAACCACCTAGGAGCAGCTGGTGGGCAGAGTAGCACACACCTGGTTGTCACTCTTGTAAAGGCCAACCTCTCTGGTTCCAAGAATGTCATTAGTGTCTGAAGAATGTTCTATCAGATGACCATCTAGTTTTAAAAGGTAGCTCCATTAAAGCTGCTTCAGTAGATGAGGAAATGTGGACGGAATATTGACACATCCATACCGCTGCAACCATTGCTTGCAGAATCCATCCCTTTATTGTTTTGGAACAATCTGGTTTGATGGGTGGTCTGGAGACAATAAATGTTTGGTATATTCCATGTCTGTGGCTGATAGCTGTAGGTATTATTTTAAAGGGCATGTCCACCCCCAAAACTATAATTTAACCCACTATTGGCCCCACTGTGTAGTGTAATAAAATCCTTACCTTACATCTCAGCTCCAAATGGCTGCCCTGCTATGGCCCTCCAAGGTCCCAAAAACTGGCCACCATATAGGACTCTGCCTCCTGTCTCTCCTCCCGGAGAATTTTGCCATGCGCACTAAAGCTCTCCCTCCCCCTTGTGTAAATCCCCTTTGTGGTATAGTAGGTCTCCCTCCCCCCAGCCCCAACCGCTATAATAGTTTTTACAGAAACTCCCCCAAACTCTACTTACCATACCTCTCTCCTCCTGGCGTTCTCCACTGCTGGCAGCCACGTCCGTGATTGGCTGAGTCCGGCCCCCTGCTTGCAGTTTAATGCAAGCAGAGGGCTGGAACAGTATGCCGGAGGAAAGAGGTAAGTAATGATCGGCGGAGTTTCCGGAAAAACAATTATAGCGGTTGGGGCGGGGGGAGGGAGACCTACTATAACACAAAAGTTTTTAAAAGGGGTGGACATGCCCATTAAGTGAGAAACCACATATAATGGGGATCTTTTGTGTCACTTGTCTCACCCAGGTTTGGTGAAATGTAGGACATTTTGGCCCTACATCTTAAGAATTATGTGGGCACCTCCAGGGGTAAATGACATCTAAGGGTCATGGATGTGGACTAGCATACTAAAATATTTTAGAAGTATATCTATCTATGGGCCCGAAGCTTGGGAAAAGAATGCTCCTTTCAGTAACGTTGAAATCACATTGATGGGATTAAGACACCTCCCCTAGTATCTGTTTGCACTCCATTTATTATGTGGGGGTGGGGGCATTGTAGATTGTGTCATGGGTGATGTAAAATTAAAATTTGCAGTCTTAGATGTCAAGTGTGCTGTAATAGGGATACCAGGAAAGGTCTCTTCCTCCCATAATTGTATATTTATTATATGTCCCTAGCACTATTTGAGTGTGGATAACACACATCCAGATCTGCCTGTTTTAACTTACAATCCTGCAGCTTTCTGTCTCCCCGTTGGCAGCTCCCCCCTCTCTCTGGTATTCTGCACCTGCCGATATATGTATCTCAATGGAGCTAGGTTGAGGTGCAGCCAGCAGGGAAGAACAGAGAGCTGCAAGAGGAGCTGTAAGATACTTAAGAGTTCTCTCACATGTGCTGTATAGTCTCTGTAGACCAATACTTAGCAGAAAAGGAGCATTGTGGGAGCAGCACATGAGAGGACTCTAAAGTTAACCGCAAACACCCTCGAGAAAAATTACACCTTACCAAGCCTAGAACAGCAGTGGGAAAATTTTGTTTACCTATATTCTAATGGCAAGCTTGTGATAGAAGTCAAATCCAAATACCATCCTTGGTCTCAAGCTTGAAGCCCATTCTAGCACTGGTACCGGACATCATGAGGACGCCTAACATGGGGTCAGGCGGGAAGGAAAAGTATCTCTTTAGATTTATATTTTCTTTTTTAAAATAGGCGTTAAGGGCTAGGCCCCACTGCTGCAATTTTTCTGCGTTTGCGTTTTATTCAAATCATTGAAAACGCGGCAATGCACCGATGACGTGCGTTTTCGGGTGCTTTGCGATTTACGTTCCGCATTTTTAATCGCAATCGCATGCGTTTTCCTATACTTAATGAAGAAATCGCATGCGATTCCATGTGCGATTGCGCTACAGTGTAGCCGTGCCCTTAATCTGCATCTCTCCTAAAATCCTAAATATCCTTTGTGTGCTCTTCCTATGCTCCAAAGACACTGATAGTCATATATATTTTTATCTAAAATATTAATGAACTTAATATAATGAATCTTATATTTTTAAATTGCAATCTACAAACTAAAAATTTCTACATTTTTTCAATTTTGGACTCCAGAATTATCAACCTCTGAGGGCTAGGCCACACTGCTGCGTTTTTTTTTGCGTTTGCGCTTGCGATTGCGTTTTTAAAAAATAATTGAAAACGCGGCAACGCAAAAAAACGTGCGTTTTTCGGTGCGATTGCGTTTTGCGTTCTGCATTTTTAATCGCAATCGCATGCGATTTCCTATACTTATTGAAGAAATCGCAAACGCAACAAAATCGCACATGAAATCTCATGGGTTTGCGATTGCATTTGCGTTTGCGTTTCAGTGTGGCCTAGCCCTTACATCTACCATCACAACCACTTTTTACGCTTATATTTTACTGTATATCTTATCACCTTCCACTTCTTTTTATTCTTTATATCTTGATCCTCCTTTTGGGAAACAATCGGGGAGATTCAATAAAAGTTCTTATCGTTAGAAATGCTGCTAATGTTGTCCCAACCAATCAGATGTTAGCTTTCAAATGTTAAATAAGATCTGATTGGTTGGGGCAAAATTAGCACCATTTTGAACGATTAGAACTTTTATTTAATCTTCCTGCAAGAGTTGTTTGTATCTCAAGTGGGTGGAGGATAATAGTGATCAAACCTTTTGTTGTCCTTACCACAAGTACCCTTCTTACTAAAACATTGTGCTAAAATACTTACCCCTACACTTGCTCACATTTTTAATTTCTTCTTGACCTCTGGGATTTAATCATTCTATAATAATTCTCTTTATTTTCATTGTCATAACGAAAATACAATACAATTAATTAAAAATATACATTAAGTATTTAATTAAGGCTGATTCACAGAGCATTAAAATAATTCATACATCATTATGCCCCATAAAATAATCTAATAGCAGCAGGGTAGAAACTATTTTTCATTCTAGTTATGCGGGCAATAATTGAACCAAGCTGTCTGGCAGAGGGAAAAAAATTAAACAGAGGGTGGTTTTCTATCCTAATCTAAAATCTATGATCATTTTCTATGTTTTCACAATGTTTAAAACTAAATAATTTGAATCCCCCCCATTTTACCAGATTCTCCTTTTCCTTTTTATCCTCAATAAGTCCAATTATGGTGGCATCATATGCAAATTTTAGAATTCTATTTGACTTATGAAAAAACTTGACAGTCATGGGTAAAAAGTGTGTATACAAATTGGACTTTAAGGAACACTAAACTGGGAAATATGGATACTTAAAGGGCATCTATAGTGAAAAAAACACATTGCCCCTTTGCAGAGTTAAATTCATGTACTCTGTGCTGCCTTAATCCTATCTCTGTCAGTGACTCTGTTTAACCATGGTGATCTCAGTGCAGCACTCCCCCCTTCCCCCTCCCCTCTGTTACAAGTAAGAAGTGTATTCTTTAGATAAGAAGGCTTCCATATTGTACTCACTGTCTCTATTTAATAATTTCTAAACAGATGTCTCTACACCAATATGAAAGTTAATTTTTCAGTCAGCATTAGTGGCACAAAGAACAGACTACAAGGGAACAATACTAAATCAGATGATTTTTAGATGCCACATCCACATAAAATTTATGCTTGCAAAAATAAAAATACACATGGAAAAGAAAAACACTTGAAGTGTGCAAGAAGTTCACAGGATCATTTCAAGAGTTCATCCATATATATAGTCACACACTGATAGATGACTGCTGTTCAATGCTACAAACATTCATTTTCCACAGTGTTATCCCTTTAAACATCATTGCATTACATACATTGAAGCGGCACTCTTCTAACCCAGTCCCCATTCTTGTGCACGTTTTAGTATAGTATAGTATTTGAGGTTAAATAGACATATGTCTATGCAGTTCAACCCACTCAGCAATACCCACACTTCCTACCTAACTGTTGATCCAGAGGAAGGAAAAAAAAAAGCACCTGAAATCAGAAATATCCCCGGATCAACTCTACTTTATGTATCAATACAAGTAACATGCAACATTCCTTGTTTGCAGAAACTCATCCAGCGTTCTTCAGAAACTATCCAATGAACCTGCCATCACAATGTCCAATGGAGACAGTTCCATAGTTTTACCGTTCTCACAGTGAAAAACCCTTTCCAAACTTGAAGACTAAATTTCCTTTCAAGTCTTAACAGATGTCTGTGAGTCCTCTCCCGTGCTCTTTTGGCGAACAATGCCCCAGATAGTGTATTGTACGGCCCATTAATGTACTTACATAAATTTTCCAGAGAATAAAGTATTTCTCACAGAAAAGTATTGCAGTAACACGTTTTGCTATACACAGGTTTATTCTCATTGTGTGTATTGGAACAAAACAAAAAAGGTAGGAAAAAAGCAAATTGGACATAATGTCACACAAAACTCAAAATTATTGGCACCCATAATATAATATTTGGTTGCACACCCTTTGGAAAAAATAACTGAAAACACGAAGTTGCCAATTTAATTCCCCTGACTTCTAGGTGGCAAGGCTGCAAGCTTCCAGTAAAATATACTGTGTATGATATTCTGGGAAATTTCAGAAATGTATAAAATCTAGAGGAAAGAAAACGACTCCGGAAAAAACAAATGATCATACATATATAACCTTTAAAGTCCTGCTAATCTACTAATATAGTGAACATAGAGAATAAGATGGAGAATACATAGAAATAGAAAGTATCAATTATTTTTAATCTGGTGTCTGAAGAAAATATAAATGTATCCCCCGCCCCGCCTGACTTTTGACTCACAGTGGATTTCTATCCATTTTTTATTAATTATGTTTATTTCTCACTGCATTTGTAATTTTATACATAAAGCTTGCTTTTTACAGCGAATCAGATAAAAAAAAAAAAAAAAACCTGTATAAAAAACACTAAGGGTGCCACGTAGTGGGAAATTTATCAACCTGAATCAAAGCTTTTACCAGGACACCGTGGCTTTTGTTCCACTAAAGAAACAGAAAATGTAGGGATACTTTATGTGCTAAAAGCCAGTTCCCCAAGCTGGTCCAGTTTACAGCTTTTCATACCTTATGTGCCAATAAAGTTTTACAGCTGACCACCAAAGTTGTAAGCTCCTGGGAGGTGACGAAATAGAATTCAAGTCTTCGTGATATTTTTAGATACATTAGACAATTTCCTAAAAACAATCAAGCAATTTCTAGGATATAAAGATTCAAATCCAGTTTTAAGAATTTTTTGCCTTTTAAATTTTACTGAGCAAAAGAGTAATCTTTGTCTGCCTAATAAACACAGGGCAGCCAAAGTATAACCAGTTGCTCCGACTGGTTGGATTAAAAAAATTGATTTACTAGAGAATAAAACATCTGTGGTGTTTAAGTGGTCCAATATCAGATCTGGACTATATGGAAAAAAACCCAGAACTCAAGCATTTTTGAATCCATTTTACCCCCACAGCAATCTCCATTGTTTAGATACAGAGACTAGGTTTTAGGCATATTGGCATAAGCATAGAGAAGCCCAAACACACAAGTCAATTAAGATGAAGTACTCTGTAGCCGCTTGTGGTACAGTCCATATAGCTGCTCACCCCAGCTCTCTGCTTCTTTGTGTCCCTCAGCACAGAGCTTCCAGCTAAGTGGGACCTGCTCCTCTCCATGAAAAGCCCCTGCAATAGCTCCAGCCATTGTAGCTATAGTGTCTGTGTCACCACCAAGTGAGATGCAATAGGCAATGGTGCTCTGCAAGTTGTTGAATTCAGAAGGAAAATCGGTCACCGGATTCAAGCAGCGAAGGAATGAGTAAATAGCAGTGGGAACAGATTCCAGTGCAGCAATTCCATTACCTGGTTGAGAGCATAAACAGATATACTTTAAAATTTCATTTATTTTATTATATTATATAAAACACATACAATCAAAAGGAATTTTTACCCCACACCCACAGTTCTTGCAGAGCAAGTGTATAAAAGGAAAATCCAATTATCTCCAACATTCCCATTTCTTGAGAGCTGTGCTACTGGTGTGTATGCACATGCAGATTACTAGCATTCCATAATCGTAAATCACAGTGACAAGGAATACAAGTAAAGGGCTTGTACTCACGCACAGAATTAAGGAAGTGGGATAGACCCCCAAGCCATTGGTTTATACAATGCTAATCTAATGAATATTTTCTAACCTTAATTTTGGATTAAAAGTCAGTGTTGTAAACCAACATATTCTAGGCAGACAAATATGAGGTGTGATAATGGAAGTTGTAGTATTAATTTCAGCTCAGTTTGGTTTATTTTAGTTCACTAAGGGACTCTGAAAGGTAATTAGGCGAGACCAGTTATATTCCAATAACAACAAAACCATAAAAATGGAAAGGTTTGCTGAAAATAAAAATTCTTCTATTCCTCTAACTTTTTAAAGGGCATGTCCACCCCCAAAACTAAAATGTAACCACATACTGGCCCCACTGGGAGCCCTAACACCCCCCCCCACACACACACACACACACACACCCAACCCCCGATCCATCCTCTGCAGCTGTGGCACCTAGCATGAAATTCTTTTAGCATAAGGTACCCCCAAACACTGAAATATTTGTTCAAAAAATTGTTTAGATTGATACTTACAGACCCTTCTCTCCCGCAGTGTCTCCATTGAAAGCAGCCGCATCTGTGATTTCATCTGTCTTTAAGCCAATCACAGATGCGGTCCGGACCATTTGCGACTTCCTCCAAACAGGGAGCCGGTTGGGGGTATATTCCTACCTTATACTAAAAGTTGTGTTTTTATTATTAAGAAATTACCAGATGAGGAATACCTACAACTAACCAACAGTTGAACTATTACAGGAGAACTAAAGATAAAATATATAAGGACAATGCTATTATAATAACATGATTCTGAGGTACCTTCTGTTATAAGAAGGCTCTATTTCATTTTATACTCTGTGTGGAGCTTTTAGCTCCTCTATCCACACCTCTCCCTAACATGTATATTCAATCAGCATTTTGTGCTACCAAGTCCTAACCCCCATAGTGACTGTAAATCTGGAACTTGTTGTGGTAATTACTAATAAATATGAACCTTGCACGTTAAAGGACAACTATACTCACCTCACCCTCGCTCCTCTTCCTCCATAGCTGCATAGTACCCAGGGTGAGGACCTAAAATCGCTAAGTCCTCACCCTGGGTACTTTCCCTAACTCCTGCACTACTTACCGCAAATCTGCTTCGCCGATCGCTCCATTCCTCCGCTCTTCCTGCTTCAGTGACAGATCGCGAGGCAGCCAATAGGAAGATACGCTCTGCAAGGAGGCGTGTCTTCCAATTGGCTGCCTCGCGACTGTCACTGACAGTAGAAGAGAGGTGGAACAGTGTGGATCGGTGAAGCAGATTTGCGGTAAGTAGTGCAGGAGTTAGGGAAAGTACCCAGGGTGAGGACTTAGCGATTTTAGGTCCTCACCCTGGGTACTATGCTGCAGTGGATCGGGGAAAAGGGGAGTATAATTGTCCTTTAATCAGGATACTGTATAGGATTTAAGGTGGCCATACATATATCTGATTTTACTTACCCAACCAAGTGCTCCTGCGATATTAGATCGGAATCCGCCTTTCCCATTCTTCTATGTCACCGACAGGCGGTTCTTGCAGGATCAGTCTAATGTCGCGGGAGCACTCGGTCGGGTAAGTAAAATCGGATATATGTATGGGCTGCTTTTGATTGCCCATAGGTGCTGTTTAGATTGCCAGGGTCTGTTCTCAGACCTGCAGGTTTATTACACATAGACCCTCTATACCCTAGCTGGCATGTAGTATAGGTAAGGGAGGATATAAGTGTGTGTTTTTTCATTTAATATGATGCGATTGCTTGGGTTTTTTTCAGGACCTTCAATTTTATTAGGGCCCCCCTGGATGTTTCCTGGTGGTTCCTGTGAGCACTGCATTTACACATAGCAAAACATACACACATAGCGTATATACTAGAGTATAAACCGAGTTTTTCAGGCTGTAAAATCAGCCTGAAAACTTGGACTCGGTTTATACTCGAGTCACTACTTACCTTAGCACTCCGGCAGCCGCACGATCATTCCCTGTACTGGCGTGCCGGCCTGATGTCACTGCCCGGCGCCAATTAGTGACATCAGCCGGCGCGCCAGTACAGGAATGAGCGCGCGGATGCCGGAATGGAGAGGGCGCTTACCTTCAATGCTGGCACACAGTCCCAACAGGAAGCCCTTGGATGGAGGAGAGCCCACAGTTCCTGGATGGAGGAGAGCCCACAGGTACAAACTGAACTGGGTGGGAGGGTGAGGGTGGCATTCAAGATGTTTTTGAAACTACAACTCCCAGCATGCTTTATTAGCTGGAGTTGTAGTTTCCAAACATCTTGAATGCAAGTGAGGGTGGCATTCAAGATGTTTGGAAACTACAACTCCCAGCTAATAAGCATGCTGAGTTGTAGTTTCCAAATCTTGAATGCCACCCTCACTTGGCATTCAAGATGTTTATATTAGATTTTGTAGGTGAAATTGGGTACCTCGTTTATACTCGAGTATATACAGTAATTTCCACTGTGCACCAACGGCACACATTTGCTAATATATATAATATATATATATATATATATATATATATATATATTTATTAATTTAATGCTAGCCAGACGATTATCGATTAAGCGTCTTATAAAATTGGATTTTTAAATATACAAAGGTTGCATTTTATATAAGACATATAGGTTTGCATGGAGTATAACTAATTTCCAATGCCAAAGCAACAAAATAAAACTGCAAATGTTCTAGGAAAGGAAATCAGTATTCAGCATTTCTTGCCTTTATATTCCATGTAGTCCCAAAGATACAACCTGTCAAATACTTAGAAAGAGCTGCAGACATCACTGCAGATCCTTCGCCTATTAAGTAGCCTAATTTATGCATCCAGACTTGTATTTTTTTATTATTTTTCCCAGGAACCAGATGCAATATGAACAACAATAAATGCACTACTTGATTCAGGTAAACAATTCAATACACACTGAAGAAATTTTCAACTAACTGTTTTCAATAAATTATGCCTACATTTATTTTCAGAATGTAGCTTCAATTTCAGCTGTGATTCCTGCAGTTTACTTATCACTGCCACCTCAAATGGAGAGATTGTAAAAGCATACCTAATTCATTCACTACATTCTTCCTTGGCACATTTTCTTGCTCTAAAAACATTTTAATCTTCTTTAATCTGTTACAGTAAGGAAATTCATCCAATTCTAGCCTAAAACGAAAAAAATCAAAAAAATAAAACAAAAACATCAATTGCAAAAATATTTAGTTCTATAATGTCTAAGTGATTAAAGGGACTGTCCACCCCTCTTTCCAAAAACTGATATAATGTAGATAACCCCCCAAACCCTTAACTTCATTTTAGTCACAATTTACAAATCAGCTCCCACACAGAGTTATTATACTCACAAGCTCCTCGCTCCACCCCCGCTTCTGGGTTCTTCTCCCAGTCTCCACTGTGGCTGCTCTGTTCTTTTTGTGTTCTTGAGCAGCCGCAGTGGAGACTGCTCCGGGAATGGCAGTCAGTGATTGGCCGTGACGTCACAGTCACAGCCGACACTGACTGCCTTACCCGGAAGTGCATAGCCGAGGCGGTGGAGCGAGGAGGAGTAAATATAGTAACTCTTGTGGGAGCCGATTTCAAAAATTTTAAGGTTCTGGGGGGTTATCTACATTATACCCGTTTTTGGAAAGAGGGTGTGGACAGTCCCTTTAACAAATACATAAAGTACACATCTGAGACAACCATTTATTAATCTAGTAGCAAGGTTTTTTTTTATTTTATAAAGACATCCCATTAAAAATTTAGCATTTTGACAAATATTTTCTACATAAATAAGCATATAGAGAAAAAGAGGGTAGGTACAAGTATGGTTAACCTAAAAAAGCCATGTATCCACTAATAGGTGTGTGGTGCAATGGGTATACCAACTATAACATACTATAACAAAAAAGAGTGGTTGGGAGTGACCCAAGCCCTAAGAAACCCATTTACCCTGTAGAAGAAAACAACAGGGGCACTCTAATGGCATAACTATAGGAAGTAACTAGCCTCACAAAACATGCGAGGCTCAAATAACTGTAGCACCAAAATGAATCGTCCAGCCAACAAAATACAACAATACATAAATATTTATTATACCTCATATAGGTCAAAACAGTAATATTGCACAAAAATATATACAGAAAGACTCCTAATACCAGATAAAAGACTATACAAAAAATGTGTGTTAGCCCCTAGGCGTCCCTAGGTGCTAAAAAATACTAAAAAACTAACGACTAAGACATAGGTAGGTAGCGATGGACTACTATGTAAGAGAGATACAAAATGACTGCATAGGATCACACATGGAAGCTGTAAGCAAAAAAGCAAAAAGCACGAATGGATGATAAAATGGTAAATAGTGTGTATGCAGCAAAGGTGAGGGCCCTCCGCGCAACCACTATACGTCCATGTGGTCGGGGTAACCCGTCCTGTAAGGCAAAATAAGCAAATGCAAAAAGGAAGAGACACAGAATGGATAAGTCAGTATATTGAATGCAGGTGCAAGCAACAAAACAAAATACTTAGGCTTCCTGAGGACAGTCCCTTGTTAAACTGGTCCACTCTGTAATCTTCCTCCTCATGAATTAGGGTGTGTCTCTACTTAGTGAACGCCGTGTTCAGCTATCACACACAGGGTTCCTGCTGTGTGGACACCACACTGCACTATCTTGACATGCGGAGAATCCGCTCCACCGCTCACCTCCTAAGTCCAGTCGAGGACCGACGTACGTTTCGAGAGGCCACTCCTCTCTTCTTCCGGGTCTAAACTAAATTGCACCTGTACTGAATTATATAGTCCAGTGCCGACAAGTGGATTCCCTGATCTATCTTGGGCTGGGAAACATAAAGTGATCAACAAGGTTCCACATTGAGAGTTCCTATAAGGGGAACGAAGAACAAGGGAACACACCAAGGCACTATATACTATGTTGGCAGGAGGTAACAAATGGATTGAAAAAACTTAACCCCTGGGAGTCATAAAAAAGTAAATGTGCACATATATACAATAACACTAATGTCTATATACTATATTTGTTTCCAGGAAAGGCGCACAAAACAAACAATCAAAAATCAAAAATATCAGTGAAAAAGGGGTTAACTTCATGCCCATGATTTAAATTTCTTGTAATAGATCGATAGTTTTCCAGATAAATAGAACATAACACCGTTCAAGTTTACAGAAAGCATTTGAATGTAATTTCTTCATTTAACCCGTTGGGTGCCAATGAATTGGTTTCGTATATCCAACGGGCTTCCTTTTGAAGAATAAGCTGATCCCAATTACCTCCTCTAGGGGGCTTATCGACTTTTTCTAATCCCCAGATTTTGAGACCATGGGGATTAGAGTTATGTGCGGCTTCAAAGTGTCTTGCTACTGCACTTTCAGTGTTTTTATTTTTTATGTTCCTTACATGTTCAAGGGCTCTGGTAGCAAGTGTGCGGATGGTTTTTCCTATATATCTTTTGCCACACGGGCATTCTAGGACATATATGACTCCTATCGTTTTGCAATTGATGAAATCTTTGATTTCATAGGGTTGTGTTGACCCATAGTCAAAGTGAGTTTTTTTAATCATGTAATCACAGGCTTTACATCGGCCACATTTATATGACCCTTTAATTTTATGCTCATTTAACCATGTTTTGTTTGAGCTATGAAAATAACTACGGGTCAATTTTTGTCCAATTGTGGGTGCCCTTTTTGCTATTATTGAAGCTGATTCACTAACTTTGTCACTAATGTTTTATCTGATTTAAGTATAAACCAGAATTTATTCAAAGTGGATTTTATCCACATCCAATCATTATTGTATGGTGTTATCAGCTTAATTTTACCACCTCCATTATTTCTTTCTTTATTATTAAATAGTAATTCAGTTCGATTACTGTGTTTTAGCTCTCTTGTTGCTTTCTTTAACCATTTATCTGGATAACCTCTTTCTGAAAATCTGGTATGTAATTCTTTTGCTGCTTTCTCAAACATCAGCTTCACTTGTGCAATTGCGCCTAATGCGCAAATACTGCCCTACCGGGATGCCTTTTAAAATTGGGTAGGGTGCAGACTTTGTGCTCTAAGAAGTGTATTACCTGCTGTGGGTTTACGGTATGTGTTTAATGATATTACATTGTCTTGTTTTTTGATTAATAGATCTAAAAATGGTATTTCTGACTGGCTATATACGTGTGACTTTTAAATTCCAGCTATTTTGATTTATAGCTGATAGGAATTTGTTCAATTCACATTCTGTTCCATCCCACAGCATCACTACATCATCTATATAGCGGGCCCATAGGAGAATGTTAGATGATGCCCATTCTAAGTCTGCTCCCATTATAATTTCCTTTTCCCACATGCCTAGGTATAGATTTGCGTACGTAGGCGCGCAAGCCGTACCCATGGCAGTCCCGGTTAGTTGTTGAAAAAATTTCTTATCAAAAGTGAAGAAATTATTATACAAAATCAATTCCAAAAGTTCAAGAATGAATTCTGGAGTGCCTCCTATATTTATATCCTCTCGTCATTAGATACTTGGCAACACATTCTATTCCTTTAACGTGTGGTATTGAGGGATATAATGCCTCAACATCAATACTTACTAGGAAGGTTTGTTTGTTTATTCGTAAACCATCCAACCTTCTCACTACCTCTCGAGAATCTTTGAGGTATGATGGCAATGTATGTAAGAAAGGTCGTAGAGCATGATCCACGTATTTGGAGATGTTATCTGTGGGACTCCCTATCCCCGAAATAATGGGGCGTCCCGGTGGATTCTTTGGGTTTTTATGGATTTTTGGAATACAATACAAGCATGGAGTTTGAGGATATTCTATAAAGAGGAAATTGAATTCATTCTTGTTAATAATTTTGGAATCAAGTGCTTTCTTAAGGCATAGGTACACCCTTTTATTCAGATCTGATGAGGGATTATTTTCAATACATTTATATTGAGTTTTGTTTCTCAATTGACGATTGACTTCCTTTAGGTACATCTGTTTGTCCATCACTACTATATTTCCTCCTTTATCTGAGGGTTTTATTATTAACTCCGAATTCATACTTAGTTCCTTCAATGCTTTTCTTTCACTGAAGGAAAGGTTATGCTTAAATTTGGAGGGAACATAATTTTTAATTTCTTGTTCCACACTATTGACAAACAGTTGTACCGTTGGAAACATCGAAAGCGGAGGGTAATATTTAGATTTACCCTTTAAGCCCAGGAAACCAATCTGGTTGTTATCTCTATCATTATCATGAAAGAGGCTTTCTAGGTTTTATAGAGTAAGTTCTTCTATTTCTCTAGACTGTTCTGAAAGACTGTTTAAGGTATCCAAAGCTAAGGAGTCAGTAATAGTATTAAGGTTTGTTGTGGGAGTTTCATTACTTTCAATTCTATGACTATACATTTTTGACAGTGTGAGTTTACGAGCGAATAAATGGATATCTTTTACTAACTGAAATTGTCTAAATTGTTAGATAGGGCAAAATTAAGACCCTTGGATAACACTTGAGTTTGTTCCTTAGTTAACTTAAAGGTGGAAAGATTAATTACATCTTGTTTTATTGTCTCTTTTGTCTGCCAATATAGTATATAGTGCCTTGGTGTGTTCCCTTGGTCTTCGTTCCCCTTATAGGAACTCTCAATGTGGAACCTTGTTGATCACTTTATGTTTCCCAGCCCAAGATAGATCAGGGAATCCATTTGTCGGCACTGGACTATATAATTCAGTACAGGTGCAATTTAGTTTAGACCCGGAAGAAGAGAGGAGTGGCCTCTCGAAACGTACGTCGGTCCTCGACTGGACTTAGGAGGTGAGCGGTGGAGCGGATTCTCCGCATGTCAAGATAGTGCAGTGTGGTGTCCACACAGCAGGAACCCTGTGTGTGATAGCTGAACACGGCGTTCACTAAGTAGAGACACACCCTAATTCATGAGGAGGAAGATTACAGAGTGGACCAGTTTAACAAGGGACTGTTCTCAGGAAGCCTAAGTATTTCGTTTTGTTGCTTGCACCTGCATTCAATATACTGACTTACCCATTCTGTGTCTCTTTCCCTTTTTGCATTTGCTTATTTTGCCTTACAGGACGGGTTACCCCGACCACATGGACGTATAGTGGTTGCGCGGAGGGCCCTCACCTTTGCTGCATACACACTATTTACCATTTTATCATCCATTCGTGCTTTTTGCTTTTTTGCTTACAGCTTCCATGTGCGATCCTATGCAGTCATTTTGTATCTCTCTTACATAGTAGTCCATCGCTACCTACCTATGTCTTAGTCGTTAGTTTTTTTAGTATTTTTTAGCACCTAGGGACGCCTAGGGGCTAACACACATTTTTTGTATAGTCTTTTATCTGGTATTAGGAGTCTTTTTGTATATATCTTTGTGCAATATTACTGTTTTGACCTATATGAGGTATAATAAATATTTATGTATTGTTGTATTTTGTTGGCTGGACGATTCATTTTGGTGCTACAGTTATTTGAGCCTCGCATGTTTTGTGAGGCTAGTTACTTCCTATAGTTATGCCATTAGAGTGCCCCTGTTGTTTTCTTCTACAGGGTAAATGGGTTTCTTAGGACTTGGGTCACTCCCAACCACTCTTTTTTGCTATAGTATGTTATAGTTGTATACCCATTGCACCACCACCTATTTAGTGGATACATGGCTTTTTTAGGTTAACTATACTTGTACCTACCCTCTTTTTTTCTCTATCTATACGGCATTTTTTGGCCGGGTTACTTTTCTCAAGGTTAAGTTTGTATTGCATTACGAATCCTCCAGCCATATAATACAATCCAGGAATGGCGTACAAATTCAGTGACCTTGAGTGGGATACTGATATAAATGAAGTGTTCTCAGGCAGTGCATCTGAGGAGGGAGTTATGGACAGTATTCAAAGGGATTTCAATAAATATAAAAAAGAACTTAATAAGGTTATAAGGAGAAAGTGGGAAATTGTAAGCTTAGAGAATTACTTGAAGGCAAAAATGATTCCTAGAGGATTAAGATGGAAAGTTAAACCAGGTACAAATCTCACACCGAGATTATCAGGTGACTTTAATAAATCCTGGGAAGAAATCCTCGATGAAGCAGCCTTCAAATTAATGACTCTAATCATTAAGGAGAATAACAAACAGATGGAAACAATTGAAATAGAAGTGAATAAGAGAGCAGATGAACTTACTAAGTGGAAAGATCATAAAGAATACGAAATTAATAATGAGAAGGTGAAGAAGGAAACTGATAAGTTACAAAATAATATTAAAACTAGGAAAAAGAAAAAATTTCAAAGAGATTCTTTAGATTATGAACAAGGCAGAGTGTATTCGTATCACTTAAATAGTTCATTAAGTGAATCATCAGAAACCGAAGGAACAGATTTCATTGAAGGCAGAAAAATGCAGAAAAAAAGATATTCTAAATACAGGAAGAGACAGGAAGGAAAGTCTTTTTTAGGAGAGTCAGAAGAGGAGGGTGGAAAACTAAACACACAGAAAGAGATGAAACAGAAAAATTACAACCTCAGACAAAAGAGACAATAAAACAAGATGTAATTAATCTTTCCACCTTTAAGTTAACTAAGGAACAAACTCAAGTGTTATCCAAGGGTCTTAATTTTGCCCTATCTAACAATTTAGACAAATTTCAGTTAGTAAAAGATATCCATTTATTCGCTCGTAAACTCACACTGTCAAAAATGTATAGTCATAGAATTGAAAGTAATGAAACTCCCACAACAAACCTTAATACTATTACTGACTCCTTAGCTTTGGATACCTTATTTCAGAACAGTCTAGAGAAATAGAAAGTCTTTCAGAACAGTCTAGAGAAATAGAAGAACTTACTCTAGAAAACCTAGAAAGCCTCTTTCATGATAATGATAGAGATAACAACCAGATTGGTGTGTTGCCAAGTATCTAATGACGAGAGGATATAAATATAGGAGGCATTCAGAATTAATTCTTGAACTTTTGGAATTGATTTTGTATAATAATTTCTTCACTTTTGACCCCTATATAGTAAAGGGCCCTCTGACCCCTATATAGTAAAGGGAACTCTGACCCCTATATAGTAAAGGGAACTCTGACCCCTATATAGTAAAGGGAACTCTGACCCCCATATAGTAAAGAGAACTCTGACCCCCATATAGTAAAGGACTCTCTGACCCCAATAGTTAAAAATGTCACCTGAGAGTTGTAGTTTCAAGCTGTCCTTTGCACTGTATTAGCAGCTGTTTTTTTGCCCCAAACTGAGGAGACCCTTCAGATTTACAGATTCCAGTGACAGTGCTGAGTGAGTCCAGCAGCCAGAATACAGGAAGCAGGAAGTGTAAAGGCAGATCAGCTCCTGTAACTTTCTATGCAGGTTAAAACAGCGCCACTTACTGGTTACTATCTGTAATTGCAGAATTTGCATCTAAATTAGGACTTGACTCGGTTATAAGTCGAGGTTAGGTTTTCAGGCTAATTTTAAAGCCTGAAAAATTCAACTTGTACTCGAGTATATACGGTATTTGACTCCCATTGACTTTAATGGGTCCGTTTTCGAACTTTCCATATAGTTCTAAAGTTCGAAAACGGACTGAACTTTCGAAAGATCGGCCATCTCTAATCACTACACTGGAAAAAAAAAATGATTTTGGGGTGGAGATACCCTTTTAAGTAAAAATTATTTTTATCTTGGTTCAGTTATAACTCTCTATATCATCCACAAATTTAAATTCTGATTACTGTTAGTTTGCATCAAATGAGCTTTCTACTCTGTTTATATCTGCTGCATTTTCTTCCTCATTAAAGGTTTTTTTTGTGTTGCGAAAGAAGAACGGCCAGATCACCTTCTTGCATGTCTTTCATCATTCTGTGCTGCCCTGGAGTTGGTGGTGGGGAGTCAAGTTTGGTCCAGGTAAGGGTTATAACCATGTAATTGTGATAATTGTGTAATAATTTAAGCTATTGGTTTTATAAATAGTAACCTCGTATTTTCTAGTTTTTCATCATATAGAAGGCTACAAATGTGCTTGTGGTAAATTTATATTTACAATATATGAACTTGTGTAATGTGCTATATATTATTGTTTGTTTTTTCGTAGGTGGTATGGGATCTTTTCATGCAATGATAAATTCACTGGTTCATGTCATCATGTACTTTTACTATGGACTGTCAGCTGCTGGCCCCCGTTTTCAGAAGTACCTTTGGTGGAAAAAGCATATGACCGCCATCCAGTTGGTAGGACTATTTTCTATCACTCTAAATATGTTGCGTTACCAGGAAAGCTTATTTGAATGTTTTTTTGTAAATATTTTTTTTTTTTTTTTTTTTTATTCAGATTCAGTTTGTGCTGGTCTCCATTCATATTTCCCAGTATTACTTCATGTCCAGCTGTGATTATCAATTTCCCATTTTTATTCACCTTATCTGGATCTACGGCACCGTTTTCTTCATTTTGTTTTCAAATTTCTGGTACCAGGCATACACTAAAGGAAGACGCCTTCCCAAGAGTAACACAGCTGCAAATGGTGCTCTGCATCAGAATGGAAAGGCTCAGAATGGAAAATACAAGGAAAATTAGATGAAGGCACCTCAAGGCCTGTGTGTAATGTGTACAGATAAATGGAGCAGGTGCAAAAGAGGAGATAATGCCACATCATACAAAGAAAAAAAGCCAGCTGTTTGTGGGCCAGTGTAAATTGATAAACTGGTTTCTGAATGCATCTGGCCAATCACCAGCCAAAACAAGTGCCTAAAATACTGTATTTTCAAAGAAGTATAAGGATAAATCACATTCTCTCCCTCCTAAAGCTACTTTTTCTACAGCATGAAACCACTCCTAAGTCCACGAAGATCCAATTCACTCCAATATTGCATTAAATATTATTTGTGATATTATTAATATACTAACTACCCAGTCCTGCAGCAGTCACATTGAATGTAGAAATTCACATTCCGGTAACTGTCCCTTTGATTTGTACTAAATGGGAATGTTTTCCGATTAGTTTCATTCTACCATCATTAGTTATTGCAGAAAAAGGTGTGCATTCATTATAAAAATTGCAGGAATTACTTGAAATACTTGAATGTAGGGGACGTGTATGTCTACTCTTTCTTGTCAATGGAGGCAACATTTTTGTTTTCATTTAAATAAACTGCCTCAAAGGGGCAGGCATTGCCTAAGTTAATTCTTTAAGTTATACACACTTAATTACTCTGTGCCACCTTATATTATCTTTTTATGCAGAAAAATCATTAGTTGATTGGTTATACTGCACTGCTCATATTCTCCCACTGACCAAGGAATCCTTATTTTCCGTCTCCAATGCCTTCTGGGCTCTGGAACTGAAGGATTTAAACCTGAATTTAAATTTATTTATCTGGAAACTGTTCCTTGATCCAGGTGGGCCACTACATATCAATCAGAAATGTGATACTGAGATCTTGTGACTGGAAAGAGGGTAGGAGGGGTAGGGGGTGCACAGTTTGTGAGATTCTATTTATCATTTTTGTGTAATACTAATGGAGGCCTAGTACACATTACAAATACCAATTCTAATGGTTGAAGTTAAAGGAAACGGTTTCCTATTTAGCCAAGTCTGACTTTGCCAGACATTTGACTAAAATGTTCTCGAGCAAAAGTGTTTGAAACTAAACCTTTGTGCTTTATGAAGTTACACATGTTTAACACTGTTCATTTAAAAATATTTAAAACGATTGGGCTTTGTGTTTTTTTAACATGTTAATTCCACTCTAGAGTGCCTGCTTTCAATGTAAATGTGATGAGAGCTTGGATTTGTTTTGAGAGTTGTAGTTTCTATGGTGTGTATCTCCAAAAATAGTGCACTGTGCTTATAAGCCTTTAAAACAATCAAACAGTGGAGTATGGGAAGGTGAAAGAAATGTAAGGGCAGTATTATAACTATACATATGCCAGTCTTTTGATTAAAGGACAACAATACTTCTCCTCTCCCATACCCAGAGTGAGGACCTAAACTGCTAGGTCCTTACCCCTAAGTCTTTCCTAATTCAGTAGCATCAAGCTTGCTAAAGATGGCTTAATGTATCCAGTTCTGGTCCCCACCACAACACGACACTTGATCAATGGGAAGGCATACTCTGGAAAAAAAATTCTCTTCTCATTGGTCAGTCCTGAGCTATGATAGAAGTGGGACAAAGCGGCTTCATAAAGCCAACTTTAGAAGGTTCAGTCTACTGAATTAGGTAAGGCTCTAAACTGCTAGGTTATGTGGGGGGTATAATTGTCCTTCAAGTTTACATGGCTGTAAGAACATTTGTTATCACCTCTACCAACTTGCACATCATACAGTAGTGCCTGATATTTTAATTTAGGCACTTACCTTTTTACCCTCATTATTTGTAAATTATCATTAACTTATGTAAATGTCTTACTTTGAACTGAAAGTACTGAATATTTGGTGTCTAAGGATGGTCCAGGTGAAGAGTTAACAAACCCTTGTTGCTTTATAATGTCACAAAACAAAGAAAATAGATGTCTGTAGAAAAGCATTCCTGTGGTCTTCTGTTTTGGTGGCTGTAATTAGATGTAAGGTTGGGAATGGGATTAAATGTGCCTTACTTGCTTGTCCTCTACTAAAATGTATCCCTAATCACCTGATTAAAATGATTTCACCTGTATCTGCTTGTTTATGTAAAAAAAAACATTTGCGGGGTGAAGTCAAATGAATTTTAACATGCAGCAACTTAAGCCTCCCATACACACGGGGTTGAAATTGGAAAATATTTTCTGTTTTTCCGCACATCAATATTGAGAAAATCGATGATTGGGACAGACTGAAATTTTTCTGCCTCCCCCAACTCGCCACAGATTTCCCCTTGAAAGATTATTGGCTCAACTTCAAGCATTTCTTCTGATCGGATTTATGATTGTTGCCTGTGAAGAATATCTTCCCTGTGTATGGATAGCTTATTATTTTTATTATTGATCATGTCCAGCGGAAGCAGAAAACAAACATCCGATGGCTTCAGATGTCATGTGGCAGCTTGAATTTTTCTGCTACCAATGATTTTGACCTGATTTATAGGGTCGAAATATAAACCTGTGGGTACCGATATAAGAATCCTGTTAAATAGAAACATGTCATTCTTGAAATGGTGCATATGTTACATTTTCATTTAAAAAAAGTTTTTCAATCTATGCTTTAGCCCTGATCTCCATGCAACGCACAAAAATGTTGCAATACATTTTTTTTCGTGAAAGAGCATGTCCAGCCTAAAATAAACTTTAAATAGTATGGTAGAGGACTCCCTCCCCCCCCAACCCCATTTTTGCATTAATGTTATTACATATATGTAATAGAAAAATGCAACCTGCATAAATAATCATGCATTCACACATTCGAAAAATGTAATGCACATACAGTAGTAAGCCAAGGAAACTGTGATTATATTCATTGCATATCTCGTAGCAGGATAATACATGATTTAGACATGGAGAATAATTGGCACAGTAAAAAGCATTTTGCAATTGTCTGTTGAGATTGGTATAAATTCAAAGGGGAATTATGGTAAAAACAAATAACTTAAGTCTTAACTTCATTGCCAAGCTTACTGAAATTATATTGGAATATAAGGAAAAGACTCCATGGGATTTGTGCCAGGGCTATGCCACACTGGCACAATTCTCAGGTGATTCTTATTGCATTTTGTGATCCATTAGCAGACAACAAAATGCTTTAATTTTAATTAAATTAATAAGACAACATAGATTAAACATTGTATCATCAAAAGAAGATTATAATGGAGTACTTTCTATGATATTCAGCAAACTCACAGTAGGATCCTCTGCACTCATCCTAGCGTGGGTGCTCACTCCTCTAGATAATCCAACCCTTAGATGGATATATAGTTACAGTCAGGTGATCTGAGGAAGGGGCAAGTTTCCCCCCGAAACGTTGTGATATGTTGTGTGGTCTTCAATAAATCAAAGTTTACTTTGGAGTGCTACCCTCGCTTTTTGCTGTTCCTACTTTCTATGATATACCTTTATGAAACTGTTTGTATTGCTCTGAATGTAGTTATTTTAAAAGCAACAAAAACAAACCATTCCGTCATGCACAATGAGATTTAGGTATCTGTATCCTAAGGTATAATTTGCACTAGACCTCTAAGGTGGGGAGCCTGTGGAGCACCAACCATAATTAATTATAGTACATTTGCACCACCTGAATAGTATTTTATATGCATTTTTCTTAAAGGGTATGTCCACGCCCCACTATGAGTTTTACAGCAATTTCCTGCAAGATATAAAAGGTTTGTTTGGGGGGTGGACATACCCTTTAATGTGTTTTACATATGCCCACCCAGTTTCCCCTACTAATTTCTCTTCCCAACTAGTAAATGGTGTTTCAGTTGTAAGAAAGAGAAGATGAGTCTGGATTAAATGTCAGCAAAGTAGGGAAATCGTACATGTGATTAGTTATTGAGTCTGTTAGATACCCTGTTGTGTATATTTTTGTGCGTGCCCCTTCAGCATATTATTGGGGTTGTAGGCTAATGGGGAGTTCTGAGTTACCCATGGTAGAAGTCAGAGGAGAGGGTTTAGATGTGAGGGGAGTGCTGCAATTGCACTGTGTTCAAATCTTTTTGGTGGTGATCATAGGGCTCAGCAGTGATTCTCCTTCAGTCATAGTATGCTTCTCCCAAACCAAGACAACGTATGAGCTTTCCACTTGTTTAGAAAAGTTCTAGTTTCTTGTAAGAGGTGTGGATCCCTATCCCTTTGGTAGGAAATCTTGTTTCCTTTCGGAAGCAAAATTCTGTTTCAGTAAGTCTTTCTATTGAGGAGTTATGTTGATGTGGAGGGCCTCTGAATTTGTAGTGTTTAGTTTGTTGCCCAATAGGGTGTTAAATTATGCTATTGTGATATAATTTTAGTTTGGAATACAAATGGCAGGCTTAGTGAAAGGGGAGCAGAACATCCTCTGCAAATAGGGAAATGGTAGTATTGTTTTCCAACCTGAACCCCAGATATATCTGGATTATTACGAATATGACATGCAAGGGGTTCAATACAAAGAGCATGCAAAAGGTAATGGTGGGCACCCCTGCCTTGTACCATTTGTACTAATTTAGAGATGGCTATGGGAAAGGAAATTGCAGTTTGTTGGTGTGAGTATAGAGAAAGGAGTGTCTGTAAGAATTCCCCTTGTATGCCTAGGTAGCTTAAAGTTGCAAATAGAAAAGGCCAACCTAGCCTATCAAAGGCCTTTTCGGCATCCAGGCTAAGAAGGACATCCCTCTCCGATCTGTTCAGAATTTCTATTATTTCTAAGACTCTTCTTGTGTTATTGTTTGCCTGTCTGTGGAGTATAAACCCTTCCTGGTCTCTGAATAATATTGGGCAGCAGGGGTGTCAGCCTATTTGCAAGGGTTTTTGTTTAAATCTTGTAATCAGAATTAAGTAGATAACTGGTGTAACAAGAGGGGTCATTGTTTGCCTAAGGGAGCACACCTAGATGCGACAAAGAATGTTGGACCTGTTTACCCTGCATAATGTCAATAAAAAGACTGACCATATGGGAACCTAATTCTGTTGGGAAAGTCTTGTTATAGATATTGGGAAACCCATCTGGGCCAGGTGTTTTGCCATTTGGTAGGTTTTTGATAACTTGACCTAGTTCTTCCTCACTGATGGGTTTGTTAAAAGATTGTATCTGCATTAAAGTCAGACTTGGTAGGCTTTTCTGTAAGTAATCATTTGAGTTTGGCTGTAAAGTCAGGTGTGATATTGGTATGGGAAAGCTTAACACAGTTATAAAGTTTGGTGTAGGATTTGCCGAAACAGGAGTAGTTACAGATCCATCCCTGATCTGAGCTTTGTATTGTTGTTGTCCAAGTAGGTTTGCCAGTAGGGTGTGGGCTTTATTACATTTTTCATAAGTGTTTTATACATCGCATACGGTTTTCTACATCTCTCAAGGATAGATCCCTTAGAGATGCACTAAGGTATAGTGGGATTAAAGTAAAGATCTTGTTCAGCTTGGTGTAAAGTTTTTTTTTTTTTGTCTGTGTTTGCCGACAGGAGTAGCAATGCAATGGCCCCATATGACTGCCTTGTGGGCCGCCCACATGGTTGTCTGTAGGGATACTGACCCATTATTTCCAATAGAGTGTTTAAGAATACTGTAATTTCCAGTGGTATTGTTTTGGGGCTATTGTCGAGAGGTGTTGTCTAATGCCTACACCAATAGTGTCATAGTATCCGTGTTGTCTAATAAGGCTGCAGAATCCCTGAGGAAGCAGTAGTATTTTTCAGGCAGGAGGGTGCCCAATATGGAATGTCTGTCAAAGTGGTTTGAAGAATGCTACAATTTTCAGGGAGCCTGGAATAGAGGAAAACTTAGGCCAAAAGAAAATTTTGAGTTCCTAGATTGTGACTAGGGGGATGACTGCAATTCTCTTTGCTAGGTTGCTACAAAATTTATTTACTGGTCTACTCCAGTATCAAGGTTTCTCTGTTTTTGTAAATTAAGCACATACAGGACCAAATCTCTAAATAGTGATACTGCGCCTTTAAAAATCCTAAAAATTGCGATTTTGTTCCATTTATTTATTTTCAGGGAGTCATTTCGCCATAAAGACGATAAAAGTGGGAAACACTGCAGATCTAATTAAGCATGTACTACCTGCAATAACCCTTTCTAGTGCTCAACAGCTCAAACAAGGAAGCTGTAGCACAGCCAATCATATTACAGTATAAAGGCGCACCTTTTTATTTATTTTGGGTCACATAAATGAGAGATATCACGTTATTCTTTAAATTTTGTAGAATATAGATGGAATGAAGATATGTAATGAACATCATCTTTATTTTTACATTGCTCGAATGACTGATTTAGACATATCTGAGATATTCAGGGAGATTCAATAAAAGTTCTTATTGTTTAAAATGCTAATTTTGCCCCAACCAATCAGATCTTATTTAACATTTGAAAGCTAACATCTGATTGGTTGGGGCAAAATTAGCACCATTTTAAACAATAAGAACTTCTATTGAATAACCCTGATAATTTATAAAATTTAAACAATAACAACATAACAAAAACTAAAGAGTTGAACATTTGTATTTCTGTAATCTCTTACAGTATTATCTTATTCCCTGTAGCATACATTCTTATGAAAATTATCCATAAGCTGTTAACTGCTAGGGGGGCGTAGTATATTGGAATCTACGGTAAGTTGTTATAGCAGTAACAACAATGGTGGTGGTGGGAGACTACCGCTTTAAAAAAAAAAAAAGAAAATATATGTAGTCAATAACTTCAAGTAGGTTCACTATTTTATTTATTTAAATTATTTTATAGCTGTATATAAACTTAATTATGTAGTTATTTGTATATCTGTTTGTATAAACCATTTGTTTGCATCCCCCAACCCCTCCATCGAGTCTATTAATCAGTTAAGATTGTAGAGGTAGAGAGGTAGTTTCCCAGAATTTTACACCATGCTGCTGTGTGTATATGGGTAATTAGACGTTGGACAGAGAGTTGTGGACTTGGTGTGTTTAATAGGGAGTATAGTGGGTTCAGTGGTAAAAACTGGTTTTAGCACTTGTGTCCTGTATAGTCCTATTTGAGGACAGGTTTAAACTAGAAAGGGAAAGTTTAAGTATAAACTTTGAATTTGGCTTGAAAGACTGCATTTTGGAAGGGAATTTGTGTGTTTGTGCTGCAGAATTTAAAACTCAATAATGTCAATGATGAGGACATTGTTGTTTTTTACTTTTTAAATATGTCACATGCATTAAAGGTAGGTCAGTTGGTGTGTGTGTATTCATATCAGGTTGGGGGATAAAATACTAACTTTTTTGATGATTAGTCAAAATGAGTTTTTTTTTTACTTTAGTTACCCTTTACGTATGGCTGCCACAGTAATGGATAAGTAGATCAGTAGGTGTGTGTACCTGTGTCGGGTTGAGAGTTAAAAAAAAAAAAAAAAAACTTTTTTGATGATTGGTCAAAATTAGTTTTTTTGACTTGGTGTGTGTGTATTCATATCAGGTTGGGGGATAAAATACTAACTTTTTTGATTAGTCAAAATGAGTTTTTTACTTTCGTTACCCTTTAAGTATGGCTGCAACAGTAATGGAGGCGTAGGTCAGTAGCTGTGTATACCTGTATCACGTTGGGGGTTAAAAAACGTTTTTTGATTATTGATCAAAATTTGCTTTTTTGACTTTAGTTACCCTTTAAGTATGGCTGCCGCAGTAATGGATAAGTAGATCAGTAGGTGTGTGTACCTGGGTCTGGTTGAGGGGGTATGTCTTTTTTGTGTTTACAACCATAAAACTATTTTTTATCGAGGATAAATCTAAATGTTTTTTTTACTTTAGTTACCCTTTAAATATGGCTGCCACCGTAATGGATAAGTAGATCAGTAGGCATGTGTACCTGGGTCTGGTTGAGGGGGGTATGTCTTTTTTGAACAACCTATAAATGGAAGTACGGTGGAGAGACACTTTGGACAGGCATACCTTTTAAAAATATTGTTACACATAAAAATGTTGCATTTAGAGGAGAACAATGAACCTAGATTCATATTCAGATTTGGGGTGAGGAGAACCCATATAAGTTTTATTTGAGGAATCCAGTATTGTTCTAGGGATACCCATAAAGCTTGGGTGTGGAGACAAGACCAGGGTGCAATTGCTCTTAGTTGGGCAGCTTCTTAGTATCTCTTAAAGTTTGGTACAGCCAAGCCTCCATGTATTCGATCAGCTGTTAGGGCCATGTGGGGAACACGGTGTAGTTTCCCCCGCCAGATAAAATCCAAAAGTTTTTTTGTAGGTGGTGTGTGGAATCTGGATTGGTAGTGTTTCAAATAAGTATAATTTTCTCAGAAGAATATTTTTGCAACTGTTATTCTTCTGAATTGGTAGATGGTGCCAGGTTTGTAAGTCTTTGTGCAAGTTGTTCAGCATAGAAAGAATATTACTTTAGTGTAGAGTTTGACGGTTGGTAGTAATGTGTATGCCTAAGTAAGATATTAATTCAAAGCACCAACAGGGAGATTCAATAAAAGTTCTTATCGTTTAAAATGTTGCTAATTTTGCCCCAAAATTGTCACCATTTTTAACGGTAACTTTTATTGAATAACTCAGCATGTGTATTGGTCAATATTTTTGTAGAGTTGATGTGGGTATGTTGGGGGAGTGCTTCTGTTTTGTTGTTACTGATCCGCCAGGTTGGTCGGTCAATGATCCCAGACCGAACGTCCATTTCGGCCGATAAAGTGGCTACACACTGGCTGAAACGTTCCTTCCTACACATCGTGTGTTGCGGGTCGGGACCTGTGATCGCAGGTGTGTATGAACCTTTAGGAGTAGACCTGCTCGATGTGTGCGGTTTAAAATGTCTATTGTTCTGCGAGTATTATCTCCTGCCAGCCTTTTTTTTAGAAAGCCAACTTGATAAATTAACAATCTGTGGTAATAGACCGCTTATATGGGTGGCTAATAATTTTGTGTAGATTTTGAGGTCTATGTTCAGGAGGGCAATGGGACGGAAATTCTGACATTTGGTATGGTTTACCTGGTTTTGGTATAACTACAATATGTGAGTATAGGGTGGAGAGAGGGATAGGGGAGCCTTCTAAAAATTGAATAGAGAAAAAGAGGGTAGGTACAAGTATGGTTAACCTAAAAAAGCCATGTATCCACTAGATAGGTGGTGGTGCAATGGGTATACAACTATAACATACTATAACAAAAAAGAGTGGTTGGGAGTGACCCAAGCCCTAAGAAACCCATTTACCCTGTAGAAGAAAACAACAGGGGCACTCTAATGGCATAACTATAGGAAGTAACTAGCCTCACAAAACATGCGAGGCTCAAATAACTGTAGCACCAAAATGAATCGTCCAGCCAACAAAATACAACAATACATAAATATTTATTATACCTCATATAGGTCAAAACAGTAATATTGCACAAAAATATATACAAAAAGACTCCTAATACCAGATAAAAGACTATACAAAAAATGTGTGTTAGCAGACCCGGAAGAAGAGAGGAGTGGCCTCTCGAAACGTACGTCGGTCCTCGACTGGACTTAGGAGGTGAGCGGTGGAGCGGATTCTCCGCATGTCAAGATAGTGAAGTGTGGTGTCCACACAGCAGGAACCCTGTGTGTGATAGCTGAACACGGCGTTCACTAAGTAGAGACACACCCTAATTCATGAGGAGGAAGATTACAGAGTGGACCAGTTTAACAAGGGACTGTCCTCAGGAAGCCTAAGTATTTCGTTTTGTTGCTTGCACCTGCATTCAATATACTGACTTATCCATTCTGTGTCTCTTCCTTTTTGCATTTGCTTATTTTGCTTTACAGGACGGGTTACCCCGACCACATGGACGTATAGTGGTTGCGCGGAGGGCCCTTACCTTTGCTGCATACACACTATTTACCACTTTATCATCCATTCGTGCTTTTTTGCTTACAGCTTCCATGTGCGATCCTATGCAGTCATTTTGTATCTCTCTTACATAGTAGTCCATCGCTACCTACCTATGTCTTAGTCGTTAGTTTTTTAGTATTTTTTAGCACCTAGGGACGCCTAGGGGGCTAACACACATTTTTTGTATAGTCTTTTATCTGGTATTAGGAGTCTTTTTGTATATATTTTTGTGCAATATTACTGTTTTGACCTATATGAGGTATAATAAATATTTATGTATTGTTGTATTTTGTTGGCTGGACGATTCATTTTGGTGCTACAGTTATTTGAGCCTCGCATGTTTTGTGAGGCTAGTTACTTCCTATAGTTATGCCATTAGAGTGCCCCTGTTGTTTTCTTCTACAGGGTAAATGGGTTTCTTAGGGCTTGGGTCACTCCCAACCACTCTTTTTTGTTATAAAAATTGAATAGGTCTGTCATTTTGGGTGCTAGTTTTTCTTTGAATGTTTTGTAATAGGAGTAAATATATCTGCCTGGACATGGTGATTTTCTAAAGGACATAGTCTTGAGCGCTGTGTTGAGTTCTGTTGTGAAAGGTTCATTGAGGGAGTCGGATTCCTGGTGTGTGACTTGGAGAAATTGTTTTGTAATTTATGTTGGAGATTGCTAGGAATTTATGGATTTAGGTTGTAAAGATGTTTATAGTAATCTGTAAATGCATTGGCTATGTCTTGTGGTTTGTATACAGTATGGGGTTGATTCAAGTTGTCTGTTTTTAAGTTGTTTTACCATACGTGAGTTTGGCTTGCTCCCTTTGTCATAATAGTATCTTTTGAGCCAAGTAAGAGAAGGTTTTGCAGTTCAGTTTATATATGTGTTCTGGTGTGGGTACGGTTCTTCTTTAAATGTGATAGCATTGATATAATATCTCCTCTAAAGGCAGCTTTATGCATTTTCCATAGTGTGGAAAGAGACTGAGCCTTCATTTAATTGGAAGACAATTTTGTCTTTGTTTCAGTTTCATGGGGGACACTAATACACAGAATGTATTTATCCCATTTGCTTGGAGGAGAAACTGACAGAAGAGGGAGGGGGGTAATGGTTTATAATGGTGGTCAATTATCGATAATATGAGCCACATCATATAGGCACAAGCAAGTGGCCCTTTCACGGTAGAAGGTTTGTTTGACCACGGCCACTTTACCAAGGTCACACAGACTTTGTTTCAGTTATGCCCATTTTTAAGACTACTATTCTCATTTTATATGGTTGCCTGCAACATATAAAATGTGTTTTAGATAACTAATTGACTAAATAATTGGAGAGCTGACTTAACACTGGCTAATGAACTGGAGAACTGATAACACTGGCTATTGATCTGGAAGGCTGACAACACTGGCTAATCATCTGGAAGGCTAATAACACTGGCTAATGAACTGGAGAGCTGACTAACTGGATAATGATCTGGAGGGCAGACATAACACTGGCTAATGACCTGTAGGGCTGACGTAACCATGAATAATGAACTGGAGGGCTAACTAATACCGGCTTATGATCTGGAGGGCTCGCTAATGAACTGGGGGTCTGACTAACTGCTGCTTCTATTAATCTGACAGAAGAGGTCTTCAGTTGTTGTGCCTAAGTTAAAGCTAGGGGCGCTTCTGTGGCAGCCCAAATTTTTAATTGGAGACCAGCCCGGGGGGGCATCTGCCCCATATCCTACGGGGGCCAGTCCTCCCATAGCTGGGAGTTTAGGCCCAGTTGCTGGAGGAAATTTGTCCATATCATATAAGTAAGTCACGGATTTGAACTTGTGAGCTGTGTGTTTCTAAAAAGTGCTTTAGACTTGAGCCACCACAGCATCCACAAGGTATATTTACAAATAACTAGGTACAGAATGTAAACAAGAGGCGGTAAAATCTTATATATTTTATATTGTTACAGGAAGGCTATCGGCAATGCATATTCAAAGAATAAAGATGGTGTGACGCACTCATTCACGTTATAGTATTTATTGTGAGAAGGGGTATGCACAACATTTCATGGTCTCCCCCCTGTTCCTTTAGGTGCACCCCGTGGAGACCCCGAAATGTTGTGCACACCACTTGTCACAATAAATACTTTAACTTGAATGAGTGTGTCTCACCATCTTTATACTTTGAATATTGAAGAAGCTGCTGATGGTTGGTAGCGTGGGAGAACCAGCACCATTCAGGTTTATTAAATAAGGAGTGTAAGGAGAAACCATATACATATCAGCAATGCATACTATGGTATGGTATAGCAGTAACATGGCTAAATGATTCACATGACTGGACAGTAAATATTGAAGGATATTCCTTATTTAGACATGAGAGTTAATAAGAAAAATAGGATAATGTATGTTAAACAATTAAATTCAAATTTAAAAGATCAGGTAGATGGGGTATAAACGGTAAGGCAGAAACAATATAGGTGAAGCTGAGAACAGGAAGCAAGAAGGTGGGTAAATTTAATTGTTGGTGTATGTTGTAAGCTGCCAAATGCTAGTAAGGAGGTGGAAATTAATCTCCACATGCAGCTGGTGAAGGCTGCTGGTATGGGGCATGTTCTGGTTATGGGGGATTTCAAATACCCTGACGTAGATTGGAATAAGGGAACGGCCAGCACCTCAAAAGGTATCCATTTCTGTTGCTGCACTCTTTAGTTAGCATGCTGGACTCTGAGCAGCTGCCTTGGAGGACTACCTAAGGAGTAACTGGGTTGATTTGGAGTGTGAGGTTTCCGGATATCATTTAAAATTGGAAAGAAAGAAGTATCACATCTTCAGGTTAGGAAAGGTTTCTTTAAAGTGAGAATGGTGAAACTGGGGAGTTATCTTCCAGCAGATGTGGTAATGGCTAGTTCATTGAATAGCTTTAAAGGGTTATCTATACTCTACTGGATTTTAAGTTTTAGCTGAAGATCCTGAGAAATCATCATTTTAATCACAGCATTTACATAGAAAGATCTGTCACTCACTCCAGGAGCAGAAATTGTAAAAAATGACCTACATCTGACCCGCTTATTAGGATTTTTGGCTGCCTGCCAGCACACTTTCTGCAACAATTAAGAAAATCTGAAGAGAAAAGAAGGGGGGTGAAAGAAGTGTAAACAGAGCAGGGTCTATGTGGAGGCTGTGCAGAACTTATAAGTGTCGCAGACACTACAAGAAGGCAGTGAGTAAGGGAGGGCGGGGGCAATTAGGAGCACTCATTAACATTAATAATTTAATGACAAAGCAAGCACAGATAAATATGGTAGAACCACCATTTGACTTCTCTTAAATTGTAGTTTCAGATAATGTAAAGTTGCTAAAAGGGGAACTGTGATCTAAAAATGACTTTAGGTAAATTGATAGGAATTGCTCTCCAGAGAATTTTTGCAATTTATTTTCATTGTTTATTTTACATAGTTTTTAAGATATTTACATTTTTGTGTGATATGGCAGCAGCATCACCAGGTCCCCAGCACTTCCTGCTCTGAAACCATGTCAGTCAATCTGCCCTGTGTCTCCTCCTCCCCTTTGCAGCCCCCCTGGTACCTCCCACTCATGGACCCCATGGTCCCTCCAGTTGCAGACCCCCTTGGCCCATTCTCTTACAGCCCCATGTGGCCCTGCCCACCCACGGGTGCACAAGCCCCTCCCACTCACGGGTGCTGTGGGCCAATCAGACCTCCCCACACACACAGAAAACTGTGGTAACAGCCTTTTCAGGCAGAGTGAGAACTCTGCCTGAAAAGGCTGTTTTCGCATAGTGGGAAAGAAGGTCTGTAGATTCTCTTACCTACTCTGTCAGGACTTCACACAGCAGAGAGGAGGAGGGACTTCCTGTCTCCCTCACACACTGAGGGAGTCTGAGGCTGTGCTTGCCAGCGGCACTGTGCAGGAGAAGCCTTAGGAATGTAACGTCAGCCTCCCACCCATTAACTTTCTGGTCAGTCATTTCTTTATATCTTGGGCTGTGGAGCATGTAGAGAGGTGGTTGATGGCTCGTTTTAAATGTAGGAAACTGGCCTTTAATTTAAACTCAACTTATTTGGAGACCACAGTTCCCCTTAGTATAGTGCAAACATTTTAAATTCTTAAAATTCTTAAGTATCCCCTGAGAGCCATGGGGCCTCATTTACCCAGAGGTGCAAATTGCTCTGGGCAAATGTGGCTTCTGGTATTTAATACTTGATTTGCACCTGGTGGTAAATCCCAAAAGGGACTTTATCCCATCACCACTTTAAGACCAGCCATTAGCTGAAATCCTGCACAATGTCCTGTTTCTGCTTCCTGGTTCTTCCAGTTAGCAACTGTCAGTTATGGATTTGACAGTTGACATGACAGCCAATGACAATGTAAATCCGGTCTGCCTCTTCTGAGCATGCTCAGGCTCAGTATAAGTTTCTAAATTGCTCAGTTTCCATGAGGCATCCAAAAGCATAAGGCATACAGTAATGAATTCACAGGACAAACTAGGATATATCAACATATTTTAAAGAGGCCATTCTTTCTCAAAGATGTCCTTAGGAGGGTGGAGTTGTCCTTAAAGGCCTGGAAATAAACTTATCCAAAGCCGCAAAAATTAGGATTAAAGAAATCAGGTCCAGAAAGGAATTCACATATCGGAGATCTATGATAGTTCTGAAAACTCTCAAAGGCTTTTTTACCAGAAAAATAGGGGAATAAGCCCCCTTCCCCTCCTTTCCTTAGCTAATCTGGACATTGCTGCATTAAGGCGAGGAGTAGTATCCCAATATTATCTGTCCTCTGGATCCAAAGGATATCTGTTCAGAAAGGCTGGAGGCAGAGAATTAATTTTTTTCTGGAAAGGCCCACTCATCAGAAATAATTTTATTCATATTAGGGTGTCGAGATGGACGCAAAATTGAACTCAAACCTGAGCCGAACTTTTAAGAGTTCGGACAAACACAAACTATTCCATACTCAAACTAGTTAAATTTTCCAGACTCGCAGGACTATTTTCAAAAATCCTCAAACATTCGAGAGTTCTCGAATGTACGAGGATTTGACCGTTTGGCATGCCTCGAACGTCCGCTTCCAAAATCCCCCAGACAGACTGTGATTCCTGAAAACGGATGATCGTGGATTTCCCTCCCAGGTCCTTACAAGACCATTGTGGCCCTGACAAGGGCCCTTTGGGACTTAAGGGGTCCCCACAGCTGGAACCGGGACCCCTCTCCCCGGCATTTATGTGATCAATTGTCAGTTACCTTCCTCCCAACACTAACTCATACATTTTGCACTTTATCTGCATTACTAACCAGATATTCAAGGATTATTATTGCCCCCATTCTGGCAGAGTAAGCTGGCCCCTCCCATACAGTCAATCAAGGCTGTTACTGCTGACATCAAACAATGATTGACTGCTGTTTCATCTCCTGCCTTCTCTGCAATATGCTTATTACTTTAGAACCTACGGCCTATAAAAGGCCCCAAGGTCCTTTGTTCTCTCGCTCATGGTGACACCCGTTACTATTGGACTGAGGGAGTTGCTTGCAAGTATATTGTATACAATAAAGTCTTATTTTGCTGCAACACTTAACCTATTTGACATCTGGCATCCACATGGGAAGAACTGAAATGCCCTGCTATATATTCTACCGTCAACTCTTAAAAGGTATTATAATATAATCAGAACAGCAGTAACTCTGCCACATAGAAATCAAAGAGAAGAGACCATGCATGTAGAGGCAATAGCTACAGGCCTCCAAACTGTATATGACCTTCAGATAACCTATATAATGGTGTAGAAAAATTCATGGAAGTAGTTTCCATGGCTGAGCAGCAGATTCCATTCTAAGCCTTACATCTGCAAGTGCAACGCAAAGGATAAGATGCACTGGTATGAAGTACACCACCACTGGACCCTAGAGCAATGGAAAGGTTCTCTGGAGTGACAAAACCCTTATCAATGTGGCAATCATATGGATAAGTCTGGTTTTAGCAGATGCCAGAACACTACTTGCTTAACTGCAATGTATCAAGTGTAAAGCACGGTAAAGGGATTTGTTTTGCAGGGGCTTAGCACCCACTAAATATACATTTAAAAAACCACACCCCCTCTAGAGATAACCAATACATTTTTCAGCAACCTCATGGCCCCAATTCTGTAGGAACAGTTTGAGTATGGCCCTTTTTGTTCCAACATAACAGCACACCAGTGTACAAAGCAAGGTCTATAAAGAGAGACATGGGTGAGCAAGTGTGGTGTGAAGGAACTCAACGCAAAACAATTTTGGCATGACTTAGGCCACACTACAACGCAAAGGAATCATGCACACACCTGCAATACTTTTAGCTTCATAGGGTAAGTTTATAGTTCAATCTTTCTCCTAGAAATTGCAAGCATGCACTCTGGAAAACCAATCTAAAAAACAGCCCAGATGGGAGGTCATGAGAAACAACATTTAGTGTTAGAAAAATGGTGCAAAACACCAAAATAAATTTATAGCTTTAATAAAAGTGAATATACATTTAACATTTCATTGCACTTTTTAATGGGCCCTGTGCACCATAGATAGTCCTTTTCCATTTACAATTATACAAGTTTAAACATGAAAGAAATCAGAGCGTTGATTTTTCAAAAACCACAATGTAATGAATGCAGCAGACTGGGATTCCGATGTACCTTGCTAGCTAGATACTCTGGGACATTTATAAAAAGGATCACTTAGCAACGTATTGCAAAAAAAAAAAAAAAAAAAAAAGAAGTATCCTAGCTGAAGCAGCAAATGAAGATGATGGTCCAGGGAATCCTACATCTTGCCAATATTACTGATGCGGTTGTTTCACCCCTTACTGCTGGCCAAGGCATGCACCATCACAATGGTTTCATAAAAAACCTTAAGTGCCATCATTATGCTGGAGGATTCCCCAAACCTTAACTTGATTGCTGCTTCAACTAGTAAGGTTACACTTTAATTTTGCTGTATTTGTTTTCCTATTACTGCTTATAAATAATGTTCTGCATGTTCAAAGCTCAACCTTTTCTTTAAATAGTATTCTAGCCCCTGCTTAAAATGCACTAGCTGCTCGTTAAATCTGTATCAGTGCTTTATATTCACCTTTACTTAAATAGGTATAAAAGTTAAATCAATCATATACATTCAAGTTAAATCGTATACATACTAAAAAGTGTTTGTTTGTATATAGGTTTACTGCACCCAAGTGTAATAGTGTATTTGTTGGAAATGCATTCACACAGTATAAAAGTGTTCAAATGAATAAAATTACATTCTCTTTATGCACAACAGAGTGGCAATTACAAAACTTAAGACTTTATTTCACAACATATAAAAATATACATTATAAACCAGTTTAAAAAGCAACAGGCAAAATTGCTCATCTAATACTTTGATGGATGATGCTTTTACTGCTACGAGCTTTCTCCTTTTCCTTCTTTGTGACAGGATCTACCTCAAAGCATTTCCAGAGTCGCAGAGTTTCATCAGCAGCTGCAGATGCAACTGTACAGCCATCAGGGCTTATCGCTAGACTAAGCACCCGAGCAGTGTGACCTGTATGAAGTAGCTGTTATATTAGTACAGTTTATTTTAGGTCTGAAAAATTCATTAAACTAAAAATCTAAATCTTACCTTTAAGTTCCGTTACTCTAGACATTGTAGGGTATTTCCAAATCACAAGCTGGTTCTGAGCAAATCCATGACCAGATATCAATTCTTTGTAATTTGTAGACCATATAATGGAACACACCTGAAATTAAAAACAAGCTACTTTTATATATGACCTCAAAGATTGAGAGACCTGTAGTCTCGATACAAGAGCCGTGTCATGACTTAAACAAGCCTAGGATGAGTTCTCTAGCTGCTGAGAATCCAAGGTTTCACTTCCTAGTCTGCACTAGACAGACACCTAAGCAATGCCATAAGCCCCACTTTAACCCCCCCCCCCATTTTTAGCTTTTATTATTATCTTTTCTATACCTATATGGAATAAAAATAGCATGTACATAAAGATTCCATTCGAATAACTGCATATCCTGACCAATCTCCCACAGGCAGTTGGCCATGCACCTATACACGGGGGTTGTTTCTACGTACTCTACTTAAATGTCAGACCGTGATTCAGACAGTGGCAATTTTTCAGCATTGTTTAGTCATTTCAGCCCCCACACTGCAGATATTCTGCAAATCCTCATCAGAACTAACAGGATTTGTTGAATGTGCCATCGTTTAGGGAGAGAAATGATCCTTATCAGACTTGAAAAAAAGAATTTGGCCACATAGCTTATTTTCCAGCAGTAGGGTACAAGTGGGCATGCTCAAGTCAGCAGTGATCAGAAGAGAGCTCAGTTTATGCAGGAAGCACTCATTCCACAAACTTTATACAGATTGCAGCTAGAAGCATGATCCTGGAGTCACTTTACAAGGTAAGAGTGATTTAAAAAAAACAAAACAAAAAAAAACAAGGACACTTATGAAGACCAGTTTCCCTTTAAATTAATTTTTATCAATAACTACAGCACAATCGAGTTAAATTTTGCCATCTGTCCATTGTTTAGAAAAAAAAAAGTTATTTTCATGATGTATAATGAAAGCCAATTTGGCCAAAACAGTTCCATGTGGGCGCTTCTTCAGGGCTTGTTTATGATCCACAGCAAATCAGGCAACTAGACCTGTCCACATCATGCACGTTTATGAACCTTAAGATGATTTACACCTCACCTGAGAATGTGTGTCTACAGAATTTAAACATGTTCCAGAGCAAACATTCCAGATTCTGATGTGTCTGTCACTTGTTCCCCCACCAGTTGCCAACACATTTGATTGCCACGGGCACCATGCCACAGCCTGGAGGAAAAAAAAAAAAAAAAAAAAAAACATTTACATTCTATCCCACACAGCAAGAAAATCTACTAAGCAGCTAAGTGGTAATTTTTGCTTGTTAAATTTAAAAAAAAAAAAAAAAAAAAAAAATAAGCCACTAAAAAGAACTTAGAGGCTATTTATAAAGCCAAACAAGTGTCACTAGTAATATGGCCAAAGTTTCTACAGAGTGTAATCTATTATGCTTCCAGGGTACTGTCCTACTAGGGTTCTAAAAAAGGTAATTAAAAAAAAACGTTACCGTATATACTCCGCACTACTCAGCGCGGAGTAGTGGCGTCACCTAAAAGGGCAGAGGATGCGGAGTGGGCAGCCGCTGGACAAGGTACACACACGAGCTGAGCTTATGCCATTCCCCAATACTTGCAAATAGGGGTAAAACATCCTTTATTTGTGCATACAACAAACCAAAAAAGGTCTTACCCCTATTTGCAAGTACTGGAGACTTGACAGCCCACATATTTCAGATATAATCTGTAATTTACAGAATAAGGCAGAGATACAACTCAATTATTCCAGTGAGCAATAACACTATAAACACGTATAGAATAAATGTATGCCTTTCTCAGATTATGGAAACCATGACATTTTCAGGGCAAGATACTCACCTTAACAGCTCCTTGATGTTGTGTAAATGTTTGCACTGGTGCAAACTCGCCTGAATCTCCTTGGACACCAGGCCAGACATTCACCAAGTTGTCGTTTGCACCACTGGCAAGATAGCGGCCATCTGGGGACCATTTGAGGCCACAAACTTCCTGAGTATGCCCAGTAAGAGTAGATACATGATGTTGGGCTACTCTTACATCATGATGATGAATATGTCCTGTTCGCGAACCACTTTAAAATTTAACAAAATAGAAGAGTTAATGCTGAACACACAACAGAGGACTGGCAGAAGACTAGATGTTTGATGGCTTAAAGCAGATTTTATACATTTTAAATACCATCCTTATTTAGGATAATTTTATTGTAGCAGTCACAAAAGTTACTAACAGTAGCAATTTATCAGTCCAAAGTTAGTTTTCCACTGCCCATAAAGGTTATAGCCATCTAAAATAGCAAGTACAGAGCTATAGTTATACAACACTGAGCAGCTGTGACCCCGAGAAGGAACACCTCTAATGCCTTTAGAACAGAAACTTCTGAAAGATCAGCTATAAATCTAAATTACGATAAAGATGCCCTATAATATTAATCTGTTTACTAAATCCCCGTTCTATAGAATTGTAGCATGGATGAGTAAACAATCACGTTAACAGAAGTTGTACCTGGATAGAATATGGCTGTTCCAAGTCAAAGAACCAACACGTGAGGAATGGCTAACCATGTTACGGAGACGTTTTTGTTGCTGAACATCCCAGAGCTGCAGAACAGTTATTTTATAATGAAGGTAAATTAGACTTACAATATACTTAGAGGGCTAGGTCACACTACCACATTTCTCACATGCCAAGTTAGCACGAGAAACAATATTGTGCAAGTCACAGCATAAACAATAACATGCATCATAGTGTTTGCACATGTCAAGAGTTTTAGTATGGTACCTGCACTTCAGCATTACTCGTCCCCACTGCCAGGTAATTTCCTTCCTTTATCCACGATACAGAGGATATATACTCTTCTGTATGCTCCATCTGTAGCAGAAGTATTATATCACCAGTTGAATAATTCCAAAGATAAACCGAGTCATTCAGTGCAACAGCAAGAAAATTCTGAGAGCTCCAGTCAATCAGATTCAGATCTAAAAAAAAATTTAAAAAAAAAAATAATGTGGGTGAATGGATTATAAACATTATACCCTAAAAGATTTTAATATTTACTTCTTTATATGATAGGTTTAGGATTCTGAGAAACTGCTGGGGTGTCCGTCCCCAAACTTCCCCCCCCCCCCCCCCCGCAGTCACACACCAATAAAAACAACTAAATTTTTAAATTTTTTTTATGAGCTAAAGATGTTTTGTCTGTTCCCAGAAGCACTTTCTAATAAGGAGTGTGTATGTAGTCACAACCCCAAGCGTCCTCCCTATGTAAAGTATAGGGAGAATGCTCAGGACTGCAAATTTCCCTCAGCCGCAGGTGACTAGCGCTTGGAAATTCCCTACACACACTAACAAAGGGACAATACCGATGGATCTGATAGTATTGTACTTTTATTGTTAATGTGCAACAACCTTAAGGAACATGGAAGGTAGGGATACTTCTACATTCCATATTTTAAAGTTTATAAAAAACAAAAAAACAAACAAACGTACAGTAGTCGTTCCGTATATCTGGAGCATCTAGAACTCTGTCAGGCATGGAAGGAATATATCTGCCAGTTTTCTTACAGGAACCTGGAGTTGTTTTTTGACTATAGAGTACTTTCAAGTTATTCTGATACCCTGCAAAAAAAATAAAAATAAAATATTTGATTTATTTAACACAGATTTTATCACTGTCAAAAGTATAATGCAACTTTATGTTCCAGACCTTCAGGAGCATTTTGAGGTTTTCCACCAAGTCTTAAGATTTTCGCCTCTTCCATATCAAAACCATTGAGATTCATTGCCCAGGCTTTTTGTTGCTCCTATAGTAAGAGTTACACATTGAATAGTATCCTTGTATATATATTTATAAAAGAACTTAAGTACAACAATTTATACAAAACTATATAAAATGTTTAAAATGCTCACTTTAGATAAAGGTAGACTAAAGAGGAAACTGGGTGGGACCTTTCCCAAGAAAATACTGGAGAATATTAAAAGCAGAACAGCTAATAGTAGAAGCCAACCGGAGGCACAAGTGAACAAAAGGAACCAAACTAATAAGTTTATCCTAAAACAATTTCTCCTGACAATAAGCCAATAAGATACATGTGTGTAAACTGCATACTACCTCCTCAAACCATCTGACCTGATTAATGTACACCCATGAAGCTGCATTAGTGGGATTGTTGTTGTGAAAGACTCAGTTTCTCGTCTATAAATATAAATACCTTCTTTGTGGGTGAACCATCGGTTGGTTCATTTTCTTTGCTTAGAAGAAAGCTTGCAACATCCATCTGCATTGTACTACGGTTGGGAATGTAACGATCACCTCCAGCTCTAGAAGGTGTACCTTGCATTTTAGGTCCAGATTTACCTGAAAGAAATATTTATACATGCATGTGTATTCATAGCATCAATTTACACCCTATCACAATCCTGTATTAACAGATATGCAAGATAAAACAATTAGAACAAAGTGAAAATCAATAAAGCTCCAGGACAGGATGAAATACATCCTCAGATCTTGAGAGCGCTTAGCCCAGTTTTTTCTAGACCACAGTCTCATTTTTTTTTGGTCTGGTGATGTGCTGTTGGATTAGAAAAAAGCCAATGTAATACCAATATTCAAAAAAGGTAGTCATTCCCAATCTGGTAACTATAGACCTGTAAGTCGAACATCAGTGGTAGGGAAGGTGCTGAAAAATGTTACAGGACTCCAGAACTGATCTTATTAGTAGCAGTCAGCATGGATTTATTACAAATTTACTTGGTTTTTATAAAGGAAGAAAAAGAATTTTTTTTTAATTTTCTGGTGGAGCAGTGGATATAGTATACTGGATTTTAGCAAAATAGGCCACATAGGTGACCAATGTATAAACTGTGGTCTGTTGGCCAAGAAAAAAAAACAAAAACATTTTGTACACTGAGAATTGGTTGTTGGACCACAAACCGTAGTAGTCATGAAACTACATCCATGTGGGCTAAAGTAGAGAGCCTCAGGGTTCTAAACTTGTCACTTTTTATAAACAAAAAAGGGGGCTGTTGGAGCACACCTATGGCAACATTATTATAACATTGTAGAAGTGCTACTGATCTGACCAAAACATTAGAACAAACAAGAAAAGATGACCAATGCACATTCCTAGGCCCCGTATGCTATCATAATATCTGTGCTAGTGCAACTAGTAAAAAACATGTGTTTTTTTTAAGTTACAATTTTATGCATAAAAGTGATAGCCTTCAATACTAATCCAATGCAAGGTCAGGAAGACAATCTTCCCACGAAAACACAACCAAGCAGGGAGTGTCAGCCCAGATAAATGACCCAAGGTAAATTTGTTAGGACCTTCCATACTGGGGTTACCTTGACGTGGTTGGAAGGCTTCTTACTTTTATACATAAAATTTTAACTAAAAACCCCCATGTTTTTACCGTTTGCACTAGCATAGATTTTATGATAGTATATGGGGCCCAGGAATGTGCATTGATCATAAAAAAATATTTATTATTAATACAATATATTAATTACTGGTATTGATGTATACTGTAGTTCTGGTTGATTCAGGAATCTTTGATTGCCATTTGGAGCCACTAAGGAATCCCCCCCCCCCCCCCCCCCCTTTTAGCTGAGTTTTTTGACTTTCTCCTAGGGTTAAATAGGAGGGTATAAAGGTTGGACTAGAAGATGGACATACGTCTATTCAACCTCCATTACTATTTTCTGGAATCTCCGACCGCTTCAATCTCCTGTACAGCCATAGCATGCATTACGCGCTATGGCTGTACAGGAGAGTGAAGCAGTCGGGAGATTCCAGCTTGGCCACGGTGGATTGCGTAAAAGGTAAGTTAGCTCCCATCTTCGTTCTCGGGCACTGCAATACTGATTGAAGATCGGGAGGTAAGGCACTGCTCCTTAACCTCCCGATCTTCAATCAGTATATTAAAAGGAATAGTTCAACTCGAGAGTGAACTATTCCTTTAAGAGCAGGCCAACAAAAGTCAGTGGCCACTGTGGCTAAAGAGTCTGTGCTAAATGATTAAGGATTTTTTCCACACCCCCAGCTAGATGAATATGCAGATTCCCTACCAAGCAGCAAGAGAGGAACTGTGGGATTGCCTACTTTGTATTTCTGTGCTCTTAGGCTTGGCATAGGGAACATTTTCCTTATTTACACTTCGTAAAAGGTGTAAATTAGGGTTGCAAAAAGGTGCATAATTTATTAATTTATAGGCAAGCAGCAATTAAACGGAGGTGTGTTGCTGCTCGAGCTCAGTATCCCTTCTTAAGGTTACCCATACATTAGAACTCACCTTCTGATATCAAGATATTAGACGTTCATCTATATAGTCTAATCTATCCAATATTTCAGTAGTGTATGGCCACCTCAAATTAAGTAGGATAAAAGATAGGAATGGATTATCAGTTGAACTAAACATGCTCAGTTGTTATCTCTATCAGCAAGCACTAGGAGAGGGAAATTTCCCACCATGAAATTTAGTTTAATTAGCTGGTGGTTGGGAAGTATTAAAGGTTTAAATAATTAGACTTAAAATTGCTTTTTACAGGGGGAAACATCCCTGGTCAAAGAAGGTGTGAAGCAAGTAAAAGGGCTAGGCCACACTAGCACGTTTGATTTTCGCTAAAATGGAAGTTGCGGGAACACGAAAATTCCAGTGATTTCCGATGCGCACGAGTTAGCATTTTGGTAACATATGCGTTCACCATTTCCGGTGCGTTAAAGCACGCATTTCCACAACTGAAAACTGCAAAATCGCATGCACAAAACGCACAAGAATTGCTCATACAATCACGTGCGAAGACGCTCGCGATTTTATGCACAATTCCTGTGTGTTGCAGTGTGGCCTTAGCACTGGAAGATACAATGTAGCTCTCACCCCAGTGAAGCAAAGCAATCACATCCATCAAACTGTGGATAAGCAACTGCAGGACAAACCGACTATTGAGTCACAAACAGATATGTATAAACACATAGGTCATTACATGGACAACAAACAGTCCTAGATAGGACAGCAATTATAATAGCAGTCTTAATTAGCAGGCAATGGTTTCACTTAACTGCTATTTAGACTATTTCCATACCTGGTGTTTTTGAGGGTGTTTTGCTCGAGCTGTGGGATCTATTTGATGCCTTCATAGGTGAAACAATACTGGTGTTTGCAGAAATATTTCCAGAGGAGCAACTTCCATCCTTTGCTTTCCGCTGCCATCTAGCTAGTGGAGCATTTGTGATAGGTGTATCCAGTTTTAGGATACTATTAAGATCGGTTTCAAAAGCAAACTGTGCCATTTGTTAAACCTGGGGATATAAAAAAAAAAGTTGGGGGAAAAAAAAAAAATTACTTGCTGGCTATAAAGATTCCACCATAAAGAGCTGCCGTTAATGCGGCTTTAAGTCAAAAATAGCCAACAGCCGCTCCCCGTACATAGTCCTGTAATTCTTAGAGCCACTATCAGCTTGGTGCATTGTTGAGCGACTCCATTTTTGCACACAACCTCTAAATTGCTCTTAAAGGATATCTATAACTGTTTAAAAATGGAAAGCACTTGGGGCAGGGAGGTAGGATTGATTATTCCTACCTCCCAATATCATATTGTTGAGGAGCTACAGCACTAACAGTTTTCATTTGCCAGGTTAGCCCTGGACTATTACTGTATTAAAGATAATGCTGAAGCCAGGTGGAAGACTGGCAGAATCAGTTTTCTCTGGGCTGTGCTCCTCACAGAAACAATATTGTGAATCGCCCCAATAGTATGCTATAATGCAGAGACTCCTTTTCCTATAGTATTCAATGAGGGCTATGTATCGAGAGGTGCTATAATTCTTTTTTGCCACCTTAAGGCAACATACTGAGCAGATATTGGCTTTCTGCATTTGGTGGCGTTAAAAATTCCATCCTCAAAGAGCTGCCATCGGCTCTGTACATTGGTTGCAGCGGTCACACAAACCTGTTTGGGCACACCACCTCTATTTGCGTCATAACACTTATTACACAACATAACCAAAGCGCAATACACTTAGTGGGAGACTATTCTTTCCTATTCCATGTAGACACTCATTCAATTACTCCTGAGCTCTTGCATCCTTGAACACACTAACTACATGCGATTTACTACTGTAATACCATACACTCTTCACTCAACTAGGCTGGAAACCCAGTTGTGCTGGGACACATTAGGGGTGATCTATAGAGGCGCTATTGCTCTCTTTTGCCCCCTTTAGGCAATGCAGATAGTGGCTCTATGCATCGTAAATGGGGTAAACCCTCTCAGAATCTTTAATGAGATTTGTTGGCGTTAAAGATTCCATCCTAAAAAGCTGCTATGGGCTTGGTTGCGAGAATGTCATTTTGTGCACCGCCACAGCTTCCATCATAAAGCCGCGTTGACCCTTCGGGCATTGGGGCCAAGTGGTAAACAATGATGGAAATAGCTGATAAGCAAGGTGATGTATAGAAAGCAGAGTTTGCAATGTTTATTTTAAAACTATATAGCATCACAATAGTCTGCTCCCCATGTCCACATCAAGGGGGCTCCTTTCTCGTCCGGGTTCTCTCGAGTCAGAGAGAGTTACTGGATCACGAAAACCCGTTAGTTTTAAAGGCATTTGTTTTTAAGCTATTACAACAAAGTGTTTTATTGCATATCACTAACCTGATATATAACACTGGGAAGTGTGGGCTTAATATTTATATATATTTTTTTTTTAATTAACCACCTTAACACTCCGAGTTCTTAAGAGATTTCTCCAGGTCATCTGTTTAAAGTGCAGTTTTGAACCAAACGGGTGGAATCAGCTTGTTATTTAAATAGATTAGATAACATCAGAACATGTATGCCCACTTACCAAACAGCTCACCATAGCAAGGGGTGAACGTTTATTTCTGCAGTACTTTCAAATTTCTATTTCAAGAATGTCAAACTTGCCCTCCAGATGTTTTAAAACTACAACTCCCAGCATTCACTAGAGGCAATCCACCCCTGCTGTATTTGCACTAACAATAACTTCTAATAAGGCCCCCACCCTGGTTAACTTACCATCAAGGGAATGGAAGTAAGACAGTTAAGGGAAATAGAGAATGTAATGCCTTTAGCTCCCCGTTAGCGGTGGGTACAAGAGCTCAGATTAAATCAGCCCAATTACTACGGACTTCCTCCCAGACTGATCCAAACCAACAGGCCCGCACGTAACTAGGGTGATGTGTCAGTACAACCCAACGTTAGTACCCAATGTAAATCCCAATGGTTACTGACACTGGAAGCCTTACCGACCTTAATCCCAAACACTGCTATACAATCACACCGGGAATGGCGGTGGTCTCAGAAACACTGCGAAGTTCAACAGCTACCTGTAACGGCTGTTCAGCTTTAGGAAGACCTTTTAAACGCTCTCTCTGATTGGATAGCAGTGTTCAACAGTAACCAAGACGACGTCCTTATAGGAGGCGGTGCGTGCAGGAATTCCACGTCTCATTGGACAACTTTAGCCGGTTATAGCGCGAGAGGGATTCAAAATGACCAACAACGTTACGCTCCAAAGACCATAGAGTTGTAGACCGGAAGTGCAGTGCGTGACTTATCAGCTAAAGCCATTTTTATTTTGGCAATATGAATGACAACCTTCACAAGCAATACTTATTATATGTTAGTCCTAATGCATATGGCTGGTATGTAGCCATAATGCATATGGCTGGTATGTAGTCATAGTGCATATGGCTGGTATGTCTGGCTGAACCTAATGATGTCAAACCTTGGCACTGCAGAGGTTTAAATTTGTATAGGCACATTATCACTATTTAGCAATACCGGGCCTTTAACCACCAACGCGAACATAAAATTTAAATCATGATTGTAGTAGTACAGTTACATTACCATTGCGGTATTCGAGCATATACAGGAAAATTCAACAAAAGTTCTTATCGTTAAAAATGGTTCTAATTTTGCCCCAAACAATCAGATCTTATTTAACATTTGAAAGCTAACATCTGATTGGTTGGGGCAAAATTAGCACCATTTTTAACGATAAGAACTTTTATTGAATAACCCTGATAATGTTTACAATCTGGCCCTAAGATCCTGTTTAAGTTTAGATGGTTGAATTGTATTGCCTTGTTTAACGTCTATGCGTGGGATTATGGTACTTACACATTTAGGACTTTTTAACCAAATTTATGACATTTTGGGGGCAATGTGTGAAGAGACGCTACTGGATTTTAGACTTTTAAACCCACATTTTAACCCCTTTGCGGTTGTGTACCGAGAGTTATCGCAGTGCATTAAGTGCGCACATTTTGTTTAGGAGCAGTATTTCCCCTCCCCTTTTTAACCACTTTCATCCGACCTGACTTTTTCCCCACAAACGAACTGTCAAGCCTGCACATAGCATACAGCATTCCAACTGTCAAAATTCTGTCACCATTCCAGTAAAACTACTCACAGAAGAAGAACTTGATTGGCAGCTGAAATATAAAAAGTTTTAGATTGGATATCTAAAGAAATAGTGGGCAGATCAACAAAAAAATGATACAGTGGTGGTTGGGAAGAATTACAGTCAATTTAAAATAACCTATTTTTTGGTATAGATGCCCTTTGAGGGCAAGACCATAACGGACACCATTAGGGGTCCTGCAAACAGGAAGTCAGTATTTCAGAAGCATTTATTTATAAACAGACAAAATGCTGAATGGGCATTAGGATGGAAAAATACTGCTCTTTTTTGTTAAAATACATATATGGCAGGGGATGCACTACCTATTAGAGTATGTGTGTTATCCAAATAATTAGATGGTGGTAAGGATTAAAAAATATTTAACATACAAAAAATAAACAGGGAAGATACTCCAGTATCCTTACTAGCACTCACACACTTGACATCCACATTAAACCAAAACGATTTATTGGCACAGAAACCTTATATAAACCCCAAACACCCATAATACACCATCCCCACCACCCATATCACACCCAAACTTTTTTTTTTTGCATTTACATAGAGGATTCCCTCTGCCACCATGTTGCAAAATGGATTCTACATTTTAGCCCTGTGCGTTGGATACTAGTGTTGCTTCTTAACTTTTAGCATATTAACTCTAGATATTTACATTGGACACTTTATAGACATTTGCATTGGATACACTTTAATCCAAGTTTACTAATCCCCTGGCCTTCATAATCCCATGGCCCTTGGAGACCAACTATCTTTTATGTATTTATTCAGATAACTGGGGAAGAATTTTTATGTATAAGTTTTTTTGGTGAGATATGGGTGGGGATGGTGTATTTTGGGTGTTTGGGGTTTATATAAGGTTTCTTTGCCAATAAATCGTTTTGATTTAATGTGGATGTCAACTGTGTGAGTGCATATGTATTTGCACTGAACTTCCCCTTTAAGGCAGATAGGGCAATGTATAGAGAGCCAATATAGCTCTCTTTTGCCCCCTTAAGGTAATTCCTCAAAAGGCAACCCAGAACCCCACTTTTTATTGCATAGTGCCAACATGATAATTTAACCTGAACACAGAGTTTTTACTTTAGAAAAGCAATTAAAAATAGACACAGACCAATACAGTAGATAGACTTGATTATAGATTACCTATTAATCTCTACATTACCACACAGGAGTTTGAGAACTAAAACTGACCATTAACCCTACATTATTAGACAGGAGTTTGAGATCTAAACCAGTGACCATTAACCCCTACATTATTAGACAGGAGTTTGAGATCCAAAACAGGGACTCAAGCAGAGCTGAATCACATTATAGCACGTCCTTTCTCTGGCTTTCTGGTAACAAACTCTGGTAAACTCTGCTGTGCCCACGTGTGCCATAGGTTCCCTACCACTGTGATAGAGGCTCTCTATGCATCATAAATGTGCTTAACCCACTCTGAATCTTTAATGGCAGCTATTTGCTGGCACTAAAGATTCAGTCTTAAAGAGACGCTATCTGCTTGATTGATCTGCACTTCCAACTTTTTGAGCATTACCACAACCACTGTTAAAATGCTCTTAAAGCCTTATTAACCCTTTGTGCATCAGTTAACACAGATTTAAGAAGGAAATAGCTGATAGTGGCTTTCTATACATCGTCTAATAAAACATTCACACCAGCTATTTGCTGGATTCGGAATGGGTTCACCCCATATGTGGTGTATAGAAAGCCGATTTTGTCTTGGTGAAATGAATAATGGGGGACAAACAAGAGCAATAGCGTCTCTCTATCACCCTTTTATGTTTCAATAGCACCCTTGAGAATTTATTACTGGATGTTTGATACTGCTGCAATATAAAATACTGCTGATATTGTATGTTGTGTGACTATTGTATGTCTGTCATCACTTTTTTTTTTAAGTACATCTCCATCAATAAATTACTTTCAATGAGATGCAATAAAATGTCGTATTGCAACTTACCTGCACTTATTCCTGCAGTGCATGAACCATTTTCATGCATTCAGAAATTACATTTTATGACTAAAGTTGGCCACACCTTACAAACTCATTACAATCTTACTATAGCTGTGTAATATTGGACAAAATAACAATATCACTTGATTAGATTGCCTAGGAAGCACCTTATATTACATAACATTGTTTTTCTAAGGTTTCATATGTTTTCTTTTCCTTGTAATCCCTTAGCATTTCTGTATAAAGGAGAACTCCACCCCCATAAGAACATCTTTTAGAAAGAATGGCCTCTTTAAAATAAGTTGATATATCATACTTTGTCCCATGAATTCATTACTGTATGCCTGCTATGCTTCTGGATGCCTCATGGAAACTGAGCAATTTAGAAACCTGTACTGAGCAGGTACTGAGCCTGGGCATGCTCAGAAGAGGCAGATAAGGGATTAACATTCAGTCATTGGCTGTGATGTCAACTGTCAAATCCATAACTGTCAGTTGTTACTGGAAGAACCTGGAAGCAGAAACGGGAAACAGGACATTGTGCAGGATTTCAGGTTAGACTTATATATTTCAGATTTCAAACTATTACCGTTTAGGGTTTTGGGGGGTGATTTACCTGTATGTAAGTTTTCATTTTAGGGTTGGACTTGCCCTTTAAGGAGAGCAGAAGGATAATGTTGGACACTTGTTGTAATAGGGTGAATATTCAGGCTGTGGGTCCCCTGAGTAGGATTTTTGTACACCATCTGCTTTTTTAAGTTTTTAATATGGACAAATAAAAGCTGCTTTTATTATGCACAATTGAGGCGGTCTTTATACCATTGCGCCACAACTGCTACGCATTTCGCGGGAGTCTGCGGGAGTTCGAATAAGTTTCAGGCACGCTTGCCTGTTTGTCTGATGCCGGTGTCGCCTTCAGGAGGAATGTGATGCTGAATACAGACCTTCTGGTGGGCTTAGATTGCACCACCCAGAGATAGATCTCAAGAGCTTGCCTGCCACAGATTACAGTTTCTAGTATCCGGGGGATCTGGGAATGTGTGCTGGATGCCCACTTTGATGCGACTAGAGTACGGTGCAGTACAGCTATATCTTGACTTTCGTTACTCTCGGTATTCCGTGTTGAGGTGTGCGCACACCGCTTTGGATTACTGGTGATTCCACTACTACCAAGTAGGAGGACATTTCTTCTGGCTGAACTATCTTTTGGGACATTCAGTTGCTTGCCCTCTATTGATATTTATATCTATATATATGTATATCGCTATGTTTACTTTTACAGGTCTTTATTAGGAGATTTACAGTACATATCTGCTTTAATATACGGTGTCTATTTTGTTGTTTATAGCTGGCCAGCTATTTGTTTGTTTTTATTATATGATATTTTACTAAATATATATTATATATGATATACTGTTTTATAGTTGTGGTTCATTTTACTTTTGGGGGTACAGTTTTTATCTTGTGAAAAAATGTGTTTTAAACAATTTAAAAGATAGAAAATCTTAGGATTTCTTAAGGTGCCCATACACTACCTATTACCTGCAGAATTTCCCCCAATGTTCCAGACAACTGCCTGGCCCGATTTCAGGGGCGTAGCTACCAGGGGTGCAGGGGATGTGACCGCACCAGGGCCCTTGGCCAAGAAGGGGCCCCACTACCAGTCTGTGTGCCAACATTTTTACCAGTGGTCTGTGTACAAAGCACAATACCATTATCTGTGTTCCAAGCATTTAACCAGTGCCTGGCTGTGTAGTGCCAGTTTCCAACCAGTTTATGAGTGTCTGCATGCCAAGCATTTAACCGGACTTTGTGCCAACTATTTTACCAGAGGTTAGATACAAAGCATTTTGACACTGATTATTTGGTTTGCAGTACCAATTTGTGATTGTGGCAGTGTTGGGGGGCCCATGCCCAAATTGTGCATCAGGGCCCATAAGTCTGTAGTTACGCCACTGCTCGATTTACAGGCACAATGCATATTGTAAATGTTATCTGTCTGGGGACAAACATTTATGTATGATTATATATATGATAAACAAAACTAAATTTACCAGAGCTGTGAAGTAACTACTGGGGACCTTCTTGTGACATTACTGTAAGTCTGTCTGGTAGGAACAAAACCGCTACTGCCTATATTTTGGCATGGCTGACCACATGGCCCATTTAACAATGTAGACTAAAAAATAAGAAAATAGAACATTTTCCCCCTAACATTGTAATCAAACCCAATATTAGATGTGCAGACACCCTGTGGAAAGGGTAATAAAACATAACTTTTATTAAATTCACATAAAAAAACAATACCACATAAATACATACATAAAATAAATCAATACCACCCATTGATAGCAGTGCATTATATTTTCTATTTCCTCCTTTTTAAAAACGTGTAATCATTTGGTTGCAGCAAATGTTTTGGCGGCTACACCAATTAAGCTCCAGTGATTTAGAGCTGGGTAGACACAGTGCCTATAATAGGCCTCCAAAGCAATTTGTCTTTCATCTGCTATAAATCTGCACTGTGTGTATCCAGCTTTAGGGCAAGGCCCCACAAAGCAGCGCACACAAATTGTGCGATACAGCACAATGTCGCAAGATTTGTGTGCGGTACCCTGCACTTGTGCTCCGATTCCTTTGATGTAGCCCTTTATAGCACGTGCAATGCTCACCAAAAATAGTGATCGCATGTACTGCGAAAAAGGTCCAAATCACAGCACAGGGCAGCGGGGATAGTGGGGCATCTCCATCAACTATTGGTGTTTATTGAGCCCTGTGCTAACACGTCGCACAGGGCACACCAAAACAGTCTAGTGGGGCTTAGCCCTAAGTGTTTCTAACTAAAATATCTGAGGCAGTTCTTTTCATCATTGAAGCTCAATTTAGATATTTTTTTTAAAAAACTAGGGACAAAGTTTAACTGTAATTTGGCTCTTTCAAGTCAAATTTTATTAATAGGTAATAGAGAGGTCAGAATTTTAAAAAAAGATACTCTTTTCTCTTTAATAAATTGCCTAGCCCTAGGCAGAACTGAGCTGAATTTTATTTAGCAGGAGATAGTTCCCTTTTCTCTAAATCAGTACCACACAGGTTTCTTAGGGCTTGGGTCACTCCCAACCACTCTTTTTTGTTATAAATAAGCATATAGAATTTATTGTTGTGTAGATTTTTTTCACATATAACAAAGTACATAAAAAATAAAAATGGCCTCTTTGACACCTCTCTTGAACCAGTCATGTTCATTTGCCAATATGTTGACATTACAATCTTCAAAAGTCTGTCCTTTTTTCTTAAGATGCAAGTACACGACAGAGTCCTGACCCAAGGAATTGTCTCTTCCGTGCTGGGCCATACATTGATGAAGTTGCTGTTTGGTCTCCCCCACATACAAATCAGAGCACTCTTCGCTGCACTGCACTGCGTATATGATGTCGCTTTTCCTGTGTTTCGGTATTGGGTCTTTTGGATGTACAAATTGCTGCCTCAGTGTGTTGTTTGGTTTAAAGCAGACAGGGATATGGTGTTTTTAAAAATTCTTCTTAATTTCTTGGAGACCCCTGCTACATATGGGAAGACCACGTTCTTTCTCCTGTCTTGCTTTTTCCCTTCACTGTTGGTATTCATGTTCTTTTCTTTCCTTCTAATTCTCTTGACAAAGGCCCAGTCAGGATATCCACAAGTTTTAACCCTTTAACTGCCACAGATCGTATATTCACGATCTGTGCAGTGAATGTTCAAACTGCCACAGATCGTGAATATACGATCTGTGGCTATCTCTTGCCAAAAAATTGCCCCCCGCTAGGGGCGATCGGGGGGCAGCATTCAACTGCCCCCCTAGCCCCCTCGATCCCCCCTCGGTTGTGTCCAAATCAGAGGGGGGGATCGGGAGTTATCATACCTTTTCTGCGTGATCGTACAGGAGCTTCTGGTCCCACGTGGATGAAGAGGAGGAAGCGGAAAGGGAGACCTCGGTGACGTCACGGAGCTTCCTCCTTCACCGGGGTCTTCCCTTGAAGTGGTAGGAGACTGCCCCTGGTGGTCTAGTTGAGGTACTGCAGTGTGATCTCCATATAGATCATGCTGCAGTACCTGTATAGTACAAGCTGTCATGCTTGACAGCTTTACTATACATTTTGTGAATGGAACTCAAAGTTCCATTCACAAATAGGATTTTTAGCGAAGACTTAGGAAAAAAAATGGGGACAGAGATCAAAATTTGGTGATCACTTCTGATCACCAAATTATTGATCTCTGCCAATGAATGAAAAATCACTTCCTGGAAAATGATTTCCGGCAAGTGATTTTTCCGATCGGATTTCGAATTGGAAAACGGGCAAAAAAAAATACACACAAAAAAAAAAAAAAATACACACAAAAAAAATTCTTAAAGTGATACACACACCCCTTTTTTTTTTTTTTACCCTAAAACTATAAATTAGAAAAAAACGTTGTCTTCTCCAAGCTTCCCAATGTCCCCAGTGATATCGGTAAAGTAAACGCGGATACTTATTTGTACGATTTCAAGGGAAACTAAGCCTATTTTTTATAAGGAAATTTTGCAGAGGTACCAAATAAAGACCGTATTGAATTTTTAGGATCAGTAAAGTGTGCAAAAACGTGTGTGACTCTCCATACTAACTGATTTCACTAAAATACCACGAAAAGGGGGAGAGTGTGTGTGTGGGGGGTGGGTTGTGGCGTTTTTAAAAAATTTTCTTGTAACTGCACTTCTACATGCGTCCCATTTGAGCTAGTTGGTGGCCTCGTCTCTGTTTGCACCCACGCAAATGGCACACCGTTTGATTCAGGACATGTGGGAGATTGCTATTTAGTGGGTTTTTTTGCTTGTCAAGTGGGTTTAGGTAGGATTTCAACCCTTGAATCATCTCATTTTATTTTTCACAAAATCTCGTAAAAACACAGTTCTTTGGATTGCTGGGTCTGGAATTCTTCATGCATGTATGAAAGCATGGCACCGTAACGTAGCTGAAGGTGTGTAGATTCCAAAAATATATAGTTTGTGGGGGGAATTTCCATGTTTCGGGACTGTTTCCTTAGAAAAAGGGTAGGCTGTTCAAATTACAGAGCACTTTGATTTTTTCTTGTAATTGCATTTGTGCATGCATCCCATTTGAGCTAGTTGGTGGCCACGTCTCTGTGTGCATCCATGCATATGGCATACTGTTTGATTCAGGACATGTGGAAGATTGCTATTTAGTGGGTTTTTTTGCTTGTCAAGTGGGTTTAGGTAGGATTTCAATCCTTGAATCATCTCATTTTATTTTTCACAAAACCTCCTAAAAACACGGAGTTCTTTGGATCGCTGGGTCTGGAATTCTTCATGTATGTATTAAAGCATGGCACCGTAACGTAGCTGAAGGTGTGTAGATTCCAAAAATATATAGTTTGTGGGGGGAATCTCCATGTTTCGGGACTGTTTCCTTAGAAAAAGGGTAGGCTGTTTAAATTACAGAGCACTTTGATTTTTTCTTGTAATTGCATTTGTGCATGCGTCCCATTTGAGCTAGTTGGTGGCCACGTCTCTGTGTGCATCCACGCATATGGCATACCGTTTGATTCAGAACATGTGGGAGATTGATATTTAGTTGGGGGTTTTATTTGTGGGGGGCATTTACAAGTTTTGGGGCTGTTTGAAATTACTGAGCACATTTTTTTCTTGTAATTACACTTGTGCATGCGTCCCGTTTGAGCTAGTTGGTGGCCATGTCTCACGTCTCTGTGTGCACCCACACATATGGCATACCTGTTTGATGCAGGATATGTGGGAGATTGCTATTTAGTGGGGTTTTTTTTGCTTGTCAAGGGGTTTAGGTAGGATTTCAATCCTTGAATCATCTTATTTTATTTTTCACAAAACCTCGTAAAAAACACAGAGTTCTTTGGTCACTTGGTCTGTAATTCTTCATGTATGTATGAAAGCATGGCACCGTAACGTAGCTGAAGGTGTGTAGATTCCAAAAATATATAGTTTGTGGGGGGAATTTTCATGTTTCGGGACTGTTTCCTTAGAAAAAGGGTAGGCTGTTCAAATTAAAGAGCACTTTGATTTTTTCTTGTAATTGCATTTGTGCATGCGTCCCATTTGAGCTAGTTGGTGGCCACGTCTCTATGTGCATCCACGCATATGGCATACCGTTTGACTCAGAACATGTGGGAGAATGATATTTAGTTGGGGGTTTTATTTGTGGGGGGCATTTCAAAGTTTTGGGGCTGTTTGAAATTACAGAGCACTTTGATTTTTTTCTTGTAATTACACTTGTGCATGCGTCCCATTTGAGCTAGTTGGTGTCCACGTCCCTGTGTGCATCCACGCATATGGCATACCGTTTGATTCAGGGCATTTGGAAGATTGATAATTGACAAGTTTTTTTTTTACATGACATGGAAATTTGCCATGATTTTTAACTTTGAATTGTATTTTTATAAATTTTTCCTGAAAATCTGGTAAGAAAGCGAAATTGTACACAAAACTGCACCCACACCATTGGTGGTATGCATAAAAGAATCACACCATTGTGTAGCTGAAGGTGTGTAGAGTCCAAGAATATATAGTTTTGGGGGGTATTTCTAATATAGAGGGGTGTTTAGTCTGACAAATCTGAAAAGTTGCTGTAATTGGGCCACTGTTCATTGGCTCACTTTGTGGCTAGTTGATTCCACGTCTGCGTGTGTAACCATACATAGGGCATACCGTTTGATTCAGAACATTTGGGAGATTGATATTTGGTAACTTTTTTTTTACATTACTTGGGATTTTGGCATGATTTCTACCTTTGCCCACACAATTGATGGTACGAATGAACAAACTACAGAATTTCGTAGATAAAAGGTGTGTGGATTCGAGAAATATATGGTTTGTGGGGGTTGTTTTGTGGGGAAAAACTGCAGACTGTTCAAATTCAGATTTGACTGAATATTTTTGCTGTTTCTGAGCCATTGTGCATTGTTTCACTTTGTGTCTTTTGGCTTCCACGTCCACGTGTGTAACCACACATATGGCATACCGTTTGATTCAGGACATTTGGGAGATTGATATTTAGTAGCTTTTTTTTACATTCCATGGGGTTTTGGCCTGATTTCTACCTTTTGAAGTTGTTTTTTGTTCATTTTTTCAGACAAATGCGAATTTCTACGAAGAACTGCGCCCACACCATTGATGGTATGAATGAATGAACTACAGTGCTACATAGCTGAAGGTGTGTAGATTTCAGGAATATATAGTTTGTGGGGGTTATTTCTAAGTTACGGGGGTGTTTTGTGGAAATAACTGCAGACTGTCCAAATTCGGAGTTGGCTAAATATTTTCGCTGTTTGAGCCATCGTGCATTGTCTCACTTTGTGGCTTTTCGCTTCCACGTCCGCGTGTGTAACCACACATATGGCATACCGTTTGATTCAGGACATTTGGGAGATTGATATTTAGAGAATATATAGTTTTGCGGGGGTATTTCCAAGTTAGAGGGGTGTTCAGTTTGAAAAATCTGGGGAAATGCTGTTATTGGCTCACTGCGCATTGTTTTATATTTTGACTAGTCGCTTTCACGTCCGTGTGTGTAACCACACATATGGCATACCGTTTGATTCAGGACATTTAGGAGATTGATATTTGGTAAGTTTTTTTTACATTACATGGGGTTTTAGTGTGATTTTGTAACTTTGAAATGTATTTTTCTCTATTTTTCCAGAAAATTGTGTAGAAATGCGAAATTCTACGAAGAACTGCGCCCACACCATTGATGGTATGAATGAACGAACTACAGTGCTACATAGCTGAAGGGGTTTAGATTTCAGGAATATATAGTTTGTGTGGGGTATTTCTGAGTTATCAAGGTGTTTTGTGGAAAAAACTGCAGACTGTCCAAATTCGGAGTTGGCTAAATATTTTCGCTGTTTCTCAACCATCATGCATTGTCTTACATCGTGGCTTTTCGCTTCCACGTCCGCATGTGTAACCACACATATGGCATACCATTTGATTCAGGACATTTGGGAGATTGATATTTAGTAACTTTTTTTTACATTCCGTCGGGTTTTGGCATGATTTCTACCTTTTGAAGTTGTTTTTTGTTCATTTTTTCAGAAAAGTGCGAACTTCTACGAAGAACTGCGCCCACACCATTGATGGTATGAATGAATGAACTACAGTGCTACATAGCTGAAGGTGTGTAGATTTCAGGAATATATAGTTTGTGGGGGTTATTTCTAAGTTACGGGGGTGTTTTGTGGAAATAACTGCAGACTGTCCAAATTCGGAGTTGGCTAAATATTTTCGCTGTTTGAGCCATCGTGCATTGTCTCACTTTGTGGCTTTTCGCTTCCACGTCCGCGTGTGTAACCACACATATGGCATACCGTTTGATTCAGGACATTTGGGAGATTAATATTTAGTAACTTTTTTTTAGATTTCATGGGGTTTTGGCATGATTTCTACCTTTTTGAACGTTGTTTGATGTTCATTTTTTTTGAAAATCTGGTAAAAGTGCAAACTTCTACGAAGAACTGGGCCCACACCATTGATGGTATGAATGAACAAACTACAACGTTACATAGCTAAAGGTGTGCAGATTTCAGGAATATATAGTTTGTGGGGGGTATTTTTGAGTTGGGGGGGTGTTTTGTGGAAAAACTGCAGACTGTTCAAATACAAAACTGGCTAATTGTTTTTTGCTGCTACTGACATTTGGCACTGGTCACGCTCTGGGTTAGTTGGTAGCCATGTCTCTGGGTACACCCATGAATGTGGCATACCATTTTATTCGGGAGGGGTTAGGCTTTCATATTTGAGATGCGTTTGAACTTTCCTCCACAGTTTTTAGCTGAAATTCGCATTTGATTTTGTCTCTGGTTTTACAGTTGAGGAAAAAAAAGGAAAATGTGAGAAAGTAACTTACAATTTGACAAAGAGCTGCGTCCGGGTATCTGCATTTTGATCAAAACTAACCTCACTCGTAAAATCCTGCGAGTGTGTAGTTTCTAAAAATATCTCACTTGTGGGGATATTTTAGATAATTTGGTAGATATTCTATGTTATCTGTCAGTAGTGGTTATACATTTTAATTTGGTGTAATATTCTAGAAGGTGCAGTTTTAGTTTGGGGGGGTCTCCTGTACAGGAAAAGTGGGGTACCTACATATATCTGGTATCGTTGTACTCGGGAGTATCTGAGCTTTTAGAAACAGTAAGATTTTTGTGCGTAACCTTAAGATAACTATAAGTAAAAATGGGAAAAATCCATGAAAATTTGCAAATTTTTCATTTATTTTTACATATTTTACCCATAATTCCAGTAAAATTTCCAGAAAAGTTACAAAATTCTGTTACCATGTTAAAGTACACTTTGTGCTGAAAAAAACAATGTATAATATTCCTGATTTACTGCAAGGTTTCCTACTGTAAAATTAGTCTAAAGCGATTAAGGGCAAAATCCTGAAAATTCTTCTGGCAGTTAACGCAAAAAAAAATGAAAATCTCCTGGCAGTGAAAGGGTTAAGGGCTCCTTAAAGGGCAACTAAAGCCACAGAACAACACTGAACCAGAAGGCAGAACACCTTGATATAAAACCAGTAATCTGTGTCTTACCTCTTATTGTGATACGGGCGCAGGGAAATTTACCTAAATAATATATGGTTTGTGCTTTACTTATCAGCATTCTAGTATCAGACAGTTTGGTCAACGACCATTATGTTCTGCACATGCTCAGTCCTTAGCTATGGTAGAACTTGTTACAGTTGGTCACACCCATTAATAATCTCTAGCCAATCCTTTTACAGGACAGATAAAGCAAGGAAGCATGTGACTGAGGTCAGGAGGTGTGGTCTGACACTGCACATACACACAGATACTTCATCCAGTTCTTAACAGGCTTTGATTTTCTTTAACAGAATTTACTAAAGTGGCATTTTATAGTTTATTGGTGTTTTTAGGGGAGTTGTTTTCAGATTCTGGAGTATAAAAAATTGGGTTTAGTTCTCCTTTAAACTATTTTCTAGTATGCAAGGGCTGCATTTATCAAGTTGATCCAATGTTTTGTTATGTGGGGCTTCTGGGATTTCTCTGTTTTAATTAGGGGAGCATTTAATGGTTGTACATTACTTAAAACATTTTAAGTGCACTATTAAAAACATCGATCTACAATCACAATGCAGTTATCTACTAGAATCCCCAAACCTTTTTCTAACAGGCTCGCTTAGCACAGAGCCATTTATAGTAGCACAAGAATTGATAAACTCCAAATGCACCACCTTACATTCATCAACCTCAAATCTTGGCACATTATTTAAAATTTTCAATGCGCTTCATACTTTTATGTTATCATCAAACATAGAGACCTTGCTCTCAATACCCACTTTTATAACATTTATAAACAGATTAAATAGCAGGTGACAATATTCTGGTACTTTGGGGTGGCCCCTCCCTCCTTGATTAGCCACATGATGAAGGAGGCATACAACATGCACAAGTAAATTAAATTTACTCATTTACATTATGGGAAGTCAGTCTTTTCTGGAAGAGGTTGTACACACACCCTTAAGAGAGAGGTTACAAAACAGTGGTTCAGGAAGCAATGGAAAAGGTAGAAAAAATACAAAAGGACTTTTTGCTGGTAAAAAAACAGCACACAGATTCACAATAATCGCACGGTATGATGTGATCCTGCAGTGATCCTGTAAAAAGCTGTTGGCCAAATGTGAAACAGGATTGAAAGTTTAGCCATCTTTTTAATGAGACCCCCAGATATGGTTACAAAAGTGGGTTGGAACCTTAAAGTATATGTATACTGAAAAAAATTACTTTGCGTCATCTTAATCTATAATTAAATACATGTAAGTAGCACTTACCCTGAGGTGTGTGTGTTGCTGCATGCCTTCAATACAATACTTGTTTTGCTCAGACCCTGATCACTGACCTGACTATTTTCCCACATACAGTACACCAACTGTCAAACCATTACAGCTACAACAAAACTTTAGCACACACTAACACTTACAGATTTCACTGTAACACACACACAAACACACATAAAATCAACACGATCAACACAAAATCAACACAATTTTATTTTTCATTCATTTTGATTTTGACTGTTTTGAGCCCATATTTTTTTTTGTTGTTGCTGTTTTCAGTTACTTTGGTGTTAATTTATAATATTTCTTACACTTTGTTTGGTATTTTTTGCCTTTTACCCCTCATATATCCCTATATGCCCCTCTATCCCTTCCCCACCCCCAGCCCCTCTTATTGATTACCGTTGGTATATTTTATTTAGTAAAAACACATTATTACACATCCAGACTGGTGGGTTTATCATTTTGACCCCCAGTCTTGCTGTGCAGTAAAGTTATTTTGCTGTTTTTGTGCATTTTTTTGTGTTAGAGTGTTTTTGTGGTAAATTGCTGCAATCTGTTTTTTATATATATTTTTGTTTGATTCAGTTACCCTTGGTTTGTTTTACACAACAAGTGGATCTGTAATTCTGACCCCCAGCCTTGCTGTGTAGTAAAGTTATTTTGCCAATTTTGTGCTAAATTTCTGCATTTTCTGTTTTATTAAGTTTTTTTTGCTTGAGTTACCCTTGATTTCTTGATTACACAACAAGACTAGTGGATCTGTAATTCTGACCCCCAGCCATGCTGTGTAGTAAAGTTATTTTGCCAATTTTGTGCTAAACTTCTGCATTTTCTGTTTTATTAAGTTTTTTTTGCTTGAGTTACCCTTGATTTCTTGATTACACAACAAGACTAGTGGATCTGTAATTCTGACCCCCAGCCTTGCTGTGTAGTAAAGTAATTTGCCATTTTCATCTTTTATTTTAGAATTTTACTGTGTAAAATTTCAGTTTTGTGTACTGTTGGTTTGTTGGGTTTAGTTTTGTAGTGTTGTGTTCTAGTGCTTTCTAGAAAGGGCAGGTTCAAAAGTTGAGAAATAGCTACTTAGTTAACTTTGCCTTGTTTGTCTGAAGGGGTTAACTTCAGGTCTTTTTTGCTGAAGGGGTTAACTTGAGGTTACATATCTTTTGATACAATGGCTAGGAGGAGGAGCTTTTCTGTAGAGGAGGCTGCTAGATACTGTATGCTGACCAGCTCAGAGGAAAGTGATGTTTCTGATTCTGATGCTGACCCTGAGTATATACCCAGTGGATCAGAATCATCAGATTCTGACGAGCATGGCAGTAGTGACACTGTCACAGCCTTAGAGAGTAGTGGTTCCACTGGTGATGAGGCTGGTCCTAGCATTGTCACTAGTGATGTTGGTCCTATGGAGGTAGATGATGGGAGTGTTGCTGGTGCTGCAGTTGGAGGAGAGCCTGCGTGGAGGCCTCCCGCTAATTTTACCCCCCAAATTCTTGATTTTCTAGCAGTCCCTGGCGTGAAGGTGGACACCAGTAATTTTGAAGTGCTAGACTTCTTTCAGCTATATCTAACGGACGCAATCCTATAGGATGTGATCCAGTATACAAATCTATTTGCCGAGCAGTATATTGCCACACACCAATTAGGTGAATATTCACGTGCTCGTGCATGGTATCCCACCACAATAGTGGAAATGAAAAATTTTTTTGCCCTCACTCTTTCAATGGGTCTCCTAAAGAACAATACATTGGAAGGCTATTGGGATACCACCACTGTATATTCCCTCCCCCCTTTTCCAGCTGTAATGCCTAGAAACCGCTACCAAATCTTATTGCGGTTTATGCATTTTAACGATAACACCACAGCTGTTCCCCCCGGTGCACCCGGTCATGACAGGCTTCATAAATTGAGGCCCTTTATTGATAGCCTGTCTAAACGCTTTGCAGAGGTTTACATCCCTTCCCAGAATATCTGTATTGATGAGTCCCTTATGCTCTACAAAGGGCGCCTAATATTCCGTCAATACATGCCAAGTAAGCGTTCTCGCTATGGCATCAAATGATATAAGCTCTGCGAAAGTAGTACTGGGTAAACTAGCAAGTTTATGATATATGAGGGCAAGGACTCACAGTTAGACCCCCCCTGGTTGTCCACTGGATTTAACAGTCAGTGGCAAGATAGTATGGGAGCTCATTTCTCCATTGCTGGGCCAAGGTTACCACTTATATGTGGATAACTTTTATACAAGTATTCCCTTGTTTAGATATCTTTATTCTTTTGACACCCCAGCCTGTGGCACCATAAATCCTAATCGAAAAGGGTTGCCCAAGGCTTTACTGGATAAGACACTAAAGCGTGGAGAGAATTTTGCTCTAAGAAGCGATGAGCTCCTGGCTATCACGTTTTGTGATACTAAGACTGTATTCATGCTGACCACCATCCACGATGAGTCGGTAAGAATAGGGCACAGAAGTGGTGGTAGGCCCCCCAAAATTAGACCACTCTGTAGCAAAGAATACAACAAGTACATGGGTGGCGTTGACAAAACTGATCAGATCCACAACTACTACAACGCCACCAGAAAAACAAAGGCCTGGTACAATAAATTAGCCATTTATCTTTTGCAAACGGCCCTACATAATTCATATATTGTTTACAACACAGTGGTACCAGAGCCTGTACTGTCTTATCGTAAGTTCCAGCAGCAGGTTTTTCCAGCTATGATGTTTGGTAGTGTAGAGGAGGTCCCGGAGATGCCTAGTAATGAAAATGTAGCTAGATTAGTAGGAAAGCATTTTTTAGAACCCATTCCACCCACGCCTAATAAGCAGCATCCCCAGAGAGCCTGCAAGGTTTGCCGTAAAAAGGGGACTAGGCGAGATACAAGGTATTTTTGTCCTAAGTGCCCTAGCAAGCCTGCTTTATGTCTGAAGCCCTGTTTTGAGCACTACCATACTTTGGTGCACTATGAAAGATAGATAGGATTAGGAGGCTCTCTGGATTTGTGGGTGTCCTAGGCCCTTATTTGGCATGCTCTGGGGTTCATTTGCCGTTTCTGAAATAGCTTTGGAGTTGGGACAGGTAAGGTCTCCTAGTTAAAATAGTTATTTACTGTAAAGGGGGCATAAGGTACAATGTGTTTTATTGTTCAGTAATGTTATGCTAACAGCTGGTTTATTTTTCCCAAGGATTTTTTGAGGTTCCTGTAAAATACACCAGTAACAGGGAGATGCGTTATGGTGTATTTACAGTAAATGTATAATGATTTTATATGTATTGTACCTAACCTCTGCTTTTATCCTAGTTGTGCCAAAAACACTAAACTCCAAACTGAAAGCACCTAGTTTTGTGCGGGAACAGAGCTTGTAGTTTCAAGGGCGCATGTGGCAAATGATGAAAAAAAAAAGTGAATTTTATTATTCATCTTTCGATCTGATGCTACAAAACTTTTTTCACCGCAAAAGCTCAGCTTCCATTGAACTCACTAAAGCTATCAGTTTTTTCTCAGTAATGCAAATAGGCAACGACCAGAGACAAAGATTTTCAGCAAGGTAGGAAGATTTGAAAAATATTTTCCAGGTTTTCCAGGCACCAGATCAAGTGCGAGTTTTGTCTGCTAAAAGTTCGAAATACTACTATGAAATGCGCGTACAAGATTGCATGTATGAACGAGGAAATAGCACTGTTGTATAGCTAAAGGTATGTAGATTCCAAAAATATAAGTTTGTGTGGGGTATTTCTGAGTTGGAGGCTGTTTACCGTAAAAATTCTGGAACATGCTGTAATTGAGCCACTGCGCATGTCTAATTTGTGACTAGTTACTTCCAGTCCTTGTATGTAAACATGCAGGTGCATACCGTTTGATTCAGGATATTAGAAGATTGATATTTGATTAGAAATGAAAATTCTACGAAGAACTGCGCTCACACCATTGATGGTATGAATGAACGAACTACAGCGTTACGTAGCTGAAGGTGTGTAGATTCTGAGTATAGTTTTGGGGGGGGGTATTTCCAAGTTAGAGGGGTGTTCAGTTTGAAAAATCTAGAAAAATGCTGTTATTGACTTATTGCGCATTGTCTCACTTTTTGACTAGTCGCTTCCACGTCCGCGTGTGCAACCATGCATATGGCATACCGTTTGATTCAGGACATTTAGGAGATTGATATTTGGTAAGTTTTTTTTACATTACATGGGGTTTTGGTGTGATTTTGTAACTTTGAAATGTATTTTTCCAGAAAATTGTGTAGAAATGCAAATTTCTACGAAGAACTGCACCCACACCATTGATGGTATGAATGAACGAACTACAGTGTTACGTGCTGAAGGTGTGTAGATTCTGAGAATATATAGTTTTGGGGGGGGGGGGTATTTCCAAGTTAGAGGGGTGTTCAGTTTGAAAAATCTGGAAAATTGCTGTATTGGCCCATTGCGCATTGTCTCACTTTTTGACTAGTCGCTACCACGTCCGCGTGTGTAACCATGCTATGGCATACCGTTTGATTCAGGACATTTAGGACATTGATATTTAGTAAGTTTTTTTTACATTACATGGGGTTTTGGTGGGATTTTGTAACTTTGAAATGTATTTTTCTCTATTTTTCCCGAAAAATCGTGTAGAAATGCGAACTCTGCGAAGAACTGCGCCAACACCATTGATGGTATGTATGAAAAAACTACAGCGTTACGTAGCTGAAGGTGTGGAGATTTTAGGAATATATAGTTTGTGGGGGTTATTTCTGAGTTACTGGGGTGTTTTGTGGAAAAAACTGCAGACTGTTCAAATTCGGAGTTGGCTAAATATTTTAGCTGTTTCTGAGCCATCATGCATTGTCTCACTTTGTGGCTTTTCACTTCCACGTGCGCGTGTGTAACCACACATATATCATACCGTTTGATTCAGGACACTTGGGAGATTGATATTTGGTAACTTTTTTTTACATTCCATGAGGTTTTGTCATGATTTCTACCCTTTGAAGTTGTTTTTTGTTCATTTTTTCAGAAAAGTGCGAACTTCTACGAAGAACTGCGCCCACACCATTGATGGTATGAATGAACAAACTACAGTGTTACATAGCTGAAGGTGTGTAGATTTCAGGAATATATAGTTTGTGGGGGTTATTTCTGAGTTACGGGGATGTTTTGTGGAAAAAACTGCAGACTGTTCAAATTCGGAGTTGGCTAAATATTTTGGCTGTTTCTAAGCCATCATGCATTGTCTCACTTCGTGGCTTTTCACTTCCACGTCCGCGTGTGTAACCACGCATATGGCATACCGTTTGAATCAGGACATTTGGGAGATTGATATTTGGTAACTTTTTTACATTCCATGAGGTTTTGACATGATTTCTACCTTTTGAATGTTGTTTGATGTTAATTTTTTGAGAAAATCTGCGAAAAGTGCGAACTTCTACGAAGAACTGCGCCCACACCATTGATGGTATGAATGAATGAACTACAGCGTTACATAGCTGAAAGTGTTTAGATTTCAGGAATATATAGTTTGTGTGTATTTCTGAGTTAGGGGGGTGTTTTGTGGAAAAAACTGCAGACTGTTCAAATTCAGAGTTGGCTAATTTTTTTTTTGCCGTTACTGACATTTGGCATTGGTCCCGCTCTGGGTTAGTTGGTAGCCATGTCTTTGGGTACACCCATGAATGTGGCATACCGTTTTATTCGGGAGGGGTTAGGCTTTCATATTTGAGATGCGTTTGAACTTTCCTCCACAGTTTTTGACTGAAATTCACATTTGATTTTGTCTTTGATTTTACAGTAGAGGAAAAAAAGGGAAAAGGGAGAAAATAACTTACAATTGAACAAAGAGCTGCGCCCGGGTATCTGCATTTTGATCGAAACTTTTCACACTCATAAAATCCTACGGGTGTTGTGTCTAAAAATCTCACTTTGGGGGATATTTTAGTTAATTGGTAGATATTTTATGTTAACTGTCAGTAGTGGTTATACATTTCATTTTGGTGTAATATTTTTGAAGGTGCAGTTTTAGTTTGGGGGGGGTCTCCTGTACAGGAAAAGTGGGCTACCCACATATATCTGGTATCGTTGTACTCGGGAGTATCTGAGCTTTTAGAAACAGTAAGATTTTTGTGTGTAACCTTAAAATAACTATAAATAAAAATGGGAAACATCCATGAAAATTTGCAAATTTTAAATTTTTTTTAACATATTTTACCCATAATTCCAGTCAAATTTCCAGAAAAGTTACAAAATTCTGTTACTGTGTTAAAGTACACTTTGTGCTGAAAAAAACAATGTATAATATTCCTGATTTACTGCAAGGTTTCCTACTGTAAAATTAGTCTAAAGCGATTAAGGGCAAAATCCTGAAAATTATTCTGGCACACGCAAAAAAATGAAAATCTGCTGGTACTGAAAGGGTTAAACACATACGATGTCCATCTGACATTATGAGAAGTTCACCAGAAGTTGTAAGCAAGAGAAAAAGAAAATATCCTTGCACGAGTTCCAATTGCTGCATATCAATTATTATTGCACTGGTTGTAACACAAAACATTTAACACAAGATTCAATAACAGTTATTACCGTTAAAAATGGTGCTAATTTTGCCCCAACCAATCAGATGATAACTTTCAAATTACATAAGATCTGATTGGTTCGGGCAAAATTAGCACCATTTTTAACAATATAAACACATATTGAATCTCCCTGATAGTGTACATGGTGAAAAAGGGTTTTTTTTTGTGGCAAGGTTTACATTGGGCAAACAAGATGTGTTAAGACAAGAATCCAAGAACACAAAGAGGATGTCAGGAATTTTAAAAGTAACATTTTATACTGAAAACATTAGCCCAGCTCTTTAATGATAATGGACACCAGGAGTCACAACTTAAATGGTATATATTATATTAGAGAAAGTGCACATGCCTCAAAAAAGGGGAAGACATGAAACTGTTGCACAAAAAAATTAATCAACTAATGATAAGTATGCAGCTAAAAGGCATCAATGAAACATGGTCAATTTAACAATTTTCATGAATGCTATATTAAAATGCCTCATTTTCTCTATAGGGCTTCCACGTTCATCTGTTTAAAAGAGCGGACAGCTAAGTGCAGAGGTTTTGGCGGGCCCTCTTACCGTCCAGGCCTCCCTATGGTCGCAGGGGTGGTGGGCTGGTTGTTACGCCACTGCTTTTATCTATAGTACTGCTGGGTATGGAGAACAAGGAGGTTGAGAATTGTTAACTCTATATAATAATATTTTCATACTCACTCCCTGGCTTCCTTTAAAGATTTTTCATCTGCTTCCACTTCTTCCATGTGATGTAAAAGCTTCTCTAGGAAAGTCTCCTGATTGATCTCCCCCTGCAAGGCATAATGCACTGCCAGAGCCTGAAGAATGGCTCCATTATAGCCTAGAGATGATGCATGTGTCAGCTTTCCACTAGTTTTGGCATACTGCTCAAAAGAAGACAAAACATATGTATCATGACAATAATGCACAACCTAAAGAAATAGTAGTGTTCTGCCAAATTAAATACATCATATGCAAATTGAACAGGTTACAAACCAACTTAAAATAATGTGTTCATATGTATTTAGGTGTGTATTATATGCAAGTAAACAGACTTTTTGGTTATTTCAATACAGTAACTATAATACTTTAGTTGTGTACTGTTTATGTAAGTCATTTTCGTATCTCTGGATCCAGACAAAATATTAAGACAAATTATACACCATCTAATTTAGCTAAGTAAGGGCAGAACAGTAGTGTTGAACTCGGAACAGGGAGCAATTAATTGCTAATGCGTTTTTTTGGCAATGCAATCGACCTGGGACCCCAACACACATCACACAAGTGCTATAAAAGATTTAAGGGCTGGTGCAGTCTAATAGTAACAGTGTAAATGTAATAGTTTGCCCTTGCTATTAATATGCAGCAAGCATTTAGATATTATCTCTGTTATCTAAATGCAAGAATTAGGCTGGGTACACACAAATGGGTCTCATCCGAACGAACGGATGAGGCCGGTCGCGGGGTGGCCGCCCCACACCAGCAAATATTTTCGGACAAGCGACTGAAAGAGCCGTGAATCGGTGGTCGGACGAAAATATCTGCTGGTGTGTACCCGGCCTAAATCAGCAACGTTTTAACAGATGAAGTTACATAAAATTTGTAATTGTCCCCTTAGCAGTGGAAAACGAAAGATTTTGAGAAATAAAATTGTTCAAAATGTTAAAACTTTTGTGAAGCTGAAATAGCAATACAATGCAGAAAAATCACACTATAATATAAACTTTTATAAGCTTATTTATACGTGCTAGAGACTGTCAAGGTAAGAACTTAAAGCAACATAAATAAAAATGTGGGTATAAATTCCAAACGGAAGTTCAGACTGACCTGTATAATATCCTGAATGCTGGGATAAGCTAGTGAAATTCCTACCACTCTCATCGCTGCTCCATTGCCATATGAACCTTTTCCATCAAACTGTTCCTTAGCTGGATTAAACACATTTTTATATTCTCCGCTGTCAAGTTTCTCAAACACATGAACCACTCCCATTCCATACCCACGATCGGGATCTTTTTTGTATTCCGCTGTAAATCTGAAATAAAGTTTTAAAAAAGTAAAATGTAAATAAGTGTTAATTTTTTTTTATAATGGGAGCTGCAGTGGCATATATCATAAAAAAACACTTAGCTATGTCACAAAGTAAGATTCCTTATATCCCACTGCTCTACCTATTCCAGTGTTAATGTATGTATATACATGCATGTATGTATAGTTAATTTATAAAGCGCCACTTGGGGACGCAGCGATGTACATGCCTGAAAAATGACTCAGCGCTTTTTGATGTGTTTAACTTCACTAACGGGACCTTGCTGGAGCTGCTTCCTGTCACTTCATAACCAATGTCTCTCTCCTCCTCCACAAAGATTTGTTTAACCGCATAGATGCTTGGCTGGGATGTTCCTTTCTACTGGGTTTAAGTTACAAAAGGTAGCTTGGGGGGGTTTAAATTAAGGTGGGAATAGGGAAAAGGCTAGAATTTAAAAAATGAATGGGGTGAAGGAATCAGATACTTATGTATTATAAGAAATAATGCACCCCTTTACATTATAATATAAGGATATTCCGCCACCTCAGAGTTCCCTGCCCTGTATAAAAAAAATGGTCAGGGAAATCCTATAAAACTGGTTTATATTGTTTAAAGAAAGTAAGTGCACTGTCTGCTTTGTGCCAGATCACTAGAGTAACCCACTGTGTGCCATGCTACCGATAATCCTTCCATAAAGCAGTGATCTGGTACAAATTGGTGGCAGCAGAGCTGGTAATACCATTTATTCTCCCTGTTTTCTCTGTATATTTGTTCTTTGTATTAAGCTATGGAGGTTGCTACTAAAAGTATTGTCCTTGTACCTGTCCTTGGCAGGTATACCAAGGACTTAATACTGAAATAAAAAGCAGTTATCAGTTATATAAAAGTGCTCAGAAGCAAGTTTTTCATTTAGATCTGTATGAAAAAAAAAAAAAAAGAATACTTTGCATGTCCCCGCCTATTTCTCTAGGTAACCTGGGAATGATAAATATTTGTTTATATGTTAAATTAGAAGGGCAATGCTTTTATAATAACATGAGTTTGTGAGGTACCTTCTGTTATAAGAAGTCTCTATTTCATTTTATACTCTGTGGGAAGCATTTATCTCCTTTAAACCCACCTAACCTTAATCTATAAAGCTAATCAGTATCCTATGCTCCCAAGTTGTAACATAAGCAGCTATACATGTGGCACTTGCTGTGGTGAATACTAATAAGTATGAACATAACATGTTTAGTTTGAACCACATAGTGTGAAAGGATTGCCTGGGTCTATTCTCAGACCTGCAAGATTATCCTATTTGGTTCCCCTGGATGCTGGCGACTGTCTGAGTAGGCAAGGTGTAGTAGATAGGAGCATACTACTTGGGTGATGAATTTATTTATAAGTGCAAAAAACATATGTTTCAAGACTCACAGTCTCTTCCTCATACCTGAGGAAGAGACCGTGAGTCTCAAAACGTTGTATGTTTTTTTGCACTTAATAAATTTATTTCATCACCCAAGTATTGTGCTCCTCTCTACTACACCTTGCCTGGTTTATGTAGCCCTGGAAGTAGAGGGCTCGGAGGATTTGCACCTACCAACTTGTCTGGCTAATTAGCCAATAGCAGTGTGCCACAGTACATCTGGAATTTGACTGTCTGAGTAACAGTTTAAAATATACCTGTGTAAAGATACTGTATCTACATATAGCAAAACATACACACACACATAATTTTAAAAATGAGCCCACACTTTTGCTTGCATATATATACACACAAAAAAGCAGCAGCCCCTAGGGGCATATTTATAAACACAGTAGCCGTTAATGTATGACCCATATAATCAGGTTGCTTTAAAGGCTCAACTGCTGATTCCTAAACTGTTAATTTTTAATATGCGTGCCACGTTGCTGTACTTTTTGAGGTATGTTATTTACCCCTTCTAGCTAAGCTAATACGTTCTCCATTTCTAGCAGCATTTTCTGAGTTTCCTCTCAGTCAGGCCCGCCTTGTCCCACTCAAAATGCTCCTCCCTTAGCATACCAAATACATTATTTTGTGGTGTACGTCCAATTAGTCTCTCCAATCGCCCAATAGCTAAACATACACACAAACATAATTCCCAAAGTGCATCAACGGGCACACTTTTGCAAAACAAAAAAAGAGAAGTCTGAGGTATTGACCTTCTGAACTGTGTATTTTTAAACCTGGTGCCTTACCCGGTGCCTTCACCAACACTGAATAATCCGAGCATTCATCTACATTTGAGGCTTTATTTTTTGCTAGGAAAAGAATTTAAAAAATGCAATATGGAACTCCCTGATAAGACTTTGAAAGCTGCTTGTTACACTGCAGTTTATTTTCCAGCAACTCACACTGACTGGTAAATAAATTGCAGAGTAACAAGCAGTTTTCAAAGTCTTTTCAGGGACTTCCATATTGGTATATATACATCTGTATAGAAAACACACTGTGCATAGAGACAGTGAATACTGGGGTCAGGGGGTGTGGCTCTTTGATGACTTCATGGGCTGTGGGTTGTACTGGCAACAACATGGAAGCCTTCTTAGTTACAGAATCTATTAACCTTTTTTTATGTCTTATTAGAGCAATGTATAAATTTCAATATAGATGCCCTTTAATAAAACCAACAGGAGCCGGGAACGAAGGTAAGGAAATTACCCGGTCTCTGGCTCCTCCACTTATATTCTGACAGGTCCCAACAGACTTTGTACTCTATGCACATGCAGCCCAGTTTCTGAAGGGAGGGGGATTATGCTCTGCTTCAGTTTGTCACAATGCATGTTGGCAATCATGATTTACTCAATGAACTGTAGCTCACTAGTGCTGGCAGTACTCATGCAGTCCGAAACCATCACATTCCCACCAACATGCTTGACTGTAGGCAAGACACTCTTGTATCCATCATCTGGTTGCTGCAGCACACACTTGAAAATATCTGATCTAAATAGATTTATCTTGGTCTAAGACCACAAGACATGGTTCCAGTTATCTTGTGCATCATCTTTTGAATAGACTTCCTTCTGGGTCAACAGCCATGCAGCCCAATGTGATGCAGTGTACCGCACATGTTCTGAGCACTGACAGGCTAATCTACCACCCCTTTAACCTCTGCAACAATGGTGGTAGCACAAAAAACTTAACTGCTGTATAGTCTTGGCCACCATGCTGCAGCTCAGTTTCACCATGTTGACAATCTTCTTATAGCCTAGGACATTTTTATGTAGAGCAACAATTCTTTTTCAGATTCTCAGTTATACTTACCATAAGGTGACCAGTAGGACAGCGAGATATCAATAACCCCAAATTTTACATGCCCGTTACCCATTCACACGTAAGACCTTATAACACTAATGAGTCACCGGGAGGGAAAATGGGTAATTGGGCACAAATTGAACATTTTTCACTTAGGGATGTACTCACTTTTGTTGCCAGAGTTTTACACATTAATGGCTGTGTGTTATTTTGAGGGAACAGCCAATTTACAGTTATACAAGTTGTACACTGACTGTCATATCTTCAGAATTGTCCCATGAAAATATATAATAAAACATTTACAAAAATGTGAGGGGTGTTCTCACTTTTGTGAGATACTGTATGTGGTCTCACATTTGCCTCATGTGATATGCCCGGGTGCTCCATATCTAGATCCAATGTGCAGTAGCAAAAAAGTATGTGAACTCCACGGTCTTCCAATTAAATTTTATTAGTGGTACAAACGGGAATGATGGATTTCCCTATATATATATCCCTTATATTATATAAATGTATAATTTCATGGGGAATACATTGGGTTTTTTGGGGGTACTATGTAGGTGGGGGTGGGTAAAAGTACTATACATAGGGACAGTGTTTATATGTTGTTTAAGCACCTAATATATAGTTATATCAATATTAACAAATATGTAGTAATGACATTAAAGTATATAGAAATGTACATAAGGCAAACTCTATAAATAAATAAAAGTACTTGCACAGTCCCACTCCTGTTTTGTAATGGAATCTTTAAAATGGACTGTTAAGCCACACCCCATGAAGTTTTACAGAGAGGCAATGGAAGCTTACAAAGGAACATATTTCTCACTTCCCTTTTAATGTTGTTTCCAATGGTGTGCTTAATATTAGATTGACAGCAGTGTTAGCGAATCAAAACATTTTATAAGTGTTAGTAGGAAAGTAGGAAGTTAGTAGAAAGTTGAAAGACTTATATGTCACTTCCTTTGTAAAACATGTGACAGTCTTCGTAAAAACATTCTTCTCACTCTCACATAACTCCACCCCACCCCTTACCCTCTCAATAGACAAAATAAGGAGAGATGCTGTTTGCTGGACAAGATAGGCAACCAGTATATCTCCGGATGTTTTGGAAACTACAACTCCCAGAATTCACTAACTACAGAGTGCTTGTAGAGGAATGCTGGGAGTTGTAGTTTTCAAACATCTGTAGATATACTGGTTGCTTATCCCTGCTATATATGATAGGGGGACTGAAAGGAAAACATTTCCATGCCCATTTCTCTGAGACAATGAAGTGAGTTTGTTAATGGTTTATTCCATTATTTAAGCAATAGAATCCAGTTTCTGTTTGCTAGACAGGAAGTGGACAAAAAGAAGAAACTTACTGCTAACAGAGAATGCTGGGAGTTGTAGTTTTTAAACATGTGAAAAGTTCAACACCCATGCTCTATATCATTATACTGTATTGAATCTTAGTACATTCATTGGCCAATGGACATAAAGAAGGAACTTACTGCTAACAGAGAATGCTGTGAGTTGTAGTTTTCAAACATGTGCATATTCAAACCCTTGGGTAGGAATCGCTAAAGCATGGGCTTTTAATGTCTGTAAGTCAGTAAAAGGGCTTTATTCCAGGATGTATGAAAAATAAAGTTTCCAGCATTCTGTACAGGGAATGCTGGGAGTTGTAGTTTTAAACATGTGAAAAGCTGGCAGGCCAAATAGAAATGGGAGGGTATGTGTGTGTTTGATCGTGTTATGTGATTGCCTGGGGACTTTCAGATCCCATTTGATCCTCCCCCTGAATACTTGCTGGGAGTGGAAAGGGAGAGCAAGTTCAGAATGGATCCTGATACCTACCGGCTAAACGGATGTAAGTAACCTCTCTCTGGCCCTACAGCTTAACAGCTATATGTATAAGGGAGAGGCAGACAGATCCCAAATCACTTACATGTTTGTGCAATTTGTGTTGGTATCACTGAGAGCATGACCCAGAGCTTTCAATAAAAATAATTACCTAGCAAAACATAAAAACATACACACATCATTTTCACTGTGCACCAAAAAGTTCTTATCGTTAAAAATGGTGCTAATTTTGCCCCAACCAATCAGATGTTCACTTTCAAATGTTAAATAACATCTGATTGGTTGGGGCAAAATTAGCACCATTTCTAGCGATAAGAACTTTTATTGAATCTCCCTGTTAGTTCCCTAAGGACCAGAGCATGTGTTTTATCCAGTCCAGGAGCTTTATTGATGTTAACCTTATTTAGTTGTTTCTGAACCATAACCTATAGTTATGGTCCAGAAACTATTGTATTTGCAATTGTATTTGCAATTGTATGTTTTGTATCATTATTGCTACTTTATTCTTACTTTAACAGCATTCTCTGTAACTATTTAATACCCATTATTTAATGACCCACATTTTCAGTCCTCATCTTGTTTTTATTATTATTTTAAAAAATTAAGGGTTAGTCTTACTTTTGTTTAGCTATCCGAATGTCACTTATTTTATTTTAGCTAGCTTAATTTCTTTCATACAACCCTTGTAACATTTTTGTTATAGTTTCTGAAGGCACGTTCTGTTCCCGCTGACTTTAAGGTTTTAAATGCCATTCTCTTTCTTTCCATTTTCATCTTTACTTCAGAATTCACCCACATGGGTGTGGATTTTTTTTTCTTTTTCATTTATTTCTGAAGGGTATAAATTTAAATGTGAAATGGTTTAAAACCCCTTTAAAAACAGTCCACTTCTGTTCATTATCTTTACCTAAGAATACATCATCCCAGTTGATATGCTGTAGAGCTATTTTATCCAAGGAAAATTTGCTTTCCTGAAATGAAAAGTCTTTTAAAAAGTGTTAACCCAGTGCACTTTCAGAAATTTCAGATCATAAGGACCAAAACTGACCTAAAAGGTCAAATAACATCAAGTGGTGGATAAAAAACCCAAACTTAATAAAAAAAGCCACATATAATCAAAGCAATATTAAAACAAGCAATATATAGCCACAATCTTAAATCCACATACTCATGTTTGGGATTGACGTAATAAAGAAATACCTTATGTCAAGGGAAAATAAATATAAACAGGACATGTTTATTTTAGAACTGTTGGAAACTATTCTTAAAAATAATTATTTAATTTTGATATTGGCTAATACTTTCAAATATTAGTGAAAGAGATGGGAATGGCTTGAGCTCCTTAGGAAAGGCATGAAATGCGCATAGGTGTTTGGTGCTGGGTACTGCCTTGGATGACATGTGAGTCCTAGCTATTACCAACCTGGTATCCTGCTCCAGAAGTGGAAAGCCATTCTGTAATTAACCATAATACGGAGAGCCACCAGGCCGCCCAAGATAGGCTGCATGAGAGAAATACAAGGAAGCATAAGGTTGCGACTGTATGAGTGAAGGTAAGACTGCGAAGGCATGTAAGTCCTGTATACCCAACAACTCTATTTTTGTTTATTGCAGCCACTTATCAAACTTTGAGTTTTGGAGCGGTATGGCAGGGCAGCAAGCTGCCAGGCTATCACAGTTAATAAGTTATTGAGAGCAACAGTAAGCTGACTAGCTTTGTGCCGTCCAGGGAACTTATTGCATCCACTATATAGTCCCAGCCCGGACTGCACAGGTCATAATAGGGGATAAGGACTATAATTAGATGTACAATCCAGCAAGAGTTAACAGTGTGACCTTCCATGACACATGGTTGTCCACTGCTTGGTGGTACTAGCATAGAGTGGGAGGTGGCTGTGTTGTACATTGGTGGATCTTTGAAAATTCCAATTTGGAATGTTATGCCTCAGTCCTAATTAACCAATAATGATCTGTAATTTACAACATAGTAATTTAGAAATGTATCCCTATATTCAGTAAATATTGTCCAGTAAGCTTAGAGTAATGCAGGTCTACAGTAAGTGGAAGTGAGAAGAAAATGTGCCATTGTGACTGTTGCAAGCACAGTGTGAGTACAAGATGCCAGGGGTGCATTTTAAAGGGACAGTGCAATTATTAATAGCTTGCATAAAGATTAAAGAATAAAATGAACTAATGTAATGTGGTAAAATGTGCTATATAAAAAATTGGTTCAGAAGAGATAAGAGAAAGTGTGACCGTTTTAGTGCAGAGACTAAAGGAGGAGCACCATTTACCAGCTTCTTTCGGTGTGGAAAATGTGCGGCATTTACTTGCTTCATTTAGTGCTGTGATGTTGAACATTGGCACATCAACAAAACAACAGTAATAGTGCTGGGTGCTGAGTCTGGTTTATTTTAGTATTTTACATAATTAATTATGTTACTTTAAGCAAAGTCTGCTAATGCAAAAAAAATATTTTTGCATAAAAAGGAGCATATACTTAAAGGAAGAAACACCTTTTCCTTTTTATAGTTTCCTGGGTCGGCTTTAGCACAAATTTAGATGTCAGTCTATTGGAAGAGATTTCAGTGAATAGAAAAGGGTACATGAAGATTGTAGCTTTACTTTAAGTAAATAGAGAAATTAATTAGACTAGAAATTCTGTTCCTGTTTTCTCTCGAGAAGAGGCACAAGAGAGTATAAGATTTATTTCAAATAGTATGTGGACATTGCATAGAATCAGATGTTTCTACAAAAAGGATAACAACCAGAGGCCTCCCAATTGGACTGAAGTAAAGTAATTTCCAGCCTATTCATTATAAATGGTTATTCTCTATAAGACCAGTGTGGTTTGGAATGCTTTGCCTGATAATGCAGCTTGATATATTCACACATGCACATGTGTGAATGGTATGCACATGGATGTTCATAGTTTACATAGGAGGGCAGTAGAGAGGTGCAGTTCAAGGTAAATTAAGGTGACTGTCTTCTCTTATTGATGGTCGAATGTTATTGGGATTAGTATGGAAGGGATGAGCATAAACACATGCGCACACACTCCTATTTTTTAGTCTAGACAGTGTGTGTTTGTCCTCTGTTTTAATAAATTTTATTGGCAAACATTTCTTCTACTTTACATTGTGAAGCTGAAGGAGTATTTAAGATGTGTTTGCTATCTGTGACACAAGTTGTTCGCTGATTTTTTTAATTTAAGTCTCCGTGACCTCTTTAAATGTACCTGTTGCAGCCCACCCCTTTTCATTTGGTTAATTTAGATCTTGAATTAAGCATTATTCAACTACAGAGGGAAGCCAGGGAATACAACATCTGGAGACACAGTTTTAAAATCCCTGGCTTAGGGATTCTAAAAGTTTTGTGGTTGCCATTTGGATTTTATTAACACAGAAGCATTGCTTAAACAACTGCATTTAATATTTCATTATCAGTTATGCCTTGATTAAATCACAGTACCTTTCATTCTTCTGAGTTACACCATTTTCCACAATACGTGTGTGACATAAACAATAAATATTTTGTTCATTTGAAAGGAAAAAATATGCACCTTGTTCAGACCTTCCAAATTATTGTAATTCATTTATAATGACTGATAATTTAGCTAGGCTATTTTTTTATGAATCCACTTGAATAGTTTTTTGAGTTAAGCTTTTGCACCTGTATATTCGACAGATATTCAAATGTTAGCTCTCGGATGGTTGCCCAAATGTATATTTTGTGACTAATTTGCAACTGGAGCAAAGAAGCAGAGAAGCAATAAAACATATACGAACAAAGATTTACCCACGGGAGACATGGCAAACTAAAAGCTACCTGAAAGCAGGAAAAAAGCTTTGGAAGTTGAGGGTAATGCTAGCAGTTTGTATTTAAATTAATATGCATGCTTATAACTTGCAGTAAGAAGTATGTATTTGGAGCTAATATGATTTCATAAATCAAACCTAAAAAGCAATGTTGCACTTGAGACAGGGAAACAGGCAATCCAGTACTTCCTGGTTGAGATGATCAAAACTGTTGAGTTTTGTTCTGCTTTCGAATTTTCGAAAATTTCGAAATTCGAAAATTTTAAAACGAACCCATAGAAGTCTATGAGAAAGAAAAAATGTAAAGTTTCTGTCCATTTTGAGGGACAAATAGTAATAGTAGGTTACTGTAAATGACACAGAGACCTGGGGAATGATCTGAGGAACCCATAAATATAACCAAAACTTATTTAAAACTATCTTTCCTCACAATCTGGCTGTTTTTGAGCTTCTGCATTCTATTTTCGAGAGTCACTGAAATTGACCATTACTTTCGAGGATTACTGAAATCGAGCATTATTTTCGTTTTTCGATTTCGCTAATTGTCTATTTTTCGATAATCGTCTTTTCGATAGTTCTGAAAGTTTCGTGGGGACTTTGAAACCCTCAGATTCGATTCGAAACCGGGTTCGATTCGAACCCACTTTACATCTCTACTTCCTGAAAATGGAAACACAAGGTAACCAGCGACGACATTCTTTTATTCTAACTCTTCTAGATTTTAATCCTGTATAATAATGATTTTATTTTTGGGTGCTAAATGCACACAATTTTGCTCCTAGGGGGTAGGAGTGAAAAGTGGTCTTTGCTGAATGTCACTTGGCCCATACATAACACATTGACATGTGGTACATGGCAGTGGTAGCATTAAGTGCCCTCTACCTACCCCTTTTAACAATAACTAGACATCACAACATATAGGAGTAATAGGCCACACCATTTATTATTATTAATTTAACAACATTGTAAAATGTAACAATATAAACATAGTAGAATATTAATGAGCTCCTTCCCCTCATCAGCCACAAACACCTGCTTGATAAGTGTCTACCACCCTTTTTCCATTACCATTTGGTGGGCCCTCTGTTAACCCCCCCCCTTCAACCTAACTCTTACATGTTCCCCCACGATCTCCACACTGTACCCTATGGCCACTACAGGCGGACCTTCTGTTCACCACCAATGCCCAGGCCAGGTGGGCTGCCTTCTGCAGTTCTAAATTCAGGATGTCGGACTCTATCTCTGGTAAATGAGCCTTGTCCCTGCCATTCCACTCCTGAGAATGTGCCTCAATATCTGCATGCCAACATACAAGGCACCTGTTATGTACTACAAATTGCCCCACTGCCGTGTGGATCTTAATTCATAACCTATCAAGTGCTTTCCAATCACAACTGCCCCTCCATACACCCCTAGGAATTATGTCTGACCACACTAATATCACTTGTGGAAAGCCTGACCATAGACGAAGGAGATCACATTTTATATCCTTAATAAAGGTATTCATATGGACTACACCTATGTCGTTGGCCCCTAAGTACACTATCAGGACTGAAGGGGGCCCATGTCTGGACACATATTCCCTTATAGACTATAGAAACGTGCGACCTAAGGACCCTAAAACCTAACTACCTGATGACTACCTCATGTTACTGGAAGCCGAGCTGCTTCCCGTCCAACCACACTGCCGCTAGTCTGGCCACGTAGTGAATAAGGAATGCCTGTAGATCCAAATGTACCTAGTACCTAGTGGAAGAAGAAAAAATAATGCAAAACTAACAGCCCCAACCTTTATTGAAACTTTATTAAAACAATTTACTATAACTGAAGTAACCTAACACTTAAACATTTGTGGCTGAACATATCCCTCAAACCGCCTAGACCACCATCTGCCTAACTTCTTAAATACCTCTTCCCTTAAGCCCCACCTGGCAGCCTCCATGGCTGCACCAATATAGTGTATAGAGTGTATAGTCCCGTGGATTTAAAAACTGCCTCCACTAAACACCTTTGAAAAATTGCACAAAACTGAAACTGTGATAAGATCTCCCCATCCTGATTTACCAAAAACAGGGCTGACCCCACTGGTCATGTTATTTGACATCATCTTCCTAGTTGGTTGACTAGGACTCGCATACTCACTTATCCAAAATGCTCCAAAAAATGTCTAAGAGAAAGCTAAGCTAAAAAGAAGTTTCTCTTAAGGAGAGAAATTAATGCTCTACAGCCGCGCTATAACCTGAACTAATTGTTGAAAGGATATCGGTTTTCACCTGTCAAAAACGACAACCTCCTATTCCCCTAAGCCCACCTGGTAGCCTCCATGGCTGCGCCAATACAAAAAGAGTGAGAGTATAGTCCCGTGGATTAACAACTGCTTCCACTAAACACATTTTGAAAAATTGCACAAAACTGAAACTGCGATAAGAATGCCCCATCCTGATGTACCAAAAGCGGGGATGACCCCACTGGTCTGATTTCCATAAATGTCTTAAATAACTGAACTGGGAAAACCCCGCCACATGCCTGTCTTAAAGTTATTTGACATCCTCTTCCTAGTTAGTCGACCGATTGCCACCTGAACTTGCAAAACTCACTTATCCAAAACGCTGCGAAAAATGCTAGAGAGCTAAGCTAAAGAGAACTTTCTCGTAAGGAGTAATGCTCTGCAGCAACGCTTTAATCTGAACTAACAGTTGAAAGGATACCGGTTTTTGCCTGTCAGGAATGATGGCCCCTTTTTGATACCCTTTCAAAGCCTGCCTAACTACCGCATGCTTTGTCACATCTTGTCTCCCGCAACTGTTCAGCAAGGCATGTGATACGAACTGGGAATACATGTCAGCAATCCATTGCAAAAGAATGCCCCTATCTGTTATATGTGGCTTTAGTAGCATCAACCGCTGCTTCACTAACTCCCAGTCTGACCAGGTCCGATTATACTTTACCCAAGTAGATGTCACCAGTGAACGCCTCACCAGCTCTGCAAAGAGTCTGTTCCGAGGTCCCACAGCAAGTTTAGGCAAGCTGATCCATTCCGGTCGACGCTTGGTGCCAAAGTTCGGAAACTGTCTCACTGCAAGCAAAACAAAGAATCAGCAATTGAGTTCTCCAAGCCAGGTACGTCTCTAGCTCTAAACGTGACATTCAGATGTAAGCATCTTAATACCAGGTACCTGAACATACGGACCAGAACATACGGACCACTGGTACGGAAGAGGCTGAGATGTGATTAATGGCCTGCACTACTGTCATGTTATTTGAATAAAAAATTACCTACCTGTTTCTTAAAACTTCCCCCATAAATCCAGAGCCACCAGAATGCCAGGTTCCTGCTAAGGCTGTTTGTTACCCAATTAACTGGCCTGGGCTGTGCGCTCCAGTGGCTCGCAAAATATGCTTCATAGCCAATGCTCCCTGCAGCATCAGTATATGGGTGCAACTCTGTGCTTTCTATTGCTGCCTCTTGCCACAGGGATTTATCATTATACTGCCGCATGGGGGTGGCTGGCAAAGGAAATTAGTTGTACTAACCTTCTGGAAAACATTCTACCCATGGGAAGGATCCTACAAATAAATTCAAGCTTGCCCAACAATGACTCTCCCTTAGTGTAAGATTCTTGGAACCCCTAGCATGTTCTATAGGTTTCAGCAGTTCTTTTAATTTATCAAAGGGCAATCTGTACTTCATGGCCATGGAATCTATTTCAAGTCCCAAAAATTGCATCAAAGTGTGGGGGTTTCTGTCTTTTTGGAGGCCAATGAAACCCCAAAACGAGCACAAACATCACTTGTAACATAATGAAACATTGATTGGACTTGCTGGGACCAAGAAGAAGAAATTTGTCAAGGTAATAAATGATGGTGTCAAAACCTGACTCTTGTTTACCTACCCATTCTAGAAAGGAACTGAACACACGATTAAGCAACCATGGGCATAGCACTTGTCTACAAAGTACTGTACAGCTGGGGTATATGGGCAACAAGCAAAAAACCGCTTCAAATATCCGTTTCTGCCATCAAAGCATCTTGTCCTAAGGACCTTAATCTCTGCACCACCATATCAAAATATGCATGTGAAACCCTACACAACTCCCTGAAAATCCCCCCATAACAGTAGTGCCCTTGGTGTAGGACAGGTGGTGTATCATTCAAAACCCCAAATCACAATTCCTTCTTAGACACAACACCCATAGGGGACACCCTCAAATTGTTCATATGGAGGAACATGAATGGGCCATATTCGGCCCAAAGCCACCTCCTCAGATTACTTTTTAGATGTCACCGCCGGGTGGGCCAGAGCTGATTTTAAATTCTTACAGGTAGCTTGGTCTCGAACTGTTTTAAATGGAGTGTGAAAACCCTTAGATAAACCTTGCTCTAGTGTGACTGCTGTGCTCCGATTTCTATAGTGTGTATATATATATTAAGGGGAACATCGCGCTCATTGGTGTTATCCCTTTTGTTAAAAGTCTTGCCGGCACAACACACTTCTGAACTTACTGGTGCATTTTCCTGCTGAGTTAGCCCCGCTGCAGCCTGAACATTCATGGCGGAACCTGTTACTGGGGCCAAACTTACATGTTCCATCATTAAAGGACCAACAAATCCCTTTTATATGTGTACCTCCACCTTTCTTCCTCCTCCCCTTTGGCCTCATCCACCTTAATTCTGTCAAATGGGAATCTGTCTAATGGCAAAAACATAAATGCCCACAAACTCCCCTTTCCATATTCCTTCTCGTAATTCCTGCTTCACATGGGCTCCCAGCTGCCCCTCAAAACACAAATAAGTGGCTGCCTAAAAATTCATCTGAAATACAATGAAGCACATCAGGTGCTCCCAAGCCCAACTGCCTGGAAGCGTCTGGTGCCCCTGCGATTCCACAGTGAGCCGTATCTCCCTAATAAGGTATTTCCGACAACTGTCTGGAAGCCTCTGGTGTCTCCCCAATCCCACTGGGAGTTTCTACTTATTTCTTTGACTACTTAAGTCTAGCTTGCAGTGGACATCCCTCACCTCATGCCCCATAGTTCCCTGCAAACACCTCCACTGGGTGTACCCTGCTAGCTTTGGTTTCGAATGTTGAAATAAATGCCTTCATACCATCTAACAGCTCTCCCAGTAAAACCTGTTCCCCGTTCCCCCTAGCATTCTCTCCCCCTCCATCTATATAGGATAGGCCCCCCCATAAGCTGTGAAACCTGTTTGAGGACTCACCAACTGGCCGTTCTTGTTTGTCATCATCAATTGCTCTGGAGACTTCACCAGGTTCCTGGGGCACATTGTAGGAACTTTCCTAGATGAATCTGCTGGAAGACAACTGCAGGTGTCCACTGGATTAACTGCCTAATGGAAACTGGTGGGCCCTACTCGTTCAACTTGAGTGCTGGTAGTCTCCCTTTGCATTGGCTGTACAGCAGTTGTGATGGCTGGAACACAGACTTCCTCTGAAACGTCAGAGGAAGTGTCATTGTGCTGTGTTCTGTAGCTAGGGCGACACTGTAGGGAAGTGTTTCTCCTGTGTTCCCCTTCTGTGGATTGCCTGTCTGGTGTTGTTCTGGGCACTTGATCTGCTCCATGTCCATAGACTTGCCTATGTCCCTTGCTTGTGTTTTCATCAATGGCTGCCTTCCCCGATTGGTGGAAGGGAAGTGTGCCGCGTGTCCGCTGCAGCACCTCAGAATATGATGCCACCAATGTTGTCCATTGCATTGGCTAGTCATAGATGTGCCCCCAGGGGAGGCTGTTCCTGGTTTGTGTGAGGGGAGACAACAACCCATCATCGCTACTGCTGGTTGTGGGTCTTCCTCTTGTGATGTCATCATTGGCCACCAGTTCTGGTTGCAGCTAGACCTGTTGGTCTAGCTGCTCTCGACGCAACCCTTGTGGTGGACAGGCTCTACATCGACTGGTGCACAATCTGATCTCTGCAGCAGGGTTCAACATTGTCTGCACCTGTCTCTTGACCATGGGAATGCTACCCACACCCCTATTAACCAAATAAATGTGAACACAATAATAACACTATGACAACTATTTCAGTTTGGAGAAAAAAAAGTACTTTATTAAATTATTCTGGTAAAAAAAATTACATTTTCAAACTGCTATCTGACCAACCTAAAGCTGTCACCCAAAAGTCAACTGCTACGTAGCATTTTTATCAAATACCCTCCATGGCATGGCCATTGCTTACCAATTGGCCATGTTCAACCTTCACTGTACCAAACATTTTTTAATCAGGTTTTGCAACCCCAAACAAAAGATATTGTACCCAATCTCGGATCACCTTGTCATTATGGTGAAGACATACCTCCCAACATTTGGAATTGTGAAAGAGAGACCGTTGCACGTGTGGGAAATTTTAGGTCACAACACCCCCCACTTTGTTTAGGTTATGCCCATATTAAAAACCAGTATTCCCTAATTTTACATTAATTTAAAAAAGTGTCCAATTTATTGCTTATTAAAGAACTCTGGGAAAATTAAGTATTGAGAAATAGCTGTATGGGGATCTGGTATGGAAAGGTAAGTATTGGGAACTAGCTGTATAGGGGGATCTGGTAATAGCTGAATGGGGCATCTAATTATCCAGTCCCGTATCCAACCCACACCCGACCCGCAACCCCCTTTTAGTCATTCTTCCTAAAGAAAAAAGTCTAAAAGTTAAAGAAATGTTTTATTCATAACCAAAAATGTTCATAGAAATAAACCCACCATACCACTAAAATATAAAGCAAGGGTCTTCAACTTGCAGGCATCCAAATGTCTGAAAACTACAACCAGCATTACCTTGGTGCCTTCTGATATTGTAAGTGCTGTAGTGGAATGCGTTATACTTTTCAAACATATGTAGGCCCACAGGTAGGAGATCCCTGGTATATAGTACTATGGACACTTCCTATAATATATCCCTACTGTCCCCAACTACCTACCCATGGGCCTCTACTGTCTCCCAACTACCTACCCATGGGCCTCTACTGTCCTCAACTTCTACCTACCCATGGGCCTCTACTGTCCCCAAATTCTACCTACCCATGGGCCTCTACTGTCCCCAAATTCTACCTACCCATGGGCCTTTACCTACCCATGGGCCTCTGCTGTCCCCAACTTCTACTTACCCATGGCCTCAGCTCATTTTAAATCTTTATCTGCAACTATTTTCTTGTTGATCTGTGACAGGGATAGGTAGCCAGTAGTTATCCAGGTGGTTTAAAATCTACACCTCCCAGCATTCACTCTATAGCCAAGGAATGAGAAGGTACAATAAAAGAGAATTATGGGTAGGAAGCAGGTGGAACTGCAGTGAAAAATCCACACCTTTATATGGGTGTAGATTTTTATGCTATATTTTGAAAACTACAACTCCCAACATTCCCTGTCTGCACTCTGCTGTTGTACAATGCTTGTGAGTTTTAAATGTTAATCATTTGGAAGTCCACATAACTGCTGTAGTTATAGCTGAACCTCATCAAGTGGTAGATTGTTATTATCATTAGATAATGTATAACATAATTGTTATTAGTATGGAACAGTCTAGTGAAGTCTGGATAGCGTCACTCTATAAATAACCAAGTTCTGTATTAACAGAATACAGAACTTACTACTGTGTCAGTAAATAATGCCAGGAAATGGTGAGAAAACGGCTAGGCCAAGACAGCACTCTTACCAGTAGAACAGATCTTAACCCAGAACAGGTGTGTTCCCTACTGGATTTATGCCAGAATACCATCTATTTCAAATACAGGGATAAATTCTACAAGCAAAAACATGTGCCATATGATCTCCAGTTTCACCCTTTGTGGCAAACCTTTACTTCGAGGAAGTTGAAATACAGGCTCTTAATATCTGTAAGAGCATTGCATCCAGCCACTGGTTCAGATATGTGAATGATAGCTGGGTTAATATCCACCAGAATGAAGTACAAGCCTTCACAGAACACATCAATGCTGAAGACTAGAACATCAAATTTAGAAGGGAAGAGGTACAAAACAACACACTGTCTTTCTTGGACTGCTTGGTAGACGTTAGGGAGAATGGTAAACTGGAAGTAGACATTTACAGAAAACCAACCTACACAGACACATGTTTGATGTTTGACTCCCTCCACCCTTTAAATGACAAGACGAATGTCATCAGAACTCTGCAACACAGAGCAGAGAACCTCCCCACTAGCACAGAAGTGAAAGGTAAAAAAATTAAGCATCTCTGGACTCTGGACTGTGGATATCTGGACTGGGCCTTTGTCAAAAGAGGTAGAAGGAAAGAAAAGAACACGAAAACCAACAAGGGGGAAAGCAAGACAGGAGAAAGAACATTCCATATGTAGCAGGGGTCTCAGAGAAATTAAGAATGATTTTCAAAAAACACCGTATTCCTATCTCCTATAAACCAAACACACTGGGGCAGCAATTGGTACATCTGAAAGACCCAATACCGAAACAAAAGAGCAACATCGTATAGGCAGGGGAGTAAAAAGTGCTCTGATTTGTATGTGGGGGAGACCAAACAGCTGTACCAACGTTTGTCCCAACACAGAAGAGCCAATTCCTCAGGTCAGGACTCAGCCATGTACCTTCATCTTATGGAAAAAGGACATACCTTTGAAGAGTGTTAAGTCATCATCTTGGCAAAGGAACAGGACTGGTTCAAGAGAGGTGTCATGGAAGCCATTTATATGAAAATAAACACAGGAAAAGGTGGTGTGCCTTGTTAGCCAGTCAAAATGTTTGCAGGGTAACCTTTTGAAATAAAAAAATAACAACATTGGCATAAAGGTGATACCTTTATTGGCTAACTAAGATAATCAAAGCAAGCTTTCAAAATATTTTAGTTCCTTTTTTCCCTCTCTCTGATGTTGTATATATATTTATGATATATATATACAACATCAGAGAGAACACCACAGCTTCATTGTAATCAGCTTGATTTTTTTAAACTTCAGCTTTATTATCCCAGCACTGCAAAATAATGCTAGAATAGTTACCATGCTGTTAATGAAATAGTACATCATTTGGTTTCCATGTAATACACAAGTTCACTGTGAGTTGAGACAATCACTGTAGATGACAATTAATCAAACACAAATGTACCATTTTAGAAATAATTATAATCCACCTTTGTGCTATGCAGTTGAAATAATCATTTACTACTCCTTTACCTACTATTCCTTTAATAAAACTGAAACCCCTAAACTACCTCGTCCGAGTGGACATACCCTTATTAATTAGCAGACTATGCATACAGTTAAGGGGACCCCAAATCATCACAACAACCATGACCTATTCAAGCTTAGTAGTTATATTAGAGATAGTTTTGTTCCTGACCGCTTGCCCCACAACAGTGACCGCGGGTTAGCTTGTACCAGGTGCATGTCCATGTGGTCCCAACACCGCCAATACTGCAAATAGGAAATGGCCACACTTCCAGTATCCAAAGCAACTTTATTTAACACATGTAAAAAAACACGCAATGTCATCCGACGTGTTTCGAGGACCACCCCCTTAATTATGGAACTTGATTAAGGGGGAGGTGCCTGAAACACGTCCGATGACGCTGCATGTTTTTTATATGTGTTAAATAAAGTTGCTTTGGATACCAGAAGTGCGGCCGTTTCCTATTCAAGGTTACACTGGAGTTGCTACTAGAAAGAAGATTAAAAAGTTATTGAAAAAGATTGCAGAACTGTTTAATTTGATGAAATGAAAAATAATATAAAAATAACATTACCCATGTAATTCTGCTGAAGACATGACAGCTGCTACTCAAAAATTCTGCTGATATGATTTGTATTTTATTAAAATTTTTGATATTTGCATATGCATCCGCTTATTTTGCAGCTGGTGTTTCATTTTATCAGCATCTTATTATATATATGTTGTAGGTACTATAATGTTGCTCAAAATAATTATTTTCATAAGTATGTATACTAATTTTCATACAATAATATGATAAAGTTGCCACAGGCAATCAAATGCAGCTTACTGTTTTCTAATAAAAACTCAATAAGAGATTCTTTTATTGTCAAGAATGGTATGTAGAAGTAATAATGACAGGTATAAACAATATGTTAGCAACTTCACATTTGGCATTTCTGCTAAATTTATAGCAAGATGTTAAACTCTGATGTCTGTACCATGCAATCTCAAATTTTTTATTAGCATTTGTTTTTATTGTGGAATGGGCAGTATTTCCCTTTATTTTCACAGTACAGGGTTAATGGTATGATTCATTTACATACAGTAATGTCTAAACATACACAAGGCATTTACTACGATAATGTGAAGAATAACAATACCAGATCTTGTACCTATGCTAGAACACCCTTCTCCTATGCTTGGTAAAACACATCCTCGATATTAGGTTGATTTAAAATTTGATAATTGAATCTAATCTTGGGTGGTATTGTTGACTTGCTTGCTGACATCCCTGCAATCTTTCCTGGCCTGGACCATTAAATCTGAAATAAAATATTGATTGTAAAATGATTGCCCAAAATGAGTGTCAAAACATCGCTCAGATTTTTGCAGGTATGTTTGTGGAAAACAGTAGTAACACTTTTATATTTATTTAGTAGTGTATGCCTATGTATACAGCATTTTTCAGACTGCTTCCAGTGTTGCTCCCCTTTCTATTGAAGTACATATTTTGATCCTTAAAGGGCATGTCCACACCCAAAACTAAAATGTGCTCCAATGTTGGCCCCACTGTGTAGTTAAAAAAATTCTTACCTTACTCCTCAGCTCCTTGTGGTTGTCCTGCAGTGTCTGTGCAAAGTCCAGGAAACTGAAGAGTAGGAGGTGTCTTCCTGTCGAAAGGTTTCTGCCTCTAATCTGTCCTTCGGGCGGTAGTGTGACATGCACAGGGGAGCCCTTTCCCCCCTCCCACCCTCCAGATCCCTTAATTGCTGCCCTTCTACCTAGCTTAAAATCCTTCAGGCATATTTTAGCTCTCCCCTGCCAACCCCCAACCGCTGAGTTTGATCTCTAATAAATGCTTCCAAATCACACAGCAGCCCTTTGCTCCTGTGGCTGTCTTCATAGCCAGCAGCCACATCTGTGATTGGCTGACCAGTAGCCAATTACAGACGCTGCTGCCAGTCCAGCTCCTCTCTGCTGCTTCCAGTTAGCCAAGAGAAGGAGAAAACTTGGGGAAGCAAAGAGCTGTAAGTATGATTCTGAAGCTTTTATTAGAGACCTAACTCGGCGGTTGGGGGTGGTAGAGCTACAATATATCTAACGTTTTCATTTAGGACATACCCTTTAATGTGAAAGCTTTCCTCTTCAGAACACCCTTGCAGTGTAACATATTATTTCAGTTGCATTTACTTGTAAGAAGTGGATTTAGTAACTAAGAAGGCTTCCATGTTGTTTCCAGTACATCTCTCTCCCCATGTAGCCATGTAGTCGTCAAACAGGCATTTGAACATGTGCACCATTTTGCCATACCCCCCGATCCAAATATTCTCTCTATTTCATATTATCCTACCTGTTCCCGATTTTGTTTACTACATATTGTAAAATAATTACATGAAATGCCATTTTATCTGACCAGAATATAGAGCCTGTTTCTCATTCACACAAGCACACATCTGCATTATATAATTTATAAGCAAATAAAAAGTGCTTAAGGTGAAACTAAGGTCTGTGTAAACAGAGCACATTCACAAACATACAACAAACTGTGTCTTACCTCTTCGTTTCCTGTGGCCGCTATGTTTTTAATTAAATTTACCTGTGGGTACTAAGGATCAGCTCCCATAATCCACCTTAGCTAGGGGAAACCAAGTGTTAGTAGTGCAATGGACTGATTATACACTTCACCATTAGAAATTAAGTTTGGATCCGATTTTAACCTGGTTCCGAATTGGATCTGACGCTTCCAAATGAACATTTGGGAACTCTAGGATCTTGCCGAACTCAGAATTTTCTTATTAAATTTAAATCTAAAAATTTTACTTTTATAATCAACATCTGTATCACAATATAGTGATTACCCACAGCTCTAAGAGCTTTGTTTCAGCAGAATGTTAAGCTGGCTAGGAGATTGTGACAAGAAATAACCCTCAAATTCAAATTTGTGAACCCTTGAAACGCAGAAACTCGAAAATAGCTCAAAACTTGAAGAAAGATAGGCTTTAAATAAGTTTTGGTTATGTGTACTTGTTATTTAGACCGATTGCAAAGGTAGTAGAATGAGACGAATGATACAGTCTGTGCTGTGAACACTTTCAGGGAGATTCAATAAAAGTTCTTTTTGTTTAAAATGGTGTTAATTTTGTCCCAACCAATCAGATCTTATTTAACATTTGAAAGCTAACATCTGATTGGTTGGGGCAAAATTAGCATCATTTTTAACAATAAGAACTTATTTGTAATCCTTCCACCACAACGTGTTTCGGGTATCAGATACCCTTTTTTTTTTTACTTAAATGGGTCCAGTTTTAGATTTTAATTTTTTTCTGAAAATTCGATAATCCAAAAACAGAACTGAACTTGCCAGTTTTGAACATTTCTCACCTCTTGTTTAAAGCATTTCTGTGGATACAAATAGTGTAGCAATTTCCAAGACAAAACAAGTTAAAACACAAATACAACCAAACCTTTAGGTCTCTAGACTCCTTGTGGATCTTCACCCATTCTATCTGTATTAAGCACTTATATTCCTAAAGCCCTGCTAACATCAGCTGAAGCAATAATCTAACACTGACAAGGATGTAGTCACAATCAGTTTAAAACTTTTAACCAATGTCTTTTTACAACAGGCATCGACTGGAAGAGCTTCTGTCTACAACCATGCAAAATGATATACTACTAAAGAAAAAGGATTCTATGGGGGTGTATTAAAAGTTGTTTTTATTTTTTAAATCCTGTATATATCCTCTATACAGTATATACTGTATATGATAATACAGAAATTGATGCAAAAGGCTACCCCAAGCAACAGGGACACCTTTTATAATAGATCTGAAATTTTGACAAATTACAGAAATAGTAGGAAATAGATTTTAAAAGGATCAAGGTTTTTTTTAGTTGTCCCTTGCTTTGAAAGTTTATCCTTCACTCAACATTCTCACTACAATTTAAAAAAAAAAAGAAAGAAAAAAAAAAAGAAAACATTTTTGACAGTTTAAACAGCGGTGGATTAGAGATTGGAAAAGAATTCAATTAAGTTCTTCAGCATTTCAGCTGCCAAGATTGAAATTGCAACCATGTACATGTGTTAGTTTCTCCTACAGGATCATTATTGCTGATGTTTCCCATCTGTTGTTCGAGCCATTCAGTTCTATAGTGCTAGACAAAAATAAAATACTATCATTACAAAACTGGTATTTATTAAGTCTCTGTGACAAAATCAGAGGAAATAAAAGTGACATAATAATTAATTGGGGTATGTTTCCATTTATGGATAGTGGATTAGCCTGATGACCAATAAAGAAAAAACAAAGCATTAAGGAAGAAAAGTCTGTTAACAATACTAAAGATTCACTCACTACCTACTATTATTTATCTTTTTCTTTTTTTTTTACCTAAAGGCATCATCATATTTAAATATACTGCTAAGAAAGTCATGTATATTAGATTACTGGCATTTGACAGTTAGCAAGATATAGCCAAACGTGAAAAACATCCATAATCTATTTTTTTTTCTTAGTTACAAATATTTATAAATAATTAAAATATTAAAAAACATGGAATCTCTGTGTAGTTGAAAGCCAATACAATAATTTGCTTGTTTAAAACAAGGCCAATATTAATTTTTTGGATAAGATAGAGCAGCAATGCAGCACTCCTGTTGTAATATTCCCAAAAGTTAACACACTTTGAGTATCACCATTTAGCTATGCTTCTCTGGTCACTTGTCCACTGTCAACCCTGGGCAGGTGCAGGGCCAGTGCTGGAAGAAGGGTGTGATTCTTCTGTGCACTGGCACAATTAGAACTAAGTTTAGCAGGAGTGTCGCTACCATGAAGCAAACTGAAACATTTGCTCATGGCGTGCACCCCTGTGTTAGTGAAGAATGGTGGCAGCCTCAGCTGCTCATAATCATAGAGATTTTTTTTTTTTTTAGAAAGATTGCTCGCACCGGGCTCACAAATGCCAGCTGAAAGGGAGACCACTGTCGGCAACTTATATATACCCGTCTGTGTTACATCTTGTATTCACTATCCACTGTAGGCATCTTGTATATACCAGTCTGTGTGGAATCTTCTGTTTACCGGTCTATGTGGGCATTTTGTATTTACCAGACACTGTTGGCATCTTGTATTTACCAGTCCCTGTTTCACTCACAGGAAACTTCCTTTTGTTAGGTCCAAACCACAGGTCCAACCAATGTGAATCCTATATAACTAATAGGCCCCAGCCCCCACACCAATTAGTGCAAGAGCCAGGAAGAGAGGGAAAAAACCAAAACACTTATTAACCCTTTCACAACCTGTTTGTGATTACAACAGGTGCAATACTAGAATATAGAAGCCCAACACACCCCTTTAACTGGAAGAAGAAAGATTAATCTGCTTACTGCACACACAGTCCTGCACACACAGTACAAACAATCCTTATTTTCAAACTTTCACACACACCATACAACCATCAAATGATTAAATGTACTTCTTTTTCTATGTCCTTGAGATTAAGGTCCTTAAGAGAAAGGGACACATTTCACTCTAGTTTGTTTCACTAATAGGAAACTTCCTTTTGTTAGGTCAGTTTATTTCTGAACTCTACCATTTATATTAGTGTGTGTATTGCTGAAATGCACTTTTGGAAGTGTAATTCAAGCTACATTAATTTCACTGTAGCCATACAGCATTTATTTAATGCAATGGCACTCGACACCTCAGCAGGTCAATTTCATGAGACTGCAGCCCCACTTGAGCGCACGGCAGAGCTCATGATTGCAATAAATATCTTATTCATAACCAAAAATGTTCATAGAAACAAACCTACCATACCACTAAGATATATAGCAGGGGTCTTCAACTTGCTGGCATCCAAATGTCTGAATACTACATCTCTCAGCAGTCCCTGGATGCAGGCATACCATACATGCTGAAGTTCAGGGAGTCTCCCTGATTTTAATGGCAGATACCTGACTCCCTGAAATTATATACAATCTCCCTGGAATGTGTTGTTTTGAGTGAGGGAACACAAAGATTTCAGAGTCTTTTAGCAATTAACAAGTGACAGAAATAATTAAAAGTGACATGACTTGTTGTATGCATGTGTGTCTGACTGTTTTCATGAGTGTGTGTCTGTTGAGATGCATGTGTTTGTGTGCAAAAGTGTCTGACTGTATACATGTGTGTGTTTGTATGCATGGATTGTGCGTTAATCTTGGGGTGGGGCTTTAGGGGGTGGGTACCCTCCCTGAAATGTGCAGACATCCTCCCTGAAATTAGTTGGGGTGGGATGTCTGCCTGGAGGCCTTCTGATATTGTGAGTAGTGAAATGCTGGGAGTTATATTTTTTAAACAACTGTAGGACCACAGGTAGGAGATCCATGGCGCTTACGCAAGACCACCCCAAACTCCTGCGACCCTAACTTACCTGGAGTCTCCAGCTTATAACGTGCAGAAAAGTTGTGAATATTATATATAAAAATACATTTGATTTCACAATCTGCCCTAACTCTGCAATGTGTTCATTTGCATGCTTACCACGTGTGCAGAGGAAGAGGAAGCCAAGAGACAGAGCAGACACACTGAAACTGAAAGTGCCCGTGGACATTTTTTTAAAGATATTTGCTTTATTTTCCATACAATTGGAATAACATTAACAGTAGTTTTAATTTGGGGTAGACATGGAACATGACCGTTATGCAGTTATACATTGTGTAACCTGTACAGTACCCATGGTTGTTGATAACATACAGGGAGATTCAATAAAGTTCTTATCGTTTTAAATGGTGCTAATTTTGCCCCAACCAATCAGATGTTAGCTTTCAAATGTTAAATAAGTTCTGATTGGTTGGGGCAAAATTAGCACCATTTTAAACGATAAGAACTTTTATTGAATCTCCCAGATAGACAGACAAATTTAACAGTTGATTGCTTTGCATCTGGAGTAGAATGGAAAGTACAGTAGGATTACCTGCTCCTCCATCTCTTACCTCCCTCTCTCTTTCATTCCCCAACATAGATACAATTTATAAGATACAATTTATATGATTACATAGTCATTAAAAAACTTTGACCAGTCAAGAATCTACATATATTTCCTTTATTTATCCCTGATTTTTATACACACGTACATATATTTTATTGAATATGACTATAAATAAAGGTGTTGTATTTTACCAAACTAACAGTATACAGTATTTACAATACTATGATATATTTCCAGGATTTGGAACCCAATAAAACTTTTTACCTCAGTGTCCAAGTACTGAATAAACAAGGCAGAGAAAATGCTGAGGAAAGAGCAAACAGACATGATGGATTTGTCTAGAAGTATTTGCAGTGCACAGTTTTTGAACCAAGCCATAACTCTTAAGTAAAATACGCAAGGCTAATTAGACCAGATATCCAATGAAAACCAATTTAGCTCAAAATGCTGTTAGCCTGGACTTTAAAAAACAAAGTACAATTAAAAAATAAATAAATCCATCTCTAAATCAAGAAACTTACCCAGAAGTGTCTCCTCTTTATCTGCCAAACTTTATTAGTATCTCATTCAGCCTATTTTCTTTGATTAGCGGTTGGTATATTAATATTTAATTTTTTTTATTTGGAAATATATGTCTATAAATGGCAAAGACATTAAACTATTATTTTTTAGATTCAAATTAGTAATGCAATATACAGTATTGTTCCTGAACCCATGTTGGCAAACTGTAAATCAATACTGACTGTCTTAATGGTAGAATACTAAGATGCTTGCAATCAAGTGAAGCTAAGCATCTTTTCTTTTACAACCCAACTTTTCCCATTTGTTTTGTTTAGCTTATTTGTGGTGTTCTTTTCCCTTCACCCTCTCGGCAGATAGCCATCACTCTGGGTAAATCTACCGAACATGATTCAATATTGCCAGGGGCAGAGGGTGAGTTTTTGAATAGGGAGCTAAGGAAATACCACTGGCGCGCGTAGTGTGCTGCAAAACTTTTAAGCCACACCCACTTTATAATGTAAATAATATAATATTAGAGGCATTACCAGTGGCGAGCACCACAAAAATTTTAACCCCCTCCAAATTCCCCTAGCCCCCAGGCTAAAAATTAAATTTTGCAAATTACATTTTTTATACAAAATCCTATAAATTATATATTACACCAATATCAGTTTATATCCAGCTATAATTATACCTAGATTCTCAGGCTAACACAGCATTTTTAAGTAGAGAAAATAGGGGGGGGGGGGGCTATATATATATATATATATTACACCAAGTCTATATCAGGCTATAATTACACCTAGTCACTACTATGGACTCACTTACAGCATTAGTAGCACATGAATATCTCATTTATGCACATGGTTAAATCCCAAAAGGGATTTACCCACAGCATGATCTAAAACTATAAAACTAGTGCAGTAAAACAGTGATCGCCGGATGTGTGGGTGTCTTTTATGTAACCTGCGCATCAGACACTAATATGAAGTTAAAAGGCATGTCCACCCCAAAAATTAAAATTTAACCCACTACTGGCCTCACTGTGTAGTGTTAAAAAATCCTTACCTTACTCCTCTGCTTATGGTTCTCCTGCAGCGCTTGTCCAAAGTCCCAAAAAGTGAAGAGTAGGAGGTGTCTATGAGTCATCCAATCCCTGCTGCTTTCTTAACTTCAATAAGAACTGTGACATGCGTCGGGGAGCCCTCCTCCCTCCCTCTGGACCTATATTTGCTGCCTGGTGCCCTACCTATAAAACCCTTTTCTGTAGTGTACTGTAGGGCACCCTTTCCCACTCCCAACTGCCAAGTCCATTTGTTAAAAAAAAGCATCAAAACTCTACTTAAAGTTCTTCGTTCCCCTGGCGTTCTGCATTGTGCATGCCAGAGTCCTCTTAGAGGAGCAGGAATTGGCAGGTACGAATTACACACAGAAAGGCCCTGCAGGACAACCATAAGGGTCAGAAAAGACACAGTGAGGCCAACAGTGGGGCAAATTTTAGTTGGGGGTGGTGGACTCCTTTAATCAAATACTTTCTTTTCTCACTTGTGAGAATCAGGTGGAAAAACTGATATGTGATGGACACAAACTTTTTTGAAAAGTGAAGAGTAGGAGCTATCTGTGAGTCATCCGGTCCCTGCTTCTTCCTTGTCCTCCCTGAGGACACTGGCATGCACAGAGGAGACCTCCTTTCCTCTCACCCTCCTGATCTGCTTATGCCTGCCTCATCCCCTAGCATTAAAAGGCTTTTCTGTAGTGTAGCTTACGCTAGCCCACCCCTAACCACCATGTTAGTTTAGTAAAATAAGCTCAAGAAATATACTTACAATCCCTCCTTCCCTCTGCTGTTTACATAGCTGACATACGCATCTGTGATTGGCTGACTCTCAACCAATCACAGACACAGCTGCCAGTCTGGCCACTCTCTGCTGCTTCTGGAAAGCAGAGAGCCGGGAGCAGACAGCTGAGTGAACAAAGTAGCATAAGTATATTTCTTGTGCTTATTTTAAAAAGTGATAACAGCAGTTGGGGGTGGAATGGGATGCTCTACACTATGGGAAATAAATGTATTTTTGTGGTGGACATACCCTTTAAAGGGCATGTCCACCCCCAAAATTATAATCCCCCCACTACTGGCCCCATTGTGTAGTGTAGTTTAATCCTTACCTCACATCCCAGCTCCATATGGTTCTCCTGTAGTCCCCCCCAAAGTCCCAAAAACTGCCCACCAGGAGGATAGCAGAGTCCATATAGGACTCTGCCTCCTACCTGGCCTCCAGGAGAAGTTTGGCATACGTACTGCAGCCCTTTTCCCCCCCCCCCTCCCTCCCTCCCCCTCCCTCTCCCTCCCTCCCCCTCCCTCTCCCTCCTGATTACGATTCCCTCCCCCTACCATAAAAACCTTTTTACCAAACATTCCCCCTGTCCCCCCAGCCCCAACCGCTCTATTCGAATTATCAGAAAATGCCTAGAACATTACTTACCTTCCCTCTTTCCTCCGCCGCACTGAACTCCCGACAGCCGGGTCCGTGATTGGCTGCCGCTCAGCCAATCACAGACGTGACTGCCGGTCCCGCCCCTCTGCTTGCATTTTCTCGCAAGCAGAGGGCCTGGCAGCGCGGCGGAGGAAAGAGGGAAGGTAAGTAAAGTTTGGGGCATTTTCTTACATTACCAATATAGCTGTTAGGGCTGGGGGGACAGGGGGAATGTTTGGTGAAAAAAATTTTTGAAGGGTGGACATACCCTTTAAAGAAGATATTTAACTTGAAATCTTCCTGTCTCTCTCTACATTGTGTCCACCTTGTTAAAGATAGGCAAGGGACTGGCAGACTTCAAGGTTAATTTCTTCTTTCAAGAACACCAGTTATCATTGCAAAAGAAGTATTTTGTGGAGTAAAAAGTTTGTCAGGGGGATGAACATGCCCTTTAAATAATAATTCTATATTGTAGCGATATCTCTGTATAGATATTCGGTTGTCTAAATCAGTTGTTCTCAAACCTTTTCAGAGTGTGGCACACTTTTCTTGAGGAAAATCTGTGTTCTTAATGTTCGAAGTAAAGTTGTTATTTCTTATATTTTATGCACCAGCATAATTGTATTCATATCGATGTGTTGCACTACATGTTTTGACAATTGTAATTTTATTACAAAATAACTAAAATGTAAGTTAAACTGATAAAAATAATTCCACTACCAAAATTCTGAGGCACACCTCTGGCTATTCAAAGTCACACCAGTGTGCCCGGCGCATACTTTGAGAAACCCTGGTCTACATGTTTATATAGAACACTGAAGATAGTGAAAATAAAAACAAGTTACTTGACAGGTGACAGGGGCAAAGGGGGCAAGGTTATTGTCTGATCAGCATCACTATCAGCTGTATTTAACTGAAAGTAATCTTCAGGGGGATGTGTAGGGGAGGTTTGTGTGTGAGGAAAATTTTCCGTCTAGTGAACACGCTCAGTTAAATAGGAGTAGGTATCACCTCTTATTGAGCTCTTCTCTGCTGTCACTGTCCTTTCTGACCACTTTCCTACTAGCTGCTTTGCCTTTAGAATGCTATACAAGCCAACCTGTAAACCAAGACCTGAGCGATCCTGCCTGGCTCTGTCAGATAACCCTTCTCCTAATGGATCACAGGAAAAGGAGGAACGGAATTATTCTTAGATATGCAGGGAGATTCAATAAAAGTTCTTATCGTTTAAAATGGTGCTAATTTTGCCCCAACCAATCAGATCTTATTTAACATTTGAAAGCTTACATCTGATTGGTTGGGGCACCATTTTAACCGATAAGAACTTTTATTGAATAACCCTGATGGTGTCTGGAATAAAATGTTTAATATAGGAGACATTAAAAACAAGAAAAACATTAACTTTGCTCATGGTCAACAGTAAGATCCAGCACAAATGTCACAGGATCTATTATTCTCTTGATGACAAAAGGACCCACAAACTTTGAGCCTAATTTCTTGGATGGCAATCGAATACACAACCAGTCCTTGTCTCCAACCTATTCCTTCATTTGTTGGCAAACTGGCTTGAGTCTCAGCCTGTAAAATAATATTTTTTATATTACTGGTATTTTGCTGTATGGCATATATTCTGGTTTGGAAAGCAGGAATCTCTGTTTTGGGAATAAGGAGATAAGCTGGATGAAAACCATGGTTTACAAAAAGCAGAGAATCTTGGATAGCAGAATGGACACAGTTATTATTATAGATAAGAAAGAAAAAAAACATCTGAGGTATTGCAGAACCCAAGCAGGGTTATTCAATAAAAGTTCTAATTGTTTAAAATGGTGCTAAATTTGCCCCAGCCAATCAGAACTTATTTAACATTTGAAAGCTAACATCCGATTGGTTGGGGCAAAATTAGCACCATTTTTAACGATAAGAACTTTTATTGAATAACCATGATAGACTTTTCCTTGGAACTTTTTTTTGTAAAAAAGTGGGACAAGAAGAAACATACTTTTTACAGTCAACAAGCATTTCCAGACACCAAAAATCTCTCCATAGCAGACTAAGGGCCTCATTTATCCGAGCCACAATCGCTCCGGGTAAATGCTTCATTATAAATAATATTTAATAAAACCCGAAAGGGATATAACCCCAGTGCAAATGCTAGTGCAAACCACAGTATTTAATACACTGCACTGGTTGCGTGGGTGTTTTTTACGATACCCGTGCAGCTAGTGCAATGAAGGAGTTCAACTCACACTGACCTATTTAATATCAGTTATCGCGAGTTTAACCCTTTACTTTTGCGCATCACCTGGCAGTAGATGAGGCTCCAAGTGTCTTGGAGACATTAAAGTAACCAGATAACAGTTAATGTTGACAGTGCTGAAGTTCTGACTTGATCAGGGACAAATATTTAATTTTAAAAGAACAGGAGACCATCTTTAAAAATAGTGACTGCAGGAGTAGAAATTTCAGTAGAGGTCTCTTTTAACTTAACTTGTCAGATCAGAGTGGAACAGCAGGAAATCTCTAGGTTAGAGAATAGTGTTGGCAGGTTCACTCAGTCTCACCAGAAAACATCCTAGACAAGGCATCAGAATTCTTAAAAGCCAGGACAATATGTGATATGAAGGTCAAGAATAACACCCATCTAGCCGGGACTATATATGATATGAAGGTCAAGAATAGCACCCATCTAGCCTGATGGGGTCTTAAACTCTTAGCAGAGTGTAAGTTTTCTAAATTCTGTGATCAGTATAGATGAGAACCAAATGATTAGCTCCCTTAAGCAAGTACCTTCATTCCTCCAAGGCAGCTTAAATAGATAATAACCCTCTAACCCTGTTTTTTTTAAGAAAGTACCTTTCTGGAGAAGAAGGCTACAAGATGAGACAATTTATCTACTTGATCCACAGATTGTTGAGACAAGACTGCACTGAAAGCATTTTCTGAGGAATCTACTTCTAGCACAAATGGTCTGGCAGGGTCTGGGTGCACAAGAATAGGAGCCAAAGTAAAAGCCAATTTCAAAAGCAGCTTGAGCCTCAGTTGACCAATAAAAATTAACTTGGTTCTTGGTTAGGTGATTCAAGAGAACAACAATGTTGGAAAGGGATTTGATATAACATCTCTAAAAATTAGCAAAGCTGGTCAAGCATTGTGCCTCCTTGTGAGAAAATTGAGGAGACCAGAGTAATAGAGAAGACACCTTTTTGGGATTCATGGTGATCCCCAATGGAGAGATGATAAAACCCAAGAATTTTTAAAGTCACCGTTTCAAACTTTGCATACAATCTGTGAGTCTGTAACCTTTGGAGAGCCTTTTTAACGTGTTTTCATTGTTCCCGAATTAGAATGTCAATTCGAAAATTGCATATTCGAATGTGTATTTGAGAGTCGCATATTCGAATGTGTTTTAGAGACTCACACATTCGAAGTGAGCATCAAATGTGGATTTGATGCTCACGCATTCGAAGGTGGTGCCATAACAATACTATAATAATATAGAAATTACTGTGTCTATGTTCAATATGCCCTTTTGTTGTGTCATTTTTAATGGTGTGGATCACATGCATTCCCATTCTCCTTATTGGAAATGGGAAAATGTATTGCACAGGAAAGTGCACGCAGTAGGGCCTTAGCCTTTGGGATATATATCATTTGTAATTGAACCAAACCCGCGTTCAGGCTGAACTTTACGAGCTTGGATGAACTTGAACTACCAGAACTATCTAAACTAGTTTGGGTTTTCCAAACTCGCACAATTATTTTGTTGATATTGTTATTTTTTTCGTAAAATTCGATAATTACCGGATTCTCAAACCAGTAACCCTCGAATGTATTGTTCGAATTCAGTAACCATCAAATGTATCCTTCGATTTCATTGGTTTCAATAACCCTCGAATGTATCGTTCTAAAACCCTCAAATGTACCAGTCGATTTCGGTAACCCTCGAATGTATCTTTCTAAAACCCTCAAATGTAGCAGTCGATTTCGGTAACCCTCGAAATGTATTGTTTGATACATTTGATAACCGTGGAATGTAATGTATCGATAATCCTGGAATGTAATGCTCGGTAACCCTCAAATGTAGCTGTAGATTTTGGTAACCCTTGAATGAATCTTTAGGTAACCCTCAAATGTATCGTTCTGTAACTCTTGAATGTAGCGGTCGATTTTGCTGAATGTATTGTTCTATAACCCTTGAAAGTAGCGTTCAGTAACCCTCAAATTGCCCATAACTCTCTAATGTACATGCAGAAACAATTGCCCAATCGTGGGGAAAAGAGGTGTTTAAAGAAGTTTTGGTGATATATACATCTTCTCCAGACCATTTCCCAGGTGCTACAGTCATTTCCCAGGTGCCATTGTTATTTTAACTGTAATTTATCCAAACTTTTTGAACTATTTCCTCCCATTTACACTTACTGAAGTTCAGAAACAAACCATCTCTATTTATAATGACCCAATATTTAAAGCAAATAGTATATCCTCTGGCCTGTAAATACCATCCAGTAATCAGTACTGGTAAATACTGCTGTGATTTTTTTTGCCCCTTAAGGGTGATTTTCCGGCAATAATTTCCTGCAAGGCACAACAATCTAAAAAACAAAACATTTGGCATCCACATCTTCTGATGAGCTAAATATAAATACATATATATCTGTAAACAATAATAAAAATTAAAAACATGACCACCAATGTAATGCTAACCTAAATGCTATATTTTTTTTAATTGGTGTGCTTGAATATGCTTCATTGCTAACAGGTACTATTCATATCCAACCTAGAAAGGGAAGAGATTTATTTTGAGGAAGAAAATACATTTTCTTCCTCAACATGTGCATATGTAGCGTGTCTCTCTAATATATGCTGATTAGCTTTCCAGCATGTATCTAGCACATGAATTGAGCAGTAGCTTGTATGCATCCTCTGTGGCTATATAAATAGATTGTGATGAATATTGTCATTCAATTCCTATTCTGTGAATGAAAGGACCCAGGATTATGCATTCATATAAGGAAATAAAGAGGTTTTTTTCATCTTTCTCAAAAAAATTACAAAATTATATCCAAATGTTTTACATTATCATTCTTCAGCAGAAACGTTTTTATAGTTTTTCATAAAAAAAAAATATCAAAATTGTAAAGATGTATTTTTTCATGTTAGGATCACAATATAGCGAAAATAAAGATCTTTACCATTGCGATGTCCTGCGATAGCAAAATTGCGAAAAATAGTTGTCATTTATATATATGCCCCATAGTAATAACCCTATCAGAGTAAAACTTCAACAATCTTCTTATAACATACTTTATACATAGCCGGATAAATGCTTACTTACCACTGTTCCACAGTGGTCCAGGTGCAGCATGCCCCCGGACAAATTTACTGTAGGTTATGATTAGGTTAATTTCAAATGTGTTGGAAAATCAATTCAATTTAACCTTTGTATAACAATTCCATTTTTAAAATGTACCATATATACTCAAGTATAAACCGAGGTTTCTTATCTCGTAAATATCTCATCAACTGGAGAGTTGGATTATGACATTTTTTATTTTTATAGAAGACTATGAAAACTATACTACAGGATTATTGTTTTTATTAGGGGGGCCAATTAACTCTGTATACTGTATAGGGCAGTGCTGGGAGTTGTAGTTTCCTAACATATGGAGTCCCAAGGTATAAGGGGTTACTGCTGTTGTTGCATTGAGAGTTTGCAATAGTGGTCATATTTTCTACCAGAGGTTTATACTCCAGTTAAGCAGTTTTACTAGCTTTTCAGGTAAAAAATAAGTACCTTGAGTATATACGGTAATTTATTATTTCATTATTAAGCTCTTTTTGTAGTTATTAAAGGCCAAGTGCACTCTTGTGTATCAGCGCTCTCTACAAGGAAAGCATTAGAGATGGCCCAACTTACTTAAGGTCGGGTCATTTTTGAAATTCCAAACTTCAGTAAAAATTTGGTCGTTTTAAAACGAACCCATTATAGGCAATGGGAGAAAATAGTTTGAAAATTTCTAATAAAGTACGGATAAAATAGCAATTGTAACTTACTGTAAATGGCTGTGCCACCTGGGAAATGGTCTGGGGAACACATACATATCACCAAAACTTGTTTAAACACTAACTTTCCTCATGATCGGGAAATTTCATGGGTTTCCACATCGAGTTTTTGCTACATTGGAGGGTCACCGAGCGATACATTTAAAGGTCACCAAGTGATACATTCGAGGGTTATCAAAACCGAAGGCTACATTCAAAGGTTATCGAAATCAAAGGCTATATTAAAGGGTTACCGAAATCAAAGTATACATTCGAGGGTTACAAGAAGTCGAGAATTATAAAAAGATTTGGTAATTATTGAAAATTAGTCCTCAAGTTCAAAAAACCCGAACCATTCCGGAAGGTTCAAAAGAGTTCGGGTTTCGGATCTCTAGACAGCATTTGTTATACTTACTTATTCTGCAGATGCTCTTGAATGAAAACCAATCCCTCACCTACAGTGTTTGTGAGATCCCACAACACGTCATCATCCACGCTTAAAATAACACACACTTCCAAGAAACACGAGAGAAGGAGAAATGATGATGAAGGATCGTTTGTTCTTAGTATCAGTAGCTGAAAATGTCAAGATTTAGAAATGTAGGTTCTGGAGATTCTAATTTGGAATATTATTATTATTTATTTTTATGTTTTCATTTTTCTGGTTATTTGTACAGTTTGTGTCATTTACACAAAAGAAACTGTTTTTTTTTAATATGATTAAAGGGCAACCACACCAGAACATCTTAAAATTTAATAAAATACATGTACTGTATATGAGGTGTGTTGGCTTTAATCCAGTATTTGTTTTGCTGTGGTTCAGTATCCCCCTTTCTTTTCTTAACCAAAACCTTATTTAATGTGTCTAGCTCTTTGTGAACCTGAGTATTAAACTTGGCAGAATTACCCCAACATGCAGGTTACCCCTATAGAATTATCTTTCCATCTCTGACAACATGCAAATTGTTACTGAATTGTTACAGAGCATAAAGCCTCCCCTAAAACTGGAGAAACCCAGAGTTTTAATTTTACATCAACCGCTCAAAGATATCAAGCATATAATCCAAAAGAAGGTCATCACGCACAAGAAGATTGTTTGCCAAACCCTTTTAAAAACAATCAAAACCATTTAATTGGATATATGATCCACCTATCTCCCATGTATCCCTACCTTAAAGCATGCCATAGAGGGACCACATCAAGTGGTATATAGAGATGGCTGAACTTCCAAAAATCTGGGAAATGGTCTGGGGAACATGTATAAATATCCAGAACTTTCTTCACACGTGTACTATTTTCAAGCTTCCATGTTAGAATCTGTCTCTTAATCTTTCCCTGAATCTCTTAAAAAGGGTTGCTCGTTACTATACAAGAGCAATCATGCCCAGCATGGAGTGGCAAAGCTTCCTTTCTGCATCAACAAAAGGAGGTAAAAATAAAAATTCAGTTTAAAGTTTCTAAGTTCAGTGGAAAATACTATTTTTAAAATTCTTAGCATTAGTGTGCTGATATTTCAGGTTCTGTAATGGTCTTTCTTCCTTAAATGCACGCTTACATGGAATGTTTCTAACAGTAAAGGTGGCCATACACAAGCAATCTCTATTGCATATGCGGTATGGGGATCGGTTAAAGGCCGATCCCTAAAAATGTACATTTTCTGTCTTTCCCAACTGTAATGCTGACTACAGCCATTTGTCGGCATTGTGGTTGGTCGGTTTCGGTCCCTACACACTGCCTATACTGTTATTCTTAATTATTGTTAATGTGTATGGCCACTTTCATTTCTATTGATTGGCTGTTGGATGGGTAAAGCATTTATTTATACACAGACAAAATGATGAATGGGCAGGTAAAGGTTATTAGGATGGGAAAATACTGCTATTTTTCTTCTAAGTATATGTTTTTGCACTGAACTTTCCCTTTAATCTTTATTTTTCCAATTTGCATTATATTTGCATCATATAGGGGAAAGAGGGCCAAAGGGTTAGACTAAACAAGGAAAAGAGGAAGGAAAAAAACATTCCTCTATGGAAAAAATAAAACAAAAACACATAATTATTATTAAAACAAAATCAGAATTTCATTGTCAAAAACAAAAATTTTCTCATTGAAAATTTTTATTTGGTAATTAATATCCAACATTTTCAATAATATCCTGCAAACAAAGAGGCAGGGGAGAAGTTAGTGTATGTGTATGTGGTGGTGGTTGTGGTGGAGGGGTTTGGTGACATGGCATTGTGGGAGGTGGGCATAGTCGAGGTGTGCATGGCCACAGTGGAGATGGACAGGACCAGAGTGTTAATGTGGTAGGCCAGGGTGTTGGAGAGGATATATACAGGGTAGGGATGGTGGGCCAGGGTGTTGGAGAGGATGGATATAGGGTGATTTACTGAAGAACAGGAGGTAAATGCACTCTTACCTCCCGTTCTTCAGTAAATCTTCCAGGAGAGGAGGAGACACACTGCAAAAGACTGGAGATGCGTCGGAGGCGTCGGGGATTTCGGCGCTGGAGAGGGTCTGTGGGTAAGTGTCTCCTCCTCTACTGAAAGATTTACTGGAGAACGGGAGGTAAGAGATAGTGCATTTACCTCCTGTTCTTCAGTAAATCATTTAGAAACATACTTACTTTTTTGCTGGACATACCCTTTAAGCAAAAACAGGAAGTAGTACTCACTCCTGCCCCCAAAACAGGTACAACCCCCTATAACAGTTTGAAGTAACTATAAAATGGCTACATGGCTGGGTGTGTGGACCTTTATGCTTTGAAGAGTAACCGGGTCATGTAAAGCATAAGAAAAGCATATAAAACTAATTCCATGAAATAAATATTTAATGGGAAAAAGCCTAAGTAATTATGTAGGGGATAATATTTTAAACCGGTAGTTTCCAAGCATAAATAAGCCAGAAATTACATCTTTTCAATTTTAAAACAGAGCAGACTCTTCATTTAGAATGAGGACTGTATTTTTACCTGTTTGCAAGATCCTCAGCATCAAATACTTCGTTTTCCAGTACTGACTCCACAATTGACCTTGCCATGGCTGTGTCATCTGTATATGACAAAGCTACAAACAAAAATATAAAATGTTGCAATGTCTGTTTAATTATAGCAAATAGATTTTAAAAAAGCAAAGAAATACAAAAATGTTAAAGTTTTAATTCTTTATGCAGTCTCCAAATGAACACATTTACAGTGGTTGTAATAAATTATACGTTGTGGCGGTCATTTAGTTTTAGTTCTATGGTAAATATGCTACTACCCTTCTGCTATGGATATAAAACTTTAAACCCCCAACTGCTATAGTTATTTGCAGAAAAACTTAGCCGATCTATACTTACATTGCCTGTCTCTCCCCGGCGTTCTGTACAGCCGGAAGCCACGCCTGTGATTCGCTGCCTCTCAGCCAATTAATAATCTCTAGCCAATCCTTTTACAGGACAGATAAAGCAAGAAAGTACGTGACTAAGGTCAGGAGGTGAGGTCTGACACTGCATATTTTGTTATTTTGTTCTAGTTTTGAAATACATTTATTTCTGCTTACCTATGCAAATTCTTTAAGAAACTAAGCTAGGGGATTTTCGGATATTGAATTTAGAATTCAAGAACTGGAGGAGTGGCATGTCTTAGGAAGGGGCAAGACTGAGGGAGTGGTTTGTGAGTAATGTGACATTTAAGATTAAAATTACCAACCAATCAAAAATGTGATTGATAAACCATACAAAGTAACCAATAGAATGTATAATGTATTGTATAACACAGTGTTAATGAAATAATGATGTCTATATAAACCAATATAACTTCCTAAAAAGAGAGCTCTCACTGCTGTCATAGAGTAAATTATTCTGTGGTAAGCAACAACAATAAACATACTTCCCCGTTTAAAGGGTGTGTACACCAAAAATTTAACCTGTAAAAGAGAACCCCCCAAAACCCCAGTTCCTTTTCCTTCACCTATTGCACTGATGCTCCCAGACTGAGAAAAGAGCCTTACAAGTCCGCGCCTCCTCTGTTACTGCAGCGTGCCCTTTACATGCACGAGCAGCAGCAGCGGTGGTATGTCCATCAGCCATTGGGTGTAATGTCATGGCTGTAATAGATGGCCGTCACCAGGAAGTAGAATGGAACCGCAGCGGTGGATCGTGGACTTGTAAGGCTCTTTTCATTGCCTGGGAGCATTACTGCAAAAGGTGAGTAAAACGGGACTGGGATTTCGGGGGGGTTCTCTCTTACACAGTGCAGCCAGGGAGACCCGGATGTGCTTCCTATGAGTTATAGGAAGGGTTCAGTCTCCCGGGCTGTACTGTGGATGAGTAATCCTGGACAACCGTCAGTTTAGCTTATTTAAAGGAGATGTAATGCCACTGTTGTTTCAGATGATTTCTACTGTTCAGGTCTGTACACTCTGGTTTGGTTTTTCCACAGAAACAACTGAAATTCTTTATTGTTACTGTGATGGGCTTTGAATAGGGAGGTGCAGTGGTATGTATTCTTATAAAAAAACCTCTTAGCTATATTGCAAAGAGGTTTTTATAAGGTTATATACCACTGCACCTCCCTATTTAAAATCCATAGCCTTATGTATTAGTGGATAACGTACCCCCTACTGTAAATTATTAGGATATTCAACAAGGCGTTCCATGACCATATAAAAGCGCAAGGCCATGGGGCAAATACTTTCATAACGGGCATAAAACTCACATCTTATATCTGTATAATTTACTAAAGGGGTAAATTATCCATTATAATGTACCCCTTCCCCCTAATTTAAAGACTAACCTGTGAGCCTGCCTACACAGGACTGGGAATGTAATAATGTAATGGCAAACCCCCTCCACACACACACACCACCAGACTGAGACAGGACACCCCTTTGTACTACAGTCTGACAAAACAGACACACACACACCCCATCGGCCTGCACCAGCCTGACATAACACACTATCTCTGCACAGGACTGTTACACTAACCCCATCTCCCACACACAGAACCACAGGCTGTAGATTCACACAAAACCTTGCTGTTTCAAGAAAAGTAAAGCTACACCAGTAACTCTAACTACAGAAGCTATAGCCATACTCTTTAGTCTCCCTAACTGGGTTAAATAGGATTCAGAGACCGCGTGCACCCGGGGAGACGTGAGAACCAAAAATGCGGCTATAGTTATAGTTACCGGTGCGGCTGTAACATACCCCGCTTGATACAGCACGGCTGATGTTGGTTTCCTCTTCCAGCTGAGCCGTGGGCAGGAGTGAAGGGATGAGGCAGGTTTTTCTTTTTAAAGTGCTGTACTTCCTGGTTATAATCAGTGTGCTACTACGTAGTAGCACACCGATTATATGGATATTATCAGACAGTTGGGTCCCATAGGGATATATAGGGGTATATTTTAAAGAATATTAAAGTAACACACCTAAAATTGAACTGGAAATGAATCCATCAATTTGGAAGTGACAATCCACGGCACACTGTGTGACTGCATGCCATAACTAATCATAACTACTAACCATAACTACTTACCATTAGAGATGGCTGAACTTTCTAAAGTTCGGTCCGTTTTTGAACTTTCGAACTATATGGAAGGTTCGAAAGTTCGAAAACTGACCCATTAAAGTCAATGGGAGTCAAATAGTTCGAAAAGTTTGAATGAAATACAGTCAAAATAACAATGGTAACTTAATGTAAATGGCTGTGGGACCTGGGAAATGGTCTGGGGACGTTTGAATATCCAGGACTTTCAAAAACTCAATTTTACTCTCATGCGCGCTACTTTCGAGTTACTTGAATAGTTCGGCTCGAACTCAGGTTCGAGTCCATCTCTACTTACCATAACTACTAACCATATTTAACCATAACTACTAAGCTTATTTATCTATAACTAACCACAACCGCTAAACAGAGAAGTCTCACCTTCGTTGGGACGTTCCCCCTTCTCTAAAGATTTCAGAAAATCGTTTAGCCATCGCAGAGTCACATATGTGTTTCCCTCAAACACGGACCCCAAACAATCCCCCAGCAAAGCCCCGAGGAGAGCCCCCCGAAAGCGAGAAACTGTAGCAGACATTATTGACAATCCGATCTGACTTCCAAGGTTGGACCGAACGCGGGATACGGACCAATCATTATAGGGCTATTGCTATGAGAGAAGATTAGTTAAGCCAATCAAGATCTTTAGAAGACAATCATGAAGGATGACGGAATTGGTTGGCGGAAGTAAGACGATTTGGCTTTGGAGCTGCATAAACGACGTTTCGTTTTACGGCTGGCAAACTACGGCAAATTTGAAAGAAGGGTCAATTCGTTTGTGTCACTGATCTATCTAAGGTGACAGGGGACGTGGTATGATTCAGTCATTGGCCTTTGTGATATTAACGCCATGTAAAGCAGTTAAAATGAATTTATATGGCATTTTCTTTGAGCTTACATTAAACTGAATTCCCCATACTGTGACACTTCAACCATAAACGATCCAATATAATGGTGAACTTGGCTTTTGCATTAGAGTCCTGCACAGTCTAGTTCTGTTGGCCCTGATCTCTGCTAGTAAAACAGATCACATAAGTTTAAAGGGCAAGTTCACTCCTTTTCTCTGAATTAACCCCCACAAACCCTACATTATTCCCAGCTTACAAAAACATAAACTTTTCTTCGCTGTTTAGGTGTCGCCCCCAAGCTTGTTTCGGGCAAAAAGAGGAGCAGGGAGCCTCTGCGCAAGGAGACATTCCTTTCTGGTCGTGGCTGTCAGGCGATTGGGCATGACGTCACATTGTGCTGGGACCAAGTAGTGGAGCGGCTGTCAGCAGCAGAGGCAGTGTCGGAGCGACGAGGGACCGCCTCAGGTAAGCAAGTTCAGGAGCATTTTTGAAAGCTGGGAATAACCCAAAAGTGGGGTTTGGGGGGGATATAAAATTTAAAGAAAAGTTTTTTTCAGTGGACATGCACTTTTACCTCTGCCTTTCCTGTCACTCCAGATTTAACAGCTTTTTTTACCCAGTGATCTCCATAAAACCTACCAAGGAATGAGTTATCAGGTATCCCACTCCTCCCAGTAGTGGCGGGAGTCTCCCATTTTTGGGGTGGTCTCACGTGAAACCCCCCCAAACTTATGCTACTGTAAGGACCTCTCTCCTCCTCCCCCGGGAATGCCACATTTGCCAATGTGCGTCCAGAACGCCCCTAACTCCACCCCTAGATGTCATCCCCCTCATCATGCCCCTCGCTCACCCCGTAGATGACGTCACGGCCCCCTTCCCCCACCCTGCCAGGAAGCCTCATATGGGTGGGATGTCTGAGTTATAGTTACTATACACAATGGCATCCTATATAATGGTGGGTACAAACGAAGGGACTTTTTGTCCCGCTACTAATGAGCGCTTGGCCACAATAAATGACTGTCGGTGGCAGCAATAGTAGATTGGATCACGTGTTAAAACTGCCTGATATGGCCCTTCCCTAAGACGGTGGGAGCTGCAGTTCAGCTTTCGCATCTAGATATAATTGCCCTTTATCTGCCATAGTGTGAATAGTGTAAGGAGATATACGTACTGCACATTGTCTTGGATTGATAACAATTTATTCTCAGTTCTAGTTATGACAGACAGATCTCTCTTCATTAACAGAAACATTCTTTTTTTTCCAGACTGGAATTCTTACCCCCGAAGTATGGAATTTAGCAGAAGCATTACATTTGGAGTAGTTTGGCAAAGATAAAATAACTTTTACAGATGACAGTAGAGCCTGGTCACTTGAAGAATAGCTTTGCTCAGTGCCCATCAAAACCTCAAAACTTCAAGAGATTTTCTTTCACATAGTGTCTTATCTGCTAGAATGTAATTGGATGAAGACTGTTTCACAGAGGATAGACGCTTGTGCCTTGTTGGTTGGAGCATGAAGGTTGTGTAATAGATCTGCTCTGTACATATGTCAGTTAATACAAGTCAGGAGATTTGCTCTTCGCTGCTGTCCGGTCTGCTAAACTCTCTCAAATGTAATTGGGTGAAGAAAGTGTAGCCCTTTTACAGAAGACAGATAGTAGTGCCTGTTCGCTTGGAGCATGAGGGTTGAGGAATAGACTCCTACATAAAAGGATCTAGCTCAAAATATCTGAGTGCAGAGTAGTGAGGTAAAAGCTAGCTAGGGGCACAACTACCAGGGGAGCAACCCCATCTTCTTATTTTTACCATGACAGATATAGCCTAGAGTCCTGCATCGGGAACAGAAAACACTGTGGCTGCTTGGGAACAGAAAAAGAACACAGCATTGGAGAGGGAGTACAGAGACAGGAAGGGGTGGTGGATCACAAACTTGTAAGTATAAGGTCTCTTGCTGGAAGCAGATTTAATCATTGGAAACAAAACGAAGTCCAGGTTTAGGGGGGGTTTTGTATAACATAATATTTTTTTCCCAGAGGGGTGGACATTCCCTTTAAATATACTTATAGTGCAACCTAGCAAAGTAATTTTTTCAGTGTATAGTTCCTTTAAAGTTATCATTGTTTCAACACTCACACTCCATGTTGTCTCACAGTTTTCACCAGGGAGGGATCACTATTGGAAAACCCATGTTCCTGTAAAGAACCCACACTATCCTGCCATGATTCAATTTTAATATATTATATTACTGCAGGACATGGGTTCATTACTCTGATGGGGTAGGACTTGATACCAGACAGATATATAGCTTAAGGTGAGGTGGCCTTAAAGGAGAAAAAAGTCCTCCACAGAGCATACTTTTAAATAGAGCCTTCATACAACAAAAGGTACTTTACAGCCTCATCCTATTTTTAAGCATTGCTTTAAAAAATTAATAAACGATTAAAGGGCAAGTCCAGCCCCAAAATGAAAACTTACATACAGGTAAATCACCCCCCAAAACCCTAAACAGTAATAGTTTGAAATCTGAAATATATAAGTCTAGCCTGAAATCCTGCACAATGTTCTGTTGCCTGTTTCTGCTTCCTGGTTCTTCCAGTTAGCAACGGTCGGTTATGGATTTGACAGTTGACATCACAGCCAATGACTGAATGTTAATCCCGTCTGCCTCTTCTGAGCATGCCCAGGCTCAGTAAAAGTTTCTAAATTGCTCAGTTTCCATGTGGCCTCTAGAAGCATAGCAGACATACACTACTGAATTCATAGGACAAACTATGATATATCAACATATTTTATAGAGGCCATTCTTTCTAAAAGATGTTCTTATGAGGGTGAAGTTGTCCTTTAACAAACTCACTCCCAGCATTCTCAGAGAAATGGGCACGCAAATGTTTTATTTTCTGTCCCTCTATCATAAATAGAGATGACTTCTTGTCTAGCAAACAGCAGCTATCCTTTTTTATATTGAGAGGGGAGGGGTGAAAGTGAGGTCTAAAGGTGGCCATAAACATGCGATTTCAACAGCATGTGTGGCGATAGATCACATTGGTATCTGTCAGCACACATGCTATGGAGACATGCGGATCCGACCAATCCCCATACACAGTATTGGGATTGGTCGGCCATACACGGTACAATTGGATCGGCTCCCTTAAAGTAAAGAGAGCCGATACCGATACCATGTTGAGGTTTAAGTAGTGACAGAGGTGTGGCTTATCCTACCATCACCGTAAATGTATGCCTGCAATCTTACTTTTCCAATAACCTGTGGTATAGCAAACTTTCTATATATGGCCGCCTAAGTAAAAAGTTCCCCTAAATATGGGCCATTTTTTAAAAAACTTGCAATACCATGAGTTATCATTAATCCAATAGCAAAAGAGAGATACTGCACCTTTATAAATATAGCACATATATGTATGAAAGTGCTTAAGTATTAAAGGATAACTATATTCAAAAAATATAATTTTTAGAAATGGAAAGTACCTGGAGCAGGGATGTAGGATTGATTATTCCTACTTATATTCCTACAATATTATTTCGTTGAGGAGCTACAGCAATGACAATTTTCATTTGCCAGGCTAGTCCTGCACTATTCCTGTATTAAAAATAGTTCTAAAGCCAGGAGGCAGACTGGCAGAATCAGTTTTCTTTGGCCTGGTGCTCCTCACAGAAACAATATTGGGAGGTAGGGATTACCAGTCCAAAACTTAATACACTCTATAGTTCTCCTTTAAAAGTGCTTTAGAAATACATGGGATTAATATACATAAAGTACTACTTAGCATATAGATAAATATAAGATAAGGCAGACATTATCCATCTTATATTTGTTGTATAACACTATCACTTTAATCTCTTTTCTTTTTCTATTTGTTCTGATGAATTTATAGAGATTTAAACCCAGGGTTTTGGGTTTTTTGATATATTAATGATAGCATTGTATAGAGTGTGTGTATATAGTTCAGTCCAAACAACACAGTGAAATGCAACTGTTATTCAGAGCATAAATATGTCACTTCCCTCCAATAGAAACCAACCAAGAGTATATCCATTTCTTTAAAAGTTAGATTGAAACCATCCATCTGTTATATGGTCTGTTAGAGAGGGATCAATATTGGTACGCCTGAATAAAGAACCCAGACTATCCTGCCATGTTTCATCAGTGCAGGACACATGTTAATGGCTTTCTATAGGGTAGGACTTGAGAGGAAAATATACTAGACAGCTATAACTTAAGATGAGGGATTAAAGGAGGAAAAAACTCTCCACAAAGCATACAATAAAATAGAGCCTTCTTGCAACAAAAGGTACATCCTATAAATATTGGAAAAGAGGGGAAAACTGTCTGCTTCCTGTCTAGCAAACAGAAACTAGATTGTCTCTCCTGTTTTATTTTTTTCAATTGAGAAGGGAGGGGGAGACTGAATGTGCGAGACTGAAGAATTTCTGATTGGTTAAACTGGCATGTGTTTTACAAACAGCAAATAATTGTGTGGAATGCAGGGACTTCCTTTAACTTCCTGTCTTGTCATGTACATTTTTCATTTGCAAACAGTGGCACCTGTTGTAAGATCAGAAACTCATTGAAGGTTATTAAAATGCCACTTCCTTTTAGTGTCCATATGTAGACCCTTTAGCACCCTTTAGAGGTGTGGCTAAACCTACCATTTTGAGTTTTCCATTCAAACGTAGGGGTCAAGTTGTTTTAATTGTGTATCATTTGTTTTGTAATTAAAATATGTCAGTAGTAGTACTATACTTTATATAGTGTTATTTGTTATGGTGATTTTAATAAAATAGTAATAATTACACACATACATATAGACATTTCCTATGTGTAATAGGGTTATATACCCCCACCTAGTTAGTTGCTCCTAAAAACTCAGTGCAATCTCTGTAAAAATATAAATATACCGTATTTATACAATATAAAGGATATAATGTAGTGCATAAAGGGGAGGTTCATTGCAAATACATATGCTTTTAAGAAAGAGCAGTATTTTTCCATCCCACTGACCTTACCCAGCCCATCCAGAATTTTTCTGTGTAAAAATAAATGGTTCCGAAGTACTGACTGATCTGTAATAGTGTCCATTATGGTTTTGCCTGTGACCCAGTGCCTGGGTTGATTAGGTTGCTCAGTAGAGATCGTGTGTGACCCATCCAACAGCCAGTCAGTAGAAAATACTGTTAGGGACATTCCTAGGAAGAGTGCATCCTGAAATATCAGATAACTAATCACAACAGCAGGGCATATCAAAGGGTATAAAAGCAACTGGAGGAGAATATGTACAGAATAATTATTTTTTAAAAAATGTTTTTTTTCTATTTTTTTTAAATATAATAATTTTCCACTGAACTTTCCCTTTAAACTGGGTACACAGAGTACAGATCTTTAGCAAAACATATATGGAATCTTTAAAGGCAGCCATACACATGGGTATTACAAGTCTAATCCAACTAATCCTTTACGTAAAGGGAGCAGATAAAATCAAAATGCATGGCTAACAGATCCCCACAACAATTATTTTGCTGTGTTTTTCAAAATATGTGGCTTCGCACAGTCCAAAATAATTTCCTGATAATGAGTATAGGGAATATCATTCGGGGCTGCCAACAGCAACACAGAGAAATTGTCATTCAGTACTGACCGTTTATGATGCTGACAGTAAATGTTTGTCAGTCTCGTGAACATTTGCTTTTCCAACACACATTGACAATACTGTGTTTACTTAAAGGGGAAGTTCAGTGCAAATACATATGCTTTTCAGACAAAAGAGCAGTATTTTTTCATCCCAATGACCTTAATCGGCCAATTCAGCATTGTGTCTGTGTATAAATAAATGCAACCAAAATACTGACTTCCTATTTGCAGGACCCCTAGTAGAGACCGTTATGGTCTTGCCCTTGACCCAGCGCCTGGGTTGATTCAGTTGCTCAGTAGAGATATGAGCATCTTTGACCCATCCAACAGCCAATCAGTAGAAATGACTGTTAGGAACATTCCAAGGATGTGGTGCATCCTGGCAAGAATAAGAACTGTTAGAACCTGAAATGTCAGCTCATTAATGTCAACAGCAAGGAACAGCAAAGGGTATGAAATCAACTGATTTTTCAAAATGGAAGAGAATATGTAAAATAACTAAGAAGGCATTACACAAACTAACAATTTAATAGATATTGATAATTTCCACTGAACTGTCCCTTTAAAGGATAAGCGCACTGTAAAATGAAGTTATGCTCAATTGGAAGCTGCAACTTTAAAAATACATTTTCCATATTTTTTTTCCCTAAGCCCCTCCAGAGCCTACCTTTGTTGGTTTAAAGTTCCCAACATCTTGCTTGTCTTTAGGTTTATAGTTAGCTCCGCCCCTCCAAAAATTTCAGCTGCCTCCTGAATGGTTAGTCGCAATTGTTAATGCCCGGTTGCGCCATGCATGAGCACGTCCACCGCACGCACATGACGTCACGGTGCATGCGCCTTGATGTCTGTGTGCATGGACATGTGTGCATGTGATGTCATCTCGTCGCGTGATGACGTCGCACACGTCTGTGCACGCAGTGACGTCATGTGCACGACCGGGCATTAACAATTGCGGCTTACCATTTAGGAGGCAGCTGAAAATATGGGAGGGGAGGAGCTGACTATACACCTAAAGACAAGCAAGATGTCAGCAAACTTTAAACTTACAAAGGTAGGCTCTGGAGGGGCCTTGGGGGAAAAAAGCTTCCAATTGAGCATAACTTCCTTTTAAGGTACATTTATCCTTTAAGGGTTAAGCATGTTTAGTAGCTACTATGGGTCACCACAGGGGGAGTGAATTTCCCACCATGCAATTCACATATGCCAACTGTCACCATTCCAGCTACAGCAAAACTGCAAACAGCTGAAGAGTTTATGGTAATAGGGCACAGAGGAATGTCATCTGTGTGTAGTTTCCACAAACATATTTAAAGGGTATGTACACTTGGAAATTCTTTTCCCTTTTTCCACCATGTAAACTTCCCATCCATGAAAACTATAATGTGCTCCCCAACCAACACTGTACCATTTTTTTAATCTCTCCACTATTGTTTTTTATATCCAATTTGAAACATATTAAATTGTATCTGTCAAACAAGTGTCTTATCATAAACTCTTCTGCTTAGTGCAGTTTTGTAATTGAATTGGTGACAGTTTGTATGTGTGGACTGCATGGTGGGAAAAGGGTGCTTCAAGCTAGTTACACACACTAGCAATAAAGCCCCAATACCATCAGATATCCATTTATTTAAACACAAGTACAGTAATATGTTTGTGAACAATAATACCAGCTCCTTGTTTTTATATACACAGCTAAAGCAACTATTAATCATAGAGTTATCACAATTAGTTGCCCTTTATTTTCTAATCCTTTATCATTTACTAAATATAACATAAATTTAAAATATGGTTTAGACTTCTGTTGCCTAAATTAAAGTTAATCTATACTGAAAGTCCAAATTGATCCTTTAATTACAATAAAGATAGAATCTGCTAGTCCAACATTGCATTGTACTTTAATATTGAAGATCTGACCTCTGCACAATTGCCCTAGAACCTCTTCCACTCAGCTTGCTAAAGGAGACAGACAGGGTCAGCTAAAACTACCAAAGTGCAATAATGTCCTCAAACTTACAATGGTTAGATTTATTTTAAAGCACAAGGAAAATTAGGAATAGCAGTACATACATTTCCTATAATTATACAAACAAATCGTTAGTATAGTTGCCTTTTACATTAAAGTCAAAAGCCACTAAGCGACTTCTAGCTGATGACTTTTTAGGTGAGAAAGAGTTCGATTAGAGGTTCGGTTAAAAGTATCTGAAGTTGATATATATCTGTCATTAGGCAGTATGAGTTTTCGACGAGTCTCTAAGCATTTATTGTCCAAGCTAAGAGAGTTGTCCTTCCATTTGATGTCCGCTTGTATTCGCGCTAGATTCTTATACAAAGCATCCAGAGCATCCCTATAGGAAAACAATGGAATAATGATTACCTTATCTTAAAGTAATAGCATCTACACCAATAAAAATATGTTTTACCAGGTAGTCTATCATATTCATCAGTTCATTGTGGCTAGATCAAGTGGTAAAACTAACAATACTAAAGTTGGGTACACACAGTGGCAATTCACTGAAATCCATTGGTAAGCTGTGATCAGAAAATAGACAATACTTAGCTGATCTCTTTTAAACTGTATTTGTGGACACATAAGCAGCAGTTGCTATCAACTCTCTATACTTTGGGATCAATTTCAGGCCATCAATTTGCAATCCCCCCCCCCCCCCCCCAAAAAAATTAAGAAAAAAAAACTTCGGAATGCTTTACTAGTTGGTAAGAGGCACCACTCCTCACCTACTCTAAGTTCTAATTGGAGAGTTGGGTGGAAGGAAAGAAAGAAGAAACAGGCAGGGATCTCATGGCTGCTAATCACAGTGGTGACTGTTATAAAGTCTGCAGCAGCTTTTACCTGGAATTTTAGAACTGCTCTCCTCAGTACTATTAGCTGAGCTCATCCTCCCCCCTCCTTCCTTCACCTTCAGTTCATTTGCAACATTTGTTGCTAAGTAGAGTGTGGAGTTAAGGCTCTCTACTCACTACAATGTTACAAATTACAGCTGAACAAGGAAAGCAGTTCTGAAACTGAAAGTGTAAGGATCTTACCTGCCACGCTCCCTCGCCGTTCCGGGACTGGTGACGTCGCCGGCGCCGGACGTCGGCGTCGTGACGTCACCACGTCCGGACGCCGGGCGGCGCGAAGATTCAAATAGGCACTCGCAGAGGGTGCGAGCGCCTATTCGTAGTCCTTGCTACCGGACAGACTGTTTGTCTGCCTGTGTAGCGTTTTCTGCCTTCGGCTCCAGCCTTTGCCTTGCTTGTGCCTCAGCCATTGTTCCAGTTATCATCCCTTCAGCCTGTGCCTCAGCCATTGTTCCAGTTACCATCCCTTCAGCCTGTGCCTCAGCCATTGTTCCAGTTATCATCCCTTCAGCCTTTGCTCAGCCATTGTTCCAGTTATCATCCTCCTCAGCCTGGTGCCTCAGCCATTGTTCCAGTTACCACCCTTCAGCCTGTGCCTCAGCCATTGTTCCAGTTATCATCATCTCCTTCAGCTTGTGCCTCAGCCATTGTTCCAGTTACCTCCCTTCAGCCTGTGCCTCAGCCATTGTTTCCAGTTTATCATCCCCTTCAGCCTGTGCCTCAGCCATTGTTCCAGTTATCATCCCTTCAGCCTGTGCCTCAGCCATTGTTCCAGTTACCATCCCTTCAGCTTTTGGATCAGCCATTGTTCCAGTTATCACCCCTTCAGCCTGTGCCTCAGCCATTGTTCCAGTTACCATCCCTTCAGCCTGTGCCTCACCATTGTTCCAGTTACCATCCCTTCAGCCTGTGGATCAGCCATTGTTCCAGTTTTACCAGCTCTTCAGCCATGTGTTTCCAGCCTGCTGACAGCCCTCCTCCTAAAGGTACAGTGAACTTCGTCCCTCCGGGACTCTATTCCTTACAGTACGAATAGGCCATGGAAGTACCTGAGGAAGCTACAGCCAGTTTAGGCAAGACCTGCAGACTATTTCCCTCCGCATGGACGCCCTTGAGCACCAGCAGAATCAATTACTCAATTTCTGGACTCCATTTCAGCTCGGTTAGCTCCGGGCCCGGCTCCTCCGGTTCCGCCTGCTCTGCCTAGAGAACCCGTTCCCCCCAGAGAGCCGCGAATACCACCTCCTGTGCGGTATGAAGGGGACGCTCAAGCTTGTCGGGGATTCATTAACCAATGCCTTATACATTTTGAATTACAGCCCTCTAACTTTGCTTCGGACCGTGCCAAGTCGGTTATGTTATTGCTCTATTGGGAGGCAATGCCTTGGCCTGGGCATCCCCCCTGTGGAGAAGAATGACCCCGTGGTGAACGATATCTCCTTATTTTTGGAAACTTTCCGGAAGATTTTCGACGCTCCGGGCAGAACTATTGCTGCTTCCTCCCGGCTGATGCAATTACGTCAAGGCTCCCGTTCGGTAGGCAGAATGCCATCGAGTTCCGGACTTTGGCTGCCGAGACTGCCTGAACAATGAGGCTCTGTTAGCAGCCTTTTGGCAGGGCCTGTCGGATCGTATCAAGGACGACCTGGTGTCCCGGGACTCCTCCCACAATGTTAGAGGAATGATTTCTGTGTGATACGGGTGGATACTCGTATCGGGAAAGGCAAGCCGAAGTCCAATAACCGTCTTTTTCCCCCCAAGTTTGTTCCTCGTCCCCAAGGACCGGATCTTTGACAGCTGCTCCGCCCTTGGAGGACCCATGCAGATTGGGGGTACACACATTTCGGCCGAAGAAAACTCAGGAGGAGGACTCATGGGCTTTGCCTGTATTGTGCCGCCCAGGACACTTCGCTAAAGGTTGCCCTTCCAAGCGGGAAACTGAAACCCCTAGACCTGAATAAGGAGTCTCTTCTAGGCAAATTCAAATCTCCTTTCCACAAGAATTCCCTCAAGTCATTTCTTCCTGCTACCCTCATTTTCAAATCCCGACCTTCTCTACCCAAGCCTTCCTAGACTCTGGAGCAGCGGGTAATTTTAGTGATGCCACCTTTGCTTCTCTGTTAGGTATTCCGTTATTTTCCTTGCCTCATCCTCTCCGAGTACTGGCTATTGACGATCAACCATTTCCACAGAATTTATTCTATGTCCTCTACAGAAATTCTTCTTCAAATTGGCTGTCTTCATTGGAATTAATTTCTTTCTTGTCATACAAGTCCCACGACCCCTCTCATTCTAGGACCCCTTGGCTTCGACTTCATAACCCCATCATCAACTGGACAAAAACGAACTTGTTCTTGGAGTCCATCCTGTCTTTCCAGATGTCTTTCCCACCCCAAATCTCTGTTTCTTCTGTTTCCTGTGAAGATAAAAAATTTAAATTTTTACCTCTTCAGTATCTGGACTTTAAAGATGTCTTCGACAAAAGTCTTCTGAGATTCTGCGCCTCCCCACCGGCCCTATGATTGTCCCATCGATTTGTTACCGGTACCTCTCCACCCCGAGGTCGCACCTATCCTCTATCTCCTACTGAGACCACCACGCTATGGAAGATTACATCAAAGAAAACCTGTCTCGGGGCTTCATCAGACCGTCCACTTCCCTGCCGGTGCGGGGGTTTTTTTTTGTGGAAAAAAAGACGAGGACTACGTCCATGCATCGACTATCGGGGTCTCAATAAAATCACTATCAAGAACCGCTATCCTCTACCCCTCATCTCGGAACTTTTTGATCAATTGAAAGGGGCTAAAGTATTCTCCAGCTTGATCTTCGTGGAGCCTATAATCTGGTTCGCATTCGAGAAGGAGACGAATGGAAAACGGCCTTCAATACTAGAACTGGACATTATGAATATCTGGTGATGCCTTCGGTCTTTATGCTCCAGCATCTTTCAAGAATTTGTTAATGACATTTTTCGAGACCTCTTAGGTATTTCAGTAGTAGTTTACTTGGATGACACTTAATATTCTCTCAAGATCTTTCTTCTCATCGTCGCCATGTATGTCAAGTTTTTATCCCGACTACGAGCCAACCAACTGTACGCTAAATTGGAAAAATGTCTCTTTGAATGCTCCCAAGTACCTTTTCTGGGTTATCTGGTCTCTTGCTCAAGGCTTCAAGATGGATCCAACCAAAGTCTCGCTATTGTCATTGGACGCTTCCCATTGGCACTAAGGCTATCCAACGATTCCTCGGTTTTGCCAATTATTACAGACAATTTATTAAAGGGTTTTTCTTCCATCATTGCTCCTATCTTGGCCCTTATCCGGAAAGGAGGCAACCTAGAATTCTGGCTCCAGCCGCCTTAGTAGCCTTCAGAAATTAAAAGATGCTTTTTCTTCTGCCCCAGTACTTCTGCACCCCGACCCCAGTCTACCATTCATCATCGAAGTTGACCCTCTAATCTTGGAGCAGGTGCCGTCCTTTCCCAAAGGCAAAGAGAGAATGGGAAACTCCACCCATGTGCATTCTTCTCTAGAAATTTTCTGCCCAATGAGCTGAATTATGATATTGGGAATCGCGAACTTCTTGCTATCAAACTCGCCCTAGAAGAATGGCGACACTTACTGGAAGGGGCATTACACTTTCACCATCCTCACCGACACAAAAATCTGGAATATATCCAAAACCTTAAGAGATTGAATCCTCGTCAAGCCCGTTGGGCGCTGTTTTTCTCTCGTTTCAATTTCATCATTTCCTTTCATCCTCCGGTTCCAAGAATAAAAAAGCAGACGCTCTCTCCAGGTCTTTCCTTGCAGACGTTCTACTGATAAGATAAAGGCCCCATTATTCCCTCCTCCAAGATCCTAGCCACTATTACCCTCAACTTTGCCATCGGATTCTATCTGCTCAGGATTCTGCTTCTGCTGCCTAACCCCCTAATAAGACCTTGTTCCCCTCTCCCTTCGGAAAGAAATATTCAACAACTCATGAGTCCAAACAGGCCGGTCACCCTGGAGTTCATAAGACTTTCATCTTCTTAATCGGTCAGTATGGTGGCCCTCCTGAGGACAGATGTCAAAAACTTTGTCGCCGCCTGTTCTGTCTGTGCCTTTTCCAAAACTTCCCATACTCTTCCTTGTGGACTACTCCAACCCTCACCTATTCCTTCCCTACCGTGGACCCACCTTTCTATGGACTTATTGGTGAACTTCCTGTTTCTAAGAAAATACAGTCATCTGGGTTACTGTAATCGTTTTAGCAAAATGGCTCTTTTGTTCCTCTTCCTAAATTGCCCTCCTCTGCTGAACTTGCTCAATTGTTCATTTCTCATATTTTCCGTCGCATGGATTACCTATGGAAATAGTGTCCGATCGAGGAACCCAATTCATCTCCAAATTCTGCTGGCGGGCACTTTGCAAACTACTTGGAATTAAACTCCATTTTCATCGGCTTATCATCCTCAGTCTAATGGAGCCGCAGAACGCACCAACCAATGTCTGGAACAATTCCTTCATGCTACATTTCTTACTCTCAAGACAATTGGACTGAGCTTCTGCCATGGGCGGAATTTGCCCATAACAATGCCGTCCACTCTCTACCTCTTACCGAAAATCTCCTTTTTTGTGTTTTTTGGCTTAAACCCCAAAGGGTGTCCACAGGATTTTTTTTGTTCATCAGGACCAGTTCCGGCAACTAACAGTCTAGTTGCAGAAATGTCAGCCATCTGGCAGGCTACAAAGAACTGTCTTGAGAAGTCTGCCCTGGTACAAAAGACTGCAGCGCCGATAGGCGTAGACGTAAACCCCATTATATTCGGTGGGAGATAAAGTTTGGTTATCATCAACTCACATCAACTTACGTGTTCCTTCTCCTAAATTGGGTCCTAAATTTATTGGTCCATTCCCTATATTGGAATTGGTGGGTCCTACGGCAGTACGACTTCTATTACCTACCATCATGAAATCCCTAATGTGTTCCATGTTTCTCTTATTAAGCCAGTGGTGCTGATCGATTCTCTTCCCCTCTTCAGTCACCTGATCCTATTATGATCAACGGTCAACAAGAATTTGAGGTGGAGAAAGTCTTGGATTCCAGATTCGTCAGAAGTTCTCTTCAATATTGGTCCATTGGAAGGATTTGGACCAGAGGAAAGGTCCTGGGTTAAACAGTCGGATTTACATGCTCCCCAGTTAATCAAAACCTTTCATAGAAGATTTCCTGACAAACCTGCTTCAAGTGGTCCTGAGGCCCCCTGTGGGAGGGGGGGTACTGTAAGGATCTTACCTGCCCGCGCTCCCTCGCCGTTCCGGGACTGGTGACGTCGCCGGCCCGGACGTCGGCGTCGTGACGTCACCACGTCCGGAGCCGGGCGGCGCGAAATTCAATAGGCACTCGCAGGGTGCAGCGCCTATTCGTAGTCCTTGCTCACCGGACAACTGTTTGTCTGCCTGTGTAGCGTTTTTCTGCCTTCGGCTCCAGCCTTTGCCTTGCTTGTGCCTCAGCCATTGTTCCAGTTATCATCCCTTCAGCCTGTGCCTCAGCCATTGTTCCATTTTACCATCCCTTCAGCCTGTGCCTCACCATTGTTCCAGTTATCATCCCTTCAGCCTGTGCCTCAGCCATTGTTCCCTTATCATCCCTTCAGCCTGTGCCTCAGCCATTGTTCCATTTACCATCCATCTCCCTTCAGCCTGTGCCTCAGCCATTGTTCCAGTTATCATCCCTTCAGCCGTGTGCCTCAGCCATTGTTCCAGTTACCATCCCTTCAGCCTGTGCCTCAGCCATTGTTCCAGTTATCATCCCTTCAGCCTGTGCCTCAGCCATTGTTCCAGTTTATCCATCCCTTCAGCCTGTGCCTCAGCCATTGTTCCAGTTATCATCCCTTCAAGCCTGGTGCCTCAGCCATTGTTCCAGTTATCATCCCTTCAGCCTGTGCCTCAGCCATTGTTCCAGTTACCATCCCTTCAGCCTGTGCCTCAGCCATTGTTCCAGTTACCATCCCTTCAGCCTGTGGATCAGCCATTGTTCCAGTTACCAGCTCTTCAGCCATTGTTTCCAGCCTGCTGACAGCCCTCCTCCTAAAAGGTACAGTGAACTTCGTCCCTCCGGGACTCTATTCCTTACATGAAAGTAAAAGCTGTCAGGAAGATGCTAGGGTGAAGAACAGTTTCAACAAAATAGGGGCCTTCCCTTAGTTCTTTGCCTAGGTGGCCTATGACTAAAAACGGCCCTGCATGCACATGTCCAATAATCAGCTAATACTATTGGATCTAATGGGATTATCAGACATATGTGTTCCCAACTTTATAAATTAATTTAATTTTTTCATGTTTATTGCACATTTTTAAATATCTAGTATATTATATGATATTTGTAATTTCTGCTTCATTATTTATGTTATTTTTTAAATTAACCTAGGGCTGTAAATATGCACTAACGTTGGATGCATTTGCTTGTGCACCGCATCACAATGTGGGAGGGATGTAGGGGGCGCGCGCATGTGGGGGGGGGTGGTACGCATGTGAGGTGCATGTGCTGCGGGGTTTGCTAGTATATTATGCAATGACAACAAACAGAAAGAAAATAAGTCTAAAGGTCCCTTATGGTTAATTTAAGGTTGGGCAGTATACCTACAGTATGCTACAAAATATAAATATGCAGGATTTAAGGTTTTAAGGAGAGTATAATTGTGGAAGTACCTGTATGTCTAAGAGAGTATAAGTGTGTGTGTGTGAGTGACTGTCTGTGAGAGAGTATAAGTTTGTGAGTGCCTGTCTGTGCCAGGGCCGCCTCTATAATGAGGCACGGTGAAGCACATTAGAGAGCAGTACCCTGTAAGGAGGCAGCAGTTTTGATGGCCCAGATGCCAGGGGGCCCAAAAATGCCATTTGTAAATAAACACACACTTTCGGGAGGTACTATCACTTTAAATAGCAGGGGAAGCAGTGACTTTCATTGCACAACAGAATGCAGCTACGACTCATCCCCCTCCCTTCTGACTGGCAATTGATTTGATCAAAATCAATGTTTGTCAGCCCTGCAGATTAAAAATCAATGTTGGGCATCATTTACCAGTCACTGTGGGCATCTAATACCAGCCACTGTGGGCATCATTTACCAGTCATGTGTATAAAGCCCCTCCTCCCAAAGCATCACCCACTTTTAATTATAAAACCACACCCCTTCTGGAGGCACGTCGAGGGGGGGGCAGCATTATATTTTCATATGCCAAAAAGTCTAGAGACGGCCCTGTGTCTGTGAGAGTATGTGTGGGAGTACCTGTATATCTGAGAAAGTGTAAGTGTGGGAGTGTGTGGGAGAGAGTGAGGGGGTTCCTGCATGTCTGAGTGAGTGGAAGTGTGCGCAAGTGCTTGTGTGTTAAAAGGAGAGTGTGTGGGGGTACTGGTGTGTCTGAGAAAGTGTAAGTGTGTGTGTGTGTGTGAGTGAGTGCCTGTCTGTGAGAAAGAGTGTGTGGGTGTACCTTTATTTCTGAAAAGAGTATAAGTGTGGAAGTACCTGTATGTCTAAGAGAGTATAAGTGCCTGTCTGTGAGAAAGAGAGTATAAGTGTGTGAGTGCCTATCTGTGAGAGAGTATAAGAGTGTGAGTGCCTGTCTGTAAGAAAATTAGTATGTGTGGGGGTTCCTGCATGTCTGAGAGAGTGGGATTGTTTGTAAGTGCTTGTGTGTTAAAAACAGAGTGAGTGGGGGTACCAGTGTGTCTGAGAGAGTGGAAGTGTGTGTGAGTGCCTGTCTATGAGAAAGAGAGTGTGTGAGTACCTATATTTCTGAAAGAGTTGTGAGAGTTGCCTGTCTGTGAGAGTGTGTGTGTATGTCAGAGAGAGAGTGAGTTTGTGGGAGTACCTGCATGTTTGAAAAAGTGTAGTTCCCTGGTGGCGATCAGGTGGAGGCACCCTGTACTGCAATGTAAGGTAGTTTTTTGGGGGGGCGTTGTGGTTTGGGGGGCCCCATCCAAAATTTTGCAATGGGGCCCAGTGATTTCTTGCTACCCCCTGTATATACACACACACAGAGTATGTGTGATGAATACATCAAGATTATATATACATCTTCCTAGGAAAGTAAATAATCCTAACACCTGTATTTCCAGTACGGTACCAGTGTCTCAATATTTTGCACAATAGCACAAAAATTATGTTATTAAAGGTGCTTTACGAACACTAATAAATTACAAAACAGATTTAAGAAATATTTCGTCTAGAGGTGCAGTATATGTTGTCCCATATATATCCAAAATATAAAATACAGACTTTGGGAATATATTACAAAATAGCAAAACCTTTGTTTAACTGGAAGGATCATAAATCCACACACAACTTACTGTGACTGAACTAGTTTTTCTTTCAAGGAAGCGATAGTGCCTTCAATTTGGTGGACTTCGTCTGTTAAACCATACTGTACCTGAGACAAAAAACAAGATTTGAGGCTAGGTATCAACACATAGTACAGAAAAAGTAACTATTAATCTCCTCCATACCTGATCCCTACAAAGTTCCACATTGGGTCTATACAATCGTGTCTCTAGGCGAGTATGAGCCAACTTTAGAGGGCCTTTCTTCTCTCTTAGGTCTGCCTCCAGGCGCTTAATATCCTCTTCCATTTCCTCTATCTCCTCTTTAGTCTGTGGTAACATTGATTAAAAAAAAGTCTGAATCATTGTAAAAGCCATTAATACTCACGGGAAGAGATGCTGTACATTTCCTCATAACAAAATTACCTGACCGTGTTCCTGCAGTAATTAATTTAAAATTTAAACAATACCCAGCATTTATGGCATTGTCAGGTAAGCTGCAACAGTGAGCGGGGGCTGTATACTTGATTCAGTAGGAACTCATAGGGCTATGTACCTAGAGCCGATATCACACTTTATTGCCCTCTTAAGGAAAGACACCGAGATGATAGCAGCTCTCTGTGCATTGTGAATGGGGTGTGCCACCATGTTTTTGCACAACCGTTATTTCTGTCTTAAAGGGGAAGTTCAGTACAAATACATATACTTTTCAGAAAAAAGAGCAGTTACCTTAACCTGCCCATCCAGAATTGTGTCTGTGTATAAATAAATGCAACCAACATACTGACTTCCTGTTTGCAGGACCCCTAGTAGAGACCGTTATGGTATTGCCCTTGACCCAGCGCCTGGGTTAATTCAGTTGCTCAGTAGAGATCTGAGCATGTTTGACCCATTCAACAGCCAATCAGTAGGAATTACTGTTAGGAACATTCCATGGATGTGGTGCATCCTGGGAAGAAGAAGGACCGTTAGAACCTGAAATGTCAGCTCACTAATGTCAACAGCAGGGAACAGCAAAGGGTATGAAATCAACTGATTTTTCAAAATGGGAGAGAATATGTAGAGTAAATAAGAAGGCATTACACAAACTAACAATTTAACACATATTGATAATTTCCACTGAACTGTCCCTTTAAAGCCGTTTTTAATTCTTGGTATTTCGGTTAATGCAATCTTAAGGCAAAAATAGCTGATATCGGCTCTTGGTTCATAGCCCTTTCAGTTTCATAGTGCAAAACGTACCTTAACCCTTACTGCAACGACTGTGTAATGTCCAAATGTTTTGGACTTTGTGCAGGCCCTAAAAAATGAGATAATTAATCCCACATTAATCTGACACTCATTTTCACAGTTATGGATTTTGCTGCATCTCCCCTATAATGTTTAAGTATTTAAAGGGACAGTTCAGTGGAAATTATCAATATTTGTTAAATTGTTAGTTTGTGTAATGCCTTCTTAGTTATTCTACATATTCTCTCCCATTTTGAAAAATCAGTTGATTTCATACCCTTTGCTGTTCCCTGCTGTTGACATTAGTGAGCTGACATTTTAGGTTCTAACGGTCCTTCTTCTTCCAGGATGCACCACATCCTTGGAATGTTCCTAACAGTTATTTTTACTGATTGGCTGTTGGATCGGTCAAAGATGCTCAGATCTCTACTGAGCAACTGAATCAACCCAGGCGCTGGGTCAAGGGCAGGACCATAACGGTCTCTACTAGGGGTCCTGCAAACAGGAAGTCAGTATTTCGGTTGCATTTATTAATACACAGACAAAATGCTGAATTGTCAGATTAAGGTCATTGGGGTGAAAAAATACTGTTCTTTTTTCTGAAAAGCATATTTCCACTGAACTTCCCCTTTAAAGCAATATTTAAAGCAATAATATACATGTATTTTAAGCAAATGTGTCCCAATGAATCCAGTCAAGACCCTCCTTACATTTTTCTCCTGCCATTTCAGTTCAGTCTGAGCTCTCTCAAACTCATGGATCCTTTTCCGGAATGCAAACTCCACAGCCACCCTTTGCGCTTCATATTCATTGTTGGTCTATTAATGGCAAAGATACTTGGTAAAATTGTGCATGTAGTTTAATTTTTAAAACATCTTTAGGTTAAAGCAAAAAGGTTTAAACATTTTTTAAAAAAAGAGTATCATTATTTAAACATTTGAGTATAACAATTGAGTATAAACATCTAAACAGACTTGTGTTAAAAGCAAAAATTAGATCATGTCTAATAACTAGTAATTACCTGTGCAATTGTCAAGGCAATAGACTCCCTTAGTCTTGCCGATGTTCTACATTCAGCCTCTGCTCGATCTTTACTGTAACGGCTAAACTGTTCCCATTCCTGTGGTGTGGTGGTTCTGTTGAATAGACATGATCATCGTTTTGGTCATATATTTATTTCAAGCAGACCCGATGAATTCACTTTCTTCATATAGTTAAACAGAAAAGTGTGCACTCTACCTTCAATAGTTCCATCTGCCTGGGTGCTTCTGGTTGTTGATTCACAGATATCCAATTAAAGGATAAGTGCACTGTAAAATCAAGTTATGTTCATTTGGAAGCTGCAGCTTTAAAAATACCGTTGTCATATTTTTTTTTTTACCTATGCCCCTCCAGAGCCAAGCTCTGGGCCTTGAAAGTTGCTGACATCTTGTTACTGGTTTGCTGAATGTTAAGCTCCGCCCCTCTGAGATTTCCTCTGCTTTCTCCTGCTTGAGCCTCAAACAGTAATGCCTGTGAGTTCCGTGCACTCTCCTGCTTGAGCCTCAGACAGAAATGCCTGTGAGTTCCGTGCACACGCACGTGCACGGAACTCACAGGCATTACTGTTTGAGGCTCAAGCAGGAGAAAGCAAAGGAAATCTCAGAGGGGCGGAGCTTAACATTCAGCAAACCAGTAGCAAGATGTCAGTAACTTCCAAGGCACAAAGCTATGCTCTGGAGGGGAACAGGTAAAAAAAAATATGGCAACGGTATTTTTAAAGCTGCAGCTTCCAAATGAACATAACTTGAGTTTACAGTGCACTTATCCTCTAAGAGTTTCAAAAACCCAAAAATGTTTCTGTAGAAGGAAGCAAGCTTCTGAGATTTATGGCATTCTTACCCATTCAGGACACGGGTTGGGTCCACTTTAAGAGAAATGTTTGGAGAATTTTTATTAAGAGACAGGCAGGTCTGATCTATTTCCACGGTCTCTGTCTTGCTTCGCTGGTCCCAGTTTAGTTGGTGTTTTGCCTCTTGCAGTAAACTGGAAGAGAAATCTAAAATTATAGCTAAAGATTTGCAAGACTAATAGTACCAATTAGATGTTTGAAGCCAGTCAGACAACACTAGAAGCCAATTTAGCTGTTTAAGTAGCTTTAAGGCCACTTAGGACTGACAAATGGGTGCTTCAGCCAACAATAACATGCTGATCCTTTAGAACTGATCCCAAAAGACACACAATGTGTATAATAAATGCTTGCTTTGCCCGGAATTTCTACATGTGTGGCAACTCCTGTCTGCAGCATTTTGGATCTGTCTTGCTGGATCAACGAATTGCAAGGAGGTGACCTACCACATACAAGTGAATGACATTCATAGTATTCGATTCCTAGTCCCTCCTGGCTGACATAAATTACCCGTGTATGGGCCTTATGTCTGTTAACCTAGTAGAACTCTTAGAAACTTTTCCAACATAGATTGACTTAGAACTAACCCATTTATAGCAACCAACAATAATAACGAGGTAGGAACTAGGCAAAGGCAGGAACCACTGCAAATGGCTTGTTTTATTGACACAACATATTTTGGGTACACTGCCCTTTATCAAGTGTGACTCCAAACCTCAGAGTCTCCAATAAAGCAGGTAACAACAGGATATGACATAAACTGACCACACACCCCAAAAACACCAAAGAACCACAAATAGTTAAAGTCCAGGTGAAACAATAGTCCATGTGCACGGGTAAGTCCATAAAGTAGTACGGCTCAAGGAATCTTCCACCTCACAGAGGAAAATAAAGGACCCTGTAAATAGAAACATTAAAAACATATACTGCAGATCAAAAAAAAAAAAAATTCCAGTTTAAAAGAAATATTTTCACCTTTTTGTTTATTTCAACTTGATAAATAATGGAAAATGTCCTAGACAGTCGAGAACTCACTTGGTTCATAATGCTACAATGTATAGCTGGCTCTACAAATGGGGTAGATAATCGCATAAAGGGCAAGTAATGTTATCAAAGGCAAATAATGTATATCATACAACAATCCCCATTGGTATATATATTGAATATTAGAATGAAAACTAAACCAGAGACATATACTGATACTTCAGTGTCCCGTCACTTCTCTACTTTAAAACATAATGTACATCAATTGAGATGGGTAGTAATTGAGGAAGTTCTCCAGGATCAGAGAGGGAGAGATTTGACTAAGAAAAATTATTTATCAAGTTGTTATACTTCTTTTAAACTGGAATTTTTTTTTTGATCTGCAGTATGGTGTATTTTTTTTAATGTTTCTATTTACATGGTCCTTCATTTTCCTCTGTGAGATGGAAGATTCCTAGAGGCGTACTACTTTATGGACTTACCTGTGCACGTGGACTATTGTTTTACTTGGACTTTAACTATTTGTGGTTCTTTGGTGTTTTGGGGGTGTGTGGTCAGTTTGTCATATCCTGTTGTTACCTGTTTTATTGGAGACTGAGGTTTGGAGTCAGACTTGATAAAGGGCAGTGTACCCGAAACATGTTGTGTCAATAAAACAAGCCATTTGCAGTGGTTCCTGCCTTTGCCTAGTTCCTACCTCATTTATTATTGTTGTTTATTATCGTTCAGCATATGGATGGATGTTTAGAGGTCTTAGGAACACATCACCTTTTTGTTTATTTCATTTATAGCAACAGAAGGATTTTCAAACACCAAATTCATCCCGTTGATTTATTAACATTAGCAGGGACATTCACAGAGAGGTGATGCGGAGCCACATTGCTATTTTAAGGGATTAAAATCACGCTAACTGTTAACCCCTGCATCTTATATAACTATCTAAAGGTACAGAAATGCTCATTCAGTTAGGCAACGAGCCACAACCAAAGGCACATACATGGAACGATTGACGGCTGAAACAGACATTCATTACACGTTGTGTTCTTTGATGGTCGCACATTGTCTGTCTTTATTTATTCATTAATGATAAACTTAAAGGGCACCTATAGTGAAAAAAACACATTGGCCTATTGCAAAGTTAAATTCATGTACTCTGTGCTGCCTTTCTCCTACCTTTGTCAGTGACTGTTTTTCAATGGTGTCAGATCTCTCTGCAGCACTCCCCCTTCCCCCTCCCTTCTGTTACCTCCTCCATGTATCAACTCCGGTGCAGTAGTAATAAAAGTTCAACATCTTGAAAAACACACCTAAGCACAGTGGCCAATAGAAAGCAAGATGTCTTGGAGAAACAGCAGAGAAGGGAGAACAGTACAGTTACTACTGCAATACGATCTCTCTCTTTGTGACCCATCATCAATCAGTGAAAGCTATGAAGAAGGGGGGTCAAGTGCAGCCTAATCTCTGCAGTCAAAGCTACATCTCCCCCTGCTAATACTCTTATCTCTATGTTTGTGCAAACAGAGCAGGGAGGAGCGAGGGACTTGAGCAGGGAAGAGGATCACGTCACAGGGATTTGATTGACAGTACAAGTAGGAGTAGAGGAATGCAATCACGTATTCTTCGTGATTCTTCTATCGTACTTGTGTATCTCGGTACAGAGAAGGAATCTGAAGTGATGACACTCTGAGGGTTGGGGAGAATTATAGAACAAATGGAAAAAAGTTAATTTTCTCACTATAGATGCCCTTTAAAGAACTTTTTGTTGTTTGTCTTGCTTTCTTCGCTTTTCTTACTTTATTCAATTTTCTATATCTATTTTAGCTAGCTTAATTGCTTTCTTGTTACCCTTATTACAGTTTTTACCTCAGAATTAAGCTACGTGTATTTTTTTTTTTTTACGCTTTTTACCTTTGTACATTAAAGGGCATGTCCACCCCCCAAAACTATATTTTAACCCACTACTGGCCCCACTGTGTAGTGTAGAAAAATCCTTACCTCACATCCTTGCTCCAAATGGCTTCCCTGCAATGGCTGTTTAAAGTCCCAAAAAACGAAGACCAGGAGTCTGTTTGTGTCCCAAATCGTCTCTGCCTCTTGTCTCTCCTCCAGGAGAAAATTGACATGCGCACAGAAGCCCTCCTCCCATCCCTCTCTTTTCTCCCTCCCCCTAACTCCAATCCCCTTTTCTGTAGCATAGGGCTCTCTCCCCCACCCCCAACCACTTTACAACTTTGTCAAAAAACTTAGCCGATCACTTCTTACTTTGCCTGTTTCCCCCAGCGTTCTGTACAATGGAAGCCACATCCGCGATTGGCTGCCTCTCAGCCAATCACTGACGAGGCTGCCGGTCTGGCCCCTTGCTTGCAGTTTCAGAACGCCGGGGGAAAGAGGCAAAGTAAGTACTGATCGGCTAAATTTTTTGACAAAGTACTCTAGCGGTTGGGGGTGGGAGCCCTACACTACAGAAACTTTTTTAAAAAGGGGTGGACATGCGCATTAAGGGTAAACATTTAGAAGTGTAATATTTTAATAAAGAAAAAAGTTCTTTGCACCCTACATTTACCCCAACAGGAATATATTATACGTTCCTCATTACATCTGGAATAAATGCAACAACAAAACAAAACTCATCCCATATCCCTCGATACACACACCCCTATTTCACACACCACACTTTGGCGGTCAATGATGAAATATGGACAGGGTTGGGTATAAGAAGGTTGTCAGACACAATTACCCCAGCAGGCGATTTGCTACCATGGTCGGATGCACAATCAAAATTTAAACTCCCACAAAATCTATGGTACCCATATACAACAAGAATATTATCTTATGCAAGATCTATACTATCACAAATCACATCACATCGACCAAACTATGAAACACATAGCACCGCAAAGATCCCACAAAGAGGTTCAATCTCCTTTCTATACAAACTAAAATGGCATAACACACAACCCATTAAAGCCCAACCAATCCTGAGATGGGAAACTAGGCTACACCTATGCCTAGAGGAATCCCAAAGGTGTAAAAAAAAAATCCCATTCAGAAAGATGCACCTCAAACATACTAATAAAAGAAAAAACATATAAAATCATGTACGACTGGTACGTCACCCCGGCCTTCTTACACAAAGCCATTCCATCTATTTCCCCCCTATGCTTCAGGGGCTTCCAGGAAGAAGCAGACCATCTCAACAGTTAGTGGCAATGCACTGAAGTCAGAGCTATTTGGCACATGGGTGAACAAATAATTAAACATGTATTCGACCAAACATTACAACTAACCCCATTGATAACACTATTTAACAACCCCACCTCCCCACCCCCCAAAGGCTATAATACCCATGCATGCAAATTGATAGCTATAATATGTGGTGTAGTAAGTTCAATAGCAAAAACTTGGAAGGGGGGAATAGTGACTATAAAAGAGTTAATTAACAAAATATGGTGGGTGGATGATGGTGAACCCTAGAAATATATCACAATATATTGTCTATACTATATTGTCTAATACACGATGGGGGGGCCGGCTGGGCCCCCGTCGGCCGCTGGGACCACCTCCGCTCCTTCCCTAGACTTCGCATCTTCAAGAAACTCGAATCCAACAGCCAAAGCATGAAGCACTCAACCTATCTATATCATAAGAATAACGCAAACACTGATATATGTATAACAACATTTTTATTGTAATAATTTATGGCACACAGTTCATCAGTCCTTAAATGGACATGTTTTCTTTACCTTTTCATATTCTTTGTATATTATTTAAATTTCATAATAAAAAAAAAGCAATGAACAAAAAAAAAAGAAAAAAGTTCTGTGCACAACATACCTGAATAGGTGTAGATGTCTTGGTTAAATAACAATATATCATGGTTATTGAAGGGCATGTCCACCCAAGAAACAGGTGACTTGTCAGTTATCTGTCAGCAACCCCAACTGCTATTTTTATCAGTTTATTAAATTTTTCACCAGATATTTAATGATAACTTCTGCTTTGTTCTGGCAAAGGAATCTGTCTCCTCGTTTTGCTCAGTGAGCTTTTTATAGGCTTGAGAATGTGCAGAGGGGGCATCAGGGGAAACTGCAATCGGTTATTTGCAGTGATATCAGCAGCCACAGCCTTGATTGACAGCATGGAGAAAGAAGGCAGCTTACTCTGCCAAAATGGAGACAATATAGATCCTTAAATTTCTGGTTATAAATCCATGTAATAAGCTAATAAAAATAGCAGTTAGGGTTGTGGGCAGACAGCTGACAGCCACCAGTATTTTGTTTTTACGATGGACATGCCCTTTAAGCTGCCTATTATTTTCATACATATAATCCACAAAACCTTTGTTAGATACAGTATAATTAGATACAGATCCAACAAAGCATCTTTTCTAGTAGTAAAAATGCTAATTACTTTTGCTGTATTGGCAATTTAACCACTACAATCTATGTCAGGGTAATTAAAATCCAACATGAATAGAACATGTCAAAAATTGCAGCTTTTGCAATCTGCAATTATTATTAAAATAATTCAACATGTAAGGTGATAGTAAAATGGGGGTACTTAGTTAGCCTTATCCAAATTCTATACACAAGGAGTGGGCCCTCGTATATGTTGGAGACAGGGTGTTACTACCGTTCTACGTAGAATGCAATAAATGGGCACCAGTGGTTCTTGAAGACAGTATCTTATTTATTAACAAAACAATATTAATAAGGCATTGCAATTAGCAAAATAGAGGTATAGGGTAACTAAAAAGTACTGGTAGTTAATGTAAAGCTGAAATTCATTAGTGCATCCTTACCATAGCTGCTCAAAGGCCTCACTGATCTTTTGCTGCAAAGCTTTTCGGATACCTTCTATAACTTCCACTTCCTTGTGCAGTTCATCCTCAACAGGATCCTTCACTAGGTCAATTTCCCTCCGGCTCTCCCGGATAGTTAAACATTCTATAGCTACATCAAGAGGGATGTTTTTGGCCTGCAAGGCTCTCTCTGCTTCATCTCTGATCTGTTTAAATCCAAAGTAAAAAGTAGAGTACTGTGATACTTAATGGACTAACAGTTTATTTTAGTAGACAAGCTTTCGAGGGATCAACCCTCTTCCTTAGGTCAGAGCAGTACTGAAACAAATTTAACAGAAAGGGAGGGGGGGATGCTGGATGAGAGAAAAGCAGACACTGAGAATATGCACATATTTTTACTACATATATTGGACTAATACAGCAAAACAATCATTATTTTTACTTTAAATCCACATTTTATTTACCCAAATGTAGGTGATTTCAGAAACTCACATGACTGCTAAAGATTTGTTTACAGTAGTTATATCACTAGTTATTTTTGTTCTTTGTGTTTATTATCCCTATTATAAAAGGAATTATACACTAAAAAAATTACTTTGCCTCACTTCAGTCTATAAATGAATACATGTAAGCAGCACTTGCTCTGTTGTGTTTGTATTGCCGCCATGACTTCAGTCCGGTAAATCATTTGCTTAAGATCAGTCCCTCAATCCCCCAGCCAGACTCTCTGACTCTCTGTGAGGGCAAGCATGCTCAGTAAGCCCTATGAGGCAGTATTGGGAGAGGGAATTTCCCACCATGCAGTTCACATACCAAGTGTCACCTTTCCAGCAAAAGCAAACCTATACATAACAGACAAGTTTATGACACTAAGGCACTTGATTGACACCTGAAATGTAAGATGTTTCAGATTGGCTATCTAAAGATATAGGGGACAAATGCCAGGCAGAACTCACCTCAGATAAAGCATTTATTTCAGCGTCTACTTCAGATAAACATTTGTTTAGCACTTGGCGCCATTTCTCCACTTCATCTATTCTTTCTACAAAGCGAGTACTGTTATCGTGTTCATCCCACTTTGTCTAATCAGGAAAAATAAATATTATTACAGATACAAACCTGTATGATCTCTTAATAATGCAAATGTAACAATATGTGCTTCAAGAGATTCATATCTACGAAAAGAATTCAACGCAAGTGTTTTAATCCAAAAATAAAGATGCATGCAGCAAAAACTATGAGAGGGAGATCAAAAATGAGGATGCATGAAGAAACCATAAAAAGGATGCAGGAAAAGCAATGGTTAGTCATTTAAATATGTTTTTATTGAATGATAGAACATGGTATACAGTACATAGTTATCAGCAATTACAGATGTTCAATATAAGTAATTTACAATAGATTGTATATCATATATCCTGCAAGGGGTTATATATAATATTTAATATAGATCAACTATATACAAAGACGTATGCCATTTGGTAAGGTCTTCATTGTAGTGCATCTCTGAATATGAAAAGGGGAAAGAGGGGGAAGGAAGGATGATGGGGCATCACCGCTAGGACTGGATAGATTTAAGTGGTTGTATCGTAACTGTCAATCCATGTTTTCCAGATTTTCATAAATTTGTTCGGACACCCTCTTTTATGGTACAATATTTTGGGGTATGCTAGTGCTGCATTAATTAATGTTTTCCATTGTACTATTGATGGAGACTCGGGAGCTGTCCATTTGAGTACTATGGTTTTACGAGCGTAGAATTGTGATTCAGTTAGGAAGGTTTTATGGTATTTCGTCCCATAATCCTCCTCAAGTATACCCAGTATACAAGTTTCACACGTAAATACATTTAAATCTGTTTAGAAAATTAAATTCTTATTCTTACAAATGTGTGAGTTTATAATTGCTGTGCAAAATCTGAAAACAAAGGTCTGTTTAATTGTTGACTGACTTAAGGTTGAATAAAGACACATGTCCATCCAATCCAACCCATTTACCAATATCCTCATTTCCTGCCTAACTGTTGATCCAGAGGAAAGCAAAAAAAAAAAAAATTCCTTCCTGACTCCAAGTGGAAATCGGAAATTTCCCTGGATCAACTCTATTTTATGAATCAATTCCAGTAACTTGCAACATTCCTTGTTTGCAGAAACTCATCCAGCTTTTTTTTTAAACTGACCAGTGAACCTGCCATAACAACGTCCACTGGAAGACAGTTCCATAGCTTTACCGTTCTCACAGTAAAAAACCCTTTCCGAACTTGAAGCCTAAACCTTTTTTCTTCAAGTCTTAAGGGATGTCCACGTGTCCTCTGACATGTTCTATTGGTGAAGGCTTTCATTTGACACTAACGTGCTCGGAGACCACCGTTACCATTTAAGGGATTTCCAATCGTTGCCCTCGATTGGAAATCTGATCGGAAGAAAGTCTGTGCGTATATAGCTAGCTTAATCTAATGTCTAAAGGTGCCCATACATTAGTACTTAACCACCAACTGATCCGTGACATTCAATCAATATTGAACTGCCTTTTCCGTTCAACTTCGTGACCGACATACGATCACAAAATGAATGTAGCCAAATGGGACCTCACGATCGTATTTCGGATGCGAAGTAAAACAGAAAAAGGCAATTTCAGAAAGTAGTGCATGTAGTAGTATATGGGCACCTGGAGTCTATGTGACTGTCACATGATGAGCTGTGTAAAAAGCTCCCCCCGAAAAAAACTACTTATGGATCTGCAATCACTCTCTGGTGTCTGGTTGGTGACCTTAAAAAAAAATAAAGCTTAATGGGAGGAGATGAGCTTAGAAATAAGAGGAGCAGCAACACTCACTTTTGTCGGGCGAAACGGCCCTTCGGTCAGGGCTCGTTGTTGATTGGGGAAACAAACCCCGACAGAATGCCCGCTTCGCCAGAAAAAGTAGCACAATTATCGTCCGCAACGGTCGTGAATAAACACTGAACGCTGTGGGTCGACCCCCGCAATCACACGTGTGTATGTGCGTGTCATTGCTAGCATTTCTAAAGATAAAAATATAGCAGACAATGTCAGAGAATCACCTGAAATTAAATTTTAATAGATTGTTAAGCTAAATATATAGCCTTGTACAGATGTACAATCTTACCACCGACGAACTGTCCCCGAGTGCAAGACACACAGGCGACGAATGGCCAATAATGGCATGTATGTATGTGTTCGGTCAGGGGTCCTTCATTGATGGCGGATCAAAGAACGCCTCCCCACAGAACGGATACACACATTCGTGATTATTGGGCGAAACGAACGATTGTCGTGCTTGTACCTTGTGCTCGGGGTCCTTTGACGGAAGTAAGATTGTACATCTGTACTGTGGTGATATTAAGCACAATGTTTAATATGAATTACCTGTGTTTAAATCTGCCTATTCCAATTATGCGCCAAAGACATAGAGCATACAACAGTAAAGGCAAGGCTACATATGTTCGTTTTCTCTTGTGCTTACTATCTCAATTCACAAGCACAGAGCAGAGCAGTGCATGTTAATGTCTGTGGCCACATTGCATGAGTTGGGCTGTGATGCGTTTTCGAGCGCATGCAATTACATTTGTTTGTGGAACCATTACAAGTCTAGTTAGCATATAAATAAACATTTGTGAAAAGCATTCCATTTTACTGTAGAACAATATATTTAATGACTTTTTATTTAGGGACCATGGTGATTTGATTCCAGCTGAAGCCTGTGACATCTCTGGGATTAATACATACAGTGATCCAGGAAAATTTCCGATTGCCACTTGGAGACAGGAAGGAATTTTTTTCCCCTTCATATATTTGGTGGTTTTTTTTGCTGTCCTCTGGATCAACAGTTAGGCAGGAAATGAGGATATTGCTAGATGGGTTGCACTGGATGGACATATGTCTTTATTCAACCTCAAATACTATACTATACTATACTAGATAATGCTCTGCATATAAATACAATCATAAAACGAGAAAAACTAAAAAGATTACAGGATGTTGTTAGGACTACTGACTATGCTGGGAAATCAAAACAAACACAAATGCAATGCCAAATTATAGAAGAAAAAAAAAAACATCCCCACTAAAGTTTTTATCATATCTACAACACTACATTTCCCTACCATATGATTTAAGTTAGCAGCCTTTAAAGGGACACTATACTGAAAAAATTACTTTACCTCATCTTAATCTATAATTGAATACATGTAAGTAGCACTTACTCTGGGAAGAATTATAGTTTCCAGTTATGGTCAATTTAAAATAACCTATTTTTCGGTATAGATGGCCTTTAATTTAGAGAGAAAAGTACCTGGTTGTTAGTCTCATTGCGGAGAGCTCTGGCTTCTTGACGGATCTGGTGAGAAGCTGTACGTTGCCTCTCAGCATTGCTTGAGATCAAATTAGAGTTTGCGTGCCAATCAGTTACAGAAAATCTGCTTGCTGGTTTGAGGCTCAGGGCGGCCATGTCTTGAAAATTCCCTCAATCTGTGTGCAATACATGGGACAAGACAATTAAACACAGGGAAAAAGGGAAAATAAAATATTGGGGGGGGGGTCAGAATAACAATTACTCAAGGCAGTGGCCCTTACTTATTATAATTCCACATAAACATTATTAATTTTGGAGATTTTCCAATATACACAGGTGAATTCAAGTTGCATTATATCCAAAACTTCATATTTGGACAAGGCAAAACATGTCTGAATACCTGGTAGGACTGCAACTAAAAAAAAAACGCAGGATGCACATCACAGCTATTACATTACAGACAATTTCTATTGGAATCTGCCTGTCATATGACACAAATCTACATACATACTTTGTTGAATCAAAGTAGTGTACCCAGCTTAAAGGCCAAGAAAGTAAAAAATTTTGTGTGGATGCTGCTGCTGACATTGTCAAGTGATTTGTCTTGCCTAATCGCTAATTAATGTCTGGGAGCATCATACTTTGTTCTCCCCCCACCACAGGGGTCTCAGGGTTGCTTCCACTACCCTCCCCATGCTGATGAGCAGCCTGTCAGTATAGGGACTGGTAAAAAAAATGCCATTTAGACTGATCATTTAATGATCGATCCAATGATAAATCTTTAAAGTGTTTGCATCTATTTATTTTTTATTTTCAGATTCAGATGAACTACTATAAAAATCGGTTGATCGAAAAAACTGTGATGGGGTCAGACGGTCCACAACAGCAGAATGTTAAAGACCTGCAGTGCAAGATGGTGCATTTCAACCAGTTCTTTCGATCAAATTTTCTATCAAGACAAAACGATCGAAAATTAGAATTGGAAAAAAAGGCCCGTGTATGGCCTGCTTTAGTTAAACTTTCTTGTTCCTAAAAGAAAAGTGAACATCTTAAGAATACATATGGCAGAATAGTAACCTTAGGTCCTTAGTGTCAAATTATCTGCACATGAGTCAGATCTTGCATTTTGAATTAGAATGTTGTCTCATCTGCCAAAAACATATCACTTTACTACATACACATAAGTGTTATGTTACAAAGGGAAGCAATGACTATGATACACTGAACCTGTATATTTTTTTGTTTGTAATTAAGCTGCACCAGAAATCCTTCATCCTTTTCCATAAAAAGACTTCAAGTCAGGCAACAGTATTTCCAATTTAGAGGCACTGGCTCACAGTATGAGAAACCTTTGTATAGGATACTACAGCATTCCATATTAAAGAGTATACACACACTAATAATTTACTACTCATAAGGTAGGGGAGAGTTCACCGCCTCAATATTGGACCATGTGTGTAAGCCGGTGTAAGGAATAATGCTAGTGATCCCATTAGTTCCTTTGGTCTTAATCATTCTACACAACATGAGATTCTTCCTCATGAATCAGATGGGTGACAGTACTCCCACCTCTGTTATTTAAGAAGCTGTATGGATACTTAGAGTTAAACTAGCAGCCATGACAGCAATTCTCCTCCAGTGTCTGTAAAACTTCCCAATTCCTAGCCTGAGCATGCATGCACTCAATTTAGAGAAAGTGAACGGGAGACAGACAGAAGGATGGTGATGTGCTGCACGTTCACAAGTTTAATTTCCCAGAAATTACATATGTAACAGGCAGTGGCATAACTAGGAATCACTGCCCCCCTCCCCAGCAAAAGTATGATGGGGCCCCTATCCATGCTTCGTCCACAGCGGTTTTCTGGGAGTAGGCTATATCTGTCCACTTTAAATAGGCCCATGCACACACACCAATTCCAATACCAACCATATGAAACAGGGAGTGTACAATCAATATTTCTGAGTGTATGGGCCCCTTCTCGCTCACTATAGTGCAAGGAATTAAAAAGTAAACCGTCTCTCCCTGGGCTGGAGTTTAGTAGGGGTTAGAAGTGACTATGGTACCGTAATTCAGTTTACAAGTGGAGCTCTGTTTACTTATCAGTCTCAAGACAAAATGAGCAGAACTACAATTAAAGAATAAATTAATGGTGGGGGTTGTAAAAACGTTTGTTTTTGTGGAAATTACTAGGAGAGAAAGTGCAAAAGAAGTAAAAAAAATATATATGTTTCTGGATGACAAACTAGAACCCCAGAGATAAACACTGTTTGCCATCTAGTGACAGAGATGGAACAATATCCCTATGTGTAATCGTAACCAATGTCACCATTATTTATAATATCTCTTCAAAAGCGTCCCATTTGTCCCCTATTTATATGCTATATAGACGCTGTATAGACACAAACCTACCTGGCAAGCTTCCTCCGTGCACTACTCTCCCCTTTCTCTCTCAGACTCCAATGGTTGCTAGGGACGCCGGCGTCTCCCAGGAAACCGGAAACAACCAATCGGCCAATGGTGTTTACAGCAGCTGTTATGACAACGACCTACTAAAGTAAAAAGGGGGCGGGTTGCTGACGCTTAAGTGGTGCAGGGATTTAGAGAATAACACAGTACAAACGCACAAAGGGAAGTGGGAGCGCACGCCTACTCCGATCAAGTCAACATCAATTTTGTTGTACATTATTGGTCTACATGCTCCCAGGACAGCATACATCAATCTGCAGCAGAGCTAGATCACAGTATAAGGGGACACAGTTAGCTCCATTATGCACCGATTCAACAGCCACTCACCAGTCCAGTCTATCTAATATAATAATATAGCGCCAATGGTTTCTAACCTTCTGACTGTCCCACCCGGCATATTCATATTGCATGTCAGTCGCAAAACGTGTCCAGCGGTTCCTTCAGAATTCCTTCAGGTTCTAATGTCTGGGCACCTCAAATGGAAAATTGTATAAAGCATAGTTGCCAACATTCTCAAAAAAATTCTAGGGACACATTTTTAAAATTGTTGTGTGCCACCACAAGTTTTAGCCCCTCCCCAACTTTCAGTTCACGCTCACTTTTAATGGAAAGATAGACAGAAAGACAGTAATAGACAGGCGCACAGAAATAGCTAGGAAGAGATAGACCAACAGAGATAGAGAGAGACACATAGGGAGAAAGAGACAGCTAGAGGGACAGACAGAGCGCTAGAAAGACAGATAGTTAGATAGAATGACAGCTATAGGAACAGACAGAGCTAGAGAAACAGAGATAGATAGATAGACAGACAGACAGACCGATAGACAGATATATACTGTAGATAGATAGAGATAGATAGACAGACATATATACTGTAGATAGATAGATAGATAGATAGAGTTAGATAGATAGAATATAGATATATAGATGGATAGCAGAGTTAGATAGATAGAATATAGATATATAGATGGATAGCAGAGTTAGATAGATAGAAGATAGTAGATATATAGAGGACAGAGAGAGAGAGAGAGATAGATAGATAGAGTTAGATAGATAGATGATGACAGACAGACATACTATAGATAGATAGATAGATACAAGAGTTAGATAGATAGAAGATAGATATATAGATGGATAGCAGAGTTAGATAGATAGAAGATATATATATATATATATATATATATAGAGACAGAGAGAGAGAGATAGATAGATAGCAGAGTTAGATAGATAGCAGAGTTATAGATAGAGAGAGAGAGAGAGAGAGAGAGATATGCAGAGTGTAGATAGAAAGCAGAGTTAGATAGATAAATAGCAGAGTTAGATAGCTAGATAGATAGCAGAGTTAGATAGAAGATAGATAGATAGATAGCAAGAGTTAGATAGATAGATAGATAGATAGATAGATAGATAGCAGAGTTAGATAGATAGATAGCAGAGTTAGATAGATAGATAGAAGCAGAGTTAGATAGATAGCATTTAGATAGATAGATAGATAGATAGATAGATTAGATAGATAGATAGCAGAGTTAGATAGATAGATAGATAGATAGATAGCAGAGTTAGATAGATAGATAGATAGATAGCAGGAGTTAGATAGATAGCAGAGTTAGAATAGATAGAGAGATAGCAGAGTAGTAGTAGATAGATAGCAGAGTTAGATAGACTAGCAGAGTTTAGATAGATAGATCAGATAGATAGATAGCTAGTAGATAGTTAGATAGATAGATAGATAGATATAGAGTAGAGATAGATAGATAGATAGCTAGTAGATAGATAGATAGATAGATAGATAGATATGATAGATAGCGAGATAGATAGATGATAGATAGATAGATAGATAGCAGTAGATAGATAGATAGATAGATAGATAGCAGAGTTAGAGATAGCATAGATAGATAGCAGAGTTAGATAGCTAGACCAGAGAGTTAGATAGATAGAAGATAGATAGATATATAGAGACAGAGAGAGAGAGAGAGATAGATAGATAGAGTTAGATAGATAGATAGATAGACAGACAGACATATACTATAGATAGATAGATAGATACAAGAGTTAGATAGATAGAAGATAGATATATAGATGGATAGCAGAGTTAGATAGATAGAAGATATATATATATATATATATAGAGAGAGACAGAGAGAGAGAGAGATAGATAGATAGCAGAGTTAGATAGATAGCAGAGTTAGATAGATAGAGAGAGAGAGAGAGAGAGAGATAGCAGAGTTAGATAGAAAGCAGAGTTAGATAGATAAATAGCAGAGTTAGATAGCTAGATAGATAGCAGAGTTAGATAGATAGATAGATAGATAGATAGCAGAGTTAGATAGATAGATAGATAGATAGATAGATAGATAGCAGAGTTAGATGTAGTTAGCATAGATAGATAGCAGAGTTAGATTAGATAGATAGATAGCAGAGTTCAGTTAGATAGCAGATATAGATAGATAGAGATTAGATAGCATAGCAGAGTTAGATAGATGATAGATATATAGATAGCGAGTTAGATAGATAGATAGATAGAGAGAGAGATAGATAGATAGCAGGATAGAGAGATAGATAGATAGATTAGATAGATGCAGAGTTAGATAGATAGAAGATAGATAGCAGAGTTAGATAGATAGATAGATAGATAGCAGAGTTAGATAGCTAGATAGATAGCAGAGTTAGATAGCTAGCAGAGTTAGATAGATAGATAGATAGATAGATAGATAGATAGATAGATAGCAGAGTTAGATAGATAGACAGCAGAGTTAGATAGATAGATAGAGAGAGAGAGAGATAGATAGATAGATAGATAGCAGAGATAGATAGATAGATAGATAGATAGATAGATAGATAGATAGCAGAGTTAGATAGATAGATAGATAGTAGATAGCAGATAGATAGATAGATAGATAGATAGATAGCATAGCAGTATAGATAGATAGATAGTAGATAGTGATATAGAGAGGAGATAGATAGCATAGCAGTAGTAGATAGATAGTAGATAGATAGATAGATAGATAGATAGATAGCAGAGTTAGATAGATAGATAGATAGATAGATAGATAGCAGAGTTAGATAGCTAGATATAGCAGAGTTAGATAGCTAGCAGAGTTAGATAGATAGATAGCAGAGTTAGATAGATAGATAGCAGAGTTAGATAGATAGATAGAGAGAGAGAGAGATAGATAGATAGATAGCAGAGTTAGATAGATAGATAGATAGATAGCAGAGTTAGATAGATAGATAGCAGAGTTAGATAGATAGATAGCAGAGTTAGATAGATAGATAGCAGAGTTATATAAATAGATAGCAGAGTTAGATAGATAGACAGACAGATAGATATAAAGATAGATAGAACTAGATAGGCATACAGAGCTAAAGTAACAGACAGGCAGAGATAGATCACAAACCTCAAATTGTGTTCAGGGCAGAGAGATCAACAGGACTGCACTTCCCCCTCCCCTTCCTAACGTGCACACAGAACGTGAGACTGACTGTAATTCGATCTCTCACCTGCAGGAGGAGAGGATCTGAAAGTAGTAACAGTGCAGGGGAAGGCTTTAAATTCTAAAACCACATGCACGCTGCTTGCTCCAGATCGGGACATTTACCGGGACATCAGAAGATCGGGGCTGCATTCTTAAATCCGGGACTGTCCCGGGTAATCCGAGACTGTTGGCAACTATGTATAAAGGTAAATCAACCCCCAAACACCTCAAAACTGCAACACCTGCTTAAAGTGTATGTATACTGAAAAAATGACTTTGCATCATCTTAATCTATAATTGAATACATGTAAGTAGCACTTACTCTCTGAGGTGTGTGTGTTGCTGTATGCCTTCAATACAATACTTGTTTTTCTCAGGCTCTGACCACTGACTGACCTATTTTCCCACATACCAACTGTCAATACTGCATACAGCACACCAACTGTCAAACCATTCCAGCTACAACAAAACTGCTTACAGGAATGCTAAAACATAAGATTTTTCAGATTGGATATCTAATGAAATAGGGGGCAAATCAAAAAAAAATGACACAGTGTTAGTTGGGATGAATTATATTTTCCACTAATGGGCAATTTAAAAAAATTAAACTTGCCAGTGTACATACCCTTTAATGTTTTCCACTTACTCACCAACTATCTGGGTTCGTTATAATCTAGCGTAACTATGCTCAGAGGAGGCAGCAAGGGTATTAGCGTTCAGTCATTGGTTGGAATGTCATTCATGACTGACAGTTGCTAACCAGAAAAAAAACATGAAGCAGAAAGAGGGGAAACAGGACATTGCGCAGAATTTCAGGTTAGTCTTTTATCTTTCAGATTTTACTGTTGCTATTGCAGTTTTGGGGTTTGCTGGTGATTTACCAATGAGGGATGGACTCGTCCTTTAAGTTTTCTAGCAATTTCACCTGTTACGCTCTATAGAGTTGCCACCTTTGCCTTCAAGATCCAAACACGGATGTGAGTACATCACAAAACCTGATAGGATGCAACTTAAATTTCTTATTAGGACTACAAAATAATCCACTTGAAATAAAAGATCTGCAGATTTGCACCTCTATATGCATATTTTAGGGCCCAAAGCTCTCCTACAGCAGAAACCACAATTAAAAGTATATTACGAGTCATAATTGCATGTTAATGTGATACTTTGGGGTTTCTAATTTATTTGGAATACAACAATTAGTAATAACCATGAATTCCAAGAATTACTGACCCAATATGGAATTATGGTTGTAAAGCTGAATGAAAAAGCGACTACACAACAGGAAATCTTGTGTATAGGCGACAATATTTGGCAAAATGTGGCTCAATTATAAGAAGAGTTATCAGCCAACAAACCTTAAAGCTGAGGCCACACTGCAATGTGCCAGAATCGCGCACACAACCGTATGTGTTTTCGCTTGCGATTGTGTGCACGATTCTTGTACGTTTTGCTCATACGATTTTGCCGTTTTCCGGTATGGAAACACATGCGTTAACGCACCAAAAATGGTGAACGCATGCGTTACCAAAATGGAAATGCATGTGAATCGTAAATCGCGGAAATTGTTGTGTTCCCACAATTTCCATTATAACTAATGCGCAACCACAAAACGCGCAAGTGTGGCCTAGCATTTGTATTTGGGGGGAAAATAATTTTTAAAAATGGATTGAAAATAAAAAGTGAGGGGGTTTATTGTTAGTTGTTATTTCTAAGACCACAACATAGGATTTTTTTTTTTAATGGCTCATTTTTTTACCAGAATGAAGAATTGTGTCAATTATTTGGAATAATTTACCCATTTACAAGTGCAAACTCATTATTAACAACAAAACTTTCAAGTAGGTTTGGTGTGAGCTATGTCCCTCCCAAAGATGTGTAACTTCCTCTGCCATCACAAGGTGACTTTAGGGCCAGGTGAGCCCAGACGTCTGTCCTCTGACAGATACAGCCTCCCAGGAAACTGCTGTATGTAAGGCAACAAGAATCTCCTATTACAGCAACAACAGAACAAAATGAAGCAAAGCATTGTACTGCCCTGAACAATCTGTGACATTTGGAAGGTGTGCAATTAAGTTGATTCACTCAATTCACCACCAGATGGCAGCACACGGGTTAATTAACTTAAAAATGTCGGGGGGGAAAGGGGGTACAGAGGCATTTTTAAAAGTTGTAAAATAGCCTATGCTTTTTTCCAGATCCTAAGTATACCAAGTCTCATGAAAATTGTCAGAATTTTGGAAGTTTTTCTGGAACATACATACATACAGACATATATACATAAATTGACTTTTGGGATTACTGTCCATTTAAAGGGCAACTAATGCCTCAAAATAATACAGAATCAATAGGATGGTATCTATTGTTAAAAAGTTTGTATTCTGATTATGTATTGTTTTGAGGCTTTAGTTGCCCATTAAATGGACAGCAGAATTCCCATACAGTAGTCCCATACAGTAATAGCTATACTGGATTTGGCTATTACGGTATGGGAATAATGTATGGGAATTCTGCTGTCCATGTACAGAATCAGAAGGCAGTAGTGGTCATAATTTCAACCCTTGGCTTGTACTCGAGTCAATCATGTTTCCTAATTTTTAGGGAAAAACACCTCGGCTTATACTCAGGTCAGCTTATACTCGAGTATATACAGTACTGGTAGCCATGGGAATTTCATTACATACCATGGGATTTTCATTACATACTGTCAGCAAAGTGGCAATTTCACCTTTTACTGGTAGCCATGGGAAGTTCATTACATACTGGTAGCCATGGGGATTTCATTACATACTGGTTGTGGTAGCCCTGGGATTTTCATTACATACTGGTAGCAAACTGGCAATTTCACCATATACAGTGGTTGGCAAAAGTATTCGGCCCCCTTGATGTTTTCCACATTTTTTCACATTACTGCCACAAGCATGAATCAATTTTATTGGAACTCCACGTGAAAGACCAATACAAAGTGGTGTACACATGAGAAGTGGAACGAAAATCATACATGATTCCAAACATTTTTAACAAATCGATAACTGCAAAGTGGGGTGTGCGTAATTATTCAGCCCCCTGAGTCAATACTTTGTAGAACCACCTTTTTCTGCAGTTACAGCTGCCAGTCTTTTAGAGTATGTCTCTACCAGCTTTGCACATCTAGAGACTGAAATCCTTGCCTATTCTTCTTTGCAAAACAGCTCCAGTTCAGTCAGATTAGATAGACAGCGTTTGTGAACAGCAGTTTTCAGATCTTGCCACAGATTCTCGATTGGATTTAGATGCGGACTTTGACTGGGCCATTCTAACACATGGATATGTTTTGTTTTAAACCATTCCATTGTTTCCCTGGCTTTATGTTTAGGGTCGTTGTCCTGCTGGAAGGTTGAACCTCCGCCCCAGTCTCAAGTCTTTGCTGACTCCAATAGGTTTTCTTCCAGGATTGCCCTGTATTTGGCTCCATCTTCCAATCAACTCTGACCAGCTTCCCTGTCCCTGCTGAAGATGGGAAATGTGCGATTTTGTTGCGCACTAATGTGCTGACATTAGATTACACACAGGTGCACTCTATTTAGTCATTAGCACTCATCAGGCAATGTCTTTGGGCAACTGACTGCACTCAGACCAAAGGGGGCTGAATAATTACACACATCCCACTTTGCAGTTATTGATTTGTTAAAAATGCTTGGAATCATGTGTGATTTTCGTTCCACTTCTCACGTGTACACCACTTTGTATTGGTCTTTCACGTAGAATTCCAATAAAATTGATTCATGTTTGTGGCAGTAATGTGACAAAATGTGGAAAACTTCAAGGGGGCCGAATACTTTTGCCAACCACTGCATATCACGGCTAATAATATTGTGCATACAAAATATCAGCTATTCCCCAAAAAAATGGAAAAGGGCCAATTTCATCTATGGAGAAATGCTTGGCCAGTCCAGCACTTTAACTGTGTGTGCGATTCCGGTGCGCTTTTTGTGCAATTGCGCGTGTGATTTGTCCATTTTCTAAATGGAAACACATGCGATTGCTCAAAAAATGCAGATGGCATGCGTTATCAAATCACAAACGGCTAGTCCTTACCCTGAGTTTTTTAAGCAATGCAGTGGTCATCTTGGAGGCACTCCGACTGATCGCGAATGACGGAAAATCTCCGCCGGTCACTATCAGCTCCCTTTACTTCAAGAAGAGGGAGCTGATACGATTGTGCGGTGGATGGCTGCACGGCCAACCGATCCTAAAACCGTCAATGTAATCTGTCGGAACACATGCTGTGGGATCACATGTGTATGGCCACCTTTAGTCTGCTTGTCTGCAAACTGTTTGTGGGCTATTTTGTGCATCATCTTTAGAACAGGCTTCCTTCTGGGACAACAGCCATGCAGCCCAATTTGATACAGTGTGTGGTGTATGGTCTGAGCACTGACAGGCTGACCTCCAACCCCTTTAACCTCTGCAGCAATGAAGGAAGCACTTGTATGTCTTGGCCACCATGCTGCAGCTCAGTTTCAGGGTCTTCTTATAGCCTAGGCCATATTAAGTAGAGAAACAATTTTTTTTCACATCCTGAGGCCAAACTATTTTGCAATGCACATTACTGTCAGTTTGCGCTGCGATTCACGCAATAGTCCTCAACCAGAGTGCGTGTGATCTGCAAAAAAATGGTGATCACATGTGCTCCGAAAAGCAATGCACCCACCAAATGACATACACTGCTCTGCGATTCTCACCTGCTAACGAATCACTAGTGCAATCATTAGCAAGCAGGAAAACAAGGGAAGTGTGCCCTAGCCCCCTCAATTTTCTTTCCAACTCCGGTAAGCAGTATGAGAGCGATAACATCAAATTAAATACACCTGCTCCCCATTCACACCCGACAACTTGTAAAGCTAATAGTCACAATTTTGACATTTTTCACTTGAGTGTGTACTAGGGATTCCAGACATCCTGTTTTTCCCAGATTTGTCCTCTTTTTGGAGGCTAAATCCGGGGTCCAGCAGGAATGTCCATATTTTGGTGAAAAGTCTGTTTTTTTATGTTTTAAAAAGACTGCGCGTTTGCGCATGCATGGCTCCACCCACTTACCATTGCATGACAACACCCATCCCTGGAGGGGTCCCTGGGTCCTTCAATTCACACCACAAATGTTTCCCCCATAAAAGGAAGTGCAGAGGGTGTGTACTTTTTAGCCTGGTGCTGGAGATCCTGGATGTGTGCAGCAGATTGTGTGCTTAATAAGGAGGGTCCAAAAGTGTCTGCCTGCCTGCTTACTCTAAGCACTCAGGAGGTAAGCTGCTGTCAGCCTCAGGTCTGGTGGTGGGGGGTTAGTGGGGAGACACAATTGGAAGTCTGTCTGGGACTTGGTTCTCCGTTTGTGCAGTGACAGACTTAGCACTTTCCTTCTTTGTTTATTAATGTTCTTTTATTAATATTAAAGTGAATAGATCCACAGTACAGTTATTTTATATGACAGGGATAGATCTTCTATTGTTTGGAAACTACAACTCCCAGCATTTACTATGTGCAGAGTGTTTGTAGGGGAATCTGGGAGTTGCAGTTTTCAAAACAACTGGCGATCTGCTGGGGTTGTGTGCTTTAGAGGCAAACTGAGTCAGGCTGGGACTTTGTTTTTAGTTTGTACAGAGTGGCAGACCGTGCACAGGCTCAGCTCTCCTATACTTTCCGTCTTTGTTACTTATATTAGTAGTAAAGTAAATAGAACCACAGTACAGTTATTATATGGCAGGGACAGATCTCCTATTGTTAGGAAACTACAACTCCCAGCATTCCTTGTCTGCAGAGTTTTTGTAGGGGATTGCTGGGAGTTGTAAATGGTTGGCATTGTCTGTATCAAGACTTGATGCACAACCATTTACAACTGCCTATTTGACAACCATTTTAACCAATGTCTGTATGCCATCATGGAAATCTGGAAACCCTAGTGTGCCCGCAGTTTATACCTTAGGGAACAGCCACGTTGTAATGCAACGGATCATGTGCAATTCTTGTTTGATTGTTGCACAATTGCGCATGTGATTTGGCCATTTCAATTATGGTAACACATTAGATGGCGCAAAAATGTGGATCGCATGCGTTACAGAAATGGATGCACAAATCGCAATGCATTCCCGCAATTTCAATACTATTTAATATCGCATTGCAAACACGAGGAAATCGCTCTAGAGTGGCCTAGCCCAATGTCTGTGTGCTGAGCTATTTTGATGCGACAGCAAATTTACACCGTCATACAAGCTGTAAACTGTCTACTTTACATTGTATCAAAGTGTTATATCTACAGTATTGCCCCAATAATGTAGATATATGTGAGGAGTGTGGTTGCTGCTTTATTCAGAGAAACTAGAGGGCTAACAGGGTTGATATTGTTCAATTATTAAATTATAAACATGGCCCGGATTTTAAAGTAATCTGTTAATTATTTTTAAAAATTATGGGGAAAGTGCTTTTCAGGATGAGCAACTAAATGTGCAAGCCATCCTTATATTCTTACAGTGGGTTGCATTAGGTAATAATCTAGCAGAAAACAGATTCGATTTGAAGTTTAAATCTTATTTAAACTTGTAAACTTTGAGCTGGGATTTACTGTACTGCCTGAGCCAAACTTTTGAATGCTGCCCTCGATTATTTCCAGGCTTGCTGCGAAGCTGCTGTTTTAAAGTAGCTTCCGGGAGTCTCCTGCGAGACCACCCCAATCTCCCGCAATGGAGAGGAGTCGTGAATCTCCTCCATGTTACGCCCCCTTTCTGTCTGCCATGCCCTGGACCACCCATACCACGCCCCCTAGCATGTATGCCCCGCCCACTCATTAATAGATTAACCAGAGCAATCGCCACTAAACATCTGGATCTGCTCAAAAAACACTTCAATGCCGTTTGTTTGAAAAGTAGCCTAAAATATTCAGCAAGGCTGAAAAAATCAGTCCAGCTGCACTATTATACTGTATTTTATTAAGAATGTCCTATAGTTTAATGGTGTGAGATGGCAATTACAAATCCAGTGTAATAGGCCGATAGCAGTACCTTCTGCATTGTGATTCAATGTAAAACTTTTGTGCGACCATATAGCCTTCCATTATATGCCATATAGTTGGCATTAAAGAGCTTATTAAATTGTGTCTTTTAAAATACCTATGCAGGCGCCACAAACTCCATATTAAAGTCATGCTAACCTTTTTTATTAGTATAATAGGGAGCTGTAAATGTGGAAATTGTAAGGTCTGTATATGGTTAATAATAATGAATTGGTTTTCAGGGCTGAAAGTAGAGAATTATTATATTATTAGTCCAATATATATATATATATAGATATTATATATATTATATATATATATTATTATATAATATAATATATTAGATATATATATATATATATATATATATAATATTACACAAAAGTCTCCAGCACTCAACTATACATATAAGCATAAATTAATTAGATATCATGATCAAACAAGTATGCAAGCAAAGAAGGGTGATTACCTGCACTAAAGTTAAAATGGATACGTATAGTTACATAGTTTGTACAACTTGCGTCAGCTGATGCGCTACTTCAAGGCAGTATCCCAGCATCAGTCCTAACTAATGAGTAAAGTTCAATCCCTGGGGGAACAAGACCATACCTGCTTCTCTCTTTATTTAGTATGACCTATACCAAGGAATCATGGGAGCTTACAGAGCTTCTAAACCTTCTTTTTATCTCTAATTAATTTATGCTTATATGTATAGTTGAGTGCTGGAGACTTTTGTGTAATGTATTAATTGCCGGTACTCCTTTGCACCGTATCTGAAAGTAATTTAAAATAAAGGTTGAGCTGCATATTCTTGTATTTGTGTGTGTGGGTGGGGTGTGGTATGTATGTGTGTGTGTATGTATATATATTATATATATAATAATATATATTATAATAATAAATATATTATATATAATATATATATATATATATATTTAGTACTGTGATACTTTGTACTGGAAACAAACCTAGGTGCCAAGGGTAATAAAATGAAAGGAGAGATAACAGAATAGTGAAGTGGTCAAGAAATGCAAGGGAGGAAGAAAAGGCAGGGAGGACAAAAAAAGTAAGGGCAAGGCCACACTGCAACGCAAACGGATGTGCAATCGAATGTGATTTCCATGCATGCAACACGTTTCCGCATGCACTTCCAAAATGGAATTGCAAAAATTCAAAGCAATTGGAATCACAGGAACTTTTTGCGTTCCCACGTTTCCATTAAACAATCGCATGTGCAAAACGCGTATAGGTGTGGCCTAGCCCTAAGAAGCAATATGAGACAAGGAAAATGTAGAGGTAATAAAATGAGCAGACATAACAGAATAGTGATAGATAGGACGAGGAGGAAGAGTAAAAGAAAGTGGGGAGAGGGGGGGGAGGAGCAAAGCCGAAATAAATAAATATAAAAGTGGAAGCTAGGATGTGAAAATTCAATTATTCATAATGTGAAAGGAATCCCATGTCCTGGTTTGAACATTTGTTTTTAGAGGCAAATAATAAGATCATTTTAGCTTCAAATGCTTTTCTTTCCTGGGTGTTGCTAAAATGTCCCTTAAGATTTGGATCTGGAAGTTTTCCATGGAGTGTCCAGGCTGTGAAAAATGGTGTCCTACAGGGAAATCGTTTCTATCCTTGTCATGGTGGGTGATGCTACTTCTGTGGGAATTCATTCTCTTTTGCAGTTTTTGGCCAGTTTTTCCAATATATATTGCATTGTATTAAATACACCACATTGCTGGATGTACAGCTATTGGATCCATGGATGTGAAAAATTCCCTTCCTGTGTGTAACAGAAGGAGAACTGTTGATGTTGGTACAAAGCTTGCATCTAACGCACCCACATGGTGTAGTACCTGGTGTATTATCTCCATGGTCTGTGTGTAGTTTCCTTAGGAAAAGATGGTGTACCGTGTTAGCCAGTCAAAATGTTAACAAAAGTGGTATAAAGGTGATACCTTTATTGGCTAACTAAGATGATCATAGCAAGCTTTCAGAACATTCTAATTCATTTTTCAAACTGTTTCCTTTTAACCAGTTTTTGCTATAGGGTTGGTGGCTGTCTGAATGCAAGCACAGGAGGTTCTGGAAAAGTATACTCAAGGATTCCCAGCAGGGCTGCCACTGGGGGGGGGAAGGGGGTACTCATGTATGGGCCCCAGAGAGTGAGGGAATGGGGGGAGTGTTCTCTGCAATACTACACAGGAGCTCCGTTCCTTGATGGAAAGGGGGCACGTTCTTCCTGTATTTCCTTGTGTCTGCTGCATGGCCCCTTGACTCAGTCAGTAAGTGGCTTTACTGTCTATGGGGCTCCACCCCCTCCAGTCCCTTGCCTGAACTTGGAGCTCCTTTTGTGCTGGGATCCTCCATAGCAGAGCAGGAGGAAGTAACTAAGTTATACTGAACCCATTTCTTCTTGTGAGAATCTATTGGGGGGAGGCATGTTAACCCTCTGTCTCACTGCTCTGTACAGGTACTGACAGTGACTGATAAACTTCCTCTTGGGGGGCCAGTACCTATATAGCAGTGATTGCAAACCATGTAACTCTGCTACCAAGACATGCTAGGAGTTGTAATTCTGTTTCCAAAACATCTGGAGTTTCAAGGTTTGGCCCCAGCAGACACCAAAGTGAAAGTTTAGCAGTCAATCAGGGCGATTTAACCTAAGCCGCTATCACACTGGGTAAATCTTGCAAACATGATTCAATATCACGTTTGCGCATGCGAGTAAATTTACCCACATAGTGATTTTAATAATGGCTATTTGCCCGTGTTAAAATTGTACACTAAAAGTAGTGCAAACGCGATATTGAATCACGAGTGCTGGAAGCGCGGGTGTCTTTTAGGTAACCTGTGCATCCGGCACTAACATTGAGTTAGTTGCGCTAAGCAGTTCACGCCGCTGTGTGTTTAAGAGCATGGGTGTGTGCAGTTTATTAGCCAGGGTAGTCAGCCCTCCGGTTCATTAGCCAGGGTAGGTCCAGCCCTCCGGTTCATTAGCCAGGGTAGTCAGCCCTCCGGTTCATTAGCCAGGGTAGTCAGCCCTCCATGTTACTGTAATCTTAAAGGATAGATAAAGGAGCTGTGTCTTACCTCCTGTTCTTTAATTAGTGTAACAGGAGCCAGTGGTAGATCGCACTTGCAGGTAAGTTTTCTATCTTTCTTCCTGGCTCCTGTTACATGAATTGAAGAATGGCAAAACATAACACCTTTACTTTCTGTCCTTCAATTAATGCAAAAACAGAATAGTTCACTTTCTGAGTGAATTAATCCTTAAACCACATCATACACTTGAAAATATTGCATGCAACAATGTAAAATAGGAATAATGGTCTTTAAAATGGCTGTAACCTAAACAAAGTGGGTGTAGTCTTAATGAAGTGTGTATGGCCAAAAATGTTACGTGCGCACTGCATCTCTTCTCCCCATGTGCCCCTCTTGCATTTTAAAATGTTAGAAGGTATGCATGATGTCTGATTTGGTGCGTGCTATGGGGGGCCCTGAAATGAACCCATTATGGGGCCCAGAAAAGTCTGATGGCAGCCCTGATTCACAGGGCATTACATGCAGTATCTGAATCTGCTCTAGTAAATAAATATTTTCCTTTGCATTCATCCAACACCTCCTTATTATGCTTTTGGATATCCCATGGTAGCTGATATCTGTAGGCACATTAGAAAGGAACATTTTATCCTACCACAATTTTCTTTTTCCTGTGCTCCCTTCCTTTCTGTTTTCAAAACAGTCACATTCAAAGAAACTGTCTGGGTCGAAGCTGCTTTTACATAGCTTATGACTTGCTTACCTCAAGTGTAGTGTTTTCAGAAATACGGAAACTTAGGAGTATAAATGCGTGGCTAAGAGGGTGATGTAAGGAGATGGGGTTTGGGTTTTTAGAGAACTGGCCTGATTTCTTTGATGGCTGGAGGGTTGGAGAAGATCAGTGGGCTAATAAGATAACGGAGGGTGGAAATGGGGGAGGGTGGAGCATCGAGAATAAGGAGACATGTATGTCCAAGTTTGGAAGTGAATTGATAATCTAAAATGTATGTTTACAAATGCAAGAAGTCTGTCTGGAAAAACTGGAGAACTGGAACTAAGGTAATAGCTTTAAAGGAAAGGTATGATGTCATCAGTATAGCAGGAACATGGCTAAATGATTCACATGACTGGACAGTAAATATTGAAGGATACTCCTTATTTAGACATGAGAGTTAATAACAAAGGAGGGGGAGTATGTATGTTAAATAAGAATTGAAACCAAATTTAAAAGATGAGATAGATAGGGTATAGACGATAAAGCAGAAACAATATGGGTGGAGCTGTGTTCAGGAAGCAAGAAGGTGGATAAATTAATTGTTGGCGTATGTTATAAGCCGCCAAATTCCAGTGGGAATATGAAAATTAATCTTCAAATGCAGTTGGCGAAGGCTACTGGTATGGGGCATGTTCTGGTTATGGGGGATTTCAATTACCCTGACATAGATTGGAGTAAGGGAACTGCCAGCGCCACAAAAGGTATCATGTTCTTAAAGGGCATCTATAGTGAAAAAAACACATTGCCCCTTTGCAAAGTTAAATTAATGTACTCTGTGCTGCCTTAATCCTATCTCTTGTCAGTGACTCTGTTTAACCATGGTGTCAGATCTGTGTGCTGCACTCCCCCCTTCCCCCTCCCCTCTGTTACCTCCTCCATGTCTCAACTCCGGCTAACCGACAAGCTTCTCATGTGCAGTAGGAGTTAAAAGTTCAACATCCTGAAAAACACACCCACGCACAGTGGCCAATAGAAAGCAAGCTGTCCTGGAGACACGGAAGAAGGAGAACAGTACAATTTACGATCTCTCACTTTGTGACCCATGATCAATCAGTGAAAGCTATTAAGAAGGTGGGTCAAGTGCAGCCTTATATCTGCCATCAAAGCTACCTCTCTCCCCCTGCTAATGCTCTTATCTCTATGTTTATTACAAAGCAGGGAGGGGGGATCACGCCACAGGGATTTGATTAACAGTTCAAGTAGGAGTAGAGGAATGCAATCACATATTCTTCTAACTGGTGTATCTCAGGACAGAGAGTGAATCTGAAAAAAGTGAAGACATTCTGGGGGTTGTGGGAAATTATAGAACACATGGAAAGAAAGAAAAAGTTAATTTTCCCACTATAGATGCCCTTTAAATCTTTGAGATTAAAGACAGGATTCGTAGTTGGATCTGGTGATATCTAATAACCCTGATCTCATGTAAGAGATGAAGGTAATTGGAAGCTAAGGGAATAGTGATCTTGATATAGTGTCCGTTAATATAGGGTGCAAAAAACAAAAGTGCACTGGATTAACAAATACTTTTAACTTTAGAAAGGCTAATTTTATGTTGTTAAACAAACTGGAGGAATTTGTTCCTGCAAATGCAAGAAAGCAATTAAACTAGCTAAAATAGAAAATGAAATCCAGATAGCAGAACAAAACAAGTTTAACTCCAAAATGTTTTTTAAATATATCAATAGTAAAAAGATGAGGACTGAGAATGTGGGACCATTAAATAATGGGGCTGAGATGGTTATAGAGGATGCCCAAGAAAGCTAATGTGTATTGCCCCCTTCCCCCCTCGGTATTCACTATAGAGAATCCTAGACAGTAGGGACTGTAATAATATTTATTCTGGCTGACAGAGGATATGGTACATAAACTATTTTTTTCTTTATTCTGGATGACCTGAGACAATGCATACTTCTGCTTTAAACATACCTGTTAATTTGTTTTCTTCCACACAAAAACAGACTAAAATACATATTACATCATTTTAAAAGAATATATGAAATCTTAATCCTACCTTTCAAATCTTTTTTAGGTACATTATCCATCCCTTATATAAACTGTTGGCTTACCTCTATGCTGTTGGGTATATTTTAGAGAACTACACCGAAGATATGTTCTGCAGAAGTCTTACAGCTGAAGCATAACATCTGCTCTTTATCTTCAGCAATGGCACAAACAGTCCTCTTGTCTATTATTTTTTTACTAAGTCTTGCAGAATCTTTTGGACAGGAATATCCATTTATGAACCCATCACTTCCATGGAATGAACGAGTAAATGATCTGATTTCAAGACTCACTCTTGAAGAGATGGTTCTTCAGGTATTTTTGAGAACAAATTCTAAAATAATCCAGGAAATATAAACCTTGTCTAATGTCATTTAGGATTACATAACATAGATTGCATAAACATGTAAAAATCAGACCACTTTGTTAATGATACCACTTTCATAATCAAGTATGTATTATATGCAGACAAGTTGTCATTGAAGCTAAGGCTTCACTGTACCACCCCACCCCCACCCCCTCACCTTTTGTAAGCATTTTTAGTTTGTTTCCATATATTTTTCTGTGTGACTTGATTGCATGGCATATTATTATCATAATAATTAATAAGCACCGGGGGAGTACTGAGCTAGTGGGCAATATCCCCCCAGGCCACTCTTAGGTACATTAATTGGCCCATTGCTGTTTGTGTGATGTCCTGCACAGAATTGGACTAGTCTGCCAATGGTCCTAATATCATCAATGTTCTCTGGCTGCTCCTCTGCACCTTGATGCTCCCCAATATTCATTCATAATCATTCACTGGAAAATCTGTAAATTTCTTTGTAGTAAATTATCCACTTCCATTAGACTCTGCCACAAATAGACGTCAGTCCAAGTACCCCATCAAATACACAACCTACGGGTATGTCTTTATAATTGTGGGCCAAACCAGAATAGATTGGTGAATAAGTACCCAGAACTCTGCTGGGCCCCAGTGCAAACAAGTGAGCTATTTTGAAAAGGCAGTGTAAGCTTGTATATGACGTTCTGTATATGACTATTCTAGTTAGCCAGAGGAGGTGTAAAGCAGAATGGACCTGCACCTCCTATTCCTCGATTGGGAGTAAAACCTTATTCCTGGAACACTGAATGCCTAAGAGGGGATGTTCAAGCACCTGGATGGGCCACATCTTTTCCACAAGCTCTAGGGCTGGCTGCAACTTTCAGGTATCCAGAATTATTCAGATTTCTATAGAAATCCAGAAATGCTATTTCCTGAATTTACATTTTCCTTTAAGAAATGTAAATTGGATTTCTCTTGCAATTGTTTGGGATTTTTATAATGTCATAAGTAATAGATATTCTTTGGACATCTGGGGGGAAAAATGAATGCAAACAGCTTGCAACAGTACTCATCCAGCAACATTCAATCAATTTCCGTCTCTCCGGATCTTATTTTCAACCAACATACGATCGCGAAATGAATGGTAAAACCGCGACCTCCCAATCATATATTGGCCGCAAAGAAGATCCAAAAGGCGGTTACTCGGAAATTGATTGAATGTCACTGGATCGGTCTTAAGGTAAGCTGTAATGTATGGGAACCTTAAGACCCAGGATTGACCATGGAATAAATCAATGGGCACTCCAAGGGCATAAACCTCAGGAGGAAGGGGCCAAAGATTCCCGTGAAAGAGATCAATGTCAAATGCAAGATCTGGAATAAATTTAACCAGGCTGTGGTGAGTAACTTATGTAGTTTGTGCATGAATATCCAAAACCAGCGTATTTATTGTAATAAATAAGTGCAACATAGTGAATTGTAAAATGACACAATAAAACAATCTACGGTGTGGTAGGTAGGTAGTGACTACATAGCATATATATGTGTAACCCACAACCCCTGCGTATTGTAAGCGCCCAAATAGACTAGAACATCTGTTAAAGATACTGTCCATGTATGCATGGGGGGTGTGTGTGTGTGTGTTATTAATCATGATGGCAACATTCTCTAAATATACTTCCCATATAGAAAGTTCATATCCTATACATCTGTAAGCCCTTTAAAATTAAATGGTCACAGGCCACAAGTTAGATATTTGATTAGTAGAGTCCTGCACGGGTGTAATTTTTCCAGACCCGCTGTCCACTTCTACCTTCTGGCGGGTTCCACAACTTCACCTGAACTGCAACTGGTCAGACCCATAATCTGACCCGCACCCGCTACCCAACCTGCATCCACAGTTTTCAACCCAGACACGACCTGCAACCCAATCAAACTCTCTTTGGTTTACCCGACTTGCAAATACGATGACCCACAAGTAACTGACTCCATGCAGAACTCTAAATCAGTCCTCCATGGGGCCAACTTTTGGAGATAATATTGCAAAAAGCCACTTGAGAAAAGAACAGAATTAAATGGTGTGGATAAATAAAACTAATATAATTTGCAGCTGTAAATGTGGAAATTGTAAAGTCTGTCTGTATATGGTGAAAAATAATTAATTTTCTATGCAAGATGGAGAAATTGTTCCCAGTTGAGATTTGCTAAACTGTAAGACACAGGTTATGCCCTGTTATGTGGTTGCCCGAAATTATATTTTGTAAAGATGATTTGTATACTTTGTACATGCATAGAACATGTTTGGGATATTTGTTATGGGAAGAAGTGTATCTAGACACTTTTTTAAAGAAGCCCCCAATTGTGACAACAAAAAGATATGGAATGTGGAAAAAGTGGTGATTTGGACAAAAAGATCCTGCAAAGGGAATCCTGGTGGATATTTAGGTTGGATTCATCAGTACCACACAGTCTAACAGGGTTATTTAATAAAAGTTCTCCAGGGTGATACAATAAAAGTTCCTATTGTTAAAAATGGTGCTAATTTTGCCCCAACCAATCAGATCTTTTTTTAACATTTGAAAGCTAACATCTGATTGGTTGGTTATAAATAACTGGATTTTCCTATATAGCACCAATAAAGTGCTTAGATAACAATAAAACAATATTTGACTAATATTTGTTATCAACACACATATATGACTCACTTAGTAAGTCAAATGATCCGGGTGCATATGCCCCGAATCAATCACAACGGAGATCCTTCCACTTGGTAATCCCAGTCGTTATACATGAACAAATTATCGACTCACCCGTACTCCTGGGTGGCCCAGGTGCTGCATGCCCTGGACCCTTCGCTTAGTCCAGATTCAAGCTTCCCATCAACCAAACGAAAATAACACGGCAGCGCACTCCGGTAAAGAAAATCGGCAGCTTTCCAAAGTGAAATTACATTTTATTTAACACATTCTTACACAAGGCGTATGTACAACAAACGGATAGCTTTACGCGTTTCGAGCAGACCGCTCTTACTCACAGGCTATGACCGCTCTTACTCATAAGCCTATGAGTAAGAGCGGTCTGCTCGAAACGCGTAAGGCTATCCGTTTGTTGTACATACGCCTTGTGTAAGAATGTGTTAAATAAAATGTAATTTCACTTTGGAAAGCTGCCGATTTTCTTTACCGGAGTGCGCTGCCGTGTTATTTTCGTTTGGTTGATCTGATTGGTTGGGGCAAAATTAGCACCATTTTTAACGATAAGACCTTTTATTGAACAACCCTGTTAAAATTTATAACATTATTAAAAATCACCAAAAATTGATTGAGAGAGTGGTAAAGACCTGTTCCTGTCATTAAAGGGAACCTTATAGCACTTATGTGCTCTTCTGTAATAGAGTAGATAGACTGTCTAGTTCCCTGGAAATTGGAAGACAGGAATCATATAATAAAAGTTTAACTGCTGTGTGCGTGCTGTGGTCCGTGTGTGTCACTGCAGTTCCTATGGACTTACCACTAGAGGGAGAGGGTAAGATTGTTTCTGCAGTTCCTATTGACTCACCACTAGAGAGAGAAACACAGGAAACACGCACAGGACAGAACAAAGCAATTACACTGCAGGTAAGGTTGCTAGGGACAGAGGGGGATCCTGGATTTGGGACAGTGGGGCCCTGTATTTGGGACAGAGGGGGGGACCCCTGGATTGGGGGGGCTGTATTTGGGGCAGAGGGAGGCCCTGTATTTGGGATGGGGGGGCTGGATTTGAGATAGAGGGGGGCTGGTTTTAGGACAGAGTAGGGACCATGGCTTTGGGACAGAGGGGAGACTCTGGATTCGGGACAAAGGGAGGACTCTGGATTTGGGACACTGAGGGAGAACTATGGCCTTGAGACACTAAGAGGGGACTGTGGCCTTGGGACATGGAGGAGGAGGGCTATAGCCTGGGGGCACTCTGGGCTTCTAGCACCCGTTGTACGGGCTTAATGTCTAGTACATATTAAAGACATTGAGGCAGCTGTAGGCAGTAGTCTCCTAAACCATGTGCAGCAAGGATGTCCTTTTTAAGTCTACAGGGTAAAACTATACATACATACATCTGGGGAACTGTATGAATCGGTACCCAGAAGATGACCCCAATCTGTACTGGGTATTCACATCATGACTGCTGTTAAGCCTGTAATGGTTATTAATAAAACTGAGCAGCCATGGAGGATTATGAGGAGATCTAACACATGACCTGTGACCGTTTCAATTTAAAGGGCTTACAGATGTATATGATGTGCACTTTCTATGTGGGAAGTATATTTTAAGCTTGTTGCCATCTAGATTATTACCCCCCTCTTCAGGCATGGACAATTTCTGCCAGTCTGTCTTAAAGGACAGTTCCAGTTATTTGGATGATTACAATAATTTGTTCCATTGTTATTATTACCGGGTCTTGGGCAGATGTGTCTGGTTCTATTTGGTTGGATTCTATTCTATTGGATTTTGTGTTGTCTTTGTGAGGCTTTCTACCACAGGAGATTCATTATTGTTACAGTTTTAGTGTACTCATTACTAATAGTTAGTTTTTTTTACAGTCATCAGTTGGTGTCTCGGGTGGCTAATGCCACTGCTACTGAAGTAAGAGCCAAACACAACTATTTTATTTCTGTTGAAAATTATGATGACCACACAGGACTTAGTTGCTTCAGCCCTGTAATTAATATTATGAGGCACCCATTATGGGGCAGAAATCAGGTGAGGCTTACTTTCCATTACATCTTTCCTGTTAATAATATTTTAACTGAGAAATACCAGTTTACAACCTGGTTGCTATACAACGGTCCACAATTTTTCTTATCTTGCCAGTGATACATTTTCAAAATTTAAAGTTTTCATATAAAGTTATGCTAATGTAGGTATCCCATCCCTCCCGCAAGTCATGGGAAACTCCCTTATTCCTGGGTGGACTCCTGTTAGACCACCCCAAACTCCTGGGACTACAAGGACTGGGAAGCTACACCACGCCCCCAGAAACATCCGTTGGGTGTCAGCAACACCCCCGGAAAGCCTCTAACTCCACCTCTACCTCTCTATCATGGATCTCTACAGATGCCATGCCCCCTGGCATCACCCCTACCCTGTCCGGTGAGATGTCTACTAATGGGAAATATATATATATATATATATATATATATATATATATATATATATATACTGTATATTGATTGGCCCAGAAACTAATAAAACAATGCTTTTTTAAAAGTGTTTATTATCCATAGATATACCCAAGATATAGAACATATATGTTACAGTTACTTTCATTTGGACTTTCTGCTAAGCAATAGGGGATACAAAGTAGCTGAATGAAAAGTTCATCTCTCACCCTTGTGTGAAGAACAATTAGTATTCCTTAGCCATGGTTTGGGAGGGGTAGAGATAGGGCTTAGAAATGACTGTAGAACTTCACACAGGTTCTATGGTTAGGAATTACATAGAAAAGCAAGCAATACACCTTTTAATCAGAAGTTAGTTTGATACACATGTGAAACATATTTTTAAGTTTAGGTAATTCCTAGGACCTGCATCTTAGTATTTTTAAATGTAAAATGACAATGCATTCCCTAAAGGGCAACCCCCTTCCCCCATGTGAAGATTACAATATTAATAATACAAGTATAATGATCCTGAATGAAGTTCTTCACACGATGTGCTCTTTCTTTCTGACAACATGCCAATAACAATGCTGTTCTCCAGGCTACCTTTTCTGAGCATGTGCAAGCTCGTAAAGAGCTTGTACAGCATTTAGAAGAGATGAAAGCCTTTGATGAAGGATTCGCCTTACATTGGAGGGCGGTGTGGATTTCATCAGGAACGTCCTACTGTAGTGCAAGTAATAGTGGTCTTGGGGTTGGGGGGTTGAGAAAGGTAAGCAGAATTATTTTTGTCTGGGATGGGGAACATGCCCTTTAAATGAAATCCATACACTGATACCACATCTATTCCTGTTACCCTTGATGGGTTATAACTGGTGAGGCCAGTCAAATGGGCTGGTGCCAAAATAAGAAAAAAAGTAATTGATTTATTTTTTATTAAGATACAAATTAAAATACAAAATAGGTAAATGCAAAGATTATTTTATTCGTCTTAAATATGTGTTTCAATATATAGAATTGTAGGGCGTATTGAAGTTAATGCTCAATTTTCAGGAAACTTATGGAGAAGATCCCTATTTAAGTGGAGTTCTAGCTACAGCCTTTGTATCAGGGCTACAAGGAGACCATCCTCGTTATATTAAAACCAACGCAGGCTGCAAGCACTTTGATGCCCATGGAGGCCCTGAAAATGTTCCAGTTTCAAGATTCAGCTTTGATGCCCAGGTAGAAAGCGACAGATTAACCATTCATGTAAACACCATAACAAAGGGTTTTACTGGCATGCTCTCTCTTTAGGGGTAAAGGTGCACTATGGGTTAAGTCTGTTGCCTTACGTGTTACGTGCATTTTGTGAATCGCAATGTAGTTGAGGAAATCTCAAACAGACCTTAAAGTGTAACTGTGGCTCAAAAATGACTTAAGGTAAATTGACAGGAATTGCTTTTTCTGTTTGTAATTTAGGGCAGTATTTATTTTTCTGTGTCTTCTTCTCCTCATGGCCCCTCCCATTGAAGCCCCCCACTCCTCCTTCAGTAACTGTAACTCGATCTCTTCCTTGTTTCGGCTGTCAACCGCAGATTTGAAGGAGGAAGTAGATCAGTGATTTCTTCATATCTTGGGCTGTGCAGCACGTAGAGAGGTGGCTGATGGCTCATTTTAAAGGTATGAACCCGACCTTCGATTTAAAATCCACTTGTTTGAAGACCACAGTTCCCCTTTAATGCGGACAAAATACATTGTCCTAAACACACTCAAAATGGACAACACAACATTGTGGGAGCTAGCCCTTACCAATTAACCCAGAGCCTTACAGCCTCTGTTAAATCTCTTCTAGGAAATTTGCCCAAAAAAAGTGCAGCTCTGGGTGAATCTCTCTGTAATACCACTCATTTGTCAGAAATGGGATTTAGCCATTAACCAATTGAAAGATGTATACAATTTTGAAGACTTCCAAAATTAAAAAACGTACTTTGATAGCTATGGCTGTTTCCATCCCTGTGCTTTATTTTCAGGTACTTGAGCGAGATATGCAAATGACGTTCCTACCACAGTTTCATGCGTGTGTCCAAGCTGGTACATACAGCATAATGTGCAGTTATAACAGGTTGGTATTGTATGCTGAACCTAAAAGCACATGTTGCAAATCTGCGAACCACGGGTAAGGTTTATTTGAAAGGGTTTTAGGTGTCATTTTTTCTTTTTGGTGGATAAACAATACTTAAAGGGTAAAATAAGTAAAACATTGGCATTAACTGGAGCATCAAATAATGTTTCCTCAGGGTGAATGGAGTCCCAGCATGTGCTAACAAAAGGCTTCTCACAGACATACTCCGTTCAGAGTGGGGATTTGAAGGATATGTAGTGAGTGATGAGGGTGCCATTGAATTTATTATGGAGCAACACAATTATACAAGCAGCTTCTTGGAGACAGCAGTGGGTAAGTGTTTAATACAAAAATTCACAAAGATAAACTACCAAGAGAGACATTTTTTGTGATGATACCCTTTTGAAGACTTTAAAATCAGATTGTAAGATAAGATGTATGGCCATCTCATGGTTAGCAAAAAGCAAAGGGTACAAATATGCAAAGACCTTTAACTTAACTAAATAATGATCCAGTTGGACATATGTGCGTATATTTTGCCGTGTATCTTCCTCTGCAACTGAAACCTCTCCTTGTACAGTCAATAGCCAATACAATCTGTATGAATTGATGCATTTGATTCTCAGTGTTACAGTATATTTGAATGGGAAGTACCAATCAGCAGGACCATTGTGAGGCCCACCTGTGAGACAAAGCCCCATTTCAAAAGCCTAAACAGAGAAGGATGTTTATTGTAGTTGCTTACCCCAGAATAAATCACTCCATGACCGCATCTAGAGCTCTCCTTTTTGAGGAAGTTAATTTAATATAGTCATTATTCTCTCTATTATTTCAATAACACCATGTCATGCAATACATTCTATTGACTACATTAAATGGTACAGCAATAATCAAAATTTTAATTGGTTGTTAAAAGGCAACTGTGGTGTCAAAACAAGTTAGGGTTAAATGAAAGCCTGCAATATTTCCTTTAAAATGAGCCGACAATCAGATCTCTGACTGTAGCTTGTGAGAAATTACATTGGGGTGAGACGGATCATGACTTCTAAATTTAAATTAAAAAAGCCAAACTTGTTTTCACAATGAGACTATAAAGAGAAGTAGAAATATCTGTATTTTTTTAGCATGAACAAAATGGCTCTGATGCAGGTTGAGACCTTTAGCCACTGCTGGTTCTGACAGGCCCAAACCTCTAGCAAATTCTGGCATCCACATTTCCCCCTTTGATGATCAGCACATTATAACACCTTTATTTAAATTTTATCAGATGGCACAGTAATTTAAACATTGTCCTGATTAGTCTATTTAGGCCACAAAACATAGGGTATATCATAAATTATAATAAGCATAATGCTAGGATATTTAAAGGAACAGTTCACTGGAAAAGTACACTATTACTTTAATGCATTGATTGAAGACCGGTGGTTTAAGGAGCTATGCCTTGCCTCCCTTTCTTCTGTGGAGCCAGGAAAGAAGAAACTTACCTTTTTGTGTGATCCTCGCTGTCACACTGAAATTCCCGACCGCTTACTGGTTGTGCTCAACTATAGCGCACATTATGGTGCATGCATGCTATATCGAACAGAACCAGGAAGCTGGTCGGGACCTGTCAATGTGGGGGCAGTGGATTGCGTGAAAGGGAAGTTTCTTCTATCTTTGTTCTTGGCTCCACAGAAATTGATTAGATTAGTGAAAGACCAAATATTACACTGCTCCATTACTTACTTTGTTCTGAGGTTATCATTGCACTTCCAAACATAAAATAAATTCTTGATTTTAGCAAATTTTCACCTATTAAAAAACAAACAAAAAAAGGCTCATCACAAACATACTTCAGTCCACTCCCACCTTCTACTGCCCTGTCAATACCACACACAGTAGTAAGAAAAATTAAAAGGCAGGAAATAATAATTTAGAGAGTTCAAAATATTGCTCATCCTTATCAGATAATCCATCCCATAGTGCTGATTCTTAAGTCACTGGAGGGCATTATTTGGCTGGAATACACAGGAATGGCACACCCATGTCCAAACTTTCTGCTTTTTCATGTTGACCAGAGGTAACTTTTTTTACAGTGGGACATATGTACCCAAAATGGCTTGCTCTCCAATTATAATGTCGGGGTTAGCAAAGATCACTCTATGTGGCTTTTTTCAAAGAAGTTATATAAGAGCTGAGTGTGTAGCATTGATAGAGAACCTAAATTCTAGGATTTAATGGATAAACTCTAGAGGGAGAAATGGTCTGTTGAACACTATATATAATAGTCACTGCATGTTCTGAGTTTTGCAGGGACAGTAAGAACAATTTTTCATTACCTTCCAAAAAGAATATGAAATGTGGTTAAAGGATAACTAAACTAAATTTTTATGCTCCATAATCTGAAATCACCCCCCCCAAGAACACCCATAAACTGTTAATTACCTTCCCAATAAATGACACTAAAGTAAATATAATCCCCTAATATAAAATATTGATTTTTTTTTTTTTTAGGTACCTCCTATAATAGGCCTGAAACCTGTTATCTGTAAGGGACATGTAACTGCTATATAATATCTAAAGCTATGCAGTTTCGGTTATTTTAATAGTGAAGCTGCCAAATACGTTCCTTTTGTTAAGCTAATTTTGTAAGGAATAATCTAGGGATTAAATCATTTAAAGGACAATCATACTCACCTTCCCTCCGCTCCACTTCTTTGTTCCTTAGCTTTTACCAAGGGTGAGGACCTGAACCGCTAAGTCCTCACCCCTGGGTTCGCGCAGCCTACAGCAGTCTCTCAGAGCAACGCTGCTCTGGTAGGCTCCGCCCCCTCCTCCCCGTCGGCGAGGAGGTGGTGGAGGAGGAGGAGGTGAGTATAATTGTCCTTTAATAGTATTTTAACAGTAGAATTTTGAAAGATTTAAAAGTCCAATTCCATTAAATCACCAACATCAGAATAGTTAATCATCTTTAGACAAACAAAAGGGAGCATTCAAATAAAATTCAGAAAATACAACTTAACTTGCTGAACTGTAAAATATGGTATATCTTTAAGCTAAAACTTTGGGGCATTTTTATAAAGGTTCAATAACTTTTTGCTGCCATTTTCACTAAATTCGAATTTAATGCAATTTATAAAGTGACAATACCCCGCTACAAAAAATCACCCTTTTGCATTTGTGTGTTCTTGCGATTTCCAATTTTATGAAGATTACTTTTTTCTGATTTTCTTTATTTACGTTCACTTGCAGCCATTTTGTGTTTTCACTGCGATACCGGACTTAAAGCAATAACTAATTTTCGCTTATTGGCTTTATAAATATGGTGACCATTGCGGAAATAGCGATTTGTTTATAAATTTGACCCCTTGTGCGGTTGGCTTGATGACTTTCTATTTTCATCATGAGCAAGTCGGCATAGCTCTCTAGCTAAACAAATAAGGATTGCATGTTATTGTATTTACAATACAGGGGAAAAAATCTGCAGAAGCAAATAGTCACTAACCGAGTGTTCTTGTTTTATGGTTTACGTGCAGAGGCTGTAAAGGCTGGGTGCAACCTGGAGCTGTCAATCAATTTGGCAGATAATGTTTTTATGAAAGTGCAGGATGCTGTGATGATTGGTAACATTACCAAGGAGGTAAGTATAAGCTTATAATTTAGATTTTTTTTTTTTTTTTTTTCTGCTCTGACCTGATGAAGAGGGTTTAGCCCTCGAAAGCTTGTCAACTAAATAAACTGTTAGTCCACAGAAAAAGTATCACTGTACTGAAACTGAAATTGGTAATTTTTTTAAAAAATGTGCAGACTGCAAAAGCCAAATTAAAAAAATAACAAAAAAATCAAAGTAAAAATACAGATGTGTCAGACTTAAAGATCATAAAGAATTCCATCCTAGGCTTTAATTACTCCTCCATCCATGTAAATTTCTTTTCAGCTCACAATGTAAAATGTATGCTCATTTGTCTTTTAATTTTTTTTCTTGACTGATTTGACTGACATAATGTGTTTTTTTCTTTTTGCCTTCAGACACTGAAAGAGCGACTGTATCCCTTGTTCTACACCCGAATGCGGTTAGGAGAGTTTGATCCACCACAAATGAATCCTTATAGCTATCTGGATTTACGTTCTGTACAAAGCCAAGATCATAGAGATCTTGCAGTAGAAGCTTCTATCAAGAGTTTTGTTTTGTTAAAAAATATTAAAGAAATTTTACCACTAAATTTGGAGGGAATAAGGGGAAAGAAACTTGGGGTAAGGCATGGCAGTGAACAATGAATCAATTGAAATCTCAAAATAGTCCATTACAGCCAAAATGATGTGTGATAAGGAGGTTGGAACCTTAAATGAAGTCACCCAGCAGTTATTAACTCAATCTCTCTGGGTGGGATGTTGCAGTAGCCTAGCCTAGTAGCTGTCCTCTTACGTTATAATTTTTTTTATGTGTGTTAATGCTATACTGTTTAGTATAGCAGTAATTGAGTGGTGTCCCCCCCCCCCCCTTGACGACAGATGCTTCCATGGTTATTATGAAGGGTCCAAGTTTTAGTGGGTACCTAGCAGAAGAGTAGAGCCATGATGGTCTTTGATGACTTTGTATTCTATATATCCTTAGTTCTAAAGTATATTGGATAATGAAAAATCATTGCTGTATAAAAATCATTAAATTATATATGATAAAACCCTAAGTGTGCGTCCCTGTGTGTGTCACTGCAGTTCCTATGGACTCACCACTAGAGGGAGAGTCTCTGCAGTTCCTATTGACTCACCACTAGGAGAGTCTCTGCAGTTCCTATTGACTCACCACTAGAGGGAGAGTCTCTGCATTTCCTAATGACTCACCACTAGAGGGAGAGTGTCTGCAGTTCCTATTGACTCACCACTAGAGGGAGAAACACGGGAAACACATGGAGGGAGAACAGCAATTAAACAGACTGCAGGTAAGGTTGCTTGGGACAGAGGGAGGGGGGCTGGATTCGGGACAGACGGGTGGCCCTGTTTTTGGTACAGAGGGGGGGGGCTGGATTTGGGACAGAGGGGGGGCTGGATTTGGGACAGAGGGGGTCCTCTGGATTTGGGACAAAGGGGGCCCCTGGCCTTGGACAGAGGAGGGACTCTGGCCTTGGGACACTAAGAGGGTACTCTGTCCTTGGGACACTAAGAGGGTAATCTGTCCTTGGGACATGGAGGAGGACTATGGCCTTGGGACACTAAGGGGGCACCCTGTGCTTCTATCGCCCATTATTGTAGCGGGCTTAATGTCTAGTATATATATATATATATATATATATATATATATATATATATATATATATATAATTTTTTTTTTTTTTTTTTTTTTTTAAAAACTAAAGCATTTCCTTTATTCTGTTTTGGTTGGAACTCATGCTACGTTTGTGATGTCACCCTATTCAAGTCTAGGCCTCAGACCCAGATTGTCCTTGAAATCATTTTACAAATTTAGTGAAAAATAATTAATCTTTGTTACAAATATGTTTACCTTCCTTTTTCTAGGTTATTGGTCCTTTTGCTGATGATCCTAAGAGCCTGTTTGGAGACTATGAACCTTATCCTGACCCTCAATACATAACCACTCCCAAGTAAGTGAAGTGAAAGTCTTTTAAAAAGCTCTACAATCCATTTGATATTGAGTTCTTACATTGTAACAAATAATAATGAACTTTATTCAATGATGGGGGGTACCAACGTAGATGGCAAAAGGCACCAGTAGTGATCAAATCCTAGATCTTGCAGTTCTCTATTAAAAAAATGTATTCTGTTAACGGATGAATGAACATTTAACTGTAAGGACAACTACAGTTTCTCTCGGGCAAATTTTTGAAATATTCATTATACATATATATACATTATACCACTGACTGCATTTTACAGCTTGCAGTCCATAAGCCTAGGATACTGGTGCCAAGCAGCAGGGTTTCCCTAACTTAGCTGTTGGTGATCCAAAGCACCCTGAATACTTAACTAACATTTAATACGTGTTGTATTTTCTATAGTACAGGGTGTATACAATGTAAGCTGCTTCTAAATGTATGTATATTTATCATTTAAAGGTTCAGTGGAAATTATTGATTTCATACCCTTTGCTGTTGACATTAGTGAGCTGACATTTCAGGTTCTAACGTTCCTTCTTCTTCCTAGGATGCACCACATCCTTGGAATGTTCCTAACAGTAATTTCTACTGATTGGCTGTTGCATGGGTGAAAGATGCTCAGATCTCTACTGAGCAACTGAATCAATCGCTGGGTCAAGGGCAAGACCATAACGGTCTCTAATAGGAGTCATGCAAACAGGAAGTCAGTATTTTGGTTGCAGTTATTTATACACAGACAAAATGCTGAATTGACAGATTAAGATCATTGGGATGAAAAAATACTGCTTTTTTTCTGAAAAGCATATGTATTTGCACTGAACTTCCCCTTTAAAGTTATTAATTAATCAAATTTTGAAACAAAAATGAAAGCAGAGGAGTGTGCAATTTTGTACATATTATTTATCTAGAAAGTAAACAGCAAATACAAGTATATAACATTTTACAGGATACTTTAATACAGGACTGTTTTAAATGTCTAAACATCCCCTTCTTCTTTAGGGGTGGTATGGCAATACTTCCTGTGCAGGTGAGCTATGCTGCAGGATGTAGTGATGCCCAGTGTGAAAAGTACTCCCCTGCAGAGATCAAAGGATTGGTTCAGTCAGTAGACATTACTATTGTGTGTCTTGGGACAGGTATTTATATTTACTTGGGAAAATATAGGGGAGATAATGTGATATAATGTGAAACTCTATAGTCTGACTCTGAAGGCGTTGTAGATGAACAGACAGATAATCTTGCTACACCTTTTTTTAAAAAAAGTTCATAAAGGTTCAGTAGACTTTTTTTATATTCTGATTGTTTTTCCTGGTGCACTGCAAAAGTTGCAGCAATAATAATAATTATGCACCCCCCCTCTATCAATCAGCAGTGCATCACCTTGCCTGTTTTTTTTTATTAGTTGCCTTTCTAACCTTTTCATAAACTCATCTACCTGAAAAAAGCCTGCCCTTGGTCTCAACAGACAGCTGTTTTTAAAATCGAATTGTCCTCTCTTCTTTAATAAAAGAATATCCCAGGTGTTTAACTGAGATGTCTATGCACAAACATTACTAAAATATGTGCCACTAGATGGCAATATTATCCTCCTTATCTTCTGCCAGTTTAATTTAATGATATGTCCTATGGTGAATGTTGCATAGGGCTATTCCGTATTTTCGATCTCGTATGCAATCTCTGAGAATTGCAGATCAGTAAATTCCATTGTGGGTAGCGACATTGTATGCGCTGCAATCCATTTATGGCGTGCATGCGATCACCATTTTTTCCGAATTGTGTGCACTCCAATATCGGAATATTGCGAAAATCGCATTACAAGCGGTCGGTAATGAATGTGAAACGCCAATGCGCACACGATTTTCATAGGCTTTACCGTCCAATACATTGTGGCCACAGTCTTAGAAAGATATGGAAAAATGGTGCTAATTTTGGCTCAACCAACCAGATGTTAGCTGTTAAATAATATATGATTGGTTGGGGCAAAATTACTCCGTTTTTAACAATAAGGCCTTTTATTGAATCTCCCTGTTAGTGTCACATTAAAAAAATTCTATGAAAATGCAGTTTAATAGTAGCAATTATACTGAACAAACATATAGGAGGGTCTAATCTTTTTAGGGACCTCTTCCACCTTTAAACCACAGCAGTGTGTGCATTGCCTTTTGGACAAGGAAGTGTAAAATGAAATTGATGAGGCTATTTACTTTACATTAGGTTTTTGCTTTTGAAAATGCACCTTTGTTCCGCCAAACTCACAAGCAGACTGAATTCTGGCATGTTGACTAACTTATTATGCCGGTGAGGAAGGGGTGGCATACTGTGAACCTGCATGAAAATGGAGGTCTATAGTGAACCTATATAAAAAATAAACTGGTGGGGGGGGTTTACGCATGAAAATGTGTGTGGGGGGTGTGTACAAATTTGTAAGAACTTTGGGGATGGAAGTATCTCAGGGGAAAAGAATGTCCTTATATAAGGGGTAAGGGGTGGATTACAAAGGATAATGTACCCCCTATGAAAAAGGATACAAGATATTCGAATTTCCATAACTTTTTATATGCTCACTCCGTGACTTCTAATATTCTTATAATTTACAGAAGGGTATACGTTATCCACTATATATTACAATGAAAGGGTGCTACTGATACAGCTAAAGGCTGTGTTCCTATAAAATAACACAAACGGACATGGTTTCTGAACAACACATTGTAACTATCACTTCCTTTACACTGAATTACTATGATAGTAGCCATAGATGGTTTGAATTTTGATTTAATGAGTTCACATAATTGCTTACATCCTATTTATCAACAGTTCGTAAATAAAATTAGGTCTGGAAAATGTGACATTTCTTTAAACCTCTTCGTGAACAGTACAGAATGGCCCACACATCCATTTCCTTGTGTGGAATAAATTCATTTTCCAGTAACTGTTCATAGAACATAAGCCTATTTATGTATAGCTAGCCTGAAGGTATCTGAGTAGTGGTATCATTGATGTGAGTGCCGTTCTTACTCTGATTCCATGTTATTTCGTCATATATGTGATTTGCACCTGACAGGTATTTCTATAGAGTCCGAAGGAATGGATCGATTGGACCTGTCCTTACCTGGTCACCAGGCTGACCTCCTAGAGGATGCTGTGTCAGCAGGTGACTCTTATTTGTATGGTATCTTTATTTGTTATTTTACTGCTTGTGGTAAGGCAAGTTATTTTGCTATCACAGGAGAACTGCATTTTGTCTGTGTGGATATCAAAAGTTAACCATTTAACAGCCGCAGTTTCCTTCTGTATGTAGAATGCTATTCTGCAATTCCCTTTTGTGTGTAGAATGTTATCCTGCAGTTTCCTTCTGTGTGTAGAATGTTTTGCAACAATTTATATGTTCTCCAGCTGCAGGCCATCCTGTTATTCTTCTGCTTTTTAATGCTGGTCCCTTGGATATTTCCTGGGCAAAGAACAGTAATGGAGTACATGCTATATTGGAATGCTTCTTTCCTGCACAAGCTGCAGGTGTGGCTATTGCAAAGATGCTAATAGGGGCAGACGGGGTGAGCCCTGCCGGCAGACTACCAGCAACTTGGCCAGCTGGGATGGAACAGGTGGGGGTCTTAACGTTGTATTAATTCCTTGTACAAATAGATATTTAATTTGTTTTTTAAATCCCTTCTATATATAAAATTCCATACAGTGGTTTGCTGAAAGATTCACATGCTTTCCGTCACAATAAAACGTATACAGGGAGATTCAATAAAAGTTCTTATCGTTTAAAATGGTGCTAATTTTGTCCCAACCAATCAGATTTTATTTAACATTTGAAAGCTAACTGATTGGTTGGGGCAAAATTAGCACCATTTTAAACTATAAGAAGTTTTATTGAATAACCCTGAAAGTAATTCTGCATTTGTGTTGAGTCCATTGGGGGCATATTTAAATCGTTTTGTTTTTTCCTGAAAGCTTATCATGTCCTCATAGTATTTAATATCATACATGATATGGTAAGAAAGAACATTTTCAGACAAACGTTATTGTAACATTTTTTGAGGGGATCAAGATGTGTAGCGGCAGAAAAACGTTACATGTACGGTGACCACGCCAAAAAGAAAACCCTACTTATGTGAAAACATTTTTTTCATAATTGTGGGGCAAAAAAATTATTTTCCTGAGGTAAGTAGGGAATTTTCCCAGCAATCCTTTTATTTGGTGGGACAATATAAATTTGCTGGGATATTTTTTTATGGCTGTAGGACATTAACTGCTGGTTTCCAATGGGAGAATTCTGGCGGGGGGACCTGTATCCAAGTTTAAGCCATGGATATTTTTTATCCATGAAGTATGTGGCTGGTATGAAATTTTTTGGAATTTATTCATAGATAAGTTCTGCATAATACCATGGAGACATACCTTAAGGGTCCAAACCCTTGTCAATATTTGTGGCTAATATTCTTCAATACATGGATAGGCCCATAGCATTTGAAATAAGGTATCTGCACTTTGGAAGTGGGCTATGGGTAGATTATAACTAGATCAGAAACATGTGTTATGTGTGCTCCATGTAAAACAAACATTTGTGTTGATTTATCTGAGGTTTTAGAAAGATTTTTTAACCTGAGAATGTTTGAGGGCTTGTGAGTTGAGAAACAATTATTTTATTTTAATGGAAATAGCACCTACAAAAGCCTGAAGCCATACCCATAAAAGACATGCTTGAAGTGGTCAACAAGGCCTGCAAAGAGAGGCACTCGTCCCATACCCTATAACGCATGGAGGTGGATATTTGGGGGTGGTAATCTAGAGGGATTCTTAAACTGTGTGCCTCCAGCTTTTGTAGTGGAAGAATGATGGGAGTTGTAGATTTCAGAGGGAAGCCCAAGAATGCTGGGAGTTATAGTTTTCAAACATCTGGAGGCAATCCGTTTGAGAATCCCTGATCTAGAGCAGAGAATTGGTCAAAATTAGTGGCAATATAACACGTAATGAGGAAAATTTACTTTCATAGGCTGTTAATACTGACATGGAGAACACTTGGATTTTTCAATATACAATAATCAAAAACAGAAATTGACCCTTGAATGGCTACAGTACTATCACAGTCCTCTGACATATCATCAGCATTGTTGAGCAAATCTGGCTTGCTTAATACTTGTGCTATTTTATGACTGTGAAGGACAAGGGGATTCTTTCAATCATATTCAAAATAAATGTTTTGTTTTTTCTGTTAATAGTGGTAATGGTAAGTTCATTGAATAGCTTCAAAATTGGGCTGCATAAGTTAAATAAATAAATTGAGAATTAGTGGTATAAATACATATACTGTAGTTCTAGTTGATCCAGGCATACTTTCCAATTGCCATTTGGAGTCGAAGGATTTCCCCCCCACCCCATTTTTGGCTGTTTTTTTTTTTTTTTCTTCCTGGATCAACTATTAGGGTTAAAGAGTCGGGTGTAAAGGTTGGACAAGATGAAGTTATGTCTTTATTCAACCTCAATTACTATGTTCACTTGTGTTTTCATACATACGGTTAGATTATAAATCATTCAAATGATTAAAAATATGGGCTCAACTGTAAGTGTTATTTTTTTGTTCAGGTGCCACCTATGGAAATTATACAATGCAGGGAGGACATACCGGTATTATGGAAATCAGGTGCCACTCTATCCTTTTGGCTATGGCCTTTCTTATACCAATTTCAGTACAGTGAGCTGGTAATAGTCCGCAGCTCCCTGAGCATATGTGAAATTCTCAAGTTATCGTTGCAAGTTAAAAACTCTGGGTCCAGAGTTGGGGAGGAGGTAAGCCTATTTACAGTGTGTAATATCAAACTCTGACATTATGGGATAATTCTGTTTTGATACAATATTAAGCTTTTCTGGTTGTAAAAACTTATAAAAAGGTTACAAGGCTGAGGTCCCACTGCAATTATAAGAACTGCATATTCATTTAGGCTCAATTTGCAAAATTGTCATCAATTGCAACGCTCGCTCCCTATACTGAAGCCTCTCGCTCGCTCCCTATACTGAAGCGCCGGCTGACGTCACTACTTGGCGCTGGGCAGTGACGTCAGCCGGCGTCCAAAATAGGGAGCGTGGGAGCGGCAAGCGGCTTCCAGATTTCTCCTGTAAGGTAACTGACTGGAGTATAACCGAGCTTTGTGTTTCAGGCTGATTTTACAGCCTGAAAACCTCGGTTTATACTCGCGTGTATACGGTAAGCTTTTGTAGATTATTTCCACATGTACTATACTATAACAGTTATTGGATGTTCTTCAATGTATTTTTTTTTTTTTTTAACACAAATATGAAGAAAGATGGACAACTATGCTCTTAAATGAACTCTTTAAAAATGGAAAGTGTCTAAGGTAGGGAGTAAGATTGATTATTCCTACCTCCCAATATTGTTTCATTGAGGGGCTACAGCACATATAAGAAATAAAAATGGTTAACATATATATCCTCCAGTATAAACCAACCTGAATATAAACCGAGGTACTCATTTTTAATTGATAAACTAAGAAATCTGCTTTACTTGAATGTAAACTGAGGAATGACTTTCTCCCATAGATAGTTCCACAGACAGGCCCATACACGGACCCATAGATAGCCCCATACACAGATGTGCCGAAATTGGGAAGGCAGGACAAGAGAAAGTTAACGGCTGTGTGCGGGCGTGTCCGTGGGTGTCAGCGCTGCAGTTCCTATGGCACTTACACACTAGAGGGAGAGGGTTAAGATTGGTTTCTGCAGGTTTCCTATGCTCACCACGTAGAGAGAGAAACACAGGAAACGACTACAGGACAGAACAAGCAATTACACGTGGCAGTAAGGTTGCTAGGGGACAAGGGGGATCCTGATTTTGGTCGTGGGGGGGGCCCTGTATTGTGGACAGGGGGGGGACCCCTGGATTGGGGGGCTGTATTTTGGGCGAAGGAAGGCCCTGTATTTGGAGTGGTGGCTGTTTTGAGATAGGGGCTGGTTTTAGGACAAGTGATGAACCATGTCTTTGGGACAGGGTATACTCTGGATGGGTCGGACAAGGGGAGACTGGGTCGTGGATTTTTGCACCGGGGAGAACTATGGGCCTTGGCGACCTAAGAGGGACGTGTGCTTGGACATGGAGAGGAGGGCATGCCTGGGGGCACTCTGCCTTCTAGCACCCGTTGTACGTGCTTCATGTCAGTACAATATTAAAGACATTGAGGGCAGCTGTGGCAGTAGTCTCCTAAACCATGTGCAGCAGGATGTCCTTTTTAGTCTACAGGGTAAAACTATACATACTACATCTGGAACTGTATGAATCGGTACCCAAAGATGACCCCAATCTGTACTGGTTTATCACATCATGACTGCTGTTAAGCCTGTAATGGTTATTATAAAACTGAGCACCATGGAGGATTATGAGGAGATCTAACCATGACCTGTGACCGTTTCAATTTAAAGGCTTACAGATGTTATGATGTGCACTTTCTTGTGGGAGATATTATTTAAGCTTGTTGCCATCTAGATTATTACCCCCCTCTTCAGGCATGGACAATTTCTCCAGTCTGTCTTAAAGGACAGTTCCAGTTATTTGGATGATTACATAATTGTTCCATTGTTATTATTACCGGGTCTTGGCAGATGTGTCTGGTTCTTATTGGTTGGATTCTATTCTATTGGATTTGTGTTGTCTTTGTGAGGCTTTCTACCAGAGATTCTTATTTTTACAGTTTATTAGTGTACTCATTACTAATGTTAGTTTTTTTTACAGTCTCAGTTGGTGTCTCGGTTGGCTAATGCCACTGCTACTGAGTAAGAGCCAACACAACTATTTTATTTCTGTTGAAAATTATGATGACCACACGATTTAGTTGCTTCACCCTGTAATTAATATTTAGGCACCCATTATGGGCAAAATAGGTGAGGCTTACTTTCCATTACATCTTTCCTGTTAATTATTTTAACTGGAAATACCAGTTTACAACCTGGTTGCTATACAACGGTCCACAATTTTTCTTATCTTGCCAGTGATACATTTTCAAAATTAAAGTTTTCATATAAAGTTATGCTAATGTAGGTATCCCATCCCTCCCGCAAGTCATGGGAACCATCCCTTATTCCTGGTGGACTCCTGTTAGACCCCCCCAAACTCCTGGGACTACAAGGACTGGAAGCTACACCACGCCCCCAGAAACACTCCGTTGGGTGTCAGCAACACCCCCGGAAAGCCTCTAACTCCACCTCTACCTCTCTATCATGGATCTCTACAGATGCCATGCCCCTGGCATCACCCCTACCCTGTCCGTGAATGTCTACTAATGGGAAATATTATATATATATATATATATATTATATATATATTATTATTATTATATCTGTATATTGATTGGCCCAAAACTATAAACATGCTTTTTAAAGTGTTTATTATCCATAGATATACCCAAGATATAGAACATATATGTTACAGTTACTTTCATTTGGACTTTCTGCTAAGCATAGGGGATACAGTAGCTGAATGAAAAGTTCATCTCTCACCCTGTGTGAAGAACAATTATTATTCCTTAGCCATGGTTTGGGAGGGGTAGAGATAGGGCTTAGAAATGACTGTAGAACTTCACACAGGTTCTATGTTAGGAATTAACAGAAAGCAGCAATACACCTTTAATCAGAAGTTTTTGATACCCAGTGTAAACATATTTTTAAGTTTAGGTAATTCCTAGGACCTGCATCTTAGTATTTTTAAATGTAAAATGACAATGCATTCCCTAAAGGGCAACCCCCTTCCCCCATTGAAAGTTCAATATTAATAATACAAGTATAATGATCCTGAATGAAGTTCTCACACGATGTGCTCTTTCTTTCTGACAACATGCCAATAACAATCTGTTCTCCAGCTACCTTTTCTGAGCATGTGCAAGCTCGTAAAGAGCTTGTACAGCATTTAGAAGAGATGAAAGCCTTGATGAAGGATTCGCCTTACATTGGAGGGCGGTGTGATTTCATCAGAACGTCCTACTGTAGTGCAGTATAGTGGTCTTGGGGTTGGGGGGTTGAGAAAGGTAAGCAGAATTATTTTTGTCTGGGATGGGGAACATGCCCTTTAAATGAAATCCATACACTGATACCACATCTATTCCTGTTACCCTTGATGGGTTTAACTGGTGAGGCCAGTCAAATGGGCTGGTGCCAAAATAAAAAAAAAGTAATTGATTATTTTTTATTAAGATACAAATTAAAATACAAAATAGGTAAATGCAAGATTATTTTATTCGTCTTAAATATGTGTTTCAAATATAGTAATTGTAGGGCGTATTGAAGTTAATGCTCAATTTTCAGGAAACTTATGGAGAAGATCCCTATTTAAGTGGAGTTCTAGCTACAGCCTTTGTATCAGGGCTACAGGAGACCATCCTCGTTATTATAAAACCAACGCAGGCTGCAAGCACTTTGATGCCCATGGAGGCCTGAAAATGTTCCAGTTTCAAGATTCAGCTTTGATGCCCAGGTAGAAAGCGACAGATTAACCATTCATGTAAACCACCATAACAAGGGTTTTACTGCTGCTCTCTCTTTAGGGTAAAGGTGCACTATGGGTTAAGTCTGTTGCCTTACGTGTTACGTGCATTTTGTGAATCGCAATGTAGTTGAGGAAATCTCAAACAGACCTTAAGTGTAACTGTGGCTCAAAAATGACTTAAGGTAAATTGACAGGAATTGCTTTTTCTGTTGTAATTTAGGGCAGTATTATTTTTCTGTGTCTTCTTCTCCTCTTGGCCCCTCCCATTGAAGCCCCCCACTCCTCCTTCAGTAACTGTAACTCGATCTCTTCCTTGTTTTCGGCTGTCAACCGCAGATTTGAAGGAGGAAGTAGATCAGTATTTCTTCATATCTTGGGCTGTGCAGCACGTAAGGGTGGCTGATGGCTCATTTTAAAGGTATGAACCCGACCTTCGATTTAAAACCACTTGTTTGAAGACCACAGTTCCCCTTTAATGCGGACAAAATACATTGTCCTAAACACACTCAAATGGACAACCACAACATTGTGGGAGCTCCCTTACCAATTAACCCAAGCCTTACAGCCTCTGTTAAATCTCTTCTAGGAAATTTGCCCAAAAAAAGTGCAGCTCTGGGTGAATCTCTCTGTAATACCACTCATTTGTCAGAAATGGATTTAGCCATTAACCAATTGAAAGATGTATACAATTTTGAAGACTTCCAAAATTAAAAAACGTACTTTGAGACTATGGCTGTTTCCATCCCTGTGCTTTATTTTCAGGTACTTGAGCGAGATATGCAAATGACGTTCCTACCACAGTTTCATCGTGTGTCCAAGCTGGTACATACAGCATAATGTGCATTTATAACAGGTTGGTATTGTATGCTGAACCTAAAAGCACATGTTGCAAATCTGCGAACACGGTAAGGTTTATTTGAAAGGGTTTTGGTGTCATTTTTTCTTTTTGGTGGATAAACATACTTAAAGGGTAAAATAAGTAAAACATTGGCATTAACTGGAGCATCAAATAATGTTTCCTCAGGTGAATGGAGTCCCAGCATGTGCTAACAAAAGGCTTCTCACAACATACTCCGTTCAGAGTGGGGATTTGAAGGATATGTGTGAGTGATGAGGGTGCCATTGAATTTATTATGGAGCAACACAATTATACAAGCAGCTTCTTGGAGACAGCAGTGGGTAAGTGTTTAATCAAAAATTCACAAAGATAAACTACCAAGAGAGACATTTTTTGTGATGATACCTTTTGAAGACTTTAAAATCAGATTGAAGATAGATGTATGGCCATCTCATGGTTAGCAAAAAGCAAAGGGTACAAATATGCAAACCTTAACTTACTAAATAATGATCCAGTTGGACATATGGCGTATATTTTGCCGTGTATCTTCCTCTGCAACTGAAACCTCTCCTTGTACAGTCAATAGCCAATACAATCGTATGAATTGATGCATTGATTCTCAGTGTTACAGTAATTTGAATGGGAAGTACCAATCAGCGGAGCCATTGTGAGGCCCACCTGTGGACAAAGCCCCATTTCAAAAGCCTAAACAGAGAAGGATGTTTATTGTAGTTGCTACCCCAGAATAAATCACTCCATGACCGCATCTAGAGCTCTCCTTTTGAGGAGTAATTTATATAGTCATTATTCTCTCTATTATTTCAATAACACCATGTCTGCAATACATTCTATTGACTACATTAATGGTACAGCAATAATCAAAATTTTAATTGGTTGTTAAAAGGCAACTGTGGTGTCAAAACAAGTTAGGTTAAATGAAAGCCTCAATTTCCTTAAATGAGCCGACAATCAGATCTCTGACGTACTTGTGAGAAATTACATTGGGGTGAGACGATCATGAACTTCTAAATTTAAATTAAAAAGCCAAACTTGTTTTCACAATGAGACTATAAAGAGAAGTAGAATATCTGTATTTTTTTAGCATGAACAAATGGCTCTGATGCAGGTTGAGACCTTTGCCACTGCTGGTTCTGACAGGCCCAACCTCTACAAATTCTGGCATCCACATTTCCCCCTTTGATGATCAGCACATTATAACACCTTTATTTAATTTATCAGATGGCACAGTAATTTAAACATTGTCCTGATTAGTCTATTTAGGCCACAAAACTAGGGTATATCATAAATTTAATAAGCATAATGCTAGGATATTTAAAGAACAGTTCACTGGAAAAGTACACTATTACTTTAATGCATTGATTGAAGACCGGTGGTTTAAGGAGCTATGCCTTGCCTCCCTTTCTTCGTGGAGCCAGGAAAGAAGAAACTTACTTTTTGTGTGATCCTCGCTGTCACACTGAAATTCCGACCGCTTACTGGTTGTGCTCAACTATAGCGCACATTATGGTGCATGCATGCTATATCGAACAGAACCAGGAAGCTGGTCGGGACCTGTCAATGTGGGGGCAGTGGATTGCGTGAAAGGGAGTTTCTTCTATCTTTTTTCTTGGCTCCACAGAAATTGATTAGATTAGTGAAAGACCAAATATCACCTGCTCCATTACTTACTTTGTTCTGAGGTATCATTGCACTTCCAAACATAAAATAAATCTTGTTTTAGCAAATTTTCACCTATTAAAAAACAAACAAAAAAAGGCTCATCACAAACATATTCAGTCCACTCCCACCTTCTACTGCCGTCAATACCACACACAGTAGTAAGAAAAATTAAAAGGCAGGAAATAATAATTTAGAGAGTTCAAAATATTGCTCATCCTTATCAGATAATCCATCCCATAGTGCTGATTCTTAAGTCCTGGAGGGCATTTTTGGCTGGAATACACAGGAATGGCACACCCATGTCCAAACTTTCTGCTTTTCATGTTACCAGAGGTAACTTTTTTTACAGTGGGACATATGTACCACAAATGGCTTGCTCTCCAATTATAATGTCGGGGTTAGCAAAGATCACTCTATGTGGCTTTTTTCAAAGAAGTTATATAAGAGCTGAGTGTGTAGCATTGATAGAGAACCTAAATTCTAGGATTTAATGGATAAACTCTAGAGGGAGAAATGGTCTGTTGAACACTATATATAATAGTCACTGCATGTTCTGAGTTTTGCAGGGACAGTAAGAACAATTTTTCATTACCTTCCAAAAGAATAGGAATGTGGTTAAGGATAACTAAACTAAATTTTTATGCTCCATAATCTGAAATCACCCCCCCCAAACACCATAAATCTGTTAATTACCTTCCCAATAAATGACACTAAAGTAAATATAATCCCCTAATATAAAATATTGATTTTTTTTTTTTTTAGGTACCTCTATAATAGGCCTGAACCTGTTATCTGTAAGGGACATGTAACTGCTATATATATCTAAAGCTATGCAGTTTCGGTTATTTAATAGTGAAGCTGCCAAATACGTTCCTTTTGTTAAGCTAATTTTGTAAGGAATAATCTAGGGATTAAATCATTTAAAGGACAATCATACTCACCTTCCCTCCGCTCCACTCTTTGTTCCTTACTTTTACCAAGGTGAGGACCTGAACCGCTAAGTCCTCACCCCTGGGTTCGCGCAGCCTACAGCGTCTCTCAGAGCAACGCGCTCGGTAGGCTCCGCCCCCTCCTCCCCGTCGGCGAGGGTGGTGGAGGAGGAGGAGGTGAGTATAATTGTCCTTTAATAGTATTTTAACAGTAGAATTTTGAAAGATTTAAAAGTCCAATTCCATTAAATCACCAACATCAGAATAGTTAATCATCTTTAGACAAACAAGGGAGCATTCAATAAAATTCAGAAAATACAACTTAACTTGCTGAACTGTAAAATATGGTATATCTTTAAGCTAAAACTTTGGGGCATTTTTATAAAGGTTCAATCTTTGCTGCCATTTTCACTAAATTCGAATTTAATGCAATTTATAAAGTGACATACCCCGCTACAAAAAATCACCCTTTTGCATTTGTGTGTGTCTTGCGATTTCCAATTTTATAAGATTACTTTTTTCTGATTTTCTTTATTTACGTTCACTTGCGCCATTTTGTGTTTTCACTGCATACCGGACTTAAAGCATAACTAATTTCTCTATTGGCTTTATAAATATGGTGACCATGCGGAAAGCATTTGTTTATAAATTTGACCCCTTGTGCGGTTGGCTTGATGACTTTCTATTTTCTCATAGCAAGTCGGCATAGCTCTCTAGCTAAACAATAGGATTGCATGTTTTGTATTTACAATACAGGGGAAAAAATCTGCAGAAGCAAATAGTCACTAACCGAGTGTTCTTGTTTTATGGTTTACGTGCAGAGGCTGTAAAGGCTGGGTGCAACCTGGAGCTGTCAATCAATTTGGCAGATAATGTTTTTATGAAAGTGCAGGATGCTGTGATGATTGGTAAACTTACCAAGGAGGTAAGTATAAGCTTATAATTTAGATTTTTTTTTTTTTTTTTTCTGCTCTGACCTGATGAAGAGGGTTTAGCCCTCGAAAGCTTGTCAACTAAATAAACTGTTAGTCCACAGAAAAAGTATCACTGTACTGAAACTGAAATTGGTAATTTTTTTAAAAAGTGCGACTGCAAAAGCCAAATTAAAAAAATAACAAAAAAATCAAAGTAAAAATACAGATGGTCAGACTTAAAGATCATAAGAATTCCATCCTAGGCTTTAATTACTCCTCCATCCTGTAAATTTCTTTTCAGCTCACAATGTAAATTGTATGCTCATTTGTCTTTTAATTTTTTTTCTTGACTGATTTGACTGACATAATGTGTTTTTTTTCTTTTTGCCTTCAGACACTGAAAGAGCGACTGTATCCCTTGTTCTACACCCGAATGCGGTTAGGAGAGTTTGATCCACCACAAATGAATCCTTATAGCTATCTGATTTACGTTCTGTACAAAGCCAAATCATAGAGATCTTGCAGTAGAAGCTTCTATCAAGAGTTTTGTTTTGTTAAAAAATATTAAAGAAATTTTACCACTAAATTTGGAGGGAATAAGGGAAAGAAACTTGGGGTAAGGCATGGCAGTAACAATGAATCAATTGAAATCTCAAAATAGTCCATTACAGCCAAAATGATGTTTGATAAGGAGGTTGGAACCTTAAATGAAGTCACCCAGCAGTTATTAACTCAATCTCTCTGGGTGGATGTTGCAGTAGCCTAGCCTAGTAGCTGTCCTCTTACGTTATAATTTTTTTTTGTGTGTTAATGCTATACTGTTTAGTATAGCAGTAATTAGTGGTGTCCCCCCCCCCCCTTGACGACAGATGCTTCCATGGTTATTATGAAGGGTCCACAGTTTTATGGGGTACCTAGCAGAGAGATAAGCCATGATGGTCTTTGATGACTTTTATCTATATATCCTTAGTTCTAAAGTATATTGGATAATGAAAATCATTGCTGTATAAAAATCATTAAATTATATATGATAAACCCTAAGTGTGCGTCCCTGTGTGTGTCACTGCAGTTCCTATGGACTCACCACTAGAGGGAGAGTCTCTGCAGTTCCTATTGACTCACCACTGGAGAGAGTCTCTGCAGTTCCTATTGACTCACCACTAGAGGGAGAGTCCTTGCATTTCCTAATGACTCACCACTAGAGGGAGAGTGTCTGCAGTCCTATTGACTCACCACTAGAGGGAGAAACACGGGAACATAGAGGGAGAACAGCAATTAAACAGACTGCAGGTAAGGTTGCTTGGGACAGAGGGAGGGGGGCTGGATTCGGGACAGACGGGTCCCTGTTTTTGGTACAGAGGGGGGGGGCTGGATTTGGGACAGAGGGGGGGCTGGATTTGGGACAGAGGGGGTCCTCTGGATTTGGGACAAAGGGGGCCCCTGGCCTTGGACGAGGAGGACTCTGGCCTTGGACACATAGAGGGTACTCTGTCCTTGGGACACTAAGAGGGTAATCTGTCCTTGGACATGGAGGGGACTATGGCCTTGGGACACTAAGGGGGCACCCTGTGCTTCTATCGCCCATTATTGTAGCGGGCTTAATGTCTAGTATATATTTATATATATATATAAATTATATATATATATATATATATTAATTTTTTTTTTTTTTTTTTTTTTAAAAACTAAAGCATTTCCTTTATTCTGTTTTGGTTGGAACTCATGCTACGTTTGTGATGTCACCCTATTCAAGTCTAGGCCTCAGACCCAGATTGTCCTTGAAATCATTTTACAAATTTAGTGAAAAATAATTAATCTTTGTACAAATATGTTTACCTTCCTTTTTCTAGGTTATTGGTCCTTTTGCTGATGATCCTAGAGCCTGTTTGGAGACTATGACCCTTATCCTGACCCTCAATACATAACCACTCCCAAGTAAGTGAAGTGAAAGTCTTTTAAAAAGCTCTACATCCATTTGATATTGAGTTCTTACATTGTAACAAATAATAATGAACTTTATTCAATGAGTGGGGGTACCAACGTAGATGGCAAAAGCACCAGTAGTGATCAAATCCTAGATCTTGCAGTTCTCTATTAAAAAAATGTATTCTGTTAACGGATGAATGAACATTTAACTGTAAGGACAACTACAGTTTCTCTCGGGCAAATTTTTGAAATATTCATTATACATATATATACATTATACCACTGACTGCATTTTACGCTTGCAGTCCATAACCTAGGATACTGGTGCCAAGCAGCAGGGTTTCCCTAACTTAGCTGTTGGTGATCCAAAGCACCCTGAATACTTAACTAACACTTTAATCGTGTTGTATTTTCTATAGTACAGGGTGTATACAATGTAAGCTGCTTCTAAATGTATGTATATTTATCATTTAAAGGTTCAGTGGAAATTATTGATTTCATACCCTTTGCTGTTGACATTAGTGAGCTGACATTTCAGGTTCTAACGTTCCTTCTTCTTCCTAGGATGCACCACATCCTTGGAATGTTCCTAACAGTAATTTCTACTGATTGGCTGTTGCAGGGGTGAAAGATGCTCAGATCTCTACTGAGCAACTGAATCAATCGCTGGGTCAAGGCAAGACCAAACGGTCTCTAATAGGAGTCATGCAAACGTCGTATTTTGGTTGCAGTTATTTATACACAGACAAAATGCTGAGATACAGATTAAGATCATTGGGATGAAAAATACTGCTTTTTTCTGAAAACATATGTATTTGCACTGACTTCCCCTTTAAAGTTATTAATTAATCAAATTTTGAAACAAAAATGAAAGCAGAGGAGTGTGCAATTTTGTACATATTATTTATCTAGAAGTAAACAGCAAATACAATATAATAACATTTTACAGGATACTTTAATACAGGACTGTTTTAAATTGTCTAAACATCCCCTTCTTCTTTAGGGTGGTATGGCAATACTTCCTGTGCAGGTGAGCTATGCTGCAGGATGTGTGATGCCCAGTGTGAAAAGTACTCCCCTGCAGAGATCAAAGGATTGGTTCAGTCAGTAGACATTACTATTGTGTTCTTGGGACAGGTATTTATATTTACTTGGGAAAATATAGGGGAGATAATGTGATATAATGTGAAACTCTATAGTCTAACTCTGAAGGCGTTGTAGATGAACAGACAGATAATCTTGCTACACCTTTTTTTAAAAAAAGTTCATAAAGGTTCAGTAGACTTTTTTTATATCTGATTGTTTTTCCTGGTGCACTGCAAAAGTTGCAGCAATAATATAATTTGCACCCCCCCTCTATCAATCAGCAGTGCATCACCTTGCCTGTTTTTTTTTATTAGTTGCCTTTCTAACCTTTTCATAAACCATCTACCTGAAAAAAGCCTGCCCTTGGTCTCAACAGACAGCTGTTTTTAAAATCGAATGTCCTCTCTTCTTTAATAAAAGAATATCCCAGGTGTTTAACTGAGATGTCTATGCACAAACATTACTAAAATATGTGCCACTAGATGGCAATATTATCCTCCTTATCTTCTGCCAGTTTAATTTAAATATGTCCTATGGTGAATGTTGCATAGGGCTATTCCGTATTTTCGACTCGTATGCAATCTCTGAGAATTGCAGATCAGTAATTCCATTGTGGGTAGCGACATTGTATGCGCTGCAATCCATTTATGGCGTGCATGCGATCACCATTTTTTCCGAATTGTGTGCACTCCAATATCGGAATATTGCGAAAATCGCATTACAAGCGGTCGGTAATGAATGTGTAAACGCCAATGCGCACACGATTTTCATAGGCTTTACCGTCCAATACATTGTGGCCACAGTCTTAGAAAGATATGTGAAAAATGGTGCTAATTTTGGCTCAACCAACCAGATGTTAGCTGTTAAATAATATTGATTGGTTGGGGCAAAATTACTCCCGTTTTTAACAAATAGGCCTTTTATTGAATCTCCCTGTTAGTGTCACTTAAAAAAATTCTATGAAAATGCAGTTTAATAGTAGCAATTATACTGAACAAACATATAGGAGGGTCTAATCTTTTTAGGGACCTCTTCCACCTTAAACCACAGCAGTGTGTGCATTGCCTTTTGGACAAGAAGTGTAAAATGAAATTGATGAGGCTATTTACTTTACATTAGGTTTTTGCTTTTGAAAATGCACCTTTGTTCCGCCAAACTCACAAGCAGACTGAATTCTGCATGTTGACTAACTTATTATGCCGGTGAGGAAGGGGTGGCATACTGTGAACCTGCAAGAAATGGAGGTCTATAGTGAACCTATATAAAAAATAAACTGGTGGGGGGGTTTACGCATGAAAATTGTGTGTGGGGGGTGTGACAAATTTGTAAGAACTTTGGGTGGAAGTATCTCAGGGGAAAAGAATGTCCTTATATAAGGGTAAGGGGTGGATTACAAGGATAATGTACCCCCTATGAAAAAGGATACAAGATATTCGAATTTCCATAACTTTTTATATGCTCACTCCGTGACTTCTAATATTCTTATAATTTACAGAAGGGTATACGTTATCCACTATATATTACAATGAAAGGGTGCTACTGATACAGCTAAAGGCTGTGTTCCTATAAATAACACAAACGGACTGGTTTCTGAACAACACATTGTAACTATCACTTCCTTTACACTGAATTACTATGATAGTAGCCATAGATGGTTTGAATTTTGATTTAATGAGTTCACATAATTGCTTACATCCTATTTATCAACAGTTCGTAAATAAATTAGGTCTGGAAAATGGTACATTTCTTTAAACCTCTTCGTGAACAGTACAGAATGGCCCACACATCCATTCTCCTTGTGGAAAAATCATTTTCCAGTAACTGTTCATAGAACATACCTATTTATGTATAGCTAGCCTGAAGGTATCTGAGTGGGGTATCATTGATGTGATTGCCGTTCTTACTCTGATTCCATGTTATTTCGTCATATATGGATTTGCACCTGACAGGTATTTCTATAGAGTCCGAAGGAATGGATCGATTGGACCTGTCCTTACCTGGTCACCAGGCTGACCTCCTAGAGGATGCTGTGTCAGCAGTGACTCTTATTTGTATGGTATCTTTATTTGTTATTTTACTGCTTGTGGTAAGGCAAGTTATTTTGCTATCACAGGAGAACTGCATTTTGTCTGTGTGGAATCAAAAGTTAACCATTTAACAGCCGCAGTTTCCTTCTGTATGTAGAATGCTATTCTGCAATTCCCTTTTGTGTGTAGAATGTTATCCTGCAGTTTCCTTCTGTGTGTAGAATGTTTTGCAACAATTTATATGTTCTCCAGCTGCAGGCCATCCTGTTATTCTTCTGCTTTTTAATGCTGGTCCCTTGGATATTTCCTGGGCAAAGAACAGTAATGGAGTACATGCTATATTGGAATGCTTCTTTCCTGCACAAGCTGCAGGTGTGGCTATTGCAAAGTGCTAATAGGGGCAGACGGGGTGAGCCCTGCCGGCAGACTACCAGCAACTTGGCCAGCTGGGATGGAACAGGTGGGGGTCTTAACGTTGTATTAATTCCTTGTACAAATAGATATTTAATTTGTTTTTTAATCCCTTCTAATATAAAAATTCCATACAGTGGTTTGCTGAAGATTCACATGCTTTCCGTCACAATAAAACGTATACAGGGAGATTCAATAAAAGTTCTTATCGTTTAAAATGGTGCTAATTTTGTCCCAACCAATCAGATTTTATTTAACATTTGAAAGCTAACTGATTGGTTGGGGCAAAATTAGCACCATTTTAAACTATAAGAAGTTTTATTGAATAACCCTGAAAGTAATTCTGCATTTGTGTTGAGTCCATTGGGGGCATATTTAAATCGTTTTGTTTTTTCCTGAAAGCTTATCATGTCCTCATAGTATTTAATATCATACATGATATGGTAAGAAAGAACATTTTCAGACAACTTATTGTAACATTTTTGAGGGGATCAGATGTGTCGCGCAGAAAAACGTTACATGTACGTGACCACGCCAAAAAGAAAACCCTACTTATGTTGAAAACATTTTTTTCATAATTGTGGGGCAAAAAATTATTTTCCTGAGGTAAGTAGGGAATTTTCCCAGCAATCTTTATTTGGTGGGACAATATAATTTGCTGGGATATTTTTTTATGGCTGTAGGACATTAACTGCTGGTTTCCAATGGGAGAATTCTGGCGGGGGACCTGTATCCAAGTTTAAGCCATGGATATTTTTATCCATGAATATGTGGCTGGTATGAAATTTTTTGGAATTTATTCATAGATAAGTTCTGCATAATACCATGGAGACATACCTTAAGGGTCCAAACCCTTGTCAATATTTGTGGCTATATTCTTCAATACATGGATAGGCCCATAGCATTTGAAATAAGGTATCTGCACTTTGGAAGTGGGCTATGGGTAATTATAACTAGATCAGAAACATGTGTTTGTGTGCTCCATGTAAACAAACATTTGTGTTGATTTATCTGAGGTTTTAGAAAGATTTTTTAACCTAAATGTTTGAGGGCTTGTGAGTTGAGAAACAATTATTATTTTAATGGAAATAGCACCTACAAAAGCCTGAAGCCATACCCATAAAAGACATGCTTGAAGTGGTCAACAAGGCCTGCAAAGAGAGGCACTCGTCCCATACCCTATAACGCATGGAGTGGATATTTGGGGTGGTAATCTAGAGGGATTCTTAAACTGTGTGCCTCCAGATGTTTGTAGTGGAAGAATGATGGGAGTTGTAGATTTCAGAGGGAAGCCCAAGAATGCTGGGAGTTATAGTTTTCAAACATCTGGAGGCAATCCGTTTGAGAATCCCTGATCTAGAGCAGAGAATTGGTCAAAATTAGTGGCAATATAACACGTAATGAGGAAAATTTACTTTCATAGGCTGTTAATCTGAACATGGAGAACACTTGGATTTTTCAATATAACAATAATCAAAAACAAGAAATTGACCCTTGAATGGCTACAGTAGCTATCACAGTCTCCTGACATCATCAGCATTGTTGAGCAAATCTGGCTTGCTTAATACTTGTGCTATTTTATGACTGTGAAGGACAAGGGGATTCTTTCAATCATATTCAAAATAAATGTTTTGTTTTTTCTGTTAATAGTGGTAATGGTAAGTTCATTGAATAGCTTCAAAATTGGGCTGCATAAGTTAAATAAATAAATTGAGAATTAGTGGTATAAATACATATACTGTAGTTCTAGTTGATCCAGGCATACTTTCCAATTGCCATTTGGAGTCAGGAAGGATTTCCCCCCCACCCCCATTTTTGGCTGTTTTTTTTTTTTTTTCCTTCTCTGGATCAACTATTAGGGTTAAAGAGTCGGGTGTAAAGGTTGGACAAGATGAAGGTATGTCTTTATTCAACCTCAATTACTATGTTCACTTGTGTTTTCATACATACGGTAGATTATAAATCATTCAAATGATTAAAAATATGGGCTCAACTGTAAGTGTTATTTTTTTGTTCAGGTGCCACCTATGGAAAATTATACAATGCAGGGGAGGACATACCGGTATTATGGAAATCAGGTGCCACTCTATCCTTTTGGCTATGGCCTTTCTTATACCAGATTTCAGTACAGTGAGCTGGTAATAGTCCGCAGCTCCCTGAGCATATGTGAAATTCTCAAGTTATCGTTGCAAGTTAAAAACTCTGGGTCCAGAGTTGGGGAGGAGGTAAGGCCTATTTACAGTGTGTAATATACAAACTCTGACATTATGGGGATAATATCTGTTTTGATACAATATTAAGCTTTTCTAGGTTGTAAAAACATTATAAAAAGGTTACAAGGCTGAGGTCCCACTGCAATGTATAAGAACTGCATATTCATTTAGGCTCAATTTGCAAAATTGTCATCAATTGCAACGCTCGCTCCCTATACTGAAGCCTCTCGCTCGCTCCCTATACTGAAGCGCCGGCTGACGTCACTACTTGGCGCTGGGCAGTGACGTCAGCCGGCGTGCCAAAATAGGGAGCGTGGGAGCGAGCAAGCGGCTTCCAGATTTCTCCTGTAAGGTAACTGACTGGAGTATAAACCGAGCTTTGTGTTTCAGGCTGATTTTACAGCCTGAAAACCTCGGTTTATACTCGCGTGTATACGGTAAGCTTTTGTAGATTATTTCCACATGTACTATACTATAACAGTTATTGGATGTTCTTCAATGTATTTTTTTTTTTTTTTTAACACAAATATGAAGAAAGATGGACAACTATGCTCTTAAAATGAACTCTTTAAAAATGGAAAGTGTCTAAGGTAGGGAGGTAAGATTGATTATTCCTACCTCCCAATATTGTTTCATTGAGGGGCTACAGCACATATAAGAAATAAAAATGGTTAACATATATATACTCCAGTATAAACCAACCTGAATATAAACCGAGGTACTCATTTTTAATTGATAAACTAAGAAATCTGCTTTACTTGAATGTAAACTGAGGAATGACTTTCTCCCATAGATAGTTCCACAGACAGGCCCATACACGGACCCATAGATAGCCCCATACACAGATGTGCCCTGCATACCTTTCTGTGCAGCCTGAATATTAAAGGTCCCTCCTTTAGAGAATAAGAGAACTTTGTTGAATCCTGTTTTTTTTTTTTTTTTTTTTTTTCCCTCCTTTTCTTTTCAGTCTGGGCTGATCTGAGTGAGCAGGACAACAATTGCTTAACTCGCCAAAGTCAAGAGGATTCTGTGTGTTACAGGGTACAGGTTTTGTTTTCCCAGGGCATGTGATTTTGTCCAGCTGCTCCTTCAACCATCCAGATCAGCCCAGACCTGAATATAAACCGAGGGGAGCCTTTCAGAATGATTTTAGTTATAAAATTTCTTGGTTTATACTCTAGTGTATATTGTATTTTTTTAGCAAACACATACAACGTTTCGGGGGATATACACTCCCCTACCTCAGGGAAGGGGACAGTATATCCCCTGAAACGTAACTTTTTGCTAAAAAATAATCACATTTTTGAAATGTAGTGTGCTCCTCCATTTTGGTTTCTTATATTGGATTGCATTGGCCCTTGGGCTATGAGGATTGCACCTACTTATAACAGGCAATTGCACTTTTGGTGTGCTTGAGTGAACCCTTTTTGCATTTTGGCTACACCACATACAGTTTTTGCCAAGTTATTTCTGGACTTTCCTGTATTAAAGATAGTGCTAAAGCCAGGAGGAAGCCTGACAGAAGCAGTTTCCATTGTGCTGGTGTTCTTAACAAAAACAACATTGAGAGGTAGGAATTACCAATTACCAAAAACTACCTCCCTGCCCTAAGAACTTTTTTGTTTTAACTGTTTTGTTTTTTTTAAAACTTTATACCCACTAAAGTCCTCCTTTTGACAGCAGTCCTGATTTGATTATTCCCCTTGAACATATTCAGTGGCATTTTTAATATTACAGTTTAAGATCTGTTTATTTTAAATCAGTTAAGAGCAGAGTTCCCAAATGTTCTAGTGGTTTTCTGCCTCTTTTGGCTCACTCCCAGTTGCCTCTTTGTTGCTGCAATAAACAAGTCCAAAAATGATCTCATTGCCTTTACTCAATAAGCTGTAGTCTAGGAGGTCTGTGTCCACTATTAACAGTCATTACCATGTGAACACTGCAGTGTCAGTCGTTTTGTTCGAATTCTGAAAGATCTATGTTTATTAATGTTTCATTCTGTTTTTGTTTTTTAATAAATGCTTGTGACACCCTGGATTGTGCAATTCAAACCCAGAAAAGAATTTAATTGTTTAGCAGCTGTATGGCTAACAAATACAGATTCTCTCCAAAATAATAATATAAATTTGCTCTATATATAATCAATTCCTATATCTAAATGCAGAAAAGGCCTGAACTTTATTTTCATGGCTGTCCACTACATACACACAAACAGTTCTCCGGTATGCATTTAATAGTATTTTTGAATTGAAGACATGCATCTCATCTTGAGCCTGTGATTTGTTTTATCTGCCGAGTGATGTAATTGGTAAAAAAAAGCTGTTGATATTTAAGCCTAACAACCATTACTGGGTATTAAAATAAACCAGGAGAAATATGTAAGATCTACCAATATTGGCAAAAAATCAGCCTAAATATATCGGTCGCTGTGAAAATTGGCCTGACTGGCCAAAATATCACTTTGGACTTTTGTTGGGATGGAAAATCAATCTGTGTAGTATCTATTCTTATTAGGAGAGAAATAAGAAGAGCCCTCAGCTGGAGTGGGGTAATTCTTTACATGTTCACTGGTGAGAATGGGTCTGTACAGAACACAATTTGGTTGAGGCCATAAACAAGAAGTTCTAAAATGCCCTGAATATGACGGGAGTTTTTTGCACTACCTTCAATAGGGTAGGGCATAGTTTGGCCCACCACACATTAAAGTATATTTATTGCACTATTTATTAACACTTGGCACTTATAGAAACACAAGCACTTATTTCCTGTTTTTTGTTTCATGTCTGTGGTGGGCTTGATAGTTTTTTCTTTTAGACCTTTAGGCTTATCACATTTGAGTTCCCCCCACCATGCTTCCTTGTAGAAGGGAGAGGCAATAGATCCCACATGCACTTTTGTGCACTTGAGTTGGTATCATGAAAGCTTGTTCCTCAAGCTATCTAGAAAAAAAGAGTGCACCAGTATCTGATTTATAATTTATCTTTATCCATAGGTTGTACAGGTATATATGAGCTGGTCTGATGCCTCTGTGCCTGTTCCTGATAGGCAGCTGGTGGGAACAGAAAGGGTGAATGTTCCTGTAGGTAATTCTGTTAAGGTCTCTTTTTCTGTCCTACCAATGCAAAGGGCAGTATGGACTGATCTATGGATGCTTGAACCTGGGAATTTTCTCATCTATGTGGGTGGGCAACAGCCTTTCCAACAGACACGTGCCCCATCCAACATCCTCCAAGCCAGCTTCACTGTACATGGGACAGCTCTGCCTCTTAGCACCTGTTAAAGTTGATCCTTAATGTTCTATTGTTGCTTGTTTTGACCATTTTGTGCAAATATAGACCAGTGGTGGAGCATGTGATTCACAAGTTGTCATGTGGAAGATGGATGTAAAACCTGCACCATTTTCCCCCAGGACTAAGAAGCAATTATCTGCATTAATATATTCTTAGATAGTTTCGGTTATTTTAACTCCCAATAGGTTATAGGTTTAGAGAATATTGTTTTAGTTTATTCTGACTTGATAAAATCATGATACCTGTTAATATATGTATGAAAAACGACCGGTATTAAAATGCAGCATATCCTTTCTGTATTTTTGTTGTAGTACTGTAGTTCTTGTTTCTTCATTCATTTGTGATATTAATATTCTTGGTCATGCCTTTCCACTAAACTAATCAGTAGCTCCTAGAATACCAATTAACCATATTTTTACTAGATGGGCCTCCCTGTGCATATAAGCATTATGAAGAATTAATTACACTGTTGCTGTTGGAAGAAAACATAATTTTAGGATTGATGGGACATGAAAGGGAAAATTACATATTGCCTGTATATAATTATCAAAAGAAACAGCACAGTAACTGACACTTATCCTTCGTTTTTTGAGTTGTTGGTCAACAAATGAATTTAAAGAACAGTTGGAGGCTCAGAAGTAGAAATCCATTCTTGCTAATCTGAATCTAAATTGTTGTACTTGTCTAGCTTATTACTTATCCCAAGGCTGCTTTCCTGCAGCTGCATTTGTTGGCATTCTCCTCTGTACTTTCCAGGAGCAGGGGAGCAGACCCTTCAACTGCAGGGAGCTATGGGGGCCATATCTTATCTTTCCCTATGACAGATACAGCCTCTTCCCAAAGAACCACTGTAGATGAAGCATGGATAGGGGCCCTATCATAGGTTTGCTTGGGGGCCCAGCAATTCCTAGTTACACCACTACTTTCACACAAAAAGTTTTCCTTTACTCCTCTCTGTGCATACAATATTTAGAATATTTTGTGAATGATTGGCCTGTTGGCCTTTTAAATCATTACATGATCTTTAAGGCTTGTGGCCAGAAGCCATTTGTGGACAAATCTATTTTCACCTTTTAATCATTAAAGAGTTGTCTATAGCATTAATTGCCTCACCCCATGTTTGGTACCTATTAATTCTCATACTAAATCAATGATATTATGCTTGATATCCGACAATTATGACATCAGGGACCTGCATTTGATGCAGTTCTTATACTGACTCAATGGAATTTTACAATTTAAAGGTGTCACAATTCTAAAAGTATAGAATGTTATATTAGTCTGTTCAGAGCGGTTGGGGTAGAACTAATGCAGATAGCCCAAGTCCAAATTGCAATCTGCTGTAGTAACTGGTGGGGAAAACCCAGTTTACACCATAATGTAGGTCTATTTAAGCCCTCCAGCTTATTTTTAACATCCGTAAAAATTGGCAACTTTAGTTGAATCAATTACTTGCAATTAGGTCAGAAACTTGAATTAGGACATGGTAAGGCTTTACATAAGAGAGAGAAACAAATTACAGGTTACATTACTATATTAAAGGGCAAGTCCACACCTTAAATGAAAATTGGATACTGGTAAATTGCACCCTAAACTCGCGAAACTGCAATAGTTAGAAATATCAAATATAAAAGACTAACCTGAAATGCTGCACAATGTCCTGTGGCCCCTGTTTCTTCTACTTCCCGGTTTTTCCAGTTAGCAACTGTCAGTCATAGATATAGCAGTTTACATCACAGCCAATGATTGAATGCTATTACCCTGGCTCCCTCCTCTGAGCATACTCAAGCTCATAACCAGCTCACTAAATTGAAGGGGTCATAAACAAATATAGCCATTAACACACATTACCCCTTAGTTTCCACAAGGCAAATCATTACAAATCTGTTGTTCCTTTACAAAATAAATATTTACTTTTGAATAAAAGTGCATAAAGAAAACATATCCTTAAAAATACATATTCTATACAACTAGAGTATTTTACATATTCGGAAATATCTTTATCCAGATACCAAAAAAAATGTGACTCCATGCTGACTTTATGCACACTATCAGCGAGAGTCAATAAAAGTTCTTATTTAACATGGTGCTAATTTTGCCCCAACCAATCAGATCTTATTTAACATTTGAAAGCTAACATCTGATTGGTAGGAGCAAAATTAGCATCATTTTTAACAATAAGAATTTTTATTGAATCTCCCTGTATGTGCATAAACCCAGTGACCGAACTGTGTATGCTGGAACTTTTATATTATACACATTCAGGGAGATTCAATAAAAGTTCTTATCATTAAAAATGGCGCTAATTTTGCCCCAACCAATTAGATCATATTTAACATTTGAAAGTTAACATCTGATTGGTTGGGGTAAAATTAACACAATTTTTAACGATAAGAACTTTTATTGAATCTCCATATTGATCTGCAACCTGGCACTTGACACCTTAATTAGGAGTACTAGTTGCATACATTAAATATATACACGTCCAATCTCTAAATTATATATTTTAAAAGATTGTTTATAGTAAAGTTTTTTTCATTAAGGCAGGGCTAGGTATCCCACTATCACACACACCAGCGCATGCAGGATTTTTGCAATGCGCTGCCGTGCATGAAATGCAATGTGTGATCCTGTACCCATATATGTTATTGGGATCAGAGCACAGCACACATAGTGGGATTACTCCAATAGCATTGCATTAGCAAAGTAAGTTGGACACGCGGTCGGAGCATAAAACACACTCCCAATCATTTTAGTGGGACCTAGCCATAAAGGTTCGTACACACATGCAATTGTGGGTAACGAAGCATGATGTGTACGAACGGCATGATTATTGGCCAAAAACGGACGTTCATACAGATCGTGCGTCACGGGTCGGTACAATTGCACGTGGGTACGAACCTAAGTAACATTTACTAAAGTGTGTATTTGGTATGAAAACATCTAGACTGAAAATTCAAGCTATAGGTTTTTTACATTCATAGTGGTTTTGGCATTGGCAGGTTAAAAATCTTTTGGATAAATAAAAATGTAGTCTGAATCTGCCAATTTGTAAGCATCTTAAGCTTTGTACAGATGTGCGATTACAGGGATGTCCCATTATGCACAACTTTAAGACAAACGGCTATTTGGGCCAAGTATCGGTTTGTCTATGGGCATTTAGTTGGTGCTGTTAATGATCATCCGTGTATCCAACCGATAAATGGCCAAAATGCCCGCTCGTCTTAGTTGAGTGACTCATGTGGATATGTGATCGCATAGCCGACCTATTTCCACATATATATGGAAATATAAAAGTTATATGATTTAAGTTTCCAGTTTCATGGAAACTGTGTTCACACCTCAAATTAAAAATTAAGATCCCCTGGTAGTTACGCCCCCGCAAATTTTGCTTTCCCTCTTTACCACTGAAATGTTTCTGCCTTCTCTTCAAGTTCCCCAAGATTTTTTCAACCTTGTACATGCTCAGCGGCAGCAACTATGGAAAAAGCATTCAGTCATTGGCTGTGATGTCATCTGTTACATCCATAACTGACAGCTGCTAACTGGGAAGCGGAAAGAAGGACAACAGAACAGAATCAACAATTCAACATTGACTTTGGGAAAGACACCACTAACACGATGTGATTTTAAATAACATGGAAATTGGAGGAATGCAAAAAAATTCCTGCAATGTTTCCATTTTAGCAATGCATGCGATCAACATTTTTTGCGCAATCACAGGCATTTCCATAATGGAAAATAGAGAAATCGCATGAGCAAAATTGTACCAGAATCGCACACATAGCCACATTCGTTACCATGCACAGGGTACCCGATTCTGGTGCGTTGTTTTAGGGCCTCAGCCTTAACCTCTCAGCTTTCCCACTATTGCAGTTTTGAGTGGCGATTTAACTATATACAGTATTTTATTTGAGGGGTGAATTTACCCTTTAAGTTTTTTCGGAAGACCTAAGGTGCCCATACATTAGAACTTATCTGATGACTTATCCCGCAGTGTTCAATCAATCCTGCAGGAGCTGGCTTTCAGGATCTTCTTCATGGCATTAGATACCCTCAGGTTTTGTCTGATCACTATTGTTCTTTTGATCGGATTTCTGATTGTTAAACTCGAACGGAATAACACCTGCCAATGTATGGGTTGCTTAACCTATAATGCCTGTTTGGTTTTACCCCAATAGTGATCAGACAAAGACCTGAGGCCATGTCCAGGAAATATCTTGTGTCTTAAGCTACGTCTACAAGAGCTTGACATTTCAAGCGATTTCCGTCTGATCACCCGAAATATCAAAACCTGCTTCGCGTTTTTCCAATAGACCACTCAACAATATCGAAAAAACTAAGATCGTGCCAGGCAGGAAAGTTTTCTTTCTCATCTTCTGTCCCTATCTCTCTGCAGGTCAAGCTAAAATCTGCAGAAAGATCGAGGTAGGGAACTTCGAGCTGTTCTTCCGATCGTATTTCCAATTGGAAGAACGTCTGCCCATGTATAGCTAATGGCCATACTCTATTGTCCTTTTAGACCAATCTGTTTGCAGATATGCAACCTAATTGTTTCTTGATCTACATCTCATTAAAGTTTAACGGTGCCCATATGTTAGAGCTTACCTGCTGACCAATCCGATGGCATTCAAACTGGGTTGAATGTCCTGAAATGCCTATTTGTCTGTTTTTGTGCACTTTTTTATGTTATAAAACTGCCGGTTAGGGTTAGAGGGGAGTCCCTTACACTACAGAAAAAGGTTTTAAATTAACTGCAGTGACAATGAATATGGAGGGGGGGGGGGGGAGCTTCCCCTGTCTTCAAGGAGGATAAGGAAGGTGCAGATACTGGATAGCACTCAGGAAGGCTCCTAATCTTCAGTTTTCTGGAATTTAAATAGGCATTTATAAGTTTATATTTTGGTGGTGAAGATACCCTTTTTAAGTCCAAGCTGAAATTATTACTATGGATTTATATAGCGCGAACATCTTTACATGCTTTACAATTATATAGTCATACATTACATACAGGGTAATACATGTTATACAAAGTCATACATATTACATGTTGCAAGGGGATCTAGATAGATTATCACATTGGGCTGCTATAAGTGGCAGATGAAATTCAATGTTGATAAATGTAAGGTGATGCATTTTGGACTTAAAAATACTTGTGCTACTTATACTATAAATGGCTCTGTGTTAAGTGAATCCCTGTTGGAAAGGGATCTTGGAGTTTTGGTGGATAACAAACTTAAAGGTAGCAAGCAGTGCCAGGCGGCAACAGCCAGAGCCAGCATGGTATTGTCTTGTATAAAGCGAGGTATGGATTCAAGGGAGGAAAATGTAATTCTCCCTCTTTACAAAGCATTGGTAAGGCCTCATTTGGAATATGCAGTGCAATTTTGGAATCCTGTGTACAAAAAGGACATCTTTGAAATGGAAAGGGTTCAGAGAAGGGCAACTAAATTAATAAGAGGATTGGGGGAGCTTGAATATGAAGAGAGACTGGAAAAGTTACAACTATGTACGCTGGAGAAAAGGCGCTTGCGTGGGGATATGATTACTGTGTATAAATACATTAACGGGCCATACAATAAACTATCTGGGGCATTGTTCACCAATAGAACATGTCAAAGGACACGAGGACATCCCTTAAGACTTGAAGAAAAAAGGTTTAGGCTTCAAGCTCGGAAAGGGTTTTTCACTGTGAGAACGGTAAAGCTATGGAACTGTCTTCCAGTGGACGTTGTTATGGCAGGTTCATTGGTCATTTTCAAAAAAAAGCTGGATGAGTTTCTGCAAACAAGGAATGTTACAAGTTACTGGTATTGATACATAAAGTAGAGTTGATCCAGGGAAATTTCCGATTGCCACTTGGAGTCAGGAAGGAATTTTTTCCCCCTTCATAAATTTGGTGGGGTTTTTTTGCCTTCCTCTGGATCAACAGTTAGGCAGGAAATGAAGATATTGCTAGATGGGTTGGACTGGATGGACGTATGTCTTTATTCAACCTCAAATACTATACTATACTATACATACACAGGTAATACAAATATAAGTAAACAGAGTGATGAGTTTCTTACAGCAATACCGTAATACAATAGGAGAGAGGACCCTGTCCAAAGAGCTTACAGTCTAGAGGAAATGGGTGTGAGACATAAGGTTGCAGGAATCGGTAGGCTGTAAATAGATTGGCAGTGGAGTGTAAAAGGCGATTTGGATCATAATGGGCAGTAAGAGGGGTAGTGTTTAGGCCAGGTTATATACTTGCTTGAAAAGGTGGGTTTTAAGGTTACGTTTGAAGGTATTAAGGGACAGACTGAGGAAGGGAGTTCCAGAGCAGAGGGGCAGCACGAGCAAAGTCATGAATACGGGCATGGGAAGAGGTGACAAGGGTGGATGAGAGGAGATCGTTTTCAGAGCGGAGGTTGCGCCTTGGACGATATCGGTGGATCAGCTCTGAGATATATGATGGGGCTGTTTTGGATACTGCTTTATAGGATAGGGTAAGCAGCTTGAACTGGATCCTTTGCATGATGGGCAACCAGTGGAGGGACTGACAGAGAGGAGAGGCATTAGAGAAGCGAGAAATGAATGAGCCGGGCAGCAGAGTTGAGGATGGATTGAAGCGGTGCCAGGCGGTTGTTTCGTAAACTACTGTGTTGCTGTAGTGTAGCGGGGATATGATTAGGGCATGGACTAGGATTTTTTAAGCTTCATTCGAGAGAAAGGGTCGAATGCGGGAGATGTTTTTGAGTTTGAGCCGACAGGAATTGGCAAGCGAATTGACATGGCGTTTGAAGGAAAGATTGGAATCTAGGGTTATTTCCAGTCAGCGGACCTGGGGAGATGGGGATATAGGTGTATTATTAATATTAATAGTAAGATTAGGGAGGGGAACAGATCGTGAGGGTGGGAAAAGGACAAGTTCAGTCTTGTCCATGTTGAGTTTGAGGAAGCAGGAGGACATAAAGGCAGAGGTGGCACTAAGGCAGTCGAGGACCTGGGATGTCAGTTTAGGGAGGTCTTAGGCAGAGATGTAAATTTGGGTATCATCTGCATACAGGTGATACTGGAATACAAATGAACTAATGAGTTGTCCAAGGTTATAGATGTAGATGGAGAAAAGAAGAGAGCCAAGTACTGAGCCTTGCGGGACCCCCACAGGGAGGAGGCAAGAGGTGGAACTAATTCCGGAGTGGAAAACACTAAAGGTCCTACCATAGGGATAGGAGGATAGCCAAGAAAGTGCAATGTCTTGGATACCCAAGGAGGCCAGGATCTGAAGAAGTAGAGGGTGATCAACAGTATCAAAAGCAGAGGACAGATCAAGAAGAATGAGCAAAGAGTAGTGACCTTTAGATTTAGCACTAAGTAGATCATTGGTCACTTTAGTGAGGGCAGTTTTCGTGGAGTGGTTAGGGTGGAAGCCTGTCTGAAAGTGGTCAAAGAGAGCGTTAGCAGACAGGTGATTGACCAGTTCAGCATAGACATGTCTTTCCAGTAGTTTGGAAGCAAATGAGAGAAGGGAGACAGGCCAGTAGCTGGAAAGAGCAGACGAGTCGAGGGAGGGTTTTTTAAGTATAGGGGATACTGCAGCATGTTTAAATGAAGAGGGAAAAATACCAGTGGAGAGGCATAAGTTTAAAGAGAGAGGTTAGGGCTGGTATGAATGAAGAGGAGAGAGGGGAAATAAGATGAGAGAGAATGGGGTCAAAGGGGCTGGTGGGGAGAAGTGTCCTGCATAGGAGAGATAAGAGTCCCTGTTCTGTAATAGTGGTGAAGCTTGTTATGGTACAATTAAAGGGATTAACCAATGAAGGGAGGTAAGCCGGTGCAGTGGTAGGAGTTGGAACCTGTAGGAAGTAGTTAGAGCGCACAGGAAAACCATTTCGGGTGTTTTTTTTCCATCAAATATGAGGCTATTTCATCAGCCAATAAACGGGGTAGGCAGAGGAGGTGGTGAACAGAGTAGGGAGCTGAATACTTTAAAGAGCTGTGTTGGGGTTATGGGATTGTGTGGATATGAGTGAAGAAAAATAATTTTTTGTTTGGCTAAGGATAAAGCACCTCTGATGCGATAAAGGGCACTTTTAAATTTAAGAAAGTCTCTATTTTTGTTACTCTTGCACCAGCGTTGTTCGGCTATATGGGATTGCCTTTTCAACTCTGATCCGTAAGCGATGATTGTGAGTCCTTGTGACTAAGGCGACGGGTGGATAAGGGAGCAACAGAGTAAAGGGCATTGAAAACCGTGGTATGGTAGTGAGCGGCTGCAAGATCAGGGTCAGAGAAGGAGGGCATGGAGATAAGTTGTTGAAGGGGGACAGAGAGTGAATGGGGGACAAGATTATGCATCTGTATGCTTTTTTAATAGGGGTTACGGCCGGGACAGATGACACAAGATTAAAAATGAGAAGATGATGATCGGATAGAGGAAAGGGAGAAATTAGATTCGGAGCAGAGGTGGGTGAAGACCAGTGTGTGTCCATTACAATGGGTCTGAGCAGAGGACCATTGATTAAGGCCAAGGGAGGAGGTAAGAGAGAGAAGTTTAGTAGCAGCAGAGGTGTTGGTATCAATGGGGATATTGAAATCCCCTAAGATAATTGAGGGGATGTTAGTGGATAGAAAGTGGGACAACCAAGCAGAGAAGTGGTCGAAGAAAGAGGTGATCGGGCCGGGTGGTCGATAAATAACCGCAATCTTTAGGGGTGTGGGAGAGTAAACACGGACTGTATGGGACTCAGAACTCAGGCAGCATTTGTACTTTCAAAGCCATCACACCCTTATTAGCCCTCTCTCGTCTATCTTTTGTTATCATTCTTTCTGCTTCCAAATTAGCAGCTGTCAGTTATGGATTTAACAGATGACATCACAGCCAATGACTGAATGCTTTTTCCCTAGTTGTCCCCGCTGAGCAAGTGAAAGCTTGAAAAATCTTGGGGACTGGAAGATAAGGTAGAAACTTTTTAGTGGTAGATAGAGAAGAGAGAAGGCATAATTTTCAGGGATGTAACTACCTGGGGAGCTTAATTTTTCATTTGAGGTGTGAACACAGTTTCTATTAAACTAGAAACGTATCATATAACTTTGATATTTCCAGTCTTCCCCTGTCACTAGTCAACAGGAGGGAGCTGAAACTTGCACAGTTCATATGTGATCGCATAGCCGACCTGCGACTCACGACAGGAGTTTAGGCCAAGTATCTGTAGGACTCAACTGATCTTCTACACCAACTGAACACCCATAGATGAACTGATAGTTGGTTCAAATGGGCGATCACCTTAAATTGTTGACATGTCAAGTAGAATGTCTGGATCTGGATGAGAAGAAATCTGCTGAGCAGCAAAAATAGATTGTAAATCTGCTTGTCTTAAAATCTGAACCATTGGCATAGAAGTTGGAGCAGAAGGGTCAGGAAATGGATCAGGGGAGAGCTTCTGCACTGCTGTTTGAATATTGGTAAGCATTAGTATCCCAATGTTCTAAGTACATGGTCATGCAAACATACATTCATGTTCTTTAGGGTTATTATTGCAAGACATAAATTTTTGATGAGAATCAATAGGAAAGTCTGTGACATTAGGCCATTAGACAGTAACATTATAGTTAAAAGTTTACTTTACAGTTAACTGCTCACTCACCCTGTGAACTTGTGATGTTGCAGGAGGTGTATTGAAGTTGGGACTGTTCTTTTGTATATCAGCTGTTAGCTAACCAGACTTGTGCTTGCTTCCTATATAGTGTAAATGCATTCCGGATGAAAGTGGAAATGAATGCGCAAATGCATGTGCATCAGAAATCGCGTGAATTTTTGCATTCCCGCAATTTACATTGTAACCCGAAATCACATTCGCAAACGCGTGAAAAAACACGTTTGTGGCCTTGCCCCTAATCTTTACTTAGAATACTTAGGCTTAAAAAATATGCAATGTGTTTTCTAATTCTGTGGCACCACATTTCCACTATAATCCAAGGTAAATTATCTAAAACATCAGTAGGAAAGAAACAATATTGGAATTTCCAGCCTGAACTGTCTAATTGACATTAGAGATAATTGAAACCAGTGCTATCCAAATAATCAGCTGTCAGTAGAAATTATTTCCTAAGGACATCTGTCATATCTTCTATATTCCAGAGGTCAAAGCTTGAAATAACTTATGACAATAACAGAAAATTATGTTTTAATCAGTCAATAAAGCCACATTTTTTACTAATTATAGTTACATCCCTGACAGCTGTCTTATTATTAAAAACCCCAGTATTTGATTTCTGTCCCACAATATATTTAGCTTTGCAATGTTTAGCAGCCAGGTATTTCAGCTAGAATTTTAAAAGTTTCAGAAACAGAAATATCTTTAGTAGACCAGTTTTAAAGGGACATTTTTACACCCAAGAAATTGCTAAATACTATACACATGTGTAACTGATGATGTCATGAAATCTGATTTCTTATAAATAAACCCCTAAAATTAAATTTTATTGGTAAAATACAGCATTGGATTTTTTTTCCCTTGTTCTTAATTAAGATCCTTCTAATGTTACAGCTACTCGCAGTTTAGTTACTTTGCTGCTTTGACCAACCTCACCAATAACAGTTCAGCCAGTTCGGAATCTGTGGAAACTTTGAATCAGAAATCAGAAAAACAAAGACTTAAATGTTTTTTTTAAATATTTTAGAATGAGAATTACAGGACAAAGCAATGTCTTTTTGGAGTACAACATAGCTGTACTTGTTCCCACAATGCATTACTGGTCACAAAGTGATAAATACATTGCAGAAATTAGTGTAAGTAAAGGTGGCCATACACCAGCACGATATTACTTACCCAACCGACCGCTCACGCGACGTTCCTGCGATCCTGCCGGAACCACCTCTCCCGATCTTATATACGACCGACATGCGATCGCAAATGAATGGGATTTTGCGATCGCATGTCGTCGTATATAAGATCGGGAGAGGTGGTTCCGGCAGGATCGCGGGAACGTCGCGTGAGCGGTCGATCGGGTAAGTAATATCGTGCTGGTGTATGGCCACCTTAAGTTGCATGCCATTTCAGGACTACCTGCAAACCTAGTTGATTGTATTGGGTGCACAGTGCTAATTCCAAAATGAGTGAAAAACTCAAACGCATTGCCCTGTTAGACGCGTTTCACAAAAGGACTAAGGCGATCGTGCTATTTTTCACTGTTTTATATTTCCACAATAGAACTTCTAATGCCTGTTTCCGGGGTGCTTCAGTGTGGCCTTAACCTTAGGAGCTACCTTTCTGTATAAGGTGGACTCGGCCCTTTTGATACAACTACACAACATTTTGCTGTAAACAGCACAATGATTCATTTAAACTTGTTGACACTCGGCTACTTCTAGCAGATTGTTAACTAGATGAGCAATATACTGTAGAATAAAAGCTGCATGAGGTCACTAAATGGAAACAGCATATCCACCTCTTGCTCCAAGTGATATTTCAGATAATGCTCGATTTCCAAAACATTGCTGGGCACAATTCAAGTTCCTATTTGAAAAGCATATTGCATTCATTTTATTATTTATTTTCACAAAAGGTGTACTATTTATTTTAGTATACTTTAAAGGTCTTGACAGAATAGTGTAAAAAGGAAACATGGATCTATTGAAAATAATACAAAGTCAGCGGTGGAGGGGAGGGGATCAGTACTGCAACATTTGTTTAGTTAAAAATTTTTTACTGAAACAGCTGTCAGCTCTTAATATCACTATAAATAGGTTAGCAACTCCTAACCATGGGGATTTATACATCCCATTGACAAGAATTGCTATTCATTCTATTTATCAAAATGTTTGCTCGTCACCCTTGCATTCAGTTGGGTTAACACACATTTAGTACATAGAGTTTTTAATGAACAGTGAGTTTTAATCAATAGGTTTCTGTTGTCACAGAGCCTGGGAGCAAATGGGAAGAGGGATTGCAGAGCTTGGCTCTTCTGTTGACAACCGTTCTACCAAGTGTAAAAATGGTTAATTCTCATATTTCATTAAAGTCGTGGCGCACCATGTAAATGCTAAGTTTTTTTGTTTTCATCATGTTTCTGGAAAAATATAAAGTTTCTAAACATGTACAAACTTTATATATAGCAGCTCTGTCTTTTATTTTCCAACCTGCGTGAATTGCGGACAGCCTTACTAAAGCAATACAATTAAGTAGTGAACTGATTTTACTGGCATTTACTCAAATGTACTTGCACCTATAGCTTGCCATGGGGTGCACCGCTGCTAAAGTGTGTTTCTTTTTTATTTCTATTATGTTTCTAGCAAAAGATAGATATTGCCCCTGTTAGCCATTGTGGCATAGAGGTAGAAAGCTTTCTTTTTAGCAAGACACAGCATAGAAGGTTGCTGGTTCAATTCCCAATACTTTTTATTTTTTACTGAAATGTTAATATTCTGTTTCCTACAGCCACGCTAGCAAAGAAATAATCTGCAAATATTACTTAATTTTTGTATGAAAAGCAAAGACATTTATCATTGTTAGCAACAGAAGCATCTGTAATGTGTTTACACATAAACTGCACTGAAATCTGTGTTCTGTGTCAGAGGCATGGATGATCTCTGAGCTGTAACATAGGGCCATATTCATAAAGGCACAGCATTGCTTTTTAGCGTTACCATGCCTTTAACGATCGTTAAACCACTCCTTCATTTCCGATCGGTTTGGCGATCGTTAATTTACAATTGATATCGTAAATTTAGTATAACTATTTTAATTTACAGAACCCGATCGTAAATCTACATAGATTTATGGTTCCCATAGAATACAATTGCAGTAGTTTACTACTGCATGGTATTTTATGACGAATGTTTGTTAATTAACGAAAGTTTGGCTTAAATGTTACCGATAAAGCACGGTATCGTTAAATTGCGATACCGCAATTTATAAATATGGCCCATAATTGTCTGTCAGCTTCCAGGAAGTATAGAACAAATAGAAAAAAGGAAAACCCAGGCACACTATGATATACAAAATTACAGAACTTACTTTATTAATGAGTAGACAATAATTGGTGAAATTCATAGCATATCAAACAGGGTTAAAAACAATTAAAATTACACAAGACTCAACCATGGTTCCTCTGGTCATAAAGTATAATGATCCTGACAAACCCTCCTTAAATGAATATATATATATAAACTGGCTAAATATAAAGGCAAATAGATACTGTAGATATTCAGCTGTCCGGTAGTCAATAAGTAGGCCGTATCGAGGTCTTAGCAACCCACTCCGGATATCAAAAAAGCCAGGCAGTAGATTTGTAGTGGAATAGGGTTTAAATGGAGACTGAGGAAAACATAGGTTCCCACATGTGGAACTCTGGACGTGTTTCGCTATTCAGCTTTCTCAGCAGCGTGTCTGAGCAGAGGAGGAAATGCTTCATAAATAGCCAGCACTTTATTGTGAGTGTTCAGTGATACACTACAGCGTATAGCCATTGCCAAGGAAATCCAGGACGCTAAAACCTACATCCACAACTCGTTTGTGTCGGGCTCTGTTGATATACTATGACAGCACTTACGGTAAACTAAGGCAAATAGGACAAGCACATACGAAAATACACTTCACTACAGATATAAATCAAAAGGTAAATAGCTAAAGCTAGGTACACACGATGAGATATTTCGGTCCGACCGACCGATAGTTCAGTGTATCGGTCGATCGGACCAAAATTATCGCATCCGAATGCGCCCATGTCCGACTGACCGTTCGTCCGAATCGGACGAAAGGACGATCGGACATGTTGGAAAACCTCGTCCGATCGTGCAGTCCTATCGACCGCACGATCGGTCACGGTAACTATCGGACGCGGCTGCTTTTGCCGCGACCGACAGTCCTTCCTCCTGGCCGGCCGGTCGAAAGTATCGAACGATCGGTCAAGAGGAAAAATCACTAGGTGTAAACCTAGCTTAAGTTTCTATACAGGAAATTCTCGATAGTATATCAAAAAAGTAAGTATAATCTCGATGGTAAAGTATACTGCCAACACAAGGCAAGAATACCTAATCCCACACAGTTAAAAACTGTCATGAGCTAGACAGCTATCCTTTAGAATTCCTGTAGAAACGTAAATAGAAATATAATATGGTTTATACACATTAAGTATTAATACAATTAAATTAACCCTGGTGTACACCACATAGTAAAGTGATTTTAGAGATCTCCATATATATGTTTGTCAGTAATATTTTAATCTTATATTCATCCATTCAATGAAATTGCAGATCCAGATTCTTGTGCAGAATTATCCAAATGTAAATTAAGCATTCCTGAGGAGGTCCACCTTGTATCAACCCCAGCACTCTTTTCTTCTCAAATAGGGATAAGTTACTGGTGTAATTAATGTTGTCCTTGTAATAAAGCATAGGACATAGAATTCAATAATCCAAGCCAATTCCCGGAATGATGTTCCATAGTTGAGATGGTCTCAATTTCGTAGGTAATCCTTTAGACAAACATCCAAGTCCGAACATCTACTTCCAAAGGTAAGTATTTCAATTCCCAATTAGTCCTTCAGCTAAGTCCAAAGGTAAATAATTTGATTCCCTTTAGTCCTTCATGTTCAACTCCCACTGCTGTTATTTTAGTGGGACCCATTTAAAGGTAAGTTCAAGTTGAGACTGTGTCTTCCGATTCAGGCAAATTAAGATCAACCAAAGCAACACCACAAATACTATTGGATTGAGAAACCAAAAAAGTTAGAAAATACATAGTCACTTTTAAATAAAGTGGGTAAGGTCCCATTCCTCATTTAAACCCAAGGGGAAAGAGTCCTCAGTTTGTAAATCCAGTGACTTTATAATTGCAACAAGAGAGCATTTATATCCCCTCCTCTGTTATTAGTTTGTAGTTGGGCCAGGACCAGACATTTAAGGCCCTTTTACAATCCCCCGTGTTTTTTCAAAAAATGATTGGCTATTGTTGTAATAGTCTTATTCTCACAAACATGTTTTTCTGCCAATCTGATATCGGAGAGGTGCTTAGACAGTCGGCTTTTTAACTTGGGTTTTTCCCACATACAGTAATTCACATGTGCATAATATACCATACACCACATACTCAATTTTACAGTTAAAGTAATGTGTAAGAGTGAAGGTATCCTTTTTCTCCATGTCGTGTATATGATCCACCTTGTACATAAATGTACAGTAGGAACAATCCCCACAGGGATATGCACCCTGAAGATGGTGACCACCTGTCCATCCACGCGTCAACCATCATAAATGACTCAAGGTATCTGCTAAGTTACGATTTCTCCTCACAACTAATCCTGGTTTTTCTGTAACAAATTTGCCAATTTGTGAATCATTAGTTAGAATGTGCCAATTTTTACTGAGTGCATTTCTTAAAAATTCCCACTCTGCACCACAAGTTGTATTATAGCTGGTTTTAACTGTTGATTTAAGTAAATCAGCTTGTGATAATATGGAGGCTCGTGTCATCTCTTTTTTTACACCGTGTTCTGTGATAGCCACCAGTCTATTTGCAGATGCTCTCAATTCTTCCCTATAGTCTCTGTCAAGGGTACAATTTCTGCTTACCGGAACAGCGGAACTGCCCTTTGGGTATTGACTGACGAAGAGCATGAGGGTTTGCAGAATTAAAATGTAGGAGCATATTTGTAGAAGTAGGTTTCCTAAAGAGTGTAGTAATTAAGGAGCCATTATTCTTTATTTTAACATCAGAAACTCAATTTCTGTTTGGGAGATGTTGTGTTTAAGAAGGACATTGGGGTTGTTTCTATTAAGTAGTTTAATGAAATCTAACAGCAGGTCTCTAGTTCCTGTCCATACAAAAAAAGACATCATCTATGAATTTATGCCAAAAAGTAATATAAGATGTAAAAAACATGAAGTTTTCAGTAAAAAGGTGCTTTGTCTCCCACTAACCTAAAAACAGGTTGGCGTAAGAGGGAGCACATTTCGCACCCATAGCGGTGCCTCTAGATTGGACATAGTACTTCCTGTCAAATAGAAAATAGTTACTCCTCAAAACAAAATTCAACAGTCCTAGGACAAATGAATGTCTATTAGTATGACCACACTCCTCCATGCTCAGAAAATATTTAACTGCCTGTAGTCCTAAATCAAGTCCTATGATGGTATATAATGACTCAACATCACATGTCACAAGTAGGTCTTCCTCCACTACAACCACTACATCTTGAATGTTCTTTATGAAATCAGGAGTATCCCTTATATAGGAATCCAAACTAACAATATGCGGTTGTAAAAAGGAGTCAATGAATGTACACGTTTTTTCATTCAGGCTTCCAATGTCTGAAACAATTGGCTTACCTGGAGGAGTTATTGCATTCTTGTGGATTTTAAGTAACAAATAAAAGGAAGGAGTAACAGAATGTTCAGTTATCAGATATTCATCCTCCTTAGTGGTAATGGCACTTTATTGATTATTGATTGCTCATGACAAAGATCTTCTTAAAGGGGTTAAGGAGGGCATTGAAAAACTAACCAAAGAGTTAAATAATTTGGTTATTATAATTAAATAATTCCAACCTGTCTGATTTGGATGAACATTGTGACATTGGTCGCACCTGCCCGAAAAAAAAAAATCCAATATTTCAGGCCGATCGTTTGATACACTGAAATATCGATCAGCCAGAAATATTGGATGGTATGTACCCAGCTTTAGTATTGTGAGGGTAACTTTGATAAATCATGTTCACAGATTAAAGAGGACAGTGTTCACTGCTGTGCATTTCCAAGATCCCTGGTAGTGGAACAAAGGATCTGGTTATGAGCAGGGCTAGAGTGATATATTTGTCTCAGGCAGCACCTCTGGGGTAAAGGGCAAGGCGGCAGAAAAGAAACCTGCCCCTTTAAAAAAGAAAGAAATTTGCATGTGCTGGGAGTGCTCAGGGCACCATACAAGTGTCCCCCTTATTGGTTTCGCCAGAAAAGGATATTTTATTCTGTTATATTTATCTCTCTCTGTATCTATCTATTCGCCTACCTGTGCTCCCACCCCCTTGTAAAATTGGATTAACCAAGTACTTAGCCACTGTGCACACCAGTCTTGCAAATAAAAGGTGTTTATTCAGACATCAAGTCCAACACCACACGTAACGTTTCGGTGCTATGTGCACCTTCATCAGACATTCATCATGGGTCATTAATCACTGGTTTATCCTGAAGGAGACAATGATGAAAACTCCTCATGTTCCAATGCCCTGGGTTGATTCTGCTGTTTAGTGTCTACCATCTGTTTGATTCATTTAAATGAGTATTTTCGTTCAATAGAATACAATGATTAAAAAGGAAGTTCAATTTAACTTTGAAACCACTTTTAAAAAGACTAATTTCCTGTTTCTTAACTCTTCCACTGTTATTTTCTTTGTAACTGGGTAAACACATCAACACAAAATTCAAATCACTCGCCTTCATTCTAAAGGCCACACACATGCAATGTGCAGAAGTCACTTCGGGCAACAATCTTGCATGTATGGTCTCTCAGTTGGGTGTTGTTTGTTCATCCACCATGACAGGTCCCTAACAATGCCTGATCAAGTGACCATACACGTGTGATTGTCAGCTAAAGCAGCTGTTCATTAAATGTTCATTCAGAGTGATCAAATTTGTTATTTAAAGGGCATGTCCACCCCAAAACTTAAATTTAACCCACTGCTGGCCACACTGTGGTAGAATGTGTGTCAAAAATCTGCCAGGGTAAAAGAAAAAAAACAAACAAACCAGGATATCAGAAAGGAAAGAAAGCAGAGAGGCTAAGTTAAAGGTCATGTCCACCCCTTGAACTAAAATTTGCCCCATGCTGGCACCCAGGAAAGCTATTTGGGGGTCTGGTTTAATATGTTGGCTAAAGACCATTAAAACCATAGAGTAGTTGGACTCCCAATAACTTCTGGCTATTGAACATGACCACCAGATGTGGAAAAACTACCCAGTTCCGCACATCCCCTAAAACATAGCTGAAGGGTACATTTTCGCAATTACTTCAGCTACCTTGAAGGCTCTATAAATGTTTAGGGAAGTTTCATGAAAGGCTATGTTTAGGCTTCCTCTGTTAATATTTGTATTTACCTCTTCCCATTCCGAGTGTTCAAGGGAGATCTCTCTTTCAAGTCCAAAGTTAATGGCTAGATCGGTCTAATTTCAAATCCATGGGGAAGTTAAAATCCCCTGCTACAACTGAGTTTTCAGCACAAAGGCATGTTGCTGCATGTTAGGGACATATATGTTCACGAAGGTATACAATTCATTGTCTTTTAACAATGTATTAATTAAAATCTGCCCTTCAGATCCGAGATTATTTTATTTACCATAACATTGAGTGGGTTTTGAAATATTATGGAGATGACACATTTTTAGATGGGCCTGTGACTGAAATAAAATGGGAGCATTGTAAGAAATTCTGTAGTCCAGCCAATCATGTCATCGTCTAGCTTAGGCAAGGGAGCATTTGACTGAGGTCAAGTGGCCTGACAATATACATACACACAGTAATCTTATTCAGTTCTTCAGAGGATTACATTTTATTTTAATACCATTTTAAAATTTATTGGTGGAGGGGTTGGGTTCAGATTATGGAGTATAAAAATGTGGAATTAGTTCTCCTTTAATCATATTCTAGAATGACTAAAAAACAATATTAAGAAGATTACATTGATTTAAATGAGTGACTTAATTTGAACTTTGCACACTGATATTATGTCTGAGCCTTAAACTGTGTTTGTGTTTGCCTTTCTGTGTGTAATGTCTGTAGGTTACACAGAGGTGTGAAATTATTGTTGGCCTTGTGATCCCCGCCAGCATATTTACACTTTGGCCAGGTCTTAGAAACACAGTAATAAACAGACAAGAAAAGTCTGGGCCTCAGACGTATCTGGTACAGACAAAGGCTTAGAGTTTTTGACAAAACTGTATTTACAGATACTGTTAATAAAACAGGAAACAAAAATATCATTAATTACTGTGCTACACGTTTAACTTGGATCGCTAGCACTGACACTTAGATTTGATATGAAGAAATATCTGTAATATTGTTACTTTGCAAAAGAAGGTATATCAGCATTATAAATACCAAAAGTAGTCTGCATGCTTTTTGTTTTAAACTAAATCAGATTATGTGGTTTCATTTTGATTCGGTAATGGGATCATTAGAGATGCTCACTTGCTGCTGGGTACAAAGTCAACAAATGACAGACACAAACTTAGGACTTAAGTCCCTAAATCCTACCAAAATTAATCAATGCCATTGTTTTAATTAAGAAAAAAAAGTAACAATTTCTGAGAATCCCCTGAAACCCCCCCCCCCATCAAAACCAATGTTCACCTTGTTTTGGTGTTCACTTTGTTACAGTAATAGGTAGACATGGTCAGATCTAATAGTTCAGCTTAAAATATCTGTCTCAATTAGTTGGGGGCCAATACAATGTGAGGTTGTACCAATGCTGCACGCAGGACCCATGCCAGTATAGGTGTATACATTTATTTTTCCCTTTCTATATATAGGTCTGGAAATCATATGGAAAGCACGTGTTATTACAAGTTCCGTCTTGTTTAATTCCATTTCTAACAAGTAAGGAATTCTTTTGTAATCTTGCCATCCTGGCCAGGAAGGAAGAACGTTAAAATAAATGCATTCAAAAAAAGATACTGTGACCAAATATAACAGCATTAATACATTACAGATTTTGACCCAATATGTCTGAAACTTTTATGGAATATCTCAGTGTTCCTGTACTTAAAATATATAGAATCTTTGAATGAAATGAAAACTGCAAGTAGGTGGCTGAGAGGCAGCCAATCACGTATGCGGTTGCCAGCTGCACAGAACGCTGAGGGAGAGAGGTAAGGTAACTAGAGTTCGGGGGAGTCTCTGTAAAATCTATTATAGAGGTTAGGGCTTGGGGAAGAAGATCTATTATATATCAAAGGGTTTTTACACTAGGGGGAGGGAGAGCAAAACAGGAGGAGGGCTGCTCTGAGGAAGCCAAAAAACCCTGAGAGGACATCTCAGAGGTGGAAACAATTTCCCTCCCTGCCAGGCTCCTGGTGGCCAGTTTTCTGGACTTTGGAAGGACATTACAGGAGAACCATTTGGAGCTGGTATGTAAGGTAAGGATTTTTATGCACTACACAGTGGGGCCAGTAGTGGGTGAAATTATAGTTTTCGGGGTGGACATGCCCTTTAACCCTTTCACTGCCAGGAGATTTTCATTTTTTTTTGCGTTAACTGCCAGAAGAATTTTCAGGATTTTGCCCTTAATCGCTTTAGACTAATTTTACAGTAGGAAACCTTGCAGTAAATCAGGAATATTATACATTGTTTTTTTCAGCACAAAGTCTACTTTAACATGGTAACAAAATTTTGTAACTTTTCTGGAAATTTTACAGGAATTGTGGGTAAAATATGTAAAAAAAATGAAAAATTTGCAAATAAAAGCTCAGATACACCCGAGTACAACAATACCAGATATATGTAGGTACCCCACTTTTCCTGTACAGGAGACCCCCCCCCAAACTAAAACTGCACCTTCTAGAATATTACACCAAATTGAAATGTCTAACCACTACTGACAGTTAACATAGAATATCTACCAAATTATCTAAAATATCCCCACAAGTGAGATATTTTTAGAAACTACACACCCGCAGGATTTTACGAGTGAGGTTAGTTTTGATCAAAATGCAGATACCCGGACGCAGCTCTTTGTCCAATTGTAAGTTACTTTCTCACATTTTCCTTTTTTTCCTCAACTGTAAAATCAGAGACAAAATCAAATGCGAATTTCAGCTAAAAACTGTGGAGGAAAGTTCAAACGCATCTCAAATATGAAAGCCTAACCCCTCCCGAATAAAACGGTATGCCACATTCATGGGTGTACCCAGAGACATGGCTACCAACTAACCCAGAGCGTGACCAGTGCCAAATGTCAGTAGCAGCAAAAAAAATTAGCCAGTTTTGTATTTGAACAGTCTGCAGTTTTTCCACAAAACACCCCCCCAACTCAAAAATACCCCCCACGAACTATATATTCCTGAAATCTACACACCTTTAGCTGCGTAACGTTGTAGTTTGTTCATTCATACCATCAATGGTGTGGGCGCAGTTCTTCGTAGAAGTTTGCACTTTTACCAGATTTTCAAATAAAATGAACATCAAACAACATTCAAAAAGGTAGAAATCATGCCAAAACCCCATGGAATGTAAAAAAAAGTTACCAAATATCAATCTCCCAAATGTCCTGAATCAAACGGTATGCCATATGTGTGGTTACACACGCAGACGTGGAAGCGAAAAGCCACATAGTGAGACAATGCACGATGGCTCAGAAACAGCGAAAATATTTAGCCAACTCCGAATTTGGACAGTCTGAAGTTTTTTCCACAAAACACCCCCGTAACTTAGAAATAACCCCCACAAACTATATATTCCTGAAATTTACACACCTTCAGCTATGTAACACTGTAGTTTGTTCATTCATACCATCAATGGTGTGGGCGCAGTTCTTCGTAGAAGTTTGCACTTTTACCAGATTTTCAAATAAAATGAACATCAAACAACATTCAAAAAGGTAGAAATCATGCCAAAACCTCATGGAATCTAAAAAAAAGTTACTAAATATTAATCTCCCAAATGTCCTGAATCAAACGGTATGCCATATGTGTGGTTACACACGCGGACGTGGAAGCGAAAAGCCACAAAGTGAGACAATGCACGATGGCTCAGAAACAGCGAAAATATTTAGCCAACTCCGAATGTGGACAGTCTGCAGTTTTTTCCACAAAACACCCCCGTAACTTAGAAATAACCCCCACAAACTATATATTCCTGAAATGTACACACCTTCAGCTATGTAACACTGTAGTTTGTTCATTCATACCATCAATGGTGTGGGCGCAGTTCTTCGTAGAAGTTCGCATTTGTCTGAAAAAATGAACAAAAAACAACTTCAAAAGGTAGAAATCATGCCAAAACCTCATGGAATCTAAAAAAAAGTTACTAAATATTAATTTCCCAAATGTCCTGAATCAAACGGTATGCCATATGTGTGGTTACACACTCAGACATGGAAGCGAAAAGCCACGATGTGAGATAATGCATAATGGTTGAGAAACAGCAAAAATATTTAGCCAACTCCGAATTTGGACAGTCTGCAGTTTTTTCCACAAAACACCCTGATAACTCAGAAATACCCCCCACAAACTATATATTCCTGAAATCTAAACACCTTCAGCTACTTAACGCTGTAGTTCGTTCATTCATACCATCAATGGTGTGGGCGCAGTTCTTCGTAGAATTTCGCATTTCTACACAATTTTCTGGAAAAATAGAGAAAAATACATTTCAAAGTTACAAAATCACACCAAAACCCCATGTAATGTAAAAAAAAACTTACCAAATATCAATCTCCTAAATGTCCTGAATCAAACGGTATGCCATATGTGTGGTTACACACACGGACGTGGAAGCGACTAGTCAAAATGTAAAACAATGCGCAGTGAGCCAATAACAGCATTTTCCCAGATTTTTCAAACTGAACACCCCTCTAACTTGGAAATACCCCCACAAAACTATATATTCTCAGAATCTACATACCCTCAGCTACGTAACGCTGTGGTTTGTTCATTCATACCATCAATGGTGTGGGCGCAGTTCTTCGTTGAAATTCACATTTGTCTGAAAAAATTAACAAAAAACAACTTCAAAAGGTAGAAATCATGCCAAAACCTCATGGAATCTAAAAAAAGCTACTAAATATCAATCTCCCAAATGTCCTGAATCAAACGGTATGCCATATGTGTGGTTACACTCGTGGACGTGGAAGCCAAAAGACACAAAGTGAAACAATGCACAATGGCTCAGAAACAGCAAAAATATTCAGTCAAATCTGAATTTGAACAGTCTGCAATTTTTCCCCACAAAACAACCCCCACAAACCATATATTTCTCGAATCCACACACCTTTATCTACGAAATTCTGTAGTTTGTTCATTCGTACCATCAATGGTGTGGGCACAGTTCTTTGTAGAATTTCGCAGTTTTAGCAGATTTTCTAAAAAATTTTAATAAAAACACTCTCAAAGGTAGAAATCATGCCAAAATCCCAAGTAATGTAAAAAAAAGTTACCAAATATCAATTTCCTAAATGTCCTGAATCAAACGGTATGCCCTATGTATGGTTACACACGCAAACGTGGAATCAACTAGCCACAAAGTGAGCCAATGAACAATGGCCCAATTACAGCAACTTTTCAGATTTGTCAGACTAAACACCCCTCTATATTAGAAATACCCCCCAAAACTATATATTCTTGGAATTTACACACCTTCAGCTACGTTACGGTGCCATGCTTTCATACATACATGAAGAATTCCAGACCCAGTAATCCAAAGAACTCTGTGTTTTTAGGAGGTTTTGTGAAAAATAAAGTAAGATGATTAAAGGGTTGAAATCCTACCTAAACCCACTTGACAAGCAAAAAAACCCACTTAATGTCAATCTCCCACATGTTCTGAATCAAACGGTACGCTATATGCGTGGATGCACACAGGGACGTGGCCACCAACTAGCTCAAATTGGACGCATGCACAAGTGTAATTACAAGAAAAAAATCAAAGTGCTCTGTAATTTCAAACAGCCCCAAAACTTGGAAATGCCCCCCACAAATAAACCCCCCCACTAAATATCAATCTCCCACATGTTCTGAATCAAACGTTATGCCATATGCATGGATGCACACAGAGACGTGGCCACCAACTAGCTCAAATGGGACGCATGCACAAATGCAATTACAAGAAAAAATCAAAGTGCTCTTTAATTTGAACAGCCTACCCTTTTTCTAAGGAAACAGTCCCGAAACATGGAAATTCCCCCCACAAACTATATATTTTTGGAATCTACACACCTTCAGCTATGTTACGGTGCCATGCTTTCATACATACATGAAGAATTCCAGACCCAGTGATTCAAAGAACTCTGTGTTTTTAGGAGGTTTTGTGAAAAACAAAAAAAGATGATTCAAGGATTGAAATCCTACCTAAACCAACTTGACAAGCAAAAAAACCCACTAAATGTCAATCTCCCACGTATCCTGCATCAAACGGTATGCCATATGTGTGGGTGCACAGAGAGACGTGGCCACCAACTAGCTCAAATTGGACGCATGCACAAGTGTAATTACAAGAAAAAAAATCAAAGTTCTCTGTAATTTCAAACAGCCCCAAAACTTGGAAATGCCCCCCACAAATAAACCCCCCCCACTAAATATCAATCTCCCACATGTTCTGAATAAAACGTTATGCCATATGTGTGGATGCACACAGAGACATGGCCACCAACTAGCTCAAATGGGACGCATGCACAAATGCAATTACAAGAAAAAATCAAAGTGCTCTGTAATTTGAACAGCCTACACTTTTTCTAAGGAAACAGTCCTGAAACATGGAAATTCCCCCCACAAACTATATATTTTTGGAATCTACACACCTTCAGCTACGTTAAGGTGCCATGCTTTCATGCATACATGAAGAATTCCAGACCCAGTGATCCGAAGAAAGGAGTGTTTTTAGGAGGTTTTGTGAAAAATAAAATAAGATGATTCAAAGGTTGAAATCCTACCTAAACCCTTTTGACAAGCAAAAAAAACCCCTAAATGTCAATCTCCCACATATCCTGCATCAAACGGTATGCCATATGTGTGGGTGCACACAGAGACGTGGCCACCAGCTAGCTCAAATTGGACGCATGCACAAGTGTAATTACAAGAAAAAAAATCAAAGTGTTCTGTAATTTGAACAGCCTAATCAATTTTGAAATACCCCCCACAAACTATATATTTTTGGAAGCTACACACCTTCAGCTACGTGATGGTATCATGCTTTCGTATATACGTGAAGAATTCCAGACGCTGCTATTCATAGAACTCCGTGCTTTTAGGAGATTTTGTGAAAAAATAAAATAAGAGGACTCAATGGTTGAAATCCTACCTAAACCCACTTGGCAAGTAAAAAAACCCACTAAATGGCAATCTCCCACATGTCCTGAATCAAACGGTATGCCATAAGGGTGGGTGCAAACGGAGACGGGGCCACCAACTAGCTCAAATGGGATCCATGCGCAATTGCAATTACAAGAAAAAATTAAAAAACGCCACAACCCACCCCCCTACCCTATACCCACTCCCCCTTTTAGTGGAAAACCAGTTAGTACGGAGAGTCACACAAGTTTTTGCACACTTTACTGATCCTAAAAAATCAATACAGTCTTTTTTTGGTACATCTGCAAAATTTCCTACTAAAATAGGCTTAGTTTCCCTTGAAATCCAACAAATAAATGATCCGCGTTTACTTTACCGATATCACCGGGGGCATTGGGAAGCTTGGAGAAGACAAAGTTTTTTGCTAATTTATAGTTTTAGGGTAAAAAAAAAAAAGGTGTATGTATCACTAAGATTTTTTTTGCGTGCATTTCCCCTTTTTTTGGGGGATCATTCCCAAAGATGATCATCAAATCATCTTAGGGAATGATACCGAACTTGGAATACGGGCATAAATGCCCGTTTTCCAATTCGAAATCCGATCGGAAAAATCACTTCCCGGAAATCATTTTCCAGGAAGTGATTTTTCATTCATTGGCAAAGATCAATAATTTGGTGATCAGAAGTGATCACCAAATTTTGATCTCTGTCCCCATTTTTTTTCTAAGTCTTCGCTAAGTAGCAAAGACTTAGAAAAAATCCTATTTGTGAATGGAACTTTGAGTTCCATTCACAAATGTATAGTAAAAGCTGTCAGCATGACAGCTTGTGCTATACAGGTACTGCAGCATGATCTATATGGAGGTCACACTGCAGTACCTCAACTAGACCACCAGGGGCAGTCTCTTACCACTTCAAGGGAAGACTCCGGTGAAGGAGGAAGCTCAGTGACATCACCGGGGTCTCCCTTTCCGGAACAAGGAACTTCCTCCACGTGGGACCGGCTTTCTCCTCGCGGACCCGGCTAAAGGTAGGGAAATCTCCCGATTTCCCCCCCTCGGATTTTGACGAAACCGAGGGGGGATCAAGGGGGCTAGGGGGGCAGTTGAATACTGCCCCCCGATCGCACCTAGCACCGTTTTTTTTGGGTTTTTTTCAGGTACAGCCACAGATCGTATATTCACGATCTGTGGCAGTTTGGGCATATAATGCATAGATCGTGAATATACGATCTGTGGCAGGGAAAGGGTTAAGGGATGTCCGTGTGTCCTTTGACATGCTCTATTGGTGAACAATGCCCCAGATAGTTTATTGTATGGCCTGTTAATGTATTTGTACACAGTAATCATATCTCCACGCAAGCGTCTTTTCTCTAGCGAACATAATTGTAACATCAGATCTCTCTTCATATTCAAGCTCCCCCAATCCCCTTATTAATTCAGTTGCCCTTCTCTGAAGATGTCCTTTTTGTACAAAGGTTTCCAAAATTACACTGCATCACCTTACATTTATGAAAATTGAATCTCATCTGCCACTTAGCAGCCCAATGTGACAATCTATCTAGATCCACCTGCAACAATTGCACATCCTCTGTAACTTTTAATGGTCGGCAAAGTTTTTGTTGTCAACAAACACAGAAACCTTGCTGACAATACCCACTTCCAAATCATTAATAAACAGACTAAATAGAAGCGGCTCCAACACAGAACCCTATGGCACCCCACTTAGCACTGTAGTCCATATTGATCAACCAGTCTTCTATCCATGTACAAATGTGCCACCCCGACCAACAGACCTTATACATTAGTTGCCTATGGGGGACTGTATCAAAAGCTTTTGCATTATGTAAGTATACTACATCTACTGCTATGCCAGAGTCTACATTTCTACTCACTTCCTCATAAAAGTCAAGAAAGTTATTTTGACAAGATCTATTGCTCCTAAATCCATGCTGGTTACTACTTATAAGGTCAGTCCTTAAAGGGCATGTCCACCTCTTTTTAAAATCTTTCTGTGGTGTAGGGGACTCTCTCCCTCCCCAACTGCTATATTAGTTTGTAAAAAATAAATAAATAGCCAATCACATATGCGGCTTCCGGCAGTGTAGAACAATGGAGGAAAGAGGCTGTGTAAGTACAGATCAGGTTATTTTTCTTACACACAAATATAGCGGTTGGCCAGTGCCGATTCTAGCCATCTTGGTGCCCTAGCGTGATTAGATCGTAATCCCATTGTGCTTAAAAGTGCAGTAGTGTGGCCTATCCCTCTAAGAGTATTGGCATTAACACTTTTAGTGCCAGCACTTCCCCAGATTATTTCCATTAACACTTCAATGCCAGCAGAGTATTACCATTAACCCTTCAGTGCCAGCAGACTTTCCTACTAATAATTTCAGTGCCAGCACATTCCCAGAGTATTGCCATTAACCCTTCAGTGCCAGCACTTTCCTAGAGTAATTCTATTAATATTTTCAGTACCAGCAGAGTATTAACCCTTTCAGCTGCCAGCATTGACATGATATACAGTATGTACCTGCTTTCCATATCTCCTCCAATGAATTATTCACTCCTCACCTAATTGGAGAGTTGGGTGGAAGGAAGAAAGAGGCAGGCATAGGGATCCAATGGCTGCTAGTCACAGGGGCCACTGTAATAAAGTCTGCAGCAGCTTTTACCTGGCATTTTAGAACTGCTCTCCTCAGTACTGTTAGCCGAGCTCAGTTCATTTGTAATGTTGTATCCAAGAGTGAGCTGAGTTCAGGCTCTGTAATCACAGCTAGTAAAAGCCGACAGGGAGATGCTAGGGAGAACACTGGGCGCCTTGGTTTAACATAGGTGGCCTATGCCTAAAAGCGGCCCCGGTCACATCTCTATTGCTAAGAGAACAAAGTTGGAGGTAAAAAAAGAGAAGATGGCTGACAAAAATATATGTGATGGTGGAATCTTTAAAAGAGTTTTCATCGTCTTCATGGACAGAAAGTAAATCTAGGGTTATAGCCATTAGCTAGTTAACTGTGTCTATAGATGTGCGTATGTGAATGGTTATATCCTTGTGAAGGTTGGTGTATGTGGGAGGCATATTGGGGGCATGACCCTTAAAGGGAAAGGTGCTTGGTTTTTCGTTGTATTGGTGATGTTGGGATTTGCATGGAAGTGTTAAACTTGATCAATTTTTTTATCTTTTTTGACCCAATAGAACTATGTAATTAAGTGTACCTCTAGGGGTTCAGTGGAAAATATAATTTTTTAAAACTCTTAGGGGCACATTTATAAAGGTGCGAAAATATCGGCCCAAAATTACCGCCGCACATCGCGAAAATAGCGCTATCACCGTATTTATACAATGACGAAGGTGAAGAAAGGGAGGCCGGGGGGGGGGGCCTCCTTTCTTCACCTTCAGTTCATTTGTAACATTGTTGCTATGTAGAGTGTGCGGAGTTCAGGCCTGTACTAGATACAATGTTCAAATTACAGCGAACAAGGAGAACAGGTCTGAAACTGAAAGAAAAAACTGTAATAAAGTCTGCAGCTTTTACCTGGCATTTTAGAACTGCTCTCCTCAGTACTGTTGCTGAGCTCATCCTCCAACAAATGTTACAAATGAACTGAAGGTGAAGGAAGGAGGGGGGGGCCTCCTTCCTTCACCTTCGTTCATTTGTAACATTTGTTGGAGGATGAGCTCAGCTAACAGTACTGAGGAAGCAGTTCTAAAATGCCAGGTAAAAGCTGCAGACTTTATTACAGTGGCCCCTGTGACTAGCAGCCATTGGATCCCTATCCTGCCTCTTTCTTCCTTCCACCCAACTCTCCAATTAGGTGAGGAGTGAATAATTCATTGGAGGATAGATGGAAAGCAGGTACATACTGTATATCATGTCAATGCTGGCAGCTGAAAGGGTTAATACTCTGCTGGTACTGAAAATTTAATAGAATTACTCTAGGAAAGTGCTGGCACTGAAGGGTTAATGGCAATACTCTGGGAAGGTGCTGGCACTGAAATTATTAGTAGAAAGTCTGCTGGCACTGAAGGGTTAATGGTAATACTCTGCTGGCATTGAAGTGTTAATGGAAATAATCTGGGGAAGTCTGGCACTAAAAGTGTTAATGCCAATACTCTTAGAGGGATAGCCACACTACTGCACTTTTAAGCACAATGGGATTACGATCTAATCACCTAGGGCACCAAGATGGCTAGAATCGGCACTGGCCAACCGCTATATTTGTGTGTAAGAAAAATAACCTGATCTGTACTTACACAGCCTCTTTCCTCCATTGTTCTACACTGCCGGACGACCGCATATGTGATTGGCTATTTATTTATTTTTTACAAACTAATATAGCAGTTGGGAGGGGAGAGAGTCCCCTACACCACAGAAAGATTTTAAAAAGAGGTGGACATGCCCTTAAGGACTGACCTTATAAGTAGTAACCAGCATGGATTTAGGAGCAATGATCTTGTCAAAATAACTTTCTTGACTTTTATGAGGAAGTGAGTAGAAATGTAGACTCGGCATAGCAGTAGATGTAGTATACTTACATAATGCAAAAGCTTTTGATACAGTCCCCCATAGGCAACTAATGTATAAGGTCTGTGGTCGGGGTGGCACATTTGTACATGGATAGAAACTGGTTGATCAATATGGACTACAGTGCTAAGGTGGGTGCCATAGGGTTCTGTGTTGGAGCCGCTCTATTTAGTCTGTTTATTAATGATTTGGAAGTGGGTATTGTCAGCAAGGTTTCTGTGTTTGTTGACAACAAAAACTTTGCCGACCATTAAAAGTTACAGAGGATGTGCAATTGTTGCAGGTGGATCTAGATAGAGATTGTCACATTGGGCTGCTAAGTGGCAGATGAGATTCAATTTTCATAAATGTAAGGTGATGCAGTGTAATTTTGGAAACCTTTGTACAAAAAGGACATCTTCGAAGAAGGGCAACTGAATTAATAAGGGGATTGGGGGAGCTTGAATATGAAGAGAGATCTGATGTTACAATATGTTCGCTAGAGAAAAGACGCTTGCGTGGAGATAGATTACTGTGTACATACATTAACAGCCATACAATAAACTATCTGGGGCATTGTTCACCAATAGACATGTCAAAGGACACACACGGACATCCCTTAACCCTTTCCCTGCCACAGATCGTATATTCACGATCTATGCATTATATGCCCAACTGCCACAGATCGTGAATATACGATCTGTGGCTGTACCTGAAAAAAACCCAAAAAAAACGGTGCTAGTGCGATCGGGGGGCAGTTTCAACTGCCCCCTAGCCCCCTTGATCCCCCTCGGTTTCGTCAAAATCCGAGGGGGGAAATCGGGAGATTTCCCTACCTTTAGCCGGGTCCGCGAGGAGAAACCGGTCCCACGTGGAGGAAGTTCCTTGTTCCGGAAAGGGAGACCCCGGTGATGTCACTGAGCTTCCTCCTTCACCGGAGTCTTCCCTTGAAGTGGTAAGAGACTGCCCCTGGGGTCTAGTTGAGGTACTGCAGTGTGACCTCATATAGATCATGCTGCAGTACCTGTATAGCACAAGCTGTCATGCTGACAGCTTTTACTATACATTTGTGAATGGAACTCAAAGTTCATTCACAAATAGGATTTTTTCTAAGTCTTTGCTACTTAGCGAAGACTTAGAAAAAAAATGGGGACAGAGATCAAAATTTGGTGATCACTTCTGATCACCAAATTATTGATCTTTGCCAATGAATGAAAATCACTTCCTGGAAAATGATTTCCGGGAAGTGATTTTTCCGATCGGATTTCGAATTGGAAAACGGGCATTTATGCCCGTATTCCAAGTTCGGTATCATTCCCTAAGATGATTTGATGATCATCTTTGGGAATGATCCCCCAAAAAAAGGGGAAATGCACGCAAAAAAAATCTTAGTGATACATACACCTTTTTTTTTTTTACCCTAAAACTAAATATTAGCAAAAAACTTTGTCTTCTCCAAGCTTCCCAATGCCCCGGTGATATCGGTAAAGTAAACGCGATCATTTATTTGTTGGATTTCAAGGAAACTAAGCCTATTTTAGTAGGAAATTTGCAGATGTACCAAAAAAGACTGTATTGATTTTTTAGGATCAGTAAAGTGTGCAAAAACTTGTGTGCCTCTCCGTACTAACTGGTTTTCCACTAAAAGGGGGAGTGGGTATAGGGTAGGGGGTGGGTTGTGGCGTTTTTTAATTTTTTCTTGTAATTGCAATGGCGCATGGATCCCATTTGACTAGTTGGTGGCCCCGTCTCCGTTTGCACACCCACCCTTAGGCATACCGTTTGATTCAGGACAGGTGGGAGATTGCCATTTAGTGGGTTTTTTTACTTGCCAAGTGGGTTTAGGTAGGATTTCAACCATTGAGTCCTCTTATTTTATTTTTTCACAAAATCTCCTAAAAGCACGGAGTTCTATGAATAGCAGCGTCTGGAATTCTTCACGTATATACGAAAGCATGATACCATCACGTACTGAAGGTGTGTAGCTTCCAAAATATATAGTTTGTGGGGGGTATTTCAAAATTGTTAGGCTGTTCAAATTACAGAACACTTTGATTTTAGGGGATGGGGGGGAGGGGGAGGGATGGGAGGGGGGGATGGGAGGGGGGGAGGGATTGCTGGGGGAGGGGATGGGAGGGATGGGGGGATGGGGGGGGGATCGGGATGGGATGGGAGGGGGAGGGGGGATGGGGAGGGAGGGGGGATGGGAGGAGGGAATGGGCTGGGGAGGGGGCGGGGGATCGGGAGGGGGGGTGGGGGGGGGGGGGTGATTGGGGGGGGGGGGGGATGGGGGGATGGGGTGGGATTGGGTGAGGGGTGGGAGGTGGGTGGGGGGAGTGGGGGGGGGGGGGGGGGGGGGGGGGGGGGAGGGGGTGGGGGGGATGGGGGGGGGGGGGGGGGTGGGGGGATGAGTGATGGGAGGGGGGGGGGGGTAACAGGGGGATTGTGGGAGGGATGTGGTGGCAGGGTGCCAGAGGAGGAGGGGTTGCGCATGCGATGGTGTGGTTTGCTAGGTCCTTATAATACAAAGGCTATTGCACTAAAATGGGGAGATGCAGTGGAATATATTCTTATAAAAGTCTATTATAGCACGTTTACTAGTAAACTGAAATACTTATTTCACTGAACATTCCATTAACAATCCTGCCTTCAACCATTATACGCCTGTCATAGCCCAGTAAACTGCTATAACCCAGAGTGGGTTTGTTTAATCCGAAGTCTGTAACCACCACAAGTAATTATATTCATTACAAACCATGTCCGTTCTGGTACAGCAGAGGCCGACATTTCACACAAGAGACAGTGCGCCCCATCCGGCCCAGTCAAAGGAATGTTCTCCTCTTTCCTTAGTCACAGGGTTTGTAACAACTATTTATTACTTATGTGTGTTACAGACTTATATATATTATTATATATATTACACTACAATCAGCAGGTGATCTGGAAACCCTAACAGGGCGATGCACCAAGATGAAACCCGCTGCAAACAGCCAGCAATGTTAAATGCTGATTGCGGCTCTCGGTGAATCACGATCTGACCGTTTTTCTATTGCTGCACTTTAAGCAGCTAATAGCTGGCGTTCAAAGTGTCGTAATAGAATGGCGCTTTTTCGGCATATATTATTGCTGCAGCGGCTGCGGCGGTTAACTTCGCGTTAGCCATGCAGCGCGTTAGCGTGATAAACGCCAGAACAGGAGTGGTGCCCCCGTTGGTGCATGGCCCGTAAGTCTTTAAGAGCGCATATGATCTCTTATAAGTTTACTTTACCGGATAACAGTTAATCCTGTATGGAAAGCATTATTTAGTAAAATACTTGACCAACAAATCCCTATAAGAATAATAAAAATAAACTCAAATACAAATTCCATTACCATTTAAAATGAAAATAGATTCATGAATGCCTCTGTGCATGACATGACTTCATATTGATTAAGATACGCATTTGTACATGAATGCAACAGGGTTAGTTTTCTTTTAGCATTGAAACGTTAATAACGTTAGGAATGTGTGCTTTAGTGGATGCACTCGATTTGTGAGCATCCTGAATAAGACATGAACTTCCCTTATATCTGAGCTAGGATCTGTTGCAGGCTTAATGGCATCCTGTTGTGAAGCTCCTGAAAGGAATAAAATTATTCTTGATTGACCATGTTAAGTGGGCAACATAAACCTGAGCAAATGAAACTGCAGAGAGACATGCCGTGTCTTTCTGCCTATGCAAATAAAGCGGTGACTAGGGCTCAATGTCCCCAGGACCCCTTACTGGTCTGTACATCCATCAATGCAGTTGTCCTTTTTATGATTTTTTTTTAATTGCCTCTTGTGCTGTCATTGATGATTACAAAAGATAAATATCTGGTTTCCAGTCCATAAGCTTATTAGCCAATAAGGCTGGGTACACACGAAGGGACTATTGTTGGTCGTGGCAAATTCGGCCCGCTGCCAAAAGTGAGAACGATCGCTCGTGTGGGTCTCCCATAGGAACCGCACAAATCGATCGGTTGTTACAAGCATGTTCGATCGTCCATTCGATCCGTAAAGTACGAAGATCAAGGTCTGTTGCAGCCGGCCACCCATACCAGCAGATATTTCGCCGACTGACCGAAAGGCTGTGAATCACCCGAAAATATCTGCTGTTGTGTTCCCAGCCTAAAGAGTTGTATTTATTAAATACATTCTGGGTGGACCCATTGGTATCATTGTTCCTTATTCAGTAAGAAATAGCCAGGGTACCATCCCAACTGCAGTAGGTTTTGGTTTTTATTTTCTACGGGAACACAGGTTATTCGGGTAAATAATCAGTTTGGACCAGTCAGACTTTACTGGGACTTCCGGTCTCTGAGATGGAGGAAGCTGGACATGTGGTTTTATTGGTCACACTCCCTTATTGCTACTTTTTCACATGAGCTTCCACAGACTGGAAATTGTTATGTTTAAAAGCCAGGAAATCGATTCCCTAAGACATCACTTGGTTAATTGCCCAATGCCTTATTTGGGAAAAGAGCCCGGGGAACATTGAATTTAACCACATAATATGCTCTAAATGAGATTAGAATCTTATAGGTAAACAGTAATGTCCATTCACCATAAATCAGGGACCACACTCTCCATCCACATCAATTCCACTTTTTTACAGTCATCATGACACATCACAATTCATACTGCACATACTGTAGGTGCTGCCCTGTGTAGCATGAGCAGGAAAATCCTTGCCATTGTCCTCATGCATTACATCATGCATTCCCTCCTCCTTATTTAACGCTTCCTTTCCAATCCTCAACATAAGGTAAAATGCACTAATGAATGATACACACACCACATAAAAAATACATTGTTATACTTATTCTGCTCCAAAGCATATTACAAATCATAATCAGCCTATAACTGCTTGTTGAGAGAAAGCAATAACCTTTGCAAAAGGATGTGCTGCACTTAGTATACTAACAGGGAGGGATTTGCATGCATGACCTCTTAACTTCCTGCTAATGTTTTCTTTAATAATAACAACCATGCATATGGTGTCATTAGAAAGTCTTTCCAGTACCTAATTTTCTAGAAATATGCTTTGTCTTCAAGAGATCAATGAAAATCAGTCTGCAGTCTCTCTCTGCCTCATGGATGATCACACTGAGCAGCACTCCGGACACATTTTCCCCCATCAATTCCAGCACAAATCTGTTCACAATATGCTAAAGTCCATAGAACCCTCAGGCAGACGTCTGTAGCCAGATCCCGCTGGCACTTCAGCATGTCTGCCTCCCACTGTCAGCCACAAAATGGAAAAAAAGGGCATCGGCAGTAGGAAAAATGGCACATTACAAATTTTGACAATGGACCGGAAGCCAGAGCTCGTGAATGTGAAACCATTGTTTTTAAAGCAGAGGAGGGGAGGTGTCTCGTTAAAGCCCACCAGCTCCTTTTGACAGCTGCATAAGAAGAAGGCGCAATCTTCAGCATCCCTTAGATTGCAATGCAGTATTCCAGGTCAGCATTATTTTATATGAAACATTTTTAGTAATGACGCGTTCTTCATCCTTCCCTGTTCATTATAAACTATTGTGTGGGTAGTAAAGTATAATACAATATATACAATATATATGAGTGTGTAAAAATCTGTGGAAAGGTCTATAATTGGATTTATATATATCTATATACGGTATAAATTATCGTCTATTAGTATGTTATGTCGTCATCTATCTACCCCCCATAATATTGACCTTAAATCCCTGCCTATTCTTATAGAAAGCAAATTAAACATTCTTAGTACAGACTTCAGAAAATCTATTTAAAAATGACTCTAATTCCCGAGAAGGGAATGTTGTAATGTACTTCATATACACAGTATGGAAGGTGACGTGAATAGTAGTTATTGGGCATTATTAAATACAGCATAAAGAATCATTTTCAGGTGTGAACTGTCTCTAAACTGCTGAAATACATAACGGCAATGTATTTTAATTGTCTGAAGAGGTTGGGTTTCTTTTTTGATATATAGGGTGGAAAGGAAAACATTACATAGAAATGAATTGGTCTTATAGAAGACATTAAAGAAAAATAACAAAACAAGCCTACAGTAAAATTTGCTAAATACACCATTTCATAAATGAAGCAAAAAGTTTAGTAATCTCTGTCAATGTTCCCTCTCCTATGGAATGGTTTGTCCAGCCCTAAATACATCTGAATAGTAATCTTCTCCGCTCTTTCCTTGCGTTGCCAATATCCCAACTGCCTGACATATTCGCTGACAGGTTGAGTCGCAATTATATGCCACTACGGATACTTCATACAGGCAGAACATGTACACAGCAAAGTGTCTGTTAGAGACTACAGTGTAGAGCTTTGTAATGAAGGACTTAAATGCCCTGAACAGGTCTTCTGTTATGCTCTAACCCAGTGTGTCAAGAGCATTTTATCACCAACCAAGTTGGACCAATGTTTGGTGAGTTCAGTAACAACATCTATATTCGGGATGGAAATCACAGGCAATGAGCAATCAGATTCAACAAGGCTGCATCTCAAGAAGATGTACCAGCACAATCATTTAAGGAGAGAGTAAACAGTAAAGGGAAAATTCCACCCTCAAATGAAAAAACCATATGTAGGAGGTAAGTCACCCATCCCCAAAACTGGATATAGTTAGAAAGCTCATTGATGTAGGACTAACCTATATTCGCAATATGTTCTTCCCCTTCTCGTGATTCTCAAACTGTTTATGCAAACTCTTCGATTGAGCTCATTCGAGCTTATACATGTTCAGAGGAGGCAGCTAGGGTAATCGCTGATTCAGTCGGGCTGTGATGTCCATAGGTCAACCATGACTGAGAGATTCTAAATAGAATAACCAGGAAGAGGAAAACCATTGTGCAGCATTTCATGTTTAGTCTTATATCTCTATGATATCTAGCTATTGCAGTTTCGGGTAGTTTGAGGGGATTTATCTACATGCATTGAATGGTGAACTTGCCTTAAAAATATAAAGCAGCCTGAAAAAGATCTATAACTTTCTAACAGGGAAATCGCTGTAAATTACTGCCGAAATATGCAAGTGTTGGTAGAAGTAGAAGTAATACTTTTTCGCTTGCTCAGCATTAAGTGGTCATGAACCGATCAGATTTGACGTCTGGCAGAAAGAAGGTAGGGGTCCTAAAACACAAAATGAACACCGTAACTAGCTATTGGAAAGCTAGAAACCTTTATTATGAAAAAATTATTGTCCAAAATGTGTTTAATTAGGAAGCGTTAAGGTGCCAAATACTACATTCTACTACAGACGTTCTCAAAGTTAGATAGTTGGTGGCCCACAATGCCTGTATGATCTTGTTGCCATTAAGGTTGATTGACAAATGAAATGGGGACAGAGATGATAAAACCTTCTCGCTCTTATAAAGATTGTTGATAGATTGACCAAAGGGCACATTTGGAGTGCAGCAGCCAAACTGTTGACATTCTTGGCATTGACCACCTGGGGTATGGGTTGGGAGGCGGTACAGCTTTCTGTTAAGCTAGGTACGACAGGTAGATCCCCTCGATGCTTGACTAACGGGCGTTTGACCAGTTCTAGCTGTAATGCCTGTTTGTCGGCTTACGTGGCTGCACTTCCTCTCTGTAGTGTCAATTTAGTTTATAGGAATAAAATAGTTTATAGAATACATAAGTCATTCAGGGGATGTCAAATTTTTAATTTTGGTTCCTTTAAAAGGGGGCACTTCAGACTTGTGGGTTTTACATGAAAGATATCCATCAGGAGCTATTTAGGAAGCCAGACTAAAATTTGACAGTGTTTACCGGTACAAAGTGGCATAATCCAATAGAATGGCTCCAGTAAATGTGTATTCATTACCTCTAAACAGTTTATTCAAAGGAGAACATCCCAAACAGCTTAAGCGGTACACACATTAACGGTAAAGCTGTGTGTACCTTTAAGCTAGGTACACACAGCACAGATTCTGAAAGATCTTTCAAAGATCTGGCTTCACACACGTCGAGCGTTCTCCCTATGACTCATAAGGAAAGCTTGGGACGTGTGTTTCCTGGCCCGCTTGACTCCTATATAGGGAGTCTAGCGCGGGACGATGGAAATTTTCTGGCCTTTCCCGAACGAGCGTTCGGCGACCCGACGTTGTCGGCCGCCGCGCTCTTTCGGGGAAACGGCGTACACACATAACGATAAAGCCCCGATACCATGGGTCGACGGTACTCATGGGCTTTTCGTTACTGGTGTGTTACCCAGCTAAGACTGTGTCCAGCCGCCTCAAGTCTCAGCTCCCTCTCACCCAAAAAAAAGTGGCAGTTAGACAAGTCTCCACTTTTTTGGTTTGTTGTGTTTCTCCATGTGGTTTCCCATTCTGGAAAAGTGTTGAGCCAGTGAAAAAACTATACTGGTTGCACACTCACTTATAAACTCATTAACCTATGTGTCCTACAATCAGCCGAGCAATCAATCAAGGGTGAAGGATACTTTCAAATCTTAGAGTGATATTTGGAGGTATGGGGGACACTTAAAGCACATAAAGGTTATGAAATTACAACAAATAAAAGATATTGAAATAGCTATTACTTAAACTATTCACCACACCAAGTATAAATGCTTAGTTGCCCACAGACTACACATTTTCTCACGCATGGATTCTCTGTAGATAAAACTGTGCTAGTCAGTGACTCTGGAATCCTATTAGAACAATCTGCAATCCTGTCCTTAATGCACTATTCACCAAGACTTGCAAGGTTCCTTCCATTCTTGAATTAAAAAGCCTCTTTATACGGTTGGACTCAATGCAGACAGAAATCAACTGAATATAATCTGATATATATTTCTTCGAGGGAAAAAAAAGTGAATTGGTATTATGCATTAAAGGAAATTAAAAATACTGGTAGAGATTTATGCCAAAATCAGTCATTTTTAACACTAAGCCCTCCTGGTATAAAATCACAACAACCGGTGTATTAAAATATTACACTGTGGCAGCTTAAATCCCAAGCCGAGAGATAGGATAACCTTTCTATTCAGATATACAGCAGTCCAAGCGGAGCCAAGCACACGGGTATGACTTTAGAGACTCGAGGTGTGCCTCAAATTTTGGTGGTAGGACAGATTCCTCACAGTATGATTATATTTTTGACTCTAGAAATTTAATTAAGATAACATTTCTATACACATCAATGATGGACAGTATGTTCTGTACAAAAATACATACGGCAGTACATAAAATATGGGGTAATTACACATTAAAACACAGGTGTGCCCCCAAAAATATATTGCACTGCAAGTGTGACACGGACTGAAAAAGTTTGAGAACATGATATACAGTACAAATATATATAGTATTATATATATCAGTAAAGGGGAATTGGGCAGACGTCTTCCTTTGTTGTAACAACATAAGGACTGTAAGTTGCCACATTCATTATACTTACCATTCAGACATTCCATCTCAACATTTCAAAATGAATAAGGAAGGAAGGAATTAAAATTTTTGCCCTGAAAATGCAGTATTAGATATTAGAATAATCAGGGGCGGAACACGCAGGGGCCTGGGCCCCCCTTGCGAGACTGGTGGCCGGACCCCGTCCCACCATGATTAGCTGCTTTTAACACAGCTGGGTCCGCCAAATGAAGGAAAAAATGCGATCAGTTGTTTAAACAGACCAGACTGAAACTCACGGTTCGTTCGTAGTCAGGTGCGGTCTTTAAAAAGTGATCGGAGTAGGTTTCCTTTTTTAAAACAGATGGTTCGCGGAGGTTGATAGCAGGCCCATCTTAAGTGCCGGGGCCCCTTGGTCTCAGGGGTGGCAGGGGTGGTAGTTATGCCCAGAGAGTAATAGGACGTTCATCTCTTAAAGAACTTTGTTTATCTAATGTAACTAGTTTAGGGCCAGCCATTAGTAAGTTTCTTTTTAGAAGAGGATTTCTATATATCCATATTACTGATATTTCTATAATATATTTCGTATAATATAATATAAATAATAATCTATTGACACGGATAATTGTACACACTCACATGAACACAATCTCTCCAGTTAACAGGGATTGTTTATCCTGAAATTTTTGTCCATTTGGGAATTCTTCTTTAGTTATGTTCCACTACTACTATACATTTACTGAACAAGATCATAAGAATTATTTACTTATTTGGTCTATACTGCTCCTATATGATGACCTGAGGTTCTATTGAGAAATTATTATTCTAGAGGCAACGATGTTTCTCTGCATGCTGGAATTATTTGAATTTATTCTCTATAAGGCGAGAACATATACCTTGACAACATATTATTTTATGTCTTAGAAATAGTTGGATTGGTAGCCTTGCTTGTTAATCAGGACAATAAATGCCGACATTCCACTTCTATTATATAGAGAGATATCATATATAGGTGGCCGATTTCGGTGGGAAACCGTGCCCATCCCACACAAGATACATAGTTAAAAACCTGTGTTCTACCAGGTATTGGTTAGGTACCTGGAGTTACTCCAGCAATGTACATTTTTCCTGATTAGCAATTCTTCCTTGTGAAACACTTAAAATGTGTATATTGAAAAATTAACAGGGTTATTTATTTAAAAAAATACCTCGGTTTAAAGAATGATGTTGCATTGTGGACATATGTTTCCATATTGTGAACTTTTTGCACTTTAATTACTAAAGGATACCTCTAAAGGATGGTCCTGATATTCTGGGACGCCCGGGTAGTGATACCTTCGCTACTACACCTGATTGTATTTTATGGTGGGGATTGGTGTGATGTTTCGATAATTAATTTAAATATTACATGTTTCCAATATTTAGTTAGGGGGTTTGACATGGTTAAGAATTTGTTTAGCCCTATGGAGTTTATTTGGTATTCCAGTACAAGTGTGAGGGTGCCCTATTTGCGTTAGCTATTCCACTTTATTTAGCTTTTACAATATAAATAGTCCTTGAGAAAAGGACCACACGCAGTGGAACTTTTCCACAAGACTGTGTGGTTATCCAGATTTAAAGGGGAAGATCAGTGCAAATACATATGCTTTTCAGAAAAAAAGCAGTATTATTTTCATCCCAATAACCTAATCTGCCAATTCAGCATTTTGTCTGGTATAAATAAATGCAACCGAAATACTGATCCTGTTGCAGGACTTGACCCAGCACGGCGGTTGATAGTTACTCAGTTAGATATCTGAGCATCTTTGACCCAGCAACAGCCAATCAGTAGAATTATAGAAAATTACGTTAGAACATTCCAGGATGTGGTGCATCCTGGAAGAAGAAGGACATTAGACCTGAAATTGTCAGCTCACTAATGTCAACAAGCAGGGAACAGCAAAGGGTATGAAATCCAACTGATTATTAAAAATGTGAGAGATATGTAGAATACTAAGAAGGCATTACACAAACTAACAATTAACAAATATGATAATTTCCACTGAACTGTCCCTTAAGAAAAAAACCATAAATAACCCTGAACTGATTCATAAGTGTTGTTAACTATCTGATAGGTGTAGCCATTCCTCTTAATTCGCAGCATTGTGGAAAAATCACCATAATTCAGCATTTTTTTTTTTGACATTTCCATATTCCTTGCAAGCCTCCTTCCTGTCTGCGCTCGTCTTGAAGACAGAGAGTTCATGGAAGGTCCCCAGTAATTTAATGAATGGCTCTTGTCAAGGGGGGGAGGAGGGAGGGATAGAGAATTATGGAGAATGTGCAATATATGTATATCTGATCCAGGACCCCACTCTGTATGGGGTGTGAAAAGATGGACGTACACAATGGTTACTGAAAGTTCGCTAGGTTAGGAATGATAGATTCACAACACTTATTATGTTTTAGTGTTAATTCTCCGTAAGACAAAATGTATATATAATATACAATTGTTAAACATTGCTTTTTATGCCAAATTTCTAATGGCTATTTATACAGCTAGGGTTAAATGATGCTGTTTCAGAATACCTTGTTTCAATCACAATTAAGCACCAACAACATGTTTTTGAGAACTTTAAAATTATACATTTATGCATATTACCGTTATTCATATTTCTTTAGCCTTGCCATCTCTGGTACCCCCTTTCCACTCGAGTGTTCATTTTAAGGACACTGCAGGGAGATTCAATAAAAATGTAACATTAAAATGGTGCTAATTTTCCCTAACCAATCAAGTCTTATTTAAAGGACACTAAACTCCTATTATCCATAAAAATAACTATTTGCCATTCGTTTCATTATTACAGGGAGGTGAGAACACTTATTTCACCTCCCTTTGAATAATCGGGGGACCTGGAATTACTTACCGCCGCCTCCACTGCAAGCTGCTCCTTCACTGACAGCCGTCTGTCCTGACCGCGTGCCCTATCTTAGGCGCATTCACGCCAATACAAAAGATAGGGAGCGCGATCGGGACAGAACAGCTGCTCTGTGCAGTAGCGGCTTGTGAGAGGTAAGGTAAGTTCAGGTCCCCCGAGCATCCTATTATTCACAGGGAGGTGAGAATAAGCGTTCTCACCTCCCTGTAAATCATAGAAACGAATGGCAAATAGTTATTTATGGATTTAGGTTCCTTTAATCTTTGAAATCTAACATCCGATTGGTTGGTGGGCAATATAAGCATCATTTTTAACAATAAGAAACTTATGAATTCACAGAATTGAATCTGCTTATTGTAAATTTATTGCATTTATACTGAGATCATTCAGACTCAGATTGGCTACATGTGTTTTATCTGATTAACCTGTAGTTCTCAATGCAGGATTATTCAATAAAAGTTCTTATCGTTTAAAATGTAATAATTGCGCCCACCAATCGATGTTAGCTTTCAAATGTTAAATAAGATCTGATTGGTTGGGGACAAATTAGCACATTTTATTGAATCTCCTGTATATGTTTTTCAATATACAACTACAACCATACACTGACTGCCCTCTGCTATTAGAGAGTGTCTTGGGGAAATGGTTGTAATATATTCAATTACACCAACAATTATTTTGTTCAAAGCCAGTGAATTGTATCAGGCTGAGAAAAACTCAGGCTTCATACTTGACAAAAAATTCTGAAATCATATATGAAAGTTTTTTATACCCAAGCACCAACAATGAAAAATTAGAGTCGCAAAAGAGAGAGACCTCACACTGCAACTACCAGGCACCAAATCTAGCAACATTAGAAAGCTCAGTTGGCACCAAACATCGACAGGCGCTAGTGACTTGCAGCACAAACTAGCAGCTCTGCTACTAAAACAAAACTAGGACTAGCTGAAGGTCTGTTTTATACTGTCTGCTTGTCACACCCCCAACATTATGATTGGTCAATAATACAAGAAGCATCGATTTAAGATTTGATCTTGACCAATCAGATTTAGGTAGAGATTTGCAAGTAAGTGGCTGGCGTTAGTTGGAACTGCAGAAATGAGTAATCTTTGGCTCCTAGCTTTATTATCTTGTGTCATTGTGTAGGCAGGTCATAAACAGTACATAGATGTTGATACAATGATAAATGAATTTAATAAAAAGATTTTTTTTGTTTGCAGAACCTGAATTGCTTTATATTAGCCAAATAGCCTACAGAATGTGAGCAAGCCTAATACATATGTAGTTGCACTACTAGTTCCACATTCTCTGACAAGCACTCACAAACAGCAAAGGGCAGTTGGGGTTGTACATTGAAATCATGAGCAAGGCTGTCAGAATCACTGACATATAAATACATTAATATAATTATATATTATTATATTATTATTATATATAATATAATCAAGGTGTAATTAACGCAGCCCTGTTACTTACATTAATTATAAGTGTCCCCAATTATGAGATGATCTGATAACTAAAATATAATCCACTCAATTTATTTACACACAATTTATTGCTCTATTGCCAAAAGGGATGTCCAACCTGCGGCCTCCAGATGTGGAAAACTACCAACTTCCAGTATTCCTGGGTTCTTCTGCAATGGAGAAGGCTGGTGGTTGTAGTTTTCAAAAATCTGGAGGGCTGCAGGTTGGAAATCTCGGCCAGACCTTGCATAGTTAGGAAAAACCAACTTGGATACCTATTATACAGAAGTGAAAGATGGGATAATCCACTGGAATGGCAGCAACTAAACGAGTTACTGATGTTATGTAACACTGTAACCTCTTAGTTGCCACCATTCCCGGGCAGGACGAACATAAGTAAAAAGACCTTTCAAATACTGCATAAAATCAAAGTTTATTGCAAGCACTTTCTGTACATTTGCTTTAAGATAAAAACGGTATAAAAGGGCATCTATAATGAAAAATAGTTATAGTTATAGCAATAGTTTTGCTATAAACTGGAATGGACACAGTGTTCATTGCAAATCATGTAAATTGCATGATGGAAATTCCCTCTTCCACATGATGCTTAGTGATTACTGAGTAGCTTGCCCTTATAGAGAATCTGGTCCAGATGGAAGGAGGTGTCGTTGGGTTAAGATTAGGAGGAGAGATAATGAGCCTGAGCAAACAATTATGTTTGAAGAAATGCAGCACACACACACACACCTCAGAGTAGTGCTACTTACATGTATATTTATAGAATAGATGAGCATAGTTTTTTCACTATAGTTGCCCTTTAATACAGTTACCTAAATGGCAGATACTGTACCCTATGCTGCTTACTTGATTAGTCCAAAGCCCATTTAGAATATTATTGTTTAGACAAGATTCCCATGACACTCCATGCTCTGTGGGTGCTCGATAAATCTAATTGGAGACGATCATAATACATGAGGGGTTTGGGATTGGGGGACCTCCTGAAGCAAAGGAGATCCATGCCCAGTCACTTCCCAAATCCCAACATCTTTAAGTCAAATGGCATGATGCAAAATGTTGCCATATGCATCTCAACAATTGCGCCCATTCAGCAGACAATTATCTAGTAGAACTTAAAGGTTTATATTGCCTACAAAAAAACCTAGGCCAAAGTTTTATCAACCTTTTATCCTTGCAGAACTCTTTACAGTGTTGAACCTTTCCATAACGTCCTGCAGTGAGTATATTCTGGTATGCGGATATTAGCTAATAGTCGGCTTCTGTTGCCGTTTCTCCACCTGCTTTTGAGAATGGACATAAGCTTCTCAATGCGAATTAAAATATGGGACCAGGTCATAGGCCCAGCAATGCATCACCTCATTATCATTTATGCCATCTGCTGGAAAATGCACAGATCAACACCAAAATGGCATTTGATGTTCGTAGAGATAGAAGAAACAGTTATGATAACATTCTGGAAAATTTTGACACCATTGATACTGCTTGGAGGTGTTTTATACCCTTCCGTATTTTGGATTCTAGACTGTAGCAAAGAAATGTAAGTGAACCCACTAATTTGGATTGTGATGCTTCTCTATTGGATAACACAGTACTCATGGGAACATTTAATTTAATTTTTAAATTTGTTTTCCAGATCTTACTAACAGTGGAAGGGGGATTTTCAGAGGAGGAAATAAACTTCTACTGTCCAATCCTTCAATATCAATCGTTTAAAGTTCAGTGGTATAATGAACATGTATAGTGCATGCGTTTGTGTGTATGCATTGTTGTTTATCATCTTTTTTTTGTTTCAAAACAGGGCAGTAATCCATTTCTTGGCTAATGTCTCTATTACAAATAAACTTGTGGCATATAATGGAATGCACAACATTTTTTCCTATGTTATTAGCCCCCAACAGCATATTAGTGTCCTCACTGAACCCATCCATGTTCACTCAAGTCATCACTATTTGAAAATAAGTATTGTAATGATAGCCTAACTATCCAGATGGCTTAGACTAGCTTGCAGACCAGAGCAAATACTGTGTTGAAATTACAGCAAGTACCTGTAAATGAGAATAAATTATAGCAATGACATCACAAATGCATACCTAATAGTTTAAGGTAATAGTGGAAATAGTTGGATGCTCCAGAAGATAAATAATTAGTGTTTTTAAACCCTAATTATCTTCTACCAGGATTCGTGCGTAGAACATCATACAGCTTTTCTGGGGAAGATGCTTACAAGGCTTTAGTATGCATGTGTTATCTGCCAACAAATTAAAAATCTATAGGGGATACGTTGTAACGTGTTATTATTACAGGAATAAAAAAAGATTTTTAAGAAGCATATACAGTAGTCCATGTGCCTACAAGTGTATTTTTCTAAAGGAATACACACTGGTTGTGATTCAGTTGTTAGCAAATGTTATACATCAAATCAAGGCTGTAGTTGTGGAGAAATGACACCAACATAAAACATGGATATTTGCAAATAGCAAGGGTGGCTGTTTGCACTTGTGCATGGACGTGGTAACAAACAAGCAAGATCAATGCGCATTCCATGGTCCAATAATGTATGTATGGTTTATTTATATAGCGCTTATTGGGGACAATAACAAAATGAAAAGTCATACAAGGGGGACAAATACATAATATTTCAGTACAGAAAAATATATGTAAATTATAAATGATATAAATAAATATAAGTACTAGAGCCTGCCACAAGAGGAAAGGAGGCGGTCCTGCCAGTGAGTAGTATGTTACTATAGTCCAGGAACGAAAAGGATGAGAGCATGCACAGGATATCGGTAGTCAGGAGAGAAAGAAACCTGCGGATTTTAGCTAATCACAAAAGAAAAAGCATCAAATTATCTGTTCTAGTAGACATTGTAAACACACAGTTGCATTTAGTTGTACTGTATGCTTTATAGTCATAAAATAAGAAACACATGGGCAAACACAAGGTGATTGTTGTAATTTATTGCAAATACGGAACAAAGACTACTGGGAATTTACATGTTTATACATGGAGCTCTTAGGAACATATGGGGGTTATCAATAAAGTTTGTATCGTTTAAAATGGTGCTAATTTTATTTTTCCCCAACAAATCAGATGTTAGCTTTCAATGTTACATAAGTTCTGATTGGTTGGGGCAAAATTAGCACCATTTAAACGATAAGAACTTTTATTGAATCTCCCTGTATGTCTTTTACAGCATTCCACAAGCTAAATGCAAAACCAGAGTGCTAACTTATTTGCATATTGCTGAAAAAAAGGGCATCAAAGCTGAATTCTCTCCCTACCCTATTTAATGTATTGTGACATTGTAATTATTGGGAGAGCTGTGTTACTGACCTTTCTTTGGATTAGTGTAAAGACTTTCCCTTTTACCTGTCCACTGGTGTTGGGAGGTAAACTGTACCATTCAATGCTTTTTAAAGGCAATAAGACCTACAAATGGTCAGTTTGATGGAAATTAAGACTACTTTCAGATTCTTGAGCAGATCCAGATGTTTGCCGCTAGAGGGAAAGGCCACATGTAGCCTTTCTTAGCAGCAGACTGGGGGAATTACACATTTCATCTGAAAGTAGCCTTAGGCTGAGGCCCCAGTGCAGCGACGCCCTTAGCACACTGGAACCGCGCACGCACGTACACGCGTTCTGGGGCCCGTTACTGTGCGATACTAGCAATAAAATGGAGCACATGCGATTGAGCAATAAATTCAGATCACATGCGCTCGATTGTAGATCACAGCACAACACAGGGCAGTTGTACCTAGCAGGGCCTGAGCAATTGGCCAACAACTAGTGTGCACTCGTTAAAACATTGTGTGTGGCTAAAACCTAAGTCTGTTTAGTTTAGTGATAGATTCTTATTTCAAAATGCTACATTTTTTAAAGAATCAAATAGAAATGCATGTGATGCAAATCAGGTAAAGTCTGATTTAGCTAAAATTTTTCTTAACATTTTTGCCTTTAATACCCCCTTGTCTTTTTGTTGACGCGGCTGGTTTATCATTCCAAAATCAGAAACGATTCAGCGTTTGTTGTGTCCGATTTTAACAAGAGGATCAGTAGTGCAGTATATACAAAAGCTTGGAATATTATAAATAATTTATCTGTGGTTTGTATAGAAAGATACAACTTTTCAAACTAGAAGAGTGGACATTTTATTGTATGTCACCTGGATTGGAAAGGTCTGGAAGCCCTAGAGAGTAGTGATGGACTGAACTAGTTCAGTTTTCTAAACTCGCGGCTGATTTTCGATAATTAGCGAATTTACAAGCCGTTTACAACCCTAGAATATATCGTTTGATAACCCTCAAATGTAATGATTGTTTTTCGATAACCCTTAAAAGTATAGTTCGTTTCAGTAACCTCGAATGTAATGTTCGTAATGTTCGTTTTCACTGACCTGAAATGTATATGCGTGTAATTTTCGCAGGTATGTGTAAAGGTTCATGCAATCAGCTGGTTAAAACACTATTACCGGACTGGAAGCAGTTTAAAACAGTGAACGGCAGATTCAAAACAGCTGATCCACAGGCTCTTTTAGCTCCAGTTGTTTTATTGACGGTTTATGATGTTAAAACATTACAAAAAGAACCATTGGCAACCCGTGTGAAAGAACCCTAATATTAAGACCAATATTAATATTGTAAATCTAGGGTTTAATTAAAGGGCAACTGTGGTCTCCAAACAAGTTAGGGTTAAATGAAAGCTGCAGTATTTTCTTATAATGAGATGACAATCACATCTCTGGCTTCACACATGTGAGAAATGATGATTGATGAGTGAATGTTCAAACTTCTTGCTTCCAGTAGGTTGAGTGACATCACCTTACCTCTGCTAGCCCCTGACCGGGGGAGAAGCATGCTCAGTAAAGACTTGATGCGGGGAAAACAGGAAGTACCTGCGGGAAAAATTGACAGTGAGAAGGTGAGCCTATTAATGCAGGCAGGTGGTCACATGACTTCAAGCTGGGTCACATGGCTGAAAACAGGAAGAGTTCAAGTAGGAAGTAATATTGCTGAACCTTTCCAGCAATAACTTCTCACAAATTTATCTAGAGATGTGATTAGGTTTGTTTTGAGGTGTGATGGAAGGCTTTTTATATAATTTTTTAATAATCTTACTAGGTTTAGAAGAATGGCGACACAGTTACCTTTAACTACTGGTACGTGTAAAACATAGTATTATACCGTTTACAATAGGATGGACGAAAATAACCAAAACACGCTGTCCGTTTTTTGGACATTTTTGTCCATTTTTTTATATGTTTTTTTCCTATCATTTAATTAAAATGTGCAGTTTTTGGACAGAACTGCGTGCACCAGTACTTTTTTTAACAGACCAGGTCGTCTGATCATTAAAAAAGGTACCACAATGCACATTTCTTTCGAAAATGGACAGAAAAAAACATGTCTAGTGCGAAGACCTTACAGGAGTTCATATGAATCAACCACTAATAATTATGTATTAAAGGGAAAGTCCAGCACTTTAAAAAAGTGTATATACAGTTAAATGACCCCCTAAACCCTAAACTGTATTAGTTTGAATTGTGAAACCTGAACACTCCCAGATTTACACATATTTTCCAAAGACAGGTATCATGTACACTCTCTTACAGGAAGGCACGTGTACATGCACTCACAGTCAGTCTCTCTTACTCACAGCCAGGTACTCATGCCACAGGCCTCAAATTTTATCACAGAGAGGCACTCAAACTCTTTATAACTCTCTCTATTACAGATAGGCATTAAAAGCTATCACAGATAGCTTGCACAGGTACTTGCACACAGGGTCTCACTGTCTCAGATAGGCATATTCCAGGCACTAAAATAAACTCATCAAGGTGGACACTCATGCAAAAACCCTCACACTCTCTCATAGCAGGCATTCATGCACAGGAACTCAACGCACTCATATTACAAACAGGAACTCATGTCTCTTCATAGACCAGACACTCACACACTCTAACAGACAGGCACTCACACACCACTTTAGACAGGCCACACATACTGTCACAGACAAGCCACCAATAAAGCTCATACATAGATGCAATTGCCCGTTTCTGAGCTGATAATTGTGCTGTGTATGGGCACTTTGTCTCCGAAATGGCCATTTGGTTGGGGATTTTGCCACGGCCGGCGGATCTTCAACTGAGCAGCCATTTCGGCCAATAAAGTGCCCGTACATGGCACGATTAGCAACCAAAACTGGCTTGCATACACATCAGTGTTGGGTTGACACCCCAATCGCATGTGTGTATAAGCCTTAAGAGATTACTCAGTAAGATGGCATGCCTTGGCGAATTCATGTGTGAGTGACAAAACGATGTCGGCACGCTTACACAGGACGTCATCACGCTTCAAAGGACTTCAATGAATTAATGGCGTGCAGTGTGTTTAAACATTACCAGGACTCTTTCAGACTGACAAAAACTGTATGTTCTGGTATTGTTATGGAAATTCATATGTAATAAGCTTGTGGATATTGGCACTGACAACAGCGGCGTTAACTAACTACAGTATTTCTAACAGCATGCATGTGTATAGACTATAGATGGGGGATCTCTATGTGTCAGAAGGTGTTGTATCTATAATGGCTGGAAAGCTATGTTTAATAATGGACTAGTAGACACTTTGCTGGCTGTTTACAACTATAAGGCAGAAAAAAAGGTGGCCTAGTGTTGTAAGCGTGAGTGCCCATGTACGATAGTTTTAATCAGTGTTGTATATGCGATTTAGTGATGTGGTACAGTAGGTATTTTTTATGATGGATATAAGTTAAAGGGCAGGAGATTGATATTAATACCAGGGTTATTTCAGTTCAATTTGTGATATAAAAAGTCAGGATGATAATGTGCCAGAATGAGAATAGTGCACTACCCACATGATATGGTTATTAAGGGTAAGCTATTTGAATTGACAAATATAATCAATAGGTGGTGCATACTAAATGTTCTTAATGTATATACTGAGCGAAACAAGTAGCCCCCCCCCCTTTCCCCCCCCCCTTCTATGAACAATGTATCAGAACATGAACATTTCGCCATTGGCCTGCTGTGTATGTGTATGAGAACAGAATTGAGGGGGTACTGCTCCTGAATTAAAGTGTGTACATATGTTCCAATCCTTCCTCCTGACCAAAAGTGTACCCAGCTTAGTCAGTAATTAGCGCAGGAACACTGTCGAGCACACCTGCTGTGGCCCCTTCCCAGCAGCCCCTCCTAGCCTCCCGCTCCATATGTTGGGGCGAGCTGGGATGGAGTTGGGAGGGGCTGCCTGGGAAGTAGGGGGTGAGGGCAGGGTGGGCATATGACCCGCCCCTTAGCTGAGGCGCGGGGGAAGGGATTTTAAGTCCTCTGCGGTGATATTGTACTGCGCTTGCGCTAAGTCAGTATAGCCGTGAAGGGACTTAAAATTACCACAAGACATTGAGCCGGATACATATCACGCCAATGGCGCTCGCTGATATAAATCGGTCAACATTTGTTGCTATGTAGAGTGTGCGGAGTTCAGGCTCTGTACTAGATACAATGTTGCAAATTACAGCAGAACAAGAACAGGTCTGAAACTGAAAGAAAAAGCTGACAAGCTAGGGAGAACACTGGGCACCCTGGTTTAATATAGGCGCACTAGCACTTTGCCTAGGTGGCTTATGCCTAAAAACATCCCTGTGGTTGGGGGTGGGAGAGGGTCCCCCACACTACAGGAAAAGGAGGTCACGCTAGGGCACAGGGAACCTACTAGGGATCATGGGAGGGGGGGGGGTTTCTGAGCAAGCCAGAAACCTCTCAGGGGACATCTAAGAGAAATGTTTTCCCTCCAGCCTGGCTCCTACTCTTTACTTTCTAGGACTTTGGGCAGACATTGCAGGAGAACCATTTGGAGCAGAGAGGTAAGGTAAAGATTTTAAAACTCTGCACAGAGGGGCCAGTAGTGGAAGAGAATGTAGTTTTGGGGGTGGACATGCCCTTTAAAACATACTCTAGAATATATTCCCTTATTATTTATTAAATAATATGCTCCATGCAACACCAATTCATTAAGAACCCGAGTCACGTGCCACTAGGCCATAATGAATAAATTTAAAGGGCATGTCCACTCCCAAAACTATAATTTAACCCACTCCTGGCCACACAGTGTAGTGTAATAAAAACCTTACATCCCAGCTCCAAATGGTTCTCCTGTAAAGTCCCAAAAAGTAACCACCAGGAGCCTGACAGTGTCCATACAGGACTTTGCCTCCTGTCTCCCCTCCGGGAGAATTTTGCCATGTGCACTGCAGCCCTCCCTCTCCCTTTCCTCTCCCTCCCCCTAGCACAAATCCCCTTTGCTGTAGTGTAGGGCTCCCTCCCCCAACCGCCATATTACTTTTTGCAGAAACTCCACCGAACTCTACTTACATTACCTCATTCCCCCAGCGTTCCGGATTGCCGGAAGCTGCGTCCGTGATTGGCTGCCTCTCAGCCAATCACGGACGCGGCGAGGCAGCCAATCACGGACGTGGCTGTCGGACCGGCCCCTTGCTGGCAGTTTCATGCAAGCAGAGGGCCATGACAGATCATCGGAGGAGAGCGGTAATGTAAGTATAGATTGGGGGAGTTTCTGCAAAAAGTACTAGTGGTTGGGGCTGGGGGAGGGAGCCCTACACTACAGCAAAACTTTGTAAATGGGGTGGACATGCCCTTTAAAACTCTGTATAGTTTTTACTGTTATGTTCAACTGAAAAATTCTCTTCCTATCATATCTGCCAAATGGTCACTTTTGCTTTTAATGTATTTTGTGTAGGCATCTTCCTTAACGCTAACCTTCATATTTAAAAGCTTTTGCAAATCAATTATTTTTTTGGTGTGACATCAATGACTAATATAGGAACATTATTATTTAATTTTGATTGATTTACAGTCCATTGTGTCAAAATGCAGAACAAAAATAATAGGACCCAATTAATAATACATGTTTTACTTAGCAGAAAGAGTTTCATACTGTTATAGTCTGCTCCTCTGCATCCTTCTTTCTTTTAATAAGAACTTGAACAACTATATTTGTAACTTTAAAAGAGAACAATATATGTAATTTTATTCTAAAACTCCTCTCTGACATCATCCAAATGAGTCTTGGAAATGTCAAATTCCCTTTTTTACAGATACCCATCATCATTTATTGATCTGTCCTTCTGAAACACTAAATAATATTGGGGAATGTTGGCCTTCATATCACAAAACTGGATGAGCAGCTTGTCTGTACAGCACTCATTAGATAAATAGTCATTGGAAAGTTCATTCCAAACAACATTTATCCAAAATGTATACCTAACTTTAGTCTGCATATCCGACCTCTCCTGGTGGTGTGAAATGTTCCGTTGCAAGTTCTCTTTTAAACATATATTTAATTTAATAAAAGCAATTTTCACAATGAAGCTAGATTTCTGCCAATAGGCTTGTCATTCAATTTCCAATTGCCATTGATTAAAGGGTCACTATACACACTTAAACAACTTTACATTATCTGAAATTATAATTTGAGAGAAGTAAAATGGTGGTATTCACATATTTATCTTTGCTTGCTTTGTCATTAAATTAGTGCTCCTAATTCCCCCATTCTTGTAGTGTCTGTGCCTCACCATGGACACTGCTCTGCTTTCACATCTCCCCCTCCCTTTTCTCTGCTGATTCTCTTAAATGTTGCAGAAAGTGTGCTGGCAGGTAGGCAAAGAGGTCAGCAATGGGTCACATATATTTTAATTTCAGCTTCTGGAGTGACAGGCCTTTCCCTGTAAATGCTGTGATTTCAAATGATGATTTCTCAGAATCTGCAGCTCAGATTTAAAATATGAAAAGGGTTTTGGAATAGTGGGAACTTGCTGTATCTAAAGGTATTTTGAAAATTGTATTATTTTACAGTAAATATACCCTTTAATAACTGATTAAAATTCCAACCTATAGGAAACCTCACTCTGCCGGGAGAGCACATCCTCTAGCTTGCTGGCTCAAGGGAGGAAGCAAAACCAGCAGGGATCTTAACTTTTACTAGTGCCTAGCATTTAAAGGGTCACTAAACTGAAAAAAAGACTTGCCTTTATACTTTTTTATATTTTTAGTGCTCCCAGGAACTTTTTGCCCTCAGTGCTCCGTCACTAGATCTCCTCATGTCCTATTCAGCTCACTCCTAGTTAGTATGCATGTCTTCTCTCTATGTATCCACCACCTCCTAAATCTGAGGCACAGCTAGTGTGTGGAGCATGTGCAGTGAAAATGATCTGTGCCCTCCCAGCCAATAGCATTCACCCAGTGATTTTGTGTTGTAGTGAATGTGCTTTGCTATGGGAAGGTAAGCAGCACTGGGAGCTATAATCACTGCTTGAATCAAGTAAGATTTTCTTTTAGCTGTAGGAGTTTGAAGGTGTGTGTATGTTTGACTTTGTAATTTATTTCTTTAGGTACAGTGCTACATTGGGACTTAAGTAACACAGACAGCAACTAACTGCAGGATTGGGTTTATCTGCACAGAAAGAGCACAGAGCAACAGATAATGATTATTCATTTTCCTGATCTTAATGCTGAATCAATTAGCCATGCAGTGATAGAGAAATAACTTTTATAGAATGGATAGTTTCTACATGTAGTGTGTCAGGGGGGTGCTGGGTGCAGGGGAGCAGGGGGAGCAACGCTGGATGATTGACAGTTCTTTACTGACTAGCTGTGCCTTTCCCGCTTTAAAAAGCAAAACTCCTAGAGAAAAACAAACAAGGCATAGGAAGGTCAGAGAAGAAAATCATATTTAAGATTGGTGGTAATTAATTACTATTATTAATTATGTGTGATTAGTTAAAAAATGATTTGCCACAGTTTACATGTCCTTTAAAGTGTATGTAAACTAAAAAAATGACTGCGTCCTCTTAATCTATAAATACATGTAAGTAGCACTTACTCTGAGGTGTGTGTGTGTGTTGCTGCATTTCTTCAAAACAATACTTGTTTTGCTCAGGCTCTGACCACTGACCTGACTATTTTCCCACATACCAACTGTCAAAAGTGCATACAGTATACAGCACACCAACTGTCAAACCATTCCAGCTACAGCAAAACTGCTTACAGAAATGCTAAAATGTAAGATGTTTCAGACTGGCTATCTAATGAAATAGGGGGCAGCTAAACAAAAAAACGGTACATTGATAGTTGGGATGAATTATAGTTTCCACTAATTGGCAATTTAAAAAAAAAAAATTCCAGTGTACATACCCTTTAAGGTTTTCACCCTGGGTAAAGGCATTTTAGTTTCCCTTTAAGCACCCTGTCATTAAGGGGTTTAATTAGATTTTTCACATCAAAACCACTTCCGTGAAGTTTATCTATGTCTGTAGATGAAACCCTACATTCTGTTTAGCTATAACTAACATACATTATTATAACTTGTTTAAACATAACTTTCCAAACATAAGTGATCAAGGGGTTTGTGAACATATAAACAACATTTTTTTATATTAAATATCACATAGATTGTCTACACACCTTGCTTTACATGTGTTTCACTGCCAGTATTCACATTTCTGGGCTTAAACAGGAGTTTAATGTAGTTTTACCAACATATTTAGTTTTTGTGTGAAAATATGCTCACAAGTCAATCACGATTACCGTAATAACTGACAAACTAATCTCACCCATATGGCATTTACCCTTTGTAACACCAGCAAACCATGGTTTCTCTGCTGGTGTTAAAATTATTGTAATGTATATTGTATCGTTTTATTTATATAGGGCTACTTGGGTACACAGCACTGTACCAAGAATAGACCCAGGCAATCCTGCCACAATGTACAGTTCAAGCTAAACAGCATATCTGTTGTATTCAATTAGATCAACTGGACTTGAAATGTAGTTCTTGAAGACGTTTCGCTAGTCATCCGACTGGCTTTCTCAATTCAGAATGACTTGTACAAGAATCTGTGGCAATTATGTACCCTGGAAAATCCCAATTAGCATATCACAGCCAGGTGTTAAGGGTGTGATTAGATAGTGGCTAAGAGGTGTTATAGGAACGCCCAGAGTAAGGTGTTAAAACAGCATTGTACATGGCAGACAGTTGGTGTCGAACCCCCCCCACCTCTATTTAGGCTTGGTTTCTTTATTTTCACATAAATGGCCTCCTTAACACCTCTCTTGAACCAGTCACGTTCCTTCGCCAGTATGTTAACATTACAATCTTCAAAGGTATGTCCTTTATCCTCCCACATACAAATCAGAGCATTCTTCACTGCACTGCACTGCATATATATGAGGATAAAGGACATACCTTTGAAGATTGTAATGTTAACATACTGGCGAAGGAAAAGGAACGTGGACTGTTTCAAAGAGAGAGGTGTTAAGGAGGCCATTTATGTGAAAATAAAGAAACCAAGCCTAAATAGAGGTGGGGGGGTTCGACACCAACTGTCTGCCAGTACAATGCTGTTTTAACACCTTACTTGGGCGTTCCTATAACACCTCTTAGCATATCTAATCACACCCTTAACACCTGGCTGTGATATGCTAATGGGATTTTCCAGGGTACATAATTGCCACAGATTCTTGTACAAGTCATTCTGAATTGAGAAAGCCAGTCGGATGACTAGCGAAACGTCTTCAAGAACTACATTTCAAGTCCAGTTGATCTAATTGAATACAACAGATATACCATGACCTGGATGAATGAGAACCTTCACAAGCAAGCTAAACAGCACCATTTTTTTTTTTTTTTTTGAAAGCTCTGGGTCATTCTTTTTGTGATACCAAAAAAAAAACATGCAAGTGGTTTTGGATCCGTCTGCCTCTCCCTTATGCCCATAACTGTTAAGCCATAGGGCTAGAGTGAGGGGAGGGGGGGAGCGAATGGGAGAGGCCTGAAGGTCCGAAAAAGGACTCAGGTAATCCCACCATAATACATAAACACACACACATACCCTTCCTTACCTATTGCACCGTCCTGCCCTAGAATCTAGAGGGTCTAGGTGGAATAAAACCTAACGGTCTGAGAACAGACTCAGGCAGTCTTGACACAATGTGCAGTTCAAACTAAACAGCACCATTGGGCAACCCAAGACCCTAACCATTATCCAGATTAACATGCTAGATTTATATTTATTAGTATTTACCACAGCATGTTCCAGATTTACAATCACTAAAGGGTTAGGACTTTGGGGGCAAGAAGATACCTCATAACCTTATGTTAGATTATTAGGGCATAATGGTATAGAGCAAGGGTGTTAAACTTGGGACCTTTCACATATTTGAAAATTACAACTCACAGGATTCTCTGTTTGCAGTAAGTTTCTTTGTAATGTCCTGTAGCTAAGGCATGTGTCCAGATGTAATACATCCTAATGGTATAGAGCAGGGGTGTTGAACTTGTAACCTTTCACATATTTGAAAACTACAAATCCCAGCATTCTGTTTGCAGTAAGTTTTTTCTTAATGTCCTGTAGCCAATGCATGTGTCCAGATATAGTGTTGAACTTTTCAATATCATAGCGCACTTCCAGTCTTAATCATGCTTTGTTTATTGTAAAGTTTCGGCGTCAAACATATGCCTTCTTTAGACAAACTAAAATTACATTGTTATCCAAACTTGTGACCTTTCACATGTTATAAAACTATAAATCCCAGCATTCTCTGTTTGCCATTAGTTTCTTCTTAATGTCCTGTAGCTAAGGCATGTGTCCAGATATAATACAGCCTAATGGTATAGAGCAAGAGTGTAAGTGTGACCTTTTACATGTTTGAAAACTATAATTTCCAGGATTCTCTGTTTTTTTTTTTTGGTGTTATCGTTGTGGGTTGGATGTGCCGTTTGAAGGCTTGTATATGTAAACGAGTGAATGTGGGGTTGGGTATGCATGGGTGGGTGCGGGGTGTGTGTTGTGGTGGTTGGGGGGGGGTTGGTTGTGTGGGGGATTGAGGTGGTGGGTGGTGGTGGGGGGGGTGGGGTGGGAGGTGGGGGTGTGTGTGGGGGTGGGGGTGGGTGGGGGTGTGGGGGTGGGAGGGGGGGTGGGGGGGGGTTGGGGGGTGGGGAGGGGGGGGGGGGGGGGGGATGGGGGGTGGGGGGGGGGGGGGGGGGGGGTGGTTGGGGGGGGGGGTGTGGGTGGTGGGGGGGAGGGGGGGGGTGGGGGTGGGGGGAGGGGGGGGGGAGGGGGGGGTGGGGGGGGGGAGGGGGATGGAGGGGGGGGGTGGGGGGGGAGGGGGGGGGGGGGGGGGGGGAGGGGGGGGGGTAGGGGGGGAGGGAGGGGGGGGGGGGGGGGGAAGGGGGGAGGTGAGTGGGGCGTGTTGGAGGGGGGGGGGGGGGCCGGTGGGAGGGGGGGTGGGGGGGGGGGGGGGGGGGGGGGGGTGCGGGGGGGGGGGTGGCGCGGGAGGAAGGGGTGACGGGGGGGGGGGGGGGGGGGGGGGGGGGTGGGGGGGGGGGGGGGGGGGGGGGGGGGGGGGGGGGTGGGGGGGGTGGGGAAAGGGGGGGAGGGGGGGTGGGGGGGGGGGTGGGGGGGGGGGGGGGGGGGGGTGGGGGGGGGGTGGGTGTTTGGGGGTGGGGGGGGGGGGGGGGGGGGGGGGGGGGTACGGGGGGGGGGCGAGGGGGGTGGGGGTGGGGGGGGGGGGTGGTGGGGGGTTGGGGGGGGGTGTGGGAGGGGGGGGGGGGGGGGGGGGGGGGTGGTGGGAGGGGGGGTGGGGGGGGGGGGGATTGGGGGTGGGGGGGGGGGGGGGGGGGGGGTGGGGGGGGGGGGGGGGGGTGGGGTAGAGGGGGGGGGGGGGGGGGGGGGGGGGGGGGGGGGGGGGGGGGGGTGAGGGGGGGGGGGGAGGGGGGGGGGGGGAGGGGGGGGTGGGAGGGGGGGCGGGGGGGGGGGGGGGGGGGGGGGGGGGGTAGGGTGCGGTAGGGGGGGGGAGGGGGGGGGGGGTGCGGGGGGTGGAGGAGGGTGGGGGGGGTGGTGGGGGGGGGTAGAGGGGGGGGGGGGGAGGGTGGGGGGGGGGGGGGGGGGGGGGGGAAGGAGGAAAGGGAGGGGGGTGTATGGGGGGGGGGGGGGGGTGGGGGGGGGGAGGGGGAGGCTGGAGGGTTGGGGGGGGGGGGGGGTTTGCAGTTTTGTTTTCTTTTTTTGCAAGTTATTTTTTTTTTTCCTTTTTTGGCCAGTAGTTTTTGCAGTATGTTCTTCTTAATGTCCTGTATCTAAGGCATGTATCCAGATGTAAAACAGACTAATGGTATAGAGCAGGGGTGTTGAACTTGTAACCTTTCACATGTTTGAAAACTACAAATCCCAGCATACACTGTTTGCAGTAAGTTTTTTTTAATGTCCTGTAGCTAATGCATGTGTCCAAATGTAATACAGCCTAATGGTATAGAGCAGGGGTGTTAAACTTTTGAATATCATAGTGCACTTCCTGTCTTCCTGTAAGACCCCGGTGCTTACCTGTTCCTGCGTTCCCGCGCGGAGATGCGCGCCGCGGGTGCGCGGGCACACCAGGCACGTCCGTGGTGATGGGCCAAAGGCGTGGAGTCCGGCATCTGGATCGGGCGTTGAAGGTCCCGCCTCCTAGACGTGCGCGCAGACGTGCACGGGCACGTTCCGACGCCGGATGATGACGTCGGAGGGTCCTTTTTAGGCCCTGCTTGATGAGCGGCTTCTTGCTGCCAGTTCAGAATCAGTTTGTTTCTGTCTTCCGCTCCCCCTGCTTATTTTGCTCGTTCTAGAAAAAACTTTTTGGTTTTTTATTTGTTCACCTTTTGTTTCCTAGTCCTCAAGTTCCAGCCTTGGTCTTCCAGTTCATCCAGCCTGCACCTAGTTCCAGTTCAGCCTTGGTCTCCAGTTCATCCAACCTGCACCTAGTTCCAGTTCAGCCTTGGTCTCCAGTTCATCCAGCCTGCACCTAGTTCCAGTTCAGCCTTGGTCTCCAGTTCATCCAGCCTGCACCTAGTTCCAGTTCAGCCTTGGTCTCCAGTTCATCCAACCTGCACCTAGTTCCAGTTCAGCCTTGGTCTCCAGTTCATCCAGCCTGCACCCGGTTCCAGTTCAACCTTCGGTTTCCATTGCCTCCGGACTACACCCGCTGCCTGGGCAGTCCCCAGTATTCCGACCACCTACCGGTACCCATTTCCCTGGTTCCAGTATTGTTGGAGTGGTCTCCTCACCACTCAGGTATTGTTATCTACAGTACTCCTGTCGCTGCCTTTACTTGTGTCTATTACCAGCTGCTTCTCTACACTGCGGGTGGGTTTCTGTGAGCTTTGATCTGGAGCCGCAACCTGGTGTCTGTCTTGCCGCACAACATCCTCACCATCAGAGGCTCTGTAGAAGACCGACAGTCACTTAGACTCTGCGTCCAGTGAGAGGTTTGCAGGGACTTTCCCTGAAGATTTCTAACAGTAACTGGCAGCCAGAAAAAATGAATCCCGCTGGAGAAGCCGGTCCGGTAGAGGATTTGTATAGACAGGTAGCAGAATTACAGGGAGCCTTGGAGGAGGCTCGCCAAGGATTTTTTCAGCTTGATGCCAGGTTAAAGGCCATCTCCCCTAGTGGGGCTCAGGTTTCTCAGCCTGCCTTCCAGACTGCTTCCCTAGAACCTAAAGTGCCACTGCCGGATAGATTTGCTCAAAGTTTTCCCAGTTTAAAAATTCGTGTGGACTCTGTTTCTCCCTTCGTCCCAGAAGCTTTAGTGATAAGAGGGTCAAGGTTGGCTTTATCATTTCCCTCCTACAAGATGAACCCCAAGCTTGGGCGCTCCGCCTTTTGGAAAGGAATGATGCCGCGGTAGCTTCAGTGGAAACCTTCTTTGCTGCATTGGCAGAAATTTATGATGACCCTAGGAGGGCTGCTACTGCAGAGGTCACACTCCGTAACCTTTCCCAAGGAAGAAGACCAGTGGAGGAATATGTGTCGGACTTCCGTAGAGTGAGCACCGAGACTCAGTGGAATGATGCGGCCCTTAAATACCAATTTCGTCTTGGCCTGTCCGAAACCCTGAAGGATGAGCTGGCTCGTGTGGGGATGCCAGACACCCTGAAAGCACTTATTGAGCTGTCCATTCAAATTGATAGACGTCTGAGGGAAAGGAGGCTGGAGAAGATGGGTGCCAATCGCCCCTTTTCGGAGTCAGTGTTTGCCTCACTCTCTTCTTCGCATATCTCCGAACCGGTACCTATGCAACTGGGACTCACCCGTTCCTCCCTTTCCCCCGAGGAGCATCAACGCAGACGTCGCCTGAATCTCTGCCTGTATTGCGGGGAGTCCGGTCATCTCCTAAATAACTGTCTGATCAGGCCTGCTCGTAAGAACCTCTTGTCACCTTCTCCTCCTTCCTTTTCCCTTGCTCTACCTTACCTCTCAATTACTGTCTCATTACAGGGAAAAGATCTTCCCGTCAAGACTCAGGTCATTATTGACTCAGGAGCATGTAGTTCTTTTATTTTAGAGTCCTGTGCCAAGGAGTGGGGTCTCGCTACTCGGATCAAGTCTTCGCCTTTGTGTATTCGTCTAGCCGATGGCTCAAAGTTTTCTTCTGGACCCATTGTTCGAGAGACTGTTCCCGTGATGGTCAAGATTATGCAACACACAGAATTGATTTCTTTTGATGTTCTGCCTTTTTCTTTGTTCCCCATTATTTTGGGCTTACCATGGTTAAAGGTCCACAACCCGTTAATAAATTGGTCTTCTGGTGAGATTTCCTTCCCTTCTCAATTTTGTTCACAAGCATGTTGTTTGTCTCCACTGGTTGTCGTTAAAGAAGATCCTCATGGGGTCATTCTACCCATCTGCTACAGTGAATTCACTGATGTCTTCGACAAGAAGGCGGCAAACGCTCTACCCCCACATCGTATTTACGATTGTCCTGTTGAGTTGCTTCCCGGAGCTCAGATTCCATTTGGAAGAGTCTATCCCCTCTCAGAGCCTGAACAAAAGGTCCTCAAGGACTACATTGAGGAGAACTTACAGAAGGGTTTCATACGCCACTCCACGTCCCCGGCCGGTGCTGGTATATTTTTCGTAGAGAAGAAAGATGGTTCCCTTAGACCCTGTATTGATTATAGAGCCCTTAATAATGTCACTATCAAGAACCGATACCCTCTTCCACTTTTTCCTGAACTGTTTCAACGGTTAAGGTCGGCTAAGATCTTCACAAAACTTGACCTCAGAGGGGCCTACAATTTGATTCGGATAAGAGATGGCGACGAATGGAAGACTGCTTTCCGCTCCCGATACGGTCATTTTGAGTATTTAGTGATGCCTTTTGGACTCTGTAACGCACCAGCCACGTTCCAACATTTTGTTAATGATATTTTTCGGGACTTTGTTGATGACTTCCTGGTCGTATACCTTGATGATATTCTCATCTTTTCTTCTAATCTCCATGAACACCATCTTCAAGTTAAAAAAGTCCTGTCCTATCTCAGAACTCATGGTCTTTATGCTAAACTGGAGAAATGCGAGTTTGAAAAAACTTCGATACCTTTCCTAGGTTTCATCATCTCATCGCTTGGACTCACCATGGACCCTCAAAAGGTTTCCGCCATTCGAGATTGGCCGGAACCCGCTAACCGTAAGCAGGTACAAAGGTTTATCGGTTTCGCAAATTTTTATCGCAGGTTCATCAAGCACTTTTCTTCCATCATCCTCCCTCTTACTCAACTTACCCAAACTCATATTCCATTCAAGTGGTCCGAGGTAGCTCAAAAAGCTTTTGAGCAATTAAAGTCAGCTTTTACCTCTGCTCCAGTCCTCATCCATCCGGATCCGTCACTCCCTTTCCTGCTGGAGGTCGACGCGTCTGAAAATGCTTTGGGGGCAATCCTTTCTCAACGCAGAGGCCCTAAAGCTCTGCTTCATCCGGTGGCCTTCTTTTCAAGAAAACTCTCTCCCTCGGAGAAGAACTATGATGTGGGGGATCGGGAGTTACTGGCCATTAAGTCGGCTCTAGAGGAATGGCGATACCTTCTAGAGGGGGCTAATCACCCAATTGTTATCTTCACGGATCATAAGAACTTGGAGTATTTACAGACAGCCAAGAGACTAAGACCGCGTCAAGCTCGGTGGGCCCTCTTTTTCACCCGTTTTAATTTTCATATCACGTTCCGTCCAGGGTCAAAGAACGGAAAAGCCGATGCCCTTTCAAGACAACTCTTCGAGGAGACAGGCTCCAAGAGACTGGATACGATACTTCCCGAGTCTAATTTTCTACTTCTTCATTCTGATTTGGCTAAGACCATCAAACAAGCCTATCTCCAATCCGCTTCTAATGGCCCACCGGCTCAAGATGGATTCATCTATCTTCGGGACAAGGTGTTTGTTCCCTCCTTGGCGAGAACTGCGGTTTTACAATTTTGCCATAATCACCCGTTAGCAGGACACTTCGGACTTTATAAGACTTTGGATCTCCTTAATAGACATTTTTTTTTGGCCCAACATGGCTAAAGATTGCAGGAGATTTGTTGCTGCTTGTGCCACTTGCGCCAGATTTAAGGCTCCTAGGCAGAGGCCATATGGCTTATTGTGTCCTTTACCGATTCCCACTCGCCCTTGGGAAATGATTGGAATGGATTTTATTGTGGAGCTTCCCAGATCCAAAACATTCAACACTATTTTTGTGGTGGTGGATCGACTAACCAAGATGGCCCATTTCATTCCATTAAAGGGAGTTCCTTCAGCCGCTATAACGGCAGATGTATTTATTAAGGAGATTGTTCGCCTTCATGGGATACCTAGGGATATCGTCTCGGATAGAGGGGTACAATTTACCTCTAAATTCTGGAAGGAGTTATGTAAGTCCTTACGTATTCATAATTCCTTTTCTTCAGGTTATCACCCACAGTCTAACGGACAGACTGAAAGAACCAATCAGACACTTGAACAATACCTTCGTTGCTATACTTCAGTTTCTCAAGAGGATTGGTCTTCTCTCTTGCCATTGGCCGAGTTTGCCTATAACAACGCTATCCATTCTTCTATCAAATACTCACCATTTTTTGCAAACTACGGGTTTAATCCAACTTTCCTTATTGACGTCCCGGCAGTAGTTAAGGTTCCAGACCTTCAAACCAGATTGGAATTGTTAAGGCGGAAGTCTACGGAACTAAGGCATTTCATCAATCAAGCCCAAATCCAGGCTCAGAGGTCCGCTAATAGATCTAGAAGGGATTCGTCAAGTTTTAAGGTTGGTGATTCTGTTTGGCTTTCAATGCAAAATTTGAGATTGAAGATTCCTTCCGCCAAGCTGGGTCCTCGTTTTATTGGTCCTTTTCGGATTAAAAGATGTATTAATGCGGTTGCTTTTGAACTAGAACTCCCTCAATCGCTGAAAGTACACCCAGTATTTCATGTGTCCTCTTTTAAGAGGTATATCACTAATTCTAACTCCACCACCTCCTCCCATCTTACTCGAGAATGTTGAAGAGTATGAGATTGAAGCGATTCTAGACGCCAAGGTATCCAGCCTGCACCTAGTTCCAGTTCAGCCTTGGTCTCCAGTTCATCCAGCCTGCACCTAGTTCCAGTTCAGCCTTGGTCTCCAGTTCATCCAGCCTGCACCTAGTTCCAGTTCAGCCTTGGTCTCCAGTTCATCCAACCTGCACTAGTTCCAGTTCAGCCTTGGTCTCCAGTTCATCCAGCCTGCACCTAGTTCCAGTTCAGCCTTGGTCTCCAGTTCATCCAGCCTGCACCTAGTTCCAGTTCAGCCTTGGTCTCCAGTTCATCCAACCTGCACCTAGTTCCAGTTCAGCCTTGGTCTCCAGTTCATCCAGCCTGCACCCGGTTCCAGTTCAACCTTCGGTTTCCATTGCTCCGGACTACACCCGTGCCTGGGCAGTCCCCAGTATTCCGACCACCTACGGTACCCATTTCTGGTTCAGTATTGTTGGAGTGGTCTCCTCACCACTCAGTATGTTATCTACAGTACTCCTGTCGCTGCCTTTACTTGTGCTATTACCAGCTGCTTCTACACGCTGGTGGGTTTCTGTGAGCTTTGATCTGGAGCCGCAACCTGGTGTTGTCTTGCCGCACAAACCTCCTCACATCAGAGGCTCTGGAGAAGACCGACAGTCACTTAGACTCTGCGTCCAGTGAGAGGTTTGCAGGGACTTTCCCTGAAGATTTCTAACACTTCCTAGTCCAGTCAAATTTCAGCATTCTCTGTTAGCAGTAAGTTTCTTCTTTTGTCCATTGGTTAATCAATATATACAGATGCAATATAGCCTAATGATCTATATGAGTTTAATTTTAAAAACTACAACTCCTATCATTCATTAGCTGCATAAAATACTGAAAATTTTTTCATACATCCTCGACTAAAGCAATTTTTCTGACATACGGACATTAAAATCCCATGGTCATTTTTTAGCGATTCCTACCCAAGGACTCAAACATGCAAGTGATCCATCTGTCCTTCCATCCTTACCTATTACACTATTGGAATAGAGAAGGATTATAACTCAGTTTAGGCAGCAGGTTACATAAACCTTACTAAACTTTCCCATTCTTGTTTATTTTATCTGTCTGCCAGCTAGAATCTAGAGGGTCTAAGGACAATAAACCTGCAGGTCTGAGAATAGACCCAGGCAAGTTAAAAAGCACAATTGGGCAACCTGAGGCCCTATAAAGGATCCAGATTTACATGCTAGATTCATGCTTATTAGTTTTTACCATGGCAAATTCCAGATTTACAGTCACTATGGTGTTAGGACAGCACAGGATACTGATTGGCTATATAGATTATGGAGAGGTGGGGTTAAAAGAGCTAAACGCTCACCACAGAGTATAAAATGAAACAGAGCCTTCTTATAACATAAGGTACCTCACAGCTGCATGTTATTATATAAGGGATAATGTGCCCCTTACAGTGTAATATAAGGATATTCTGCCACAGAGGAGTTCCCTGACCATATAGAACCACAAGGCTGTAGGCCGAGTGTTTTTATACAGGGCAGGGAACTCTGAGGTGGTGATATATCCTTATATTCTAATGTAAAGGGGCGCATTATTTCTTATAATACATAAGTATCTGATTCCTTCACACCATTCACATTTTAAATTCTAGCCTTGTCCCTATTCCCACCTTAATTTAAAACCCCCAAGCTACCTTCTGTAACTTAAACCCAGTAGAAAGGAACATACCAGCCCAGCATATTTCCAGTAAACAAATCTTTGTGGAGGAGGACAGAGACATTGGTTATGAAGTGACAGAAAGCAGCTCCACCAGGTTCTGTTAGTGAAGTTAAACACTGCAAAAAAACGCTAAGTCATCGTTCAGGCATGAACACTGGAATGGGAAGAGCAGTGGGAGATAAGAAATATAAGAAATGAGTCACTTAGTGACATAGCCAAGTGGTTTTTATAAGGATATATACCACTGCAGGTCCCATTATAAAATATCACACTTACTTGTTATAGCATTACCCTAATATTCGAACATTTAAACATGTAGTTCTCCCTCCCAGGTTACCTAGAGAAACATGCAAAGTATCATTATTTATTTCATTTTTCCTAAATACACATAGCTTCCTGTGTAGCATACAGAAAGTTAACACTGTCACATGTTTTACAAACATGTCAATATCAGTATAACACCCAATACCACTTCCTTTCAGTATTCACATGGAGACCCCTTAGCATTCACAGGGGTGTGGTTTATCCTCCTATTTTGACTATCCCATATGAAAATGGGAATCTCAGCTCTGTAAGTAAGTTTATATATTTTGTATATTTTGTCTTGTACCTAATATAACTCGGTGCTATACTTTATATACATTTATTGATGGTCATTTAAATGGTAATAGTCAGATAGTACACACATACATATACACCTTTCCTTTATGTAATATCCTATACCCCCCACCACATTGGTAGCTCCTAAAAACTCAATGCAATCTCCTATGAAGTTATATATTTATATAATATAAAGGATAAGTGTAGTGTGCCTTAACATATTAGGAAAGAAATTCCTGCCCCAAAAAGCTTACAATCTAACTTGGAGGGACAACATACAGATACAAGTGGGGGAAGGGATACAAAGTACTCAGACAGCTATCATTAATAGTGCTGGTTTTCAGAATTGTAAACCAGCACTAGTTCAGATTTAAAAGAGCCAAAGAATGTCACCTGACGAAGTGAGAGAGGAGAAAGGAGCACAGAGCACACCCAGGAACATAAGGGACCAAGAGGGAAGATTAATAGGGAGGTGTAGTATAGCGAAGAGATTTAAAGGTTAAAATAAGGGTATTGAACATGATCCTTTGTTTGATGGGAAGCCATCCTATGGATTTTTACAGTAGTCAAGAGCGAAAAGAGTTTTGGTAGTAGAGCGAAAGAGGAAAGGGCATATCTTTGCAATATTGCGAAGGAGAAAGCGACACGTCCTAGCAACATTGTTGATAATGGAAGAAAAGAGTGGAGTCAAAGATTACCCCAAGGCAGCGTGCAGATTTAACTGGGTTAATGACCATATTGTTAATAGAGATGTAGAAGGGTTGGCTAGATCCTAGTTTAGGGGGGGAAATGATTAATTCAGTTTTAGATAGATTGAGTTTAAGCTGGTAAGTAAGTTTATACAGTGGGGCCACTGTATAAATTTTAGTTTTGGGGGTGGACATGCCCTTTAAAGCCAAAAGAACTGAATAATTCTCCCAGAGAGATATAGAGGGAGAATAGCAAGGATCCTAAAACCATGCCCTGAGGTACCCCCACACTAACCAGAACTTGAGAGGAAATCTAATTGCCAAAAGTGACAGAGAAAGATCTGTTAGAAAGATAAGAACACAACCACACCGCTGCTTGATTTCGGATGCCCAGAGAATTTAGAATTTGCATAAGAAGAGAACGGTCAACAGTATCAAAGGCAGCCGATAGGTTGAGGAGAATGAGGACTGGGAACTGGCCCTTGGCTTTGGCAGTTTGTAGGTCATTTGAGACATTGCAGAGGGCCATTTCAGTTGAATGACGCGGTCGGAATCCTGACTGCAATTGGTCCAATAGGCGGTTATTAGCATTGAGGTAATTAGTAATGCATGTAGAGACAAGACGTTCTAAGAGTTTGACACAAATGTTAAAAGGGAGACAGGGCAGTAATTGAGGGAGGTAGGGTCCAGAGAGGGTTTTTTAAAAAGTGGTTTGACACACGCAGGTTTAAAGGCAGCAGGAACAATCCCAGAGGTCAGGAGAGAATGTGAGCAAGAGCAGGGGATTTTAGCACAGTGTCTGAGTAAGAAGAAGGGCATGGGATCAAGGGTACACATTGTAAGTGGCAAGGACAACAAAAAGTTGAAGACTTCAGAATGTGTAACAGGGGTAAAAGATTCCAGACCTGCAGGTGGTGGTGCAGGCAGAATAAAGAATCAGACATGAGGGTATCAAGGTTAGAACCGTGAGAAGAGGAAAGAGCTGGAAGGTCTATTACTCGGAATTTGGATACTAGATGTAGTATCAGAGGAGAGGGGAGAGTATGTGTCAGAAAAAGAAATTAGATTGTGATCCGAGAGAGGAAAAGAGTTGCTGGCAAACTGAGACACAGGAAGATTTTTAATAAAGAGCAAGTCTAGGAAGTGACCATCCTTATATTGGTGCACTGCTGGAGGTAGTTAGGTGGAAAAAGCGAGAGGGCCAGGATTGCTTCATATCATTAGTGTGACAATTGAAGTTCCCTAGAATTATAGCTGGACAGTCAGAGGAAAGAAAGATAAATAGACAGGTTTCAAACTATTATTATTACTGTGTTGCTGTTATTTTTTTAAATATCTAGCTTCTTTATTTGGTGTCTACAAAGAATAAGTGGAGGAGCACACTACTAGTGTGAATTTAACAATTTATTAGTAGTGAAAAGAACAAACAGTGTCCCTTCCTCGGGTATGACATAACGCTCCTGAAATGTTGTTTGTTTATTGTTTTCACTAATAAATTGTTAAGTCACACTAGTAGCGTGCTACTTTATTTGGATTATCTAGTCCTGTGGAGTAGAGGGCTGGGGGAATTGCACCTACCTATTATCTGGCCAACAGCACTGTGCTGGAGTGTTCCTGAACTGTATTTCTAAACCCTCATAGCTGCCTGGTGAATACTCGTTAAATACCCCTTTGAAGCATGAGGCTTGAAGGCGCAGCTCGTTATAAATTCTTTTTAAAACAACATTTCTTCTACTTATAATGGTTTTGTAAGGAAAGTTTAATGACTGAACAATCGCTTTATTCACAGCTTTCACCTGTTCCAAAATGTTGGAATTTCAAAACCGGTACTTTCAACCTGAAACCACACCCCTATTGGCATTTCTATTCTCTGTACACGTTCCCTGGTTAAATGCATTTAAATCTATTCATGAGCTCTTTATTTAACCCTTTAAGTGCCAGCAAAATTTCCAACTTTGTGCCAGCAATTTTTTCAGGACATTGAGTTAATTTGGTTAAATGAAATTTTACAGTATAAATAAAAAAAAAAGCATAAACTCAGCTTCAACTATATATTTTCTGTTTTCAGGAGATATGACTTGGGATTTTTGTTTTGTCCGTAAAAGCTCTGACAACAAACTAGAGATCTCACTTTTTATAGCCAGTAGACACCCTTTGAAACAAACCACTTTTTTGAATTTTTATCAAACAGAAAGGTAAATTTTACAGAAAAACACAAATATAAAATGCAAATCTCTCCTGAATAAATGGTATGTCACTGGTGGACACAGAGAGGTGGTAAGCAACTATCCTCAAAAGAGAGCATTGCATAAGGGCAATTAAAAAACTTCAGTCAGCTTTGCATTTCACCCTTTATCTTAAAAACACTCCTGTCCTGTGTAAAGTAAAAGCAAACAATTACAGCAAACCATTTAAGCCAGCACTACATTTGAGCAGTTTCCAGTTTATAAACTAAACATCCTAGATATACCACATAAATTATAGTTTTAAAATCTATACACGCTCAGCTATTCGTGTCTGCCAATCTTTCATTAATATTTGCAGAATTCTAGACAGTTTTCTTTGTAGAGATGGTTGCTTTTAGCATATTTTCTGTAAAAAAAAAAATAAGTAAAAAATGCATTTCAAAGATAGAAATATTGCTCAAACCTCTACAGACAGACAGCAACTGGCCCAAGAATGAAGCAATGCATAAGGACAGTTACAGCAACTCTGTATTTCAACACTTTCCAGGTTTTTAAACTAAACATTCTGCAGTGTACCCCTGAAATACTCCCCAAAAAACACATTTTTGGAATCTCTACATTTCAGATATAATGGTGCCCTTTTTCATACATAGACTTAGATCTTAGATCATAGCATTTTGCTTTTTTATCAGATTTTCTGAAAAACAAAGGAAAACACATGATTCAGAGCTATTCTATTGTAAACAAATGTAAAAATGAATACATCTGAAATAAGTAAGCCCTAACCCAATTACAATCTAAATCATCTGTATTAGCCAGCAACACAGCTGCCTCTGTCACCTGCACTGTTAATCATGACCATTGCAATGACATCATAGCCACTAATTGAGTGGTGTTCCTGTGCATACTTAAGCTCATATCAAGCTCAAACTTAGAGCAGTAAACATGCTAAAACTTTCAACAAGCTTGTAAAGCAAGGAGCAAGTGGTTTCAAAATAAACAGTAACACAGTAAACAATTTGCTATGGCCTTACCTTTAAACCCTTCAGCGACATTGATACTATGTTTTTGTAACATCAGTGAAGCCCCCTGGTCTAATCGATTTGCAATCGACTTCCAAATGTAAAATGAATGGAGAACAGTAAAACTGCCTGCAGTTAAAGTCTGTCATTAGACATTTGGTCGATTGTTCATTCTATTAAATCTTATTACCCCCCCCCCCCCAACAGTGTTTCCCTGGGACAGACCTGCAGGGAGATTCAATAAAAGTTCTTATCGTTAAAAATGGTGCTAATTTTGCCACAACCAATCAGATGTTAGCTTTCAAATGTTAAATAAGATCTGATTGGTTGGGGCAAGATTAGCACCATTTTTAACTTTTTTCCTGTGCCTTCACACGGCAGTGGGCAACCATGGGTTAACTCCCCCTGCTGTGTGAGGCCAGGAAGTAATAAAAGAGCCCCTCCCCCTCTCATACCTGTATTTTTTCATTCCTGCATGTGTGAGGTAGCCTTCCTGGACCCTGGTCTTTTCTGCCGGTGCTTCTCTCCTGTACCGATGCCTCCCCCCTCCAGTTGGCGTGGGCGAGATGTTCCGACCCCCCCCTCAATACTGACGGGGTTTTGCGCAATTACCATAATGCGCGCGTATGGCGGGTCGCGTATTGATGACGTCACGCGACCCGCGGGAAATTTTTTTTTAAATCTTCCGACAGGCTGCATTCTGGTGCTGTATTTCAAGCAGTGTGGCTGCCGAAACTGCTGCTCCTCCTGTGCAGAGTTCTTGTTTGTAGCTGTATGTATATCTCCTCTTACCTGCCATGTTTTGCTCCATTTGGTTGGCTTACCAGTTACTTTCTTTTTCAGGGTCTGATGTCTTCTAAGAAAAGATCCAGGTCTGGGTCCAGGGGGTGAGCTTGGAATTGTTTTTTATATATGGAGAGTTTTGAATATCATCCTCCCAGTTGGTTTAGGATGATTTCAATATCTATGCTTTTATTTTCTATTTTTTATTTTGTGTCTTTCAGAACTTCTCTGGAAGATGTGTCTCATCATCATAAGAGTCCACCTAAGGAATGCAACATATGTGTTAACCCTGTTCTGCCGGGAAAAAAGTTATGTGCGGAATGTATTGATAATTTATACCTGCCTCCGCCTCAGCGTTCTCAGTATACAGTTCAATCTCATCTAGGACCTTCTGAGTCTACAAGGGATATGCAAACTAGATCCGGTGAATTAGAGAGTGATGTTTACGTGTTCTCATCTGCGATGGATGCGGAAATTGTAGAACAATTAATATATTTGATGAGAAAGACTTTGATGATTTCGCTGAAAAATCACCTGAACAGGATAAATGGTTTCAAGAAGAAACAAATTCACATTTGCGGAAATTGTAGAACAATTAATATATTTGATGAGAAAGACTTTGATGATTTCGCTGAAAAATCACCTGAACAGGATAAATGGTTTCAAGAAGAAACAAATTCACATTTGAAATTTCCTGTACATGGGAAAATTTCACAGATATTTTCCGATGAATGGCGTATTCCAGATAGACGGTTTTCTCTGTCACCTATGTTTCTAAAAATGTATCCATTCACAGAAGAGGATGCTAAGACATGGAGTTCAATTCCTAAAGTGGATGCAGCAATGGCAGGTGTGGCAAGGAGAACTTCCTTAGCCATTGATGATGGTACAACCTTAAGGGACCCTATGGAAAGACAACAGGATGCCTTATTAAGAAGAGCATATTTGGTGGCAGGGGCTTCGGTCAGACCTGCCGTAGCAATAACTGGGCTAGCTAGAGCTAATAGATATTGGATTCAGGACATTGATCAGGCCCTAGCACAGAAGGCTCCGAGAGAAGAGATTAGAGACATGTTGTATAATGTGTCCCTTGCCAATGAATTCTTTGCCTTAGCTTCTCTGGATATCATTAAACTGTTAGCAAAAATTATGAGCCTATCCGTCGCTGCTCGTAGGACAGTCTGGCTGAGACAATGGCAGGCAGACGCAACGTCCAAACAGAATATAGCTAATCTGCCATTCGAAGGAGAGTATCTTTTTGGCTCATCGCTGAAAGACATTATAGCTCAGAATGTTGATAATAGGAAAATTCTTCTTCCTCATTTTCGAAGACAACCAAATAGAAGAGTACCTGTTATCCCTTCTTGTGATAGACTATCGTTTCAGGAAGCAAAACAATATAGACCGGGTAAGCCTTTTAACTGGAGATCTGGAAGAGAACAACCTTCCTTTCGTCACAGAGGAAACCGTTTTACCAGAGGTAAACCTTTATGAAGGTGTCCCAGTCCATCATCCTTGTGTAGGGGGAAGATTGTCAACATTCAAAGATGTATGGGCGCAAACAACTTCAGATCAGTGGGTCTTAGATACAATAACATCAGGATACAAGATAGAATTCTACGACTTCCCCAAAAAACATCGTTTTCTAAAGTCAAGACTGCCCAAGTCGAAAGAAGCAGATTGCGCATTACAACAAATCATTACAGATTTATTAAAGAAAAATGTAATAGAAAAAGTGAAACGAAAAGAATTTCACCAAGGAGTATATTCTCCTCTCTTCTTAGTAAGGAAAGCTTCAGGGGAATTCCGGGCAGTTTTAGATCTTCGGTACCTGAATTCCTTCATAGTCACAAAGTCATTCAGAATGGAGACCTTAAAAGTCATTCTCCAGCAGATATTCCCAGGAGACTGGATGTGCAAGATAGATTTGGCGGACGCATACCTTCACATTCCAATACATCCAGCCCACAGAAGATTCCTAAGGTTCTGTGTGTTTCAACAACATTTCCAGTACAAAGCTCTGCCCTTTGGCCTATCGACGTCGCCAAGAGTATTCTCCAAGATTCTAGTAGTCTTAACAGCGTCTATGAGAATTCAGGGGCTACAATGTTTCGCATACCTAGACGACATCATGATGAAGGCTCAATCCAAGAATCTACTTCTGACTCAGATGAAAATGGCTATCAAATGCCTAGAAACTCATGGGTGGATCATAAATTGGAAAAAGTCTCATCTTCAGCCCTGTCAGCAGTTGGAATATCTAGGTGCAGAAATAGACTCTGTGAAATTCCAAGTGTCTCTTCCAATATTCAAGAAAAAAGAAATTATCAAAAGAATGGAGAATCTATTAAAATTTCCTGCCAGCTCAGCCAAAGTGGTAGAACAACTTGTAGGAAAGTTAGTATCCACAAAGGAAATGATTCCTTGGGCAATGTTACACCTAAGGCCACTACAAATGTCATTACTATCCCAATGGTATCCGGACCAGAGTCCAAACAAAATAATTTTCTTGAAAGCATCAATCAGAAGACAACTACGTTGGTGGATCAACGGAAAGAATCTCAAACCCAAATCCCTGGAGAATCCCAAATGGGAGACCATCACAACAGACGCGAGTTCAATAGGCTGGGGAGCAACGTACAAATCGCAAATGGCTCAGGGTCTTTGGGACATCAGAATAAGAGTAAAATCCTCCAACGTAAGAGAATTAACTGCAGTCAGGAAAGCCCTGTATTTCTTTCGGAAATGCTTAACCGGGAAGTCAATCAGGATTCTGTCAGACAATGCCTCAACAGTGGCATATCTAAACAGACAGGGAGGCACCAAGAATCAAACTCTTTGGTTGCTGACTCAAGAGATCCTGCTATGGGCGGAAAAGAACTTACAGAACTTGTCTGCAGTTTACATTCCAGGGAAACTAAACGTTCAGGCGGATTTTCTAAGTCGCAAACAGTTACTACCTTGGGAATGGGAGTTAGACCAGACAGTCTTTCAGGAGATATGTCAAGTGGGGACATCCACAAATAGACCTAATGGCTTCAAACAACAACACGAAGCTCCCATCATTCTGTTCCCGTTACCCATCAACGAGAGCAGTGGCAATAGACGCTTTCTCCATACAGTGGGATTTCGATCTAGTCTATGTATTCCCACCGTTTCCTCTCATCCCCAGAATTTTAGCAAAAATTTGGCTGGAGCAGGTGAAAGCGATATTAATCCTACCATATTGGCCCAGGAGACCATGGTTCTCAATATTACAGAGCATGTTGATTGCACCATCAATCCAGTTGCCTCCACTTCCAAACTTACTGACGCAGGGACCACTCCTACACCCTCAACCATCAAAGTTACAGCTGATGGCTTGGCTTGTGAAAGGGGGAATCTTAAAAAGTTAGGTCTTTCAGAATCCACTATATCAACGTTGTTGGCAGCAAGAAAACCGTCAACGTCAAAAAATTACTATAGAACCTGGAAGGTTTTTGTGGAATGGTGTTCAGCAAATAACATCGATATTCAATACCTGTCAGCAAATAGTCTGGCAGAATTTCTTCAGTCGGGTCTAGAGAAACAGCTAAGTATTTATACTTTAAAAAATCAGGTGTCAGCCATCTCTGCCATGACACAAAAACAGTGGGCCTTAGACCCATTGATTAGACGCTTTTTCCAAGGAGTAAAGCGAATTAAACCCCAAATCAGAAGCACCATTCCTCCTTGGGATCTCTCTTTAGTCCTGCATGCCATGTCTGCCTCACCGTTTGAGCCAGTGGACGAAATCCCTCTAAAGGAACTGAAGACAGTATTGTTAATAGCTTTGGCTACTGCAAGAAGAGTATCGGAGGTACATGCACTCAAAGTAAATAGGCCTCATTTAAATATCTTTCCAGACAAAATAATCTTAAAACCAGACGCCGCTTACCTTCCTAAGGTAGTGTCAAAATTCCATCTCAATGAGGATATAGTCATTCCTTCACTTATGGATTCCTCTCAATCTACTTCAAATCTCTGTTATGTAGACCCAGTTCGATGTCTAAAGGCGTACCTGAGTAGAACGGAACAGTTCAGGAAAACGGAATTCCTTTTTGTATTATTGGTTGGTTCCAAGAAAGGTGAGAGAGCTTCTAAGTCTACCCTGGGATCCTGGATAAAAGAAGGCATCAGATCTTGCTACAGACTTTGTTCCAGAGAGGAGCCCAATACCATTAGGGCTCATTCTACTCGCGCAGTTGCCACGCCCTGGGCATATGCAGGAGGAGCTTCTGCAGAGGATCTATGTAAAGCGGCAACCTGGTCCTCTTTTTCTACCTTTATAAAACATTATAAGTTAGATGTTTCTTCTAGTTCATTTGCTTCTAAAGCGTTTGGAACATCTTGTGAATAAATATTTGTTGGCATTACTCAGTCCCTCCCTTGTCTTATTGCTTGGGCATATCCCATGGTTGCCCACTGCCGTGTGAAGGCACAGGAAAGATGAAAATTGTCATCATACTTACCGTAATTTTCTTTTCCTGTGCTGAAGCACGGCAGTGGGCAAGCTTCCCGCCCTATTACTAACAAGCAGTCATTCAAAGACAGGTATGAGAGGGGGAGGGGCTCTTTTATTACTTCCTGGCCTCACACAGCAGGGGGAGTTAACCCATGGTTGCCCACTGCCGTGCTTCAGCACAGGAAAAGAAAATTACGGTAAGTATGATGACAATTTTCATCTATTACATCTCCCTGCTCGTGTGTAGGGTCTGCCCCAGTAATCCACACAAAGTTCCAGAATGGGTGGGACTTGGGAGTTCTAGGAGTGTGGCCACGGCATTTGTGGACATGTCTGGCATTCCAGAGATGGAGCAATTTCCGTCAATGTTAGACTCTGCCCCGTCCCATTTTATTACTCTGGACAAGTTGGGAGGTGATGTCCAATTAGTGTATGGCGAGGCTTACTTACTACATGTAGAAAGAAAATAGGTAGGTGGACATTACCATTAAATTTTTTTACACGTGAACTTCACTTTTCGCATTCACAAAGATGATCACAAGATAAGATGGGCATACATGTTTGTTTTCTTGAAATCCGCATAGGAGAATCACTTCATAGAAAAGATTTTCCTGTCTGGAAGTGATTTTATCCCTCCTAGCTCATACCATAATTTGGTGATCAGTACTAATGACCAAATACTGATCTATACCTTCAGGCTAGAATCACATCAACATTTTATAATCATTTCCCCAACATATTACTAGCGTTTTCACATGTTTTGCTGCTAGGAAAATGTTGCATGCGCCATTTTTTAGCAGCAACGCTAAAAATAAAATAAAATGAAGACTAGCAATTCGTGTGAACCTAGTCTCTTTTTCTTTTTACTAGTAAAGCCTAAAAGGCATATTTGTAAAGCACCATTATCTTCCCACTGTTTTTTCTCTATTTATTTTAAAGAGGAACTGTGGTCCAAAAATGACTTTAAGTAAATTGATAGGAATTGCTCTCCTGGGAGTTTTTGCAATTTATTTCCATTGTTTATTTTACATAGTTTTGAAGATATTTACATTTTTGTGTGTGATATGGCAGCAGCATCACCAGGTCCCCTGCACTTCCTGCTCTGAAACCTGTCAGTCAATCTGCCCTGTGTCTCCTCCCCTTTGCAGCCCCCTGGCCCCTCCCACTCACGGACCCCATGGTCCCTCCAGTTGCAGGCCCCCCTTGGCCCATTCCCTTACAGCCCCACGTGGCCCCACCCACTTGCGGGTGCCTAAGCCCCACCCACTCACATGTGCTGTGGGCCACTCTGACACCCGCTCCTACCCCCCCTGCAGGTCCTTCACACAGCAGAGAGGAGGAGGGACTTCCTGTCTCCTTCACGTACTGAGAGGGAGTCTGAGGCTGTGCTCGCCGGCGGCACTGTGCAGGAGAAACCTTAGCTATTATCGCCAAGCATCGCAAAAGCACCTACATAATGCCCCTCCTGGCAGCCCCCTTACTCGCAAGCACCAAAGCATAATGGGGTATGGACGCAGACATTTTTGTGCAAACTAATTTGGCCCAAAAAAAGAGGATTTGCGTGTGAGGGTAATCACTATTTACTAACTAATTGGGGTGGGGGAAAATTTAAAAAAGGCTGGTGGGTTAGATGTGTAACATAGCAATACAAATTTTCCAGAGCATAACTTTAAGGTGAGGCCACACTACGACGCACAATATCGCTATGCGTTTCTGTCCACTTTTGCCATCCACTTGTGTCCGCTTTTACATGTTTGCGTTTACATAAAAAAATGCATGTCATAGTAATTTTGTCCGCTTCTATCCGCTTTTTTTATGCGCTTCCATAGATTTGTATTGTGTGCGATTTTGACAAAAACGGACCAAAACTGGTGATCGCATGCGTTCTAAAATTGCAATGGATCACAGAGTACACAGTGGGGCCTACTTCCCGTGATTTACATTATAAAATGGCATGGTAAAATGAAACGGATTGCAAAACGCAGAAAAAACGACCTAGTGTGGCCTAGCCCTAACCTGCATTTACAAAGTTGACAGTGATGGAAGATTTAGTTCCGAAACCCCTGAAAATCTGCACTTGGCAGTCCATCTGTGTGTACCTGTGTCTTTGGGTATGTGTATGTAATATGCAGCTTAACAGTTTGTGGTGACTGGCACTTCAAAATCACATGTTTAACGTGACACAGGTCCATGCCATAAGGGCTTTACCCATTGGAAGCCAATGGTGATGTAATAAAGAACATGACGTCACCATTCGCTGTCTAAATGCGCGAGGGAAATGACTCAATGCATATGATGAATGACGCCGCGTTAAAACGCCTTCCCATCCCTAACCCGGACTGACTGAATCACCATCTGTGCTTCCCAATCCTAAAAGAATGCAACTTTCCTTAGATAGTCCTAACACGCTGACGGTCTAAACCATCCAGTAGAATAGGGGCCTCGCTGTTCCAATAGATCACATTTTTACCCTATAGCGGGCGAAAGAAGAAAACAGGCCAATGTGGTTGGTAAGGATTAATACACTGGATGTAGATAGTACTGCAGCACGTTTACTGCATATTGCCAAAGCTGGGTAAGACTAGGGAAGAGTTCAAACCCCTCCCCGCCTCCATACAGTGAATGGTACATCCCAGTGTTAGAGGTTGGACCCAGTGATACAATAGCGTTCCCATCACTGAGATCTGTTTCTTTCGCCCCCTCCCTCTCCTTCTCTTTGGGGATATTGCTCACTTTAAAGTTCCAGCAGGAAGGTCCCAGTTTGCAGTTCGGGGGTGGAATCAAAGAGAAAGTCGGGGGATCCAATTAGTTTCTATATTGTCGCCCTGAACCCTCCTCCTTCTGATCAATCTCAGTCACTGGCTTTCCGTTTAGCGAGGGAGGGGGTTAGACTGTTCCTCCCCCCGCCCCTCTAACTGTTCTTCCCAGTTGCCCCAAGGAATGAGCTTGTGCCAGGGAAACAAGTGAGACCGAACAAAAAAGACCAGCGGGGTGCGGGGAGAGACATCGGCGTTACCGACCCCCGGACTATTTATCGGGCTGGATATGGAAAACCAAGGGGTGTACATCCCAAAGGAAGACAGGAAACAGGGGAAGACCCTAGCAGGTATGGACGTTAAATAATAGGGCAGCTGTTTTTATTTTCAACCAAGTACTTCGTTTCTCCCCCCTATCATGTCCAAGTGGGTGCGACTGCAGTGATGGCTATCTCACTGAACTACAACCCCCAGATAACCTTTGCAAAGCTTTTGGCTGTTGGATGCTTAAGGGAGTTGTAGTTTAAACAAAAGAAAAGTTAGGACAGGTGGAAAGAAGTACAATTTCCAAGCCTCTTCTCCTGTTTTAACTATATGTGTTGGTACCTGTCCTTTAACCAACCCCCAGTTCTGCTATGTGTACATTATAGCAGCCTTATTAGCATGGCATCAGCTGGTGTATGATGCAGTTTCCATTAGTCAGTGGTTATCAGGGCTGTGGCTGGGAGAGAAGTTGGTTCTTTAGACTGGTGGCAGATGCATTTCCACTCCCCACATAGGCAGACTGGGTGAGATCACTTGGACAGAATAGTGCACAGAGCTGTGGGGGCTGGATGGGCTGCTTTGAGAGTTTTGCAGTTAATGACACTGCAGATTCCAGCTACAGACACTAAATACACATTCTCTTTTCCTCTCCCCCCCCCCCCTGCCAACAATGCTTGCTGATAACCATCATGGAGCAGGCGTTAACAATAGGCATATTCACAGGGGAAACCGTCTTTTCCCTTCTCACACTAAACTGGACTGTGTTAAGGGGACTGATTTGCAGCTAATTTTAACGACAGTACGTAATGTTTTTCAAAAGTAGATATATTATGTAAATTAAAATTGCAAAATCCATAAATAACTTTTTGTTGCTTTATATTTTTGATTTGCGATTTCCCATGTGCCATTGGCTTGCAAATCTTTTTGTACAGACAGATGTTCCTCACTATACCAGCACTACACACATGCTCTTTATTGTGTGCAGCCTCTGCGGTGGATTGTTTGCTACGCAATGTCAGTATGAAAATGGCACAAGGAATTTCATAATAGAAGGATGCTGTGTAATAGCTAAGTAAAAGAAATCAGCAAGTCATTTTGCAGTTCTTAAACTCCCAGTATCTCCTTGTCTATTTAGCATTTATAAGACAGATGATTGAGCTGATGCTTTGCAACAGCTGGACTGAAACACATTGCCTGTCAGTGGCATAAATGTATACACAAAGCAACAGTGAGAAAATAGCAAGGCTTGTATGAAAAGCAAGTCCAGAAAGTTTTGTGGAATCCATCTGTAACTAGTGACTTGAAATAATGACACATAAGAAATACATACATACGTATTTGGCATTTGTTAAATTCTTTGTTCCATAACCCTGTTTTGAAGTCGGTTTTGCAACTAAAGTCTCATTGTAATGCCTTAGTCGCACACTATTTGGTTCACGTTTTGCCAATGCAGTGTAATCAGAGGGGCCCAACTGTGTGCTCTGATCCATTATAATTATTACTTTTATTAATGATTTTAATCTTTGCCAGAAATTATTGGTGGTCTAGTAACGGTTTAGATTTTAGCTATAACGTTCTGTCTTGTTCTGTTTATCTTTCCATAAAAATTGCAGCAAGCCAAGTTCTTGTTGTTTTGTTGTGGCAACCAACCCTGACATGCAGTGTCAAAAAAACACTGAGTCAGACTAGTTGCATCTAAATGTTATAAGTAACCAAGGTCTTAGAGCTGTAGCAGGGCTACTAGAAATCAAACTATGAAGCAGAATATGGACAGTATTATTGGATCAGTTAAAGGTGAATGTTTAAACCTAAAAATTTAATTGCATATTCATCCAAATCTGTAGGCGCTAAACTGCTCAGTTGAACCTTTACCACAGGGTCTCACAATCTGAAAACATTATATCAAATGAAATAAAAGTTTGCTCCACAGATTTTGCTTTTGAATGGCCCTTCAGTTGGGTGTCATTAAGGATCCGACCCGGAGGATCATCAGAGAGGCCTGACAGAGGGCCCATACACTAAGCAAATGTCAGACAAAATTGCCTTTCAGAAGGCAATTTTGTGGTCAGGCCCACAATCACACGTGTGTACGGGGCTTTACAGAGATTGTTTTAAATTACTATTGGGTATTTGATGGAAATGTGTAATTTTCAGATTTGGAAGGTTAGAATATATTGTACAAACATGAGGCATGCATACCAGATCTGCCAAAACATAGGAAACACCCTGGATGCAAATGAGTTGCTGGCAGGAAAAGTTTCCTGAGTGCCCTCTGTAATGCTTAATAAATAATCCCTCTGCTAATGGATCTTTGTAAAGGGCAATCATGGACACTTCTGTCCTGGCCCACTGGATTATGATCATGGCACAAAATGTTGGGAAATGCATCCCAATCTCCTAACAGTGTGGGTTCAGTTACAGCATTTAAAATTTCACTAGGTCTCAAGATTCTTTCTCTCTGTTTCCTGGAATACTTCCATATGCTCAAGTCTGGGTACAGACAGATATAGAAAAGGAAGGGTTAAAACCCAAGAATGTGAATGGGTTTAAAACAGTTGTTTACTATGGACTGCACAGCTGATAGTATTCTATCTAATCTATTTATATAATAAATCCAATTTTCCTCCAATGCTCCTAAAGATGCAAAATGTCACAGAAAGTGATAAAATGCTATAGCTATTGATGCAGACTACCATTAATAGGGGCATTACTCTTCAGTGTTTTGCCTAAGGTATAGTATTCATTCTTCCAGATCCGATTATAGCAACAAATCTTCCACACCTGCATTGTCTCCTGGTCAAGTCAAGTAGAAAATCATGGGTAACCATTGCCTTAAAATGTAAACAACTCCTCCTTACCTAAATACATTTTCCCTTTAAAATTAGGCTGACCATGCACAGGTGTCAGTGTCTTTGGCAGCTTTGAGCGCTTTTAGCAAATTCGGCAAGAATCAAACCCTCTCAACTTGTCAATTGACTGCCCTATTATCCTTGGGCACTTTATTTATCAGAACCCTGATCGGGCAAACTGATACATCCTATCAGGAAGACAGGCAGCACTAAACATTGTTTTGCGGCTTAAAGTGCAAACTGCAATAAATAAGTGTGTATATCCTAACCTCTGCTCTAGCGTGTTAACCCCTATGGAGAGTCTGTCCTAGGATAATCTGGAACACACTAGGGAAGCTCCGTAAATAACATCAAACATAAAAAGCAACTCAGAGTTACTTTTTATCCCACGACTTGGATGAACCTTAATGTCCAGAACTACCAATTTTGCATAGGGGATTGATCAGACAGGAAAAATCTGCATGTGCATTCATTGCAAAGGTCTTTTGGGAGCTGTGAGGGGAACAGCGCTGGAGTGAGATCACAGGTAAGTTACAGCTCCTTTACCTCCCGTTCTTCAATTAAAGGGCAACTAAAGCAACAGAACAACATTGAACCAGAAGGCAGAACACCTTGATATAAAACCAGTAATCTGTGTCTTAACTCTCATTTTGATACAGGCACTAGGAAATTTACCTAAATAACATATGGTTTGTGCTTTAATTCTCAGCATTCTAGTATCACACAGTTTGGTCAATGACCATTTTGTTCTGCACATGCTCAGTCCTTAGCTATGGCAGAAACTTGTTACAGTTGGTCACACCCATTAATAATATCTAGCCAATCCTTTTACAGGACAGATAAAGCAACGAAGCATGTGACTGAGGTCAGGAGGTGTGGTCTGACACTACACATACACACAGATAATTCATACAGTTCTTAACAGGCTTTTATTTACTTTAACAGTTTACTAAAGTGGCATTTTATAGTTTATTGGTGTTTTTAGGGGGGTTGTTTTCAGATTCTGGAGTATAAAAAATAGGGTTTAGTTCTCTTTTAAACTGAAAAAAACATATTCTATTTTTCGAGCAGAGATACCCTTTAATATTTTCTTTTGTAATAGTAATTTACATATTAGTGTTTTTATTTACATATTACAATTTATCATTGTTTGTTTGTTCCAGGGGGTTATTTCACTCAGTTAAAAAACAATATGCATTTTAGGGCCACATCACACCAGTGACTGTTTTAGAAAACAGTGTCCACAGTCGTGATTATTGTTTCCTTTTTTGCTTCCGTGAGTTATTTTTCACTTATTCTCCTTCCAGCTAATGCAGTCAGCAGTATTATTTAGCAGTAAGCATAAAGATGTCATAAGACCCAATTTTTTTAACTTTGAATACTAAAATCTGGCTATCTGAATTATAACATCTTGTGCAATGGATTACATTGCAGCTTGGGTAAACCAGCTATGCTTACTATGCTTAGTGCTTTTTTGGGAGCTGGGTACAGTCAGTGTTTTAATTAATGCTGAATTTAGAATTCTTCAGGCAATAACTTTAGTATTACTGTGGCTAATAAAATGGTTCCTGCTCTAGGGTTGCACTTTAGGTTAGTCACAACATTGGCACCCACATCTCTAAAGCTGGCTGGTAAAACATTTCATTGCTAACTTCATATAAGATTATGGTATCCATCAATAATGTACAATGCATTAACAGCTTTTTTTTCCAATGTCCAACATGCCATTAAGTATGTTTTCAGCTACAATATATTAAATTAACATTACTGTTTCTGTACTACTACTTTAGTGCCGCTTTACAATTCTAAGATGTTTATTTGAGTTTTTGACAGTTTAATACTGTATATACTCGAGTATAAGTCGATCCGAGTATGTCGAGGTACCTATTTTTGCCTGAAAAATTAGTAAAAACTGATTGACTCGAGTATAAGCCGAGGGTAGAAATTATCACCACTACTGCCTTCTGATTCTGTATTGTTCTGAGGCTTTAGTTGCCCTTTAAATGGACAGCACAATTCCCATATAGTAATAGCCAAATCCAGTACCAGTAACCCCCAATTCCTTGGCACTCCAGATGTTTGAAAACTACAACTCCCAGCATGCTTTGGTTGCTTGGTATTGTAGTTTCTAAACATGTGGAGTGGCAAGGTTCAACAAACTTTTAATTAAGCTTACCATCAAAGCCCTCTGACCCCCATATAGTAAAGGGCCCTCTGACCCCCATAGTCAATGTCACCTGAGAGTTGTAGTTTCAAGATGTCACTTGCATTTAACTAGTAGCCATTTTGCCCCAAACTGAGAAGACCCATCAGATTTTCAGCATCCAGATGAGCAGTGACAGTGCTGAGTGAGTCCAGCAGCCTGACTACAGGAAGCAGGACAGTGTAAAGGCAGATCAACTCCTGAAATTTCTATGCAGGGAGAAGGATTTTTTAATACAGCACCACCTACTGGTTACTATCTGCAATTGCAGCATCTGGAGCTAAATTAGGACTTAACCCGAGTATAAGCCGATGTTAGGTTTTCGGGCTAATTTTAAAGCCTGAAAATCTCGACTTATACTCGAGTATATACGGTACTTCTGGTAGCCTTGCTGCTTTCGGGATTTTACATCTAAAGAATTGTTCACACTATATAGCGCAAAAAATGCATTTTTTTTTGCATTGTTATGCATTTGCATGCATGGTAACTCAGGGCTGTGCAAATCCCAGGTAGCCAATGCACCTTAAAACTTACACCTGGTAATTTTATAGAAGCAGCAACTCAAAAAAGTTATATTGTCTCCTAGATGTTTCTCATAGATGATTGACCAACCCTGTAGTAACATAGTGGGGGCCATTTAATAACATTGAGTTTAACCTTTCTACCCTACCCCTAATGCCTGCTCGTTTACACTAGAAACTGGCAGAAACGCACAGCATGTGTTTGTCAGTTTGTATCCATTTTTTGCATACATTTGTATCCATTTTTTAAGATGTGTATTCCATAGATTTCTATAGAAAATGCATGAAAAAACGAACAGAGATGCTGCATGCAGTGCGTTTTTTAAACGGACTGGAATGGAACGGATTATAATGCAGCAGGTGTGAACGATATTGTGATATCCTGTGGGGTTTTACTATCTGTCCATTTTTTTTAAACGCACCTGCGTTTGAAAAACAGATACAAACTGATGTAGCGTGAACGAGCCCTAAGGCTTTGTTCACACTAGGGAACATTTTATTGTGATTTCACAGTTCTGGCAGCCCAGTTGTCACCTTTACCTTTAAGGCACAAACATCTATAAAATCTACATGAATAAAGGCTGGTTGATATTTACCTTAAAAGCATGATGCAGGCACAATGCATTTGCATAGAAGGCGAGGACCTGTCAGACGCGGTGGGGGAGCGAGCGATCAGGTAAATAGCTTACCTTCTCTCCTGGCTCCTGATCGTTTTATTGCAGAATGGGAGGTAAGACACAGCTCCTTTTCCTCCCGTTCTTCAATAAAACTGAATTCCCAAATTTTGTTAATACCAGTGGAGTGCCATTTAAATTTGCCACAGTATCTCACAGATTGCATTCCTGTGCATACAGAGAGAATATAATGAAGTAAACCTGATCTCCCTGCAATCCGTTCTCAATAGTTTACCTATCTGAAAGTAAATGAAACCTTCCCTATCCAAATCACGCACACAATCGTGAGCATTATCGCATGGGATTGTGTTTGCGATTCTTGTGCGGTTTGCGATTGTACAGTTTTCAGTTATGGAAACACATGCGTTAACGCACCAAAAATGGCAAATGCATGCGTTACCAAAAAACGAATGGATGCTCAATCGCATGCACATCGGAAATCACGAATATTTTCGCATTCCCACGATTTCCATTTTAGCGAAAATCGCTAGTGCTAGCGAGTGCAAAACGTGTGCGCAATGCACGCAAAACGCACTAGTGTGGCCTAGCCCCAAATCATTATCGTTCGTATGTATGGCCACGACATACGAGTCGGCACTCCCATAGATTAGGAATGATGGAAAATTTCCGTTGGTCGACATCGGCTCCTTTTACTTTAAGTAGAGGGAGCAGATACCGATCGTATGGTGTATGGCCGTGCGACCGACCGAATCCCATATGCGTGCTGTTCCCACAGCATGTGTGCCGACAGGTACCAATGTGATCTGTCGGCAGACATGCTGTAGGATTGCATGTGTATGGCCAGCTTTAGCTAGAATCAGAAAGCTCACTATAGTGAGACTCCTTACTTTATGATGAAGACTGGAAAAGGTGATGAAATCTACAATTTACACATTACAGGACAAAACAAGCAAGGGAAATGAAAGCTTTGAAGTTAGGAGAAACATATAAGGTAAGTGAAAAAAAGGGTCCTTTAGCATTCTTCCTGTAAAAGACCCTTTCCAAACATGAAAACAAAATCACTTTTCTTTCAATCTTCGGGTACGTTCACATAAGCCAATATTTCAATCTGATTGTCCAACATTCCAGTATTTTGGAGAATCAGGTTGCTTTTTTGGCCATGATGGACTGATGTTGGTCGAAGCTTCTTCCACATCAGATGAAAGTACTATGTTCATCTCTGTAAGTTTCAGCCAACACGATAATGGGCTATTGACAATCACTTACATATAAAGAATATCTCAAAACAGGCTGTCCTACTCCACAGCTGAAGGAACACTTAAAAACAAAAAATGCGGGAGCCATTAAAAAAATGTTGCAAAAAAAGTAAAACAAGTGTTAATTCACCAGTTTGAGACAAAATGTCAGGGGTTATTTTTGCAGTGACTGATATTTTTACCCGGGTGACTAGTCATTTGGGTTGAAATATTGCTTCTTAAATAATGCTTCTTAAGGTATACCTGTATGTCTTCTGTGAGTGAACAGTGTACCAGAGTGTTTAATGTACAGTCCTACTACAATGCCCAACAAACACGTAGTAATTTTTACAATGCGTTCCTTTGCGATTGTGTATGTATAGTTTTATTTGAAGAGTCCCTCTTAGTGACTCAGAGCCGTACAATATTATAACATAAAAAGTCATACATGGGGGGGATGTAAATGCAAAAATATGTATAATTATAAAAAATAATAAGTATGCAAGTGTAAGTAAGTTTGGCCATACATTAGGCAGCTAACCTCCCACGACTTTCAAAAAAATTGAATGGACCAGTGCAGTAAATATTGAATAGTAATACCATATATGTAATAGGTATTGAATCAATTCACCATCAAAAGTTTATTATCTATTAGAACTCCAACCAAGATTTGCTTAGCACAGTGTCAGACCCATTTATAGTATTAGAAGCACAAGTATTTAAATTCCAAGTTCCCACATTTATAAACATTGAGTTTTGTCTGCCACTTTGCTGCCTGTTCTGTCTGCCTGCAACAATTACACATCATATGTAGTTTTCATTAAACACAACACTTAGAATGTTAGTCCGCATAGACAAAAATCCTTATTGACAATTTCTCTCAGTACATCTATACATTTTTCTGTTTCTATGTTTAAAATGAAAACACATGTGAACGGAAAGAATGTGCATCAACGTGTTGTAAAAAAGCACCACAACACATTGCAACACATTTTGTGAAAATGGATCACTATGGGGGAAAAAAACCTTGCGTTTGTGAATAGTGCACAAAACATGAATAATATTGACTGTAGAGATCAACTGGGTGCACTCAGGTTCTCAGATTCATTTTTTTCTGAACTTCTGTATTCTCGTTATATAGAGGAATATATTTCCTGGTAATCTTGTGATATTTAGTTGTGTCTTATTGATTCTGGGTTGTGATTCTGACTAAGCATAGATTGTATATAAGGGAAGGAGGTGTGTATTGCTGAAACATATAATGAGGAACTTTGCTTCAGTTTGTGGAAAAATGTAAACTTGTAATTTTATTTCTATTTACCCTTAGCTAGCAGTGTGGGAAAATGTGTCTTAGAAGTTCAGTTTTTATTGCATCAAATTATTATATTCAAAGGCAAAGATGAGGTCACTAAGTATTGCCATAGCAATGCTGTTTTAAAATGTATTCCTGAATAACTCCCCCCCCCATCCTGGTTAAGAACCTAGATCATTAGAATCTCTCCGGTTTTTTCACTAGATCACTAATACCATGACTTCATAACCATCTCAGAACTTTTCCCAGACTGGCCAATGGGAAGATGCGCTTCTTGCAGGGAGTATCTTCCCTTTGGCTAAGTGCAAGACTGTGGTAGGAGAAGGGGATAGATATACACTACTAGCTGGGATCTGACAGAAATGGTATAAGCAATCTAGAGCAAACACTGGTGAGGACCTAGCTGTTAAGATCTTCATCCTGGGTACTGTTATAAGGTGAGGGATGTGTTTTTGGGGGCCCAGAGAAGACTATTGTGGCTTTCTGTAAATTAAGTTTTGATGTAAACTTTTGCCTGGCATTTCATAGTTTGTGTAACCAACTTGTCTACATTATTTTTTGCTTGATATGATAATCTGTGTTGTACATTGCTTTAAAGTAGCATCCGACATTGAAATTCATTTATATATCTAGCTGGCTTATTAAAGTATCATTAGTTACAGCTGAATCACTACTCAAATATGACCAACCAAATGGGGAATAATGTTATTTCTTCCCAGTTACACCTATAAGAATCAAATCTTTAGTGAAGCATAGACCTAGGGGAATTAAACTCTTCATACATTGTCCCAATAGACATTCACAAATATACAACAAGCTGTGTCTACCCTTTGCTGTTGCTGTTGGGTAATTTATGGTCAACTCCCATAATCCTCCTTAGCTTGTTGACTCTACCAGCTAAGTGTGTGCAGTACACTTCTTCACATGCTCTGTAGTGCTCAACACTACTGCCTCCTCCACTTCTATTTAAATAAAATAGACTGGTAGTTCATAGCTTTTTATGCACAGCTGAAACAGAGCTTCAAGCTACACTTTCTCTGCCTGTATGTTCTTTAATATTGCTTGGTCTGTGGCTCTGCTATGGCGATGGGCCCCTGCACAAGAAATAAAAATATGAGCTGGGAGCATATGTCGAAAGAAAGCTACTATAGTAGCACATCCACAATCTATCTCATTTAGATTTAATATACAATATAACTGTAAAACTGTTCAGCCCATTTCTATCTCTTTTCACTCTCTGGTGCTGACCTACAGGCCGTATTCCTGAAAAACAGTCTCCAAGGAAGCATCCATAGTTATATTTATTATCTAATTTTAATATAAATCATCACAAATAATTATTGGTATTTAATTATAAAATAAGTATAATGGCTTTAAAAGCCATGGCTTTTTAGAAGTAATCTTACATTAATAATCTATAATAAGCCCTTTTATTTTACACAACTAATTTAAGACTTGTTGACTTGGTTATATGATCTTCCTAATGAGTGACATTTCTGGTCAGTTTACAGTTGCCTGCTTTACACTAAATTTTACTTGATTTAAAAATTCACAGAAAAACAGCCTGAGCAAAAGTTATATTATGTAATTATTTAACAGTACATTGGAATACAATTTCTCTTAAACCTGTAATTTTCAATTTTCAAAACATACAATTGGATTTAGAGATGGTGAACATGAACCATATGGTTTTCAATTGTAGTCTTCCTTCATATGGATAAAATACACTGCCTACTCATCATCCATGCAACTTATGAAAAACCATAAAAATTTTGCAATCAACTCATTGTCACAAAATGAATGGGCCACATGGAACACAAGGCAGAAATTGGACTCTTTACACATTAGTGTATGGCCGTTATTACTCTGAGGTTAGTGTGTGTTGTCTTCAATCCAGTACTTGTTTTGCTCAGGCTCAGTCCCTCCTCCCTGACTAATTGAAAAATTCTGATTAATATGTCAGGACAAGCATGCTCAATATTCACTATAATGCAGTACTAGGGATCAGTAAATTGCATGATGGGAAATTCCCTCTCCAACTGTCAATACTCTTCTGCTGTGTGCTGGAATATTTGATAATAAGGCATTTGATTGACAGCTGAAATGTAAGATGCTTCAGATTGGAAATATAAAGAAATAGGGAACAAATCAACAAAAAATAGAGATAATTAGGAAGAATTATAGTTTCCATTAATGATTAATTTTAAAAAATTCAGTTTAGATACAATTTAAGGGCCATTGGCTCTGCAGGTCTATTGGTAGGTAGGCCTGGGAGATGTAGTCCAAGAAAGTCACTCTTTTGACCTCAAACCTGGTCTATCAAGTAATTTGCCAGGTACTGTGTTAAGGCAGGTGCATTTGGTTTCTTCATTATTAAATTACTTTGTGCAGATGTCCATTTTGGAATTTGTAGGTACAGCCACTGTGCAATTGGGGACATTTGGCAAAAATACTTCTGCAAAATAATTCCCTTGCAGGCTTTCCTTCTCTGCATTGATTCTTTGACTTTGCTGGTTTATCTGAATGATTTTTTACTGAAGGCATTAGGTTTCATATGTCAGCTTGGGGCATGTCCTTAAAATAACTGATCTACTCACCTGTCCCCAAGCATGGATAGCATTACAGATTGGCCTTCCTGTTGGTTCAAGGCCTTGCAGTGCATTGCTCTTTTAGAAAATCTCGGTTATTAAATTTGTGGTTTATGATGACGTCTGCGTAACAACCCCCTATAACAGAAACCACAAAATTCCATAGTTTGTGTAAAAACTGTGTCAAGTCAGAAGAGTCTGTTATTACACACAATGTTTTACATACTGATTCCTGCTATAAAGCACTGCCCTAGGCTCCAACAGACATCTGGTTTCTTTCTTTGAAATCAAATATTTTATTATTTGATAAGCAGATTCACTTTCCAAAGTGGAAAAATAATGATTTAACAAATGTGCTATTGTTTTTTTACACTGACAAAAGTGGCAGTGACTTTTCTTTGAGATAGACTTGTAGAACAGCTCTGGATGCATCAATGCGGTGGTTTCTCCACTAGAGAAAAAGTAGCATTTGGTACTAAAAATGATACCGTTTATACTCGAGTATAAACCGACCCGAGTATAAACCGAGGTACCCAATTTCAGCTAAAAATCCTAATAAAGTTATTGACCCGAGTATAAACCGAGGGTAGAAACTTGGCATTCAAGATGTTTGGAAACTACAACTCCCAGCTAATAAAGCATGCTGGGAGTTGTAGTTTCCAAACATCTTGAATGCCAAGTGAGGGTGGCATTCAAGATGTTTGAAAACTACAACTCCCACATCTTGAATGCCACCCTCACTTGGTATTCAAGATGTTTGGAAACTACAAATCCCAGCTAATAAAGCATGCTGGGAGTTGTAGTTCCCAAACATCTTGAATGCCCCCCTCCCCCTCTGTTCAGTTTGTACCTGTGGACTCTTCTCCCTGTGGACTCTTCTCCTGTGGACGACTCTTCTTCTTCTTCTATCTGTGGGCTCTTCCTCCATCCATCCTGGCAGGTACGGTATTGGCATTCCGGCAGCTGCGCGCCCATTCCTGTACCGGCTTGGCGCCGGGCAGTGACGTCAGGCCGGCGCGCCAGTGCAGAAAAAGATCGCGCGACTGCCGGAATGCCCAGGTAAGTGGTTGACTCGAGTATAAACCGGGTCCGAGTTTTCAGGCTGATTTTTCAGCCTGAAAAACTCGGTTTATACTCGAGTATATACGGTACTTTAAAACTAAATTGATGTAAGAGCACTAAAATCTTCTTTTTTAGCTAGTTTGTAACATTATTTTTGTTAATAATATTGTCATAATTGATTGTCATAATAAACTATTGTCCGTCTTACTCATTTATACACCGCAATCCTTCACACAGCCACCGACAGACCCCATGTTGATTCCCTTTGAAGTTTAATTGTGAGTGTGCCTCAATGTAGTTGGTGCTCTGTTCTCTTTAACTTCTAGTGGGTAATTCACTTTTAAAAATAAGTGGACCTAGTAAGTAGTAGCTAGCACTAGTGAAGAACCCTCTGCACCTTATGCTTGAGTGAGTTTGGGGGCAAGCCTATTTCAACCCCATCCTGTGAGCCAGTCAGTACAAGTGCTAGCTTGATTCAGAGCATGTTTTGCACTCTGAATGCGCTCCCAGTATGTGTGCTGCATTCTGGTTTTCTTATTAGAAGACCCGCGTGCATAACTATTTACTTGTAACACATGCGTCCCTATAACATAAATATATACACGAGCGCAGCGCACATAGCATATCACGCACGCAGTGCATTGCAGATATCCTGCTTGAGTTGCCATGCGTGATAGTGGGACCTAACCCTAACACTGCTTTTCAGTCCTGGTTTTAAATTGTTTGCCAACAACTGCCTGCACTGTTCATGGGACAATGTTTATGAACCATTTATGTGAGTCATGCTATAGAAAGCCGTATTTGATTTCCAGAGCGTGACACTCGCTGTTTTAGAATTTTTATATGCTGCTGTTAATTGAATTTTTTTGCCAAGTTGTAACGTACAGGGCCCATATGTTTTCCCAGTATGGCTTGTGTTTGGCACCACCTAAGACAATTTGTCATCACTATGGTTATTAACCTATTTGTAAAAGGCCCTGTGTTTCCTAACTTGTGTTATTACTGCCATTCCCCCTGCATTGATAGCTACATTTTACACCTAATATTATTACATAAAAAAAAAAGAATTGTCAGAGGCCCCACACATTCACAATCGGCCACAATTAGGTTTAGACCCCTATATATGGCATAGACTATTTCAATTGATTCGGCAAATTTGATGGGGAACTTCGATCAATTCATCCAATCTGAAAAACATCTGCCCGTGTTTAGTCGTCACATAAATGAATAAAGAAAATCCAACCCCTCGTTCCATAAGTATTCTACTATTAGTGTGCACTATTCCTAACTGCAGGGTATTCCCTGCCCCCTCTCACGCTAGTATTGTTCTAAGATTGAATGCTTCACTGGTCCCATTTACTGCTGCTGTGTTTTATAATGAGAGGGATTAGCAGTGTGCAACAAGTAACCTTATGATCCATGTTAGAGTTTCCAGATCACCTGCTGATTGTAGTATGCTCTTAATAAATGTAGTTAGCAAGGGTGCACTGATGACAAACTGATTGCATTTACACTGCACTACGTATTAAAGTACACTCACAGAATTTTTTTTGCCCGGAACACCCGAGGGACAACCGAGCAAACCAGCCAATCGTTTGTTGATCTGTCAGCGTATGTGAAAAAATACCAAAGGAAAATCAATTCACTAGCAAGTATTTAATTAAAAACAGCATTGTGTTACACTAGCTAAGAAAATTACAGAAAAAATAATTGTATAGTAGATACTTAATGATTTTATTTTTCTAAAACATTTTTTTACCTGTAAAATAGAATGTGAAAATGCTTGTAGTAAGGAAAGAATAAGCAGAGATATGGTTCTCTGTTTAGGCATTAAAGACAACTTTAGGCATTTTATTGGTAAAGGCCCCCATTCACATGCTACTGCTGTGGCATATCTGCATGGAATCTGTCTGCAATATGCAGCTGCAACTGCCTACACTACCTCCACATACTCTATATGGGGATTAGTTGGTGGGGACACCATACATGGGACAACTGCAAACGTTGGAATTTGTTTAAAGGGCATCTCGTAAGCTACTTACCCAATCGCTCGCTCCCCCGACGTGTAGTCTGAAAGGTCCCCACGGATATTCTATACGCATAGCTTCTGTCTGAGAGGTGGAAGGCGAGGGCTCTGGAACCACCTTGTTAGTTCTCGCCGTTATGTCAGTGCCTTGCTGCACTATTTGGCATAGGGAAGCAGACAGTATAGATGTGTTTTCGGCTAGAGAAGACAGAGCCCGTCGAATGGTTCATGCTTTGCTTTTATATTGTGTTTAATTCCTGTTAAAAAGCCTTTCGAAGAAGAAACTGCTGATATCACTCCAGCTTTTCCTTAGTATAGGCACACAATGGGTCAATTGGACAGAAATATCGGCCATTATTTTTAACCAGACCATTTGCTTAAACAATCAGACATGTAGAAAATCAAGGCCTATAGTGTGGCCTTCAACAGGCTGCACAATCAGTTTGGTCAATTGATGGCACGATATCAATTTAACTCCCATCTGCTGATTTGGTTTATCGATCAATAATTTGTGAGTCAATGAAAGCAGACTGTAGTTGACCTATGCAAATAGCCTTAAAATAGCTCTACACGTACGATATTACAATCTCATTGTGTATAGGGTCCATCAACAAATTGGGCTGTCAAAATCGGACACTTTCATTATCAGACTTGCTGGACATTTGTAAATCTAATGTTATTGGCCCCTAATTAATTGGCTGTTATCGAAATGTCTGGCCACCATTTCCTTTGTATCAAGCCTCACTTCTTTTCCAGTTTGTTTCTCTGTTGCAAAGAGAAAAACTGCAACAGACGTGAGAAGTAATTTCAGCATTTGTTTTTTTCTAAATTCCACATGATTAAGAGACAATGGGTAGGTACGATATAGACTTTTTGATTCTGCCTAAACATGGACTATGCATATTGAAGTGCTCAGCTTTTAATTTCTCTTGTGTAAAATCCATAAAATTCTTTCATTGCATTGAAGTGGGCCATCTACACAAAACTCTGTTTCATATGGTTTTTGTATACTTTGTGGTGCTCCGGTGTGAATTAGAGTGAATAAACCAGTGTTTTTCAAAGGGTGTGCCTTAAGAAAGCAAGAGGTGTGCCTCTGAACTTAAAAGTAAATATATTTTTGTCAGCCTAATTTTCATTTTTGTCATGCCTTCCTAAAAATAAATGTATATTGTAATGAATATTTCAATATAATCAATGCAGTGTTGCATTACACAACATTGATTACATAAGTTTTATAGCAATGATTTACATATAAATTATACATTTCACATGAGTTTAGCATTAAAGGTGACGACTCATCTATTCACCATCCTATAGCTGCATAGTACCCAGGGAGAGGACCTCAATCGAAGTCCTCACTCCTGGGTATTTAAACTAACAGCTGATTTACTTACTCAAATTTTCCCTTGCCACTTTAGTTCATTCCTCCCCCTATTCCACTGAGAGTCCGCAATGACCGTCCTCAATGTAGCCAATGGGAAGACACGCTTCTTTGCAGAGTGTGTCTTCCCGTCGGCTACATGGCAGACTGTGGAAGAGGACCTGAACACAGAGGGAAACTTAAGTGTAAATAAATTCAGGTATTGGGTAAATTACCCAGAGGACTTAGCATTTTAGATCCATACCCTGGGTACTACAAATGGGAAGAAGAAACGGAGTGAGAGGGAGGTAAGTATAATTGTCCTAAGAACTTAAGTGTGCATTGGCCAAAACTTGCATTGCCATATGTGCCACTCAGACTTGCAATTTAAAACAGTCTGAGTACCACTGGAATAGACTTTGGTAGTCTTGGGACAGTATTTATAAGGATTGCTGTTGGTAATTGTGTTCTACTGCGGCACATCAGTCCATCAATGTTTTACAGTGCTGAATGAGTTTAAAGTGTGATATGACATAATAAGCCCTAAAAGTAAAGATGGAGAAGAACAACACAGTGCTAAATTTTATGGCAATAAAAATGCTTTCATGTGCCACATGTTACAGACCTGAGGGTACTTTATCATTTTACTGTCATATTGCACATAGCTTCTTAATAAATTCCATAAAGTTGTTTGTGTGTAGATGGTATACATTAAACATGAATAAAATTAACATTGATGGGAACATTACTGCAGGCCAATTAGTGACATCCCTAGTGACCAAGGGTTTTAGCATGGATTAAGGTTTTATACATGCACACAAGTTTGCTGGCCTCTTCGACTGACAAATTTCCACAAACCGAATGACTGTCCTGCCAGATCGATGAATGAGGTAGACACAAGCCGACACACAAATAAAATTTTCACCCAGAAATCTGATGTTTATGGGCCTAAGAAGAACTAACCTTAAATTTCTGTAATACCGGTACTAATATTAAAGGGCATGTCCACCCCCAAAACTATAATCCCCACCATGTAGTGTAGTAAAATCCTTACCTCACATCCCAGCTCCATAAGGTTCTCCTGTAGTCCCCCCCCCCCCCAAAGTCCCAAAAACTGCCCACCAGGCGGATAGCAGAGTCCATATAGGACTCTGCCTCCTATCTGGCCTCTGGGAGAAGTTTGGCATGCGTACTGCAGCCTCTCAGCCAATCACGGACGCAGCTGCTGGTCCCGCCCCCTGCTTGCAGTGTCTTGCAAGCAGAAGGCCGGGCCGGGCGTCGGAGGAGAGAGGGAAGGTAAGTAAAGATCTGGTCACTTTCTTAACTTTATTTTATAGCAGTTGGGGCTGGAGGAATGTATTCTATTATGTGGCAAAAGTTAATAAGGGTGGACATGCCCTTTAAAGCTTTGCATTTACGTACATATGTACGATTGTGTAACTAAGAAGGCTTCCATGTTGTTGCCTTATGTGTCTGTCCATGTAGTCTTTTAACAGTCTTGTGAGCATGTGCACCAGTTGGCCATGTTCCCTGACCCTAGTAATCATAATCTTGATTTTTTTTTAAACTTTATTTTACTTTTATTTTTTATTATTTATACAGACGTCTCCACACCAATATGGAAGCGCCTGATAAGAACAATATGGAAGCGCCTGATAAGTTACTTACCTTAGCCCGATCCTGCGATACAATAACTGACGTAAACGAGATTACGTCAGTTATTGCATCGCGGGATCGGGCTAAGGTAAGGAGCCGTAGCGTTAAGTTCCACGCTACAAAGTAGCGCAAAACTTTAACACTACGGTTTTGATCGTTAGCACAGCACTATTTCCAAACCATTCGGAAATGGTGCTTGCTCGAAAATCCGTCCAAAACCCACGTTAACCCAAATTTTTTTAGGGTTAACGTGGGTTTTAGACGGAAAAGGCCATATTGAATCTCCCCTTAAGTTTCTAAATGTATCTATCATCTGTGTTAGCTCTGGTGTGTTAGTGGACTAAAGTGCTACTCTTCTAGAAAAACTGAATAATTTATTATTTATTTTTCATGTTGGATAGGATATAAACTGCAAAGATTGCATTTCTTCTTATATGAAAAGCAAAGTATTGTTTGAAAACACACATGCAAAATCCATGTTAAGTGTCTGTGAGAGGCAGGATCTATACATGTGCTGTAGCATTATCTGTGCCTAACAGGAGATTGTCTCTGTGGCTGTGCTATAACATGATTGTCTGTTTCTAGAAGGCAGGACAGGTTGCAATATACTTGTTTTTAAAGTTTAGATTGTATATGTGCTTATGCAGTAATGTGTATTTATGGTTACTTGCCATTTCTGTAGATAAGAAATGTACATTATATATGATCAGTTGATACAAGGCGACAATATAGTGACTTGGCTCTGCACATGTTATGTAATATAATTATGTAGAGATAATTTGATGATCTTATAATGGCAAAAAGTTAATTGTAGATGTCAGGTGTTAAAGGGACTGTAAACTCCCGATCCTGCATAAAAAGAACTATGCACCATCCGTTTCTATTATTCACAGGGAGGTGAGAACGCTTATTCTCACCTCCCTGTGAATAATAGGACGCTCGGGGGACCTGGAACTTACCTTCGCTCCGCCCCCTCCCCCGCCGCTCTTTCCCTGACAGCCGTTCTCTACCGACCGCGCCCTCTCTCAGGCGCATGGGCGCCAATACAAAAGACAGGGTGCACGATCGGTAGAGAACAGCTGTTCAGTGAAGAAGCGGCTGCGAGAGGAGTGGAGCGAAGGTAAGTTCCAGGTCCCCCCAAGAGTCCTATTATTCACAGGGAGGTGAGAATAAGCATTCTGACCTCCCTGTGAATAATAGAAACGGATGGCACATAGTTCTTTTTATGGGTTTAGTGTTCCTTTAAGTCCACACTGAGAAATAAAATGTATGTCATAATCTTTCTCCTGCTGACATTCTAATAACTGTAACCTACAGAAATTAATTTTCATTCACAAACGTCTTTTAAAGTCTGCAAAGTCTATATAAAAAGTGTGCATCAAATTATTTGTTATTTTAGTCACTAAATGTCGGCATTTAAGACAAATATAGATATTCACATTTTAAAGGGCATGTCCACCCTTAAAAATTGTTTTTAATCTGATGTTTCCCCATGTCTGGCAGCCCCAACCGCATATATTTTATTTTCCAAAAGCCCCCCAAACTCTTACTTACCTCCCCTCGTTCCTCCGCCGCACTGCCGTCCCTCTGCTTGCGAGAATGCAAGCAGAGGGGCGGGACCGGCAGTCGCGTCTGTGATTGGCTGAGTGGCAGCCAATCACGGACGCGGCTGCCGGTCATTCAGTGCAGCGGAGAAAAGAGAGATATGTAAGAGTTTGGGAGCTTTTGAAAAAAAAATATGCGGTTGGGCTGCCAGACAGGGGGAACATCATATTAAGGGGGTTTTATGCTAGAGGGAGGGATGGTAGAACGGGAGGGAGAGGGAGGGAGAGGGAGGAGGAGGGGGGGGGGGAGAAGGGCTGCAGTACGCATGGCAAATATCTACCGGAGGCAAGGTAGCAGGCAGAGTCCTAGCCTCCTGGTGGACAGTTTTTGGGACTTTAGGGGGGGTCTACAGGAGAACCCTATGGAGCTGGGATGTGAGGTAAGGATTACACTACACTACATGGTGGGGCCATTACTGGGGGGGATTATAGTTTTGTGGGTGGACATGCCCTTTAAGGGGCCCTGAAAATGTTGATACGGGTTCTGTTCCAGATTCTTCTGTTTGATGGGAGACAAGATAATATTTTCTGGGTTTTGTTGTACAAACTTGGGAATATGTAAATGTTTGTATAGTGAGAAAGAGCCATTTAAATGCACAGGAAATATTCAGTGCCTTACACCAGTTGTCATGACACAGAAAAGAAGGGAGAGTATGAGCTCAGCTCTAGGAAATCTGATTGGGAATGGCTCTATATACAGGTTTTGTGATTTTTTTTTTTCTTTTGTAACAGACTTCATGAACTTACTGCAGTGCTTAAAGGGCATCTATAGTGGGAAAATGAACTTTTTTTGCTTCCATGTGTTCTATAATGCCCCACAACCCCCAGAGTGTCATCATTTTGTTCAGATTCCCTCTCTGACCCTTCCCCCTCCCCTCTGTTACCTTCCTCCATGTCTCAGCTTCGGCTAACCGACAAGCTTATCATGTGCAGTAGGAGTTAAAAGTTCAACATCCTGAAAAAAACACCCACGCACAGTGGCCAATAGAAAGCAAGCTGTCCTGGACACAAGGAAGAAGAAGGAGAACAGTACAGTTTACAATCTCTCTCTTTGTGACCCATCATCAATCAGTGAAGTCTATCAAGAAGGGGGTCAAGTGCAGCCTTATATCTACCATGAAAGCTACCACTCTCCTCTGCTAATGCTCTTATCTCTGTTTATTACAGAGCAGGGAGGGGGATGCACATCACAGGATTTGATTGACAGTCCAAGTAGGAGTAGAGGAATGCAATCACATATTCTTCTAACTTTGTATCTCAGGACAGAGAGGAATCTGAACAAAAGATGACACTCTGGGGGTTGTGGGGCATTATAGAACACTGTGAAGCAAAAAAAGTTCATTTTCCCACTATAGATGCCCTTAAGCACTGCTAAGTTCATGAAGTCTGTTACAAAAGAAAAAAAAAATCCAAAACCTGTATATAGAGCCATTCCCAATCAGATTTCCTAGAGCTGAGCTCATACTCTCCCTCTTCTTTCTTGTTCATGACAACTGGTGTAAGGCACTGAATTTTCCTGTGCATTAAATGGCCTCTTCTCACTATACAAACATTTACATATTCCCAAGTTTGTACAAACAAACCCAGAAAATATTATCTTGTCTCCCACAACAGAAGAATCTGGAACAGAACCCGTATCACATTTTCAGGGCCCTTAAAGGGCATGTCCACCACACAAACTATAATCCCCCCCAGTAATGGCCCCACCATGTGTGTAGTGTAATCCTTACCTCACATCCCAGCTCCATAGGTTTTCTCCTGTAACCCCCCCTAAAGTCCCAAAAACTGTCCACCAGGAGGCTGGGACTCTGCCTGCTACCTTGCCTCCGGTAGATATTTGCCATGCGTACTGCAGCCCTTCTCCCCCCTCCCTCCCCCTCCTCTCCTCCCTCTCCCTCCCGTTCTACCATCCCTCCCTCTAGCATAAACCCCCTTAATATGATGTTCCCCCAGGTCTGGCAGCCCCAACCGCATATTTTTTTATTTTCCAAGCTCCCCAAACCTTACATACCTCTCCTCTTTCCTCCGCTGCACTGAATGACCGGCAGCCGCGTCCGTGATTGGCTGCCACTCAGCCAATCACAGACGCGACTGCCGGTCCCGCCCCTCTGCTTGCATTCTCGCAAGCAGAGGGACGGCTGCGGCGAGGAACGAGGGGAGGTAAGTAAGAGTTTGGGGGGCTTTTGGAAAATAAAATATATGCGGTTGGGTGGCCAGACATGGGGAAACATCAGATTAAAAACAATTTTTAAGGGTGGACATGCCCTTTAAAATGTGAATATCTATATTTGTCTTAAATGCCGACATTTAGTGACTAAATACAAAATAATTTGATGCACACTTTTTATATAGACTTTGCAGACTTAAAAGACGTTTGTGAATGAAATTAATTTCTGTAGGTTACAGTTATTAGAATGTCAGCAGGAGAAAGATTATGACATACATTTTATTTCTCAGTGTGGACTTAAAGGAACACTAAACCCATAAAAAGAACTAGGTGCCACGTTTCTATTATTCACAGGGGGTCAGAATGCTTATTCTCACCTCCCTGTGAATAATAGGACTCTTGGGGGGACCTGGAACTTACCTTCGCTCCACTCCTCTCGCAGCCTCTTCTCACGAACACTGTTCTCTACCGATCGTGCACCTGTCTTTTGTATTGGCGCGCATCGCCTAAGATAGGGCGCGGTCGGGACAGAGCGGCTTTCAGTGAAGGAGCGCTGCGAGAGGAGCGGAGCAAGGTAAGTTCCAGGTCCCCCGAGCGTCCTATATTCACAGGGAGGTGAGAATAACGTTCCACCTCCCTGTGAATAATAGACGATGGTGCTAGTTCTTTATGCAGGATCGGGAGTTTACAGTCCCTTTAACACCTGACATCTACAATTAACTTTTTGCCATTATAAGATCATCAAATTATCTCTACATATTATATTACATACATGTGCAGAGCCAAGTCACTATATTGTCGCCTTGTATCAACTGATCATATATAATGTACATTTCTTATCTACAGAATGGCAAGTAACCATAAATACACATTACTGCATAAGCACATATACATCTAAACTTTAAAAACAAGTATATTGCAACCTGTCCTGCCTTCTAGAAACAGACAATCATGTTATAGCACCGCCAGAGACAATCTCCTGTTAGGCACAGATAATGCTACAGCACATGTATAGATCCTGCCTCTCACAACACTTAACATGGATTTGCATGTGTGTTTTCAAACAATACTTTGCTTTCATATAAGAAGAAATGCAATCTTTGCAGTTTATATCCTATCCAACATGAATAAATAATAATTATTCAGTTTTTCTAGAAGTAGCACTTTAGTCCACTAACACACCAGAGCTACACACAGATGATAGATACATTTAGAAACTTAAGGGGAGATTCAATATGGCCCTTTCTTCTAAAACCCACGTTAACCCTAAAAAATTTGGGTTAACGTGGGTTTTGGACGGATTTTCGAGCACAGCACCATTTCCGAAGTGTTTTGGAAATGTGCTGTGCTAACGATCCAAAACCCGTAGTGTTAAGTTTGTGCGCTACTTTGTAGCGTGGAACTTAACGCTACGGCTCCTACCTTAGCCCGATCCCGCGATGCAATAACTGACGTATCTCGTTTACGTCAGTTTTGTATCGCAATCGGGCTAAGGTAAGTAACTTATCAGGCGCTTCCATATGTTCTTATCAGGCGCTTCCATATTGGTGTGGGGACGTCTGTATAAATAATAAAAAATAAAAGTAAAATAAGTTTAAAAAAAAATCAAGTTATGATTACTAGGGTCAGGAACATGGCCAACTGGTGCACATGCTCACAAGACTGTTAAAAGACTACATGACAGACACATAAGGCAACAACATGGAAGCCTTCTTATTTACACAATGTACATATGTACGTAAATGCAAAGCTTTAAAGGGCATGTCCACCCTTATTAACTTTTGCCACATAATAGAATACATTCCTCCACCCCAACTGCTATAAAATAAAGTTAAGAGTGACCAGATCTTACTTACCTTCCCTCTCTCCTCCGACGCCCGCCCGGCCTTCTGCTTGCAAGACACTGCAAGCAGGGGGCGGGACCAGCAGCTGCGTCCGTGATTGGCTGAGAGGCTGCAGTAGCCATGCCAAACTTCTCCCAGAGGCCAGATAGGAGGCAGAGTCCATATGGACTCTGCTATCCGCCTGGTGGGCAGTTTTTGGGACTTTGGGGGGGGGGGGGGACTACGAGAACCTTATGAGCTGGGATGTGAGGTAAGGATTTACTACACTACATGTGGGGATTATAGTTTTGGGGGTGGACATGCCCTTTAATATTAGTACCGGTATTACAAAATTTAAGGTTAGTTCTTCTTAGGCCCATAAACATCAGATTTCTGGGTGAAAATTTTATTTGTGTGTCGCTTGTGTCTACCTCATTCATCGATCTGGCAGGACAGTCATTCGGTTTGTGGAATTTGTCAGTCGAAGAGGCCAGCAAACTTGTGTGCATGATAAAAAACCTTAATCCATGCTAAAACCCTTGGTCACTAGGGATGTCACTAATTGGCCTGCAGTAATGTTCCCATCAATGTTAATTTTATTCATGTTTAATGTATACCATCTACACACAAACAACTTTATGGAATTTATTAAGAAGCTATGTGCAATATGACAGTAAAATGATAAAGTACCCTCAGGTCTGTAACATGTGGACAATGAAGCATTTTTATTGCCATAAAATTTAGCACTGTGTTGTTCTTCTCCATCTTTACTTTTAGGGCTTATTATGTCATATCACACTTAAAACTCATTCAGCACTGTAAAACATTGATGGACTGGATGTGCCGCAGTAGAAACACATTACCAACAGCAATCCTTATAAATACTGTCCCAAGACTACCAAAGTCTATTCCAGTGGTACTCAGACTGTTTTAAATTGCAAGTCTGAGTGGCACATATGGCAATGCAAGTTTTGGCCAATGCACACTTAAGTTCTTAGGACAATTATTACTCCCCTCTCACTCCGTTTCTTCTTCCCATTTGTAGTACCCAGGGTAGGATCTAAAATGCTAAGTCCTCTGGTATTTACCCAATACCTGAATTTATTTACACTTAAGTTTCCCTCTGTGTTCAGGTCCTCTTCCACGTCTGCCATGTAGCCGACGGGAAGACACACTCTGCAAAGAAGCGTGTCTTCCCATTGGCTATTGAGGACGGTCATTGCGGACTCTCAGTGGATAGGGGGGAATGAACTAAAGTGGCAAGGGAAATTTGAGTAAGTAAATCAGCTGTTAGTTTAAATACCCAGGAGTGAGGACTTCGATTGAGGTCCTCTCCCTGGGTACTATGCAGCTATAGGATGGTGAATAGATGAGTCGTCACCTTTAATGCTAAACTCATTTGAAATGTATAATTTATATGTAAATCATTGCTATAAAACTTATGTAATCAATGTTGTGTAATGCAACACTGCATTGATTTATTGAAATATTCATTACAATATACATTTTTTTTAGGAAGGCATGACAAAAATGAAATTAGGCTGACAAAATATATTTACTTTTAAGTTCAAGGCACACCTCTTGCTTTCTTAAGGCACCACCCTTTGAAAAACACTGGTTTTATTCACTCTAATTCACACCGGAGCACCACAAAGTATCCAAAAACCATATGAACAGAGTTTTGTGTAGATGGCCCACTTCAATCACATGAAAGAATTTTGTGGATTTTACACAAGAGAAATAAAAGCTGAGCACTTCAATATGCATAGTCCATGTTTAGGCAGAATCAAAAAGTCTATATCGTACTACTATATGTCTCTATTGTGATTGTGAATTTAGAAAAAAACAAATGCTGAATTACTTCTCACGTCTGTTGAAGTTTTTCTCTTTGCAACGAGAAACAACTGGAAAAGAAGTGAGGCTTGATACAAAGGAATGTGTGGCCAGACATTTCGATAACAGCCAATTAATTAGGGGCCAATACATTAGATTTACAAATGTCCAGCAAGTCTGATAATGAAAGTGTCCGATTTTGACAGCCCAATTTGTTGATGGACCTATACACAATGAGATTGTAATATCGTACGTGTAGAGCTATTTTAAGGCTATTTGCATAGGTCACTACAGTCTGCTTTCATTGACTCACAAATTATGATCGATAAACCAAATCAGCAGATGGGAGTTAATTGATATCGTGCCATCAATTGACCAAACTGATTGTGCAGCCTGTTGAAGGCCACACTATAGGCCTTGATTTTCTACATGTCTGATTGTTTAAGCAAATGGTCTGGTTAAAAATAATGGCCGATATTTCTGTCCAATTGACCCATTGTGTGCCTATAATAGGAAAAGCTGGAGTGATATCAGCAGTTTCTTCTTCGAAAGGCTTTTTAACAGGAATTAAACACATAAAAAAGCAAAGCATGAACCATTCGACGGGCTCTGTCTTCTCTAGCCGAAAACACATCTATACTGTCTGCTTCCCTATGCCAAATAGTGCAGCAAGGCACTGACATAACGGCGAGAACTAACAGTGGTTCCAGAGCCCTCGCCTTCCACCTCTCAGACAGAAGCTATGCGTATAGAATATCCGTGGGGACCTTTCAGACTACACGTCGGGGGAGCGAGCGATTGGGTAAGTAGCTTACGAGATGCCCTTTAAACAATTCCCAACGTTTGCAGTTGTCCCATGTATGGTTCCCCCACCAACTAATCCCCATATAAGTATGTGGAGGTAGTTAGGCAGTTGCAGCTGCATATGGCAGACAGATTCCATGCAGATATGCCACAGCAGTAGCATGTGAATGGGGGCCTTTACCAATAAAATGCCTAAAGTTGTCTTTAATGCCTAAACGAGAACCATATCTCTGCTTATTCTTTCCTTACTACAACATTTTCACATTCTATTTTACAGGTAAAAAAATGTTTTAGAAAAAAAAATCATTAAGTATCTACTATACAATTATTTTTTCTGTAATTTTCTTAGCTAGTGTAACACAATGCTGTTTTTAATTAAATACTTGCTAGTGAATTGATTTTTCCTTTGGTATTTTTTCACATACGCTGACAGATCACAAACAGGGGCTGGTTTGCTCGGTTGTCCCTCGGGTGTTCCGGGCAAAAAAAATTCTGTGAGTGTACTTTAATACGTAGTGCATGGTAATGCAATCAGTTTGTCATCAGTGCACCCTTGCTAACTACATTTATTAAGAGCATACTACAATCCAGGTGATCTGGAAACTCTAACATGGATCATAAGGTTACTTGTTGCACACTGCTAATCCCTCTCATTATAAACACAGCAGCATTAAATGGGACCAGTGAAGCATTCATCTTAGAACAAACTAGCGTGAGAGGGGGCAGGAATACCCTGCAGTTAGGAATAGTGCACACTAATAGTAGAATACTATGGAACGAGGGGTTGGATTTTCTTTATTCATTTAGTGACGACTAAACACGGGCAGATGTTTTTCAGATTGGATGAATTGATCGAAGTTCCCCATCAAATTTGCCGAATCAATTGAAATAGTCTATGCCATATATAGGGGTCTAAACCTAATTGTGGCCGATTGGAATGTGTGGGGCCTCTGACATTCTTTTTTTTTATGTAATAATATTAGGTGTAAAATGTGCTATCAATGCAGGGGATGGCAGTAATAACACAAGTATGAAACACAGGGCCTTTTACAATAGGTTAATAACCATAGTGATGACAAATTGTCTTAGGTGGTGCCAAACACAAGCCATACTGGGAAAACATATGGGCCCTGTACGTTACAACTTGGCAAAAAAATTCAATTAACAGCAGCATATAAAAATTCTAAAACAGCGAGTGTCACGCTCTGGAAATCAAATACGGCTTTCTATAGCATGACTCACATAAATGGTTCATAAACATTGTCCCATGAACAGTGCAGGCAGTGGTTGGCAAACAATTTAAAACCAGGACTGAAAAGCAGTGTTAGGGTTAGGTCCCACTATCACGCATGGCACTCAGCATCAAGCAGGATATCTGCAATGCACTGCGTGCGTGATATGCTATGTGCGCTGCGCTCGTGTATATATTTATGTTATAGGGACGCATGTGTTACAATTAAATAGTTATCACCGGTCTTCTAATAAGAAAACCAGAATGCAGCACACATACTGGGAGCGCATTCAGAGTGCAAAACATGCTCTGAATCAAGCTAGCACTTGTACTGACTGGCTCACAGGATGGGGTTGAAATAGGCTTGCCCCCAAACTCACTCAAGCATAAGGTGCAGAGGGTTCTTCACTATGTCTAGCTACTACTTACTAGGTCCACTTATTTTTAAAAGTAAATTACCCACTAGAAGTTAAAGAGAACAAGCACCAACTACATTGAGGCACACTCACAATTAAACTTCAAAGGAATCAACATGGGGTCTGTCGGTGGCTGGTGAAGGATTGCGGTGTATAATGAGTAAGACGGACATAGTTTATTATGACAATCAATTATACATATTATTAACAAAATAATGTTACAAACTAGCTAAAAAGAAGATTTTAGTGCCTTACATCAATTTAGTTTTAAAGTACCGTATATACTCGAGTATAAACCGAGTTTTTCAGGCTGAAAATCAGCCTGAAAACTCGGACCCGGTTTATACTCGAGTCACCACTTACCTGGGCATTCCGCAGTCGCGCGATCTTTTTCTGCACTGGCGCGCCGGCCTGACGTCACTGCCCGGCGCCAAGCCGGTACAGGAATGGGCGCGCAGCTGCCGGAATGCCAATACCGTACCTGCCAGGATGGATGGAGGAAGAGCCCACAGATAGAAGAAGAAGAAGAGTCGTCCACAGGAGAAGAGTCCACAGGAGAAGAGTCCACAGGTACAAACTGAACAGAGGGGAGGGGGGCATTCAAGATGTTTGGGAACTACAACTCCCAGCATGCTTTATTAGCTGGGATTTGTAGTTTCCAAACATCTTGAATACCAATGGAGGGTGGCTTCAAGATGTGGGAGTTGTAGTTTTCAAACATCTTGAATGCCACCCTCACTTGGCATTCAAGATGTTTGGAAACTACACACTCCAGCATGCTTTATTAGCTGGGAGTTGTAGTTTCCAAACATCTGAATGCCAAGTTTTCTACCCTCGGTTTATACTCGGGTCAATAACTTTATTAGGATTTTTAGCTGAAATGGGGGTACCTCGGTTATACTCGGTCGGTTTTTACTCATATAAACGGTATCATTTTTAGTACCAAATGCTACTTTTTCTCTAGTGGAGAAACCACCGCATTGATGCATCCAGAGCTGTTCTACAAGTCTATCTCAAAAAAGTCACTGCCACTTTTGTCAGTGTAAAAAAACAATAGCACATTTGTTAATCATTATTTTTCCACTTTGGAAAGTGAATCTGCTTATCAAATAATAAAATATTTGATTTCAAAGAAAGAAACCAGATGTCTGTTGGAGCCTAGGGCAGTGCTTTATAGCAGGAATCAGTATGTAAAACATTGTGTGTAATAACAGACTCTCTGACTTGACACAGTTTTTACACAAACTATGGAATTTTGTGGTTTCTGTTATAGGGGTTGTTACGCAGACGTCATCATAAACCACAAATTTAATAACCGAGATTTTCTAAAAGAGCAATGCACTGCAAGGCCTTGAACCAACAGGAAGGCCAATCTGTAATGCTATCCATGCTTGGGGACAGGTGAGTAGATCAGTTATTTTAAGGACATCCCACAAGCTGACATATGAAACCTAATGCCTTCAGTAAAAAATCATTCAGATAAACCACAAAGTCAAAGAATCAATGCAGAGAAGGAAAGCCTGCAAGGGAATTATTTTGCAGAAGTATTTTTGCCAAATGTCCCCAATTGCACAGTGGCTGTACCTACAATTCCAAAATGGACATCTGCACAAAGTAATTATAATGAGAAACCAAATGCACCTGCCTTAACACAGTACCTGGCAAATTACTTGATAGACCAGGTTTGAGGTCAAAAGAGTGACTTTCTTGGACTACATCTCCCAGGCCTACCTACCAATAGACCTGCAGAGCCAATGGCCCTTAAATTGTATCTAAACTGATTTTTTAAAATTAATCATTATGGAAACATAATTCTTCCTAATTATCTCATTTTTTGTTGATTTGTTCCCTATTTCTTTATATTTCCAATCTGAACATCTTACATTTCAGCTGTCAATCAAATGCCTTATTATCAAATATTCCAGCACACAGCAGAAAGTATTGACAGTTGGAGAGGGTTTTCCCATCATGCAATTTGCACTATTACATGACTAGTGCATTATAGTGAGCATCATTGAGCATGCTGTCTACATATTAATCGAATTTTCAATTAGTCAGGGAGGAGACTGAGCCTGAGCAAAACAAGTACTGGATGAAGACAACACACCTAACCTCAGAGTATAACGGCCATACACTAATGTGTAAAGAGTCCAATTTCTGCCTTGTGTTCCATGTGGCCCATCATTTTGTGACAATGAGTTGATTCAAAATTTTTATGGTTTTTCATAAGTTGCATGGATATGAGTAGGCATGGTATTTTATCCATATAAGGAAGACTACAATTGAAAACCATATGGTTCATGTTCACCATCTCTAAATCCAATTGTATGTTTTGAAAATTGAAAATTACAGGTTTAAGAGAATTGTATTCCAATGTACTGTTAAATAATTACATAATATAACTTTTGCTCAGGCTGTTTTTCTGTGAATTTTTAAATCAAGTAAAATTTAGTGTAACAGGCAACTGTAAACTGACCAGAAATGTCACTCATTAGGAAGATCATATAACCAAGTCAACAAGTCTTAAATTAGTTTGTGTAAAATAAAAGGGCTTATTATAGTATTAATTTGATTACTTCTAAAAAGCCATGGCTTTTAAAGCCATTATACTTATTTTATAATTAAATACCAATAATTATTTGTGATGATTTATATTAAAATTAGATAATATATAACTATGGATGCTTCCTTGGAGACTGTTTTTCAGGAATACGGCCTGTAGGTCAGCACCAGAGAGTGAAAGAGATAGAAATGGGCTGAACAGTTTTACAGTTATATTGTATATTAAATCTAAATAGATAGATTGTGGATGTGCTACTATAGTAGCTTTCTTTCGACAATGCTCCCAGCTCATATTTTTTTTCTTGTGCAGGGCCCATCGCCATAGCAGAGCCACAGACCAAGCAATATTAAAGAACATACAGGCAGAGAAAGTGTAGCTTGAAGCTCTGTTTCAGCTGTGCATAAAAAGCTATGAACTACCAGTCTATTTATTTAATAGAAGTGGAGGAGGCAGTAGTGTTGAGCACTACAGAGCATGTGAAGAAGTGTACTGCACACACTTAGCTGGTAGAGTCAACAAGCTAAGGAGGATTATGAGTTGACCATAAATTACCCAACGCAACAGCAAAGGGTAGACACAGCTTGTTGTATATTTGTGAATGTCTATTGGGACAATGTATGAAAGTTTAATTCCCCTAGGTCTATGCTTCACTAAAGATTTGATTCTTATAGTGTGTAACTGGGAAAAAATAACATTATTCCCCATTTGGTTGTTCATATTTGAGTAGTGATTCAGCTGTAACTAATGATACTTTAATAAGCCAGCTATATATAAATGAATTTCAATGTCGGATGCTACTTTAAAGCAATGTACAACACAGATTATCATATCAAGCAAAAAATAATGTAGACAAGTTGGTTACACAAAACTATGAAATGCCAGGCAAAAGTTTACATCACAAACTTAATTTACAGAAAGCCACAATAGTCTTCTCTGGGCCCCCAAACACATCCCTCACCTTATAACAGTACCCAGGATGAAGATCTTAACAGCTAGGTCCTCACCAGTGTTTCTCTAATTGCTTATACCATTTCTGTCAGATCCCAGCTAGTAGTGTTATCTATCCCCTTCTCCTACCACAGTCTTGCACTTAGCCAAAGGGAAGATACTCCCTGCAAGAAGCGCATCTTCCATTGGCCAGTCTGGGAAAAGTTTCTGAGATGTTATGAAGTCATGGTATTAGTGATCTAGTGAAAAAACCGAGAGATTCTAATGATCTAGGTTCTTAACCAGGATGGGGGGGGAGTTATTCAGGAATACATTTTAAAACAGCATTGCTATGGCAATACTTAGTGACCTCATCTTTCCTTTGAATATAATAATTTGATGCAATAAAAACTGAACTTCTAAGACACATTTTCCCACACTGCTAGCTAAGGGTAAATAGAAATAAAATTACAAGTTTACATTTTTCCACAACTGAAGCAAAGTTCCTCATTATATGTTTCAGCAATACACACCTCCTTCCCTTATATCCATCTATGCTTAGTCGAATCACAACCCAGAATCAATAAGACACAACTAAATATCACAAGATTACCAGGAAATATATTCCTCTATATAACGAGAATACAGAAGTTCAGAAAAAATGAATCTGAGAACCTGAGTGCACCCAGTTGATCTCTACAGTCAATATTATTCATGTTTTGTGCACTATTCACAAACCAAGGTTTTTTTCCCCCATAGTGATCCATTTTCACAAAATGTGTTGCAATGTGTTGTGGTGCTTTTTTCAACACGTTGATGCACATTCTTTCCGTTCACATGTGTTTTCATTTTAAACATAGAAACAAAAAATGTATAGATGTACTGAGAGAAATTGTCAATAAGATTTTTTGTCTATGCGGACTAACATTCTAAGTGTTGTGTTTAATGAAAACTACATATGATGTGTAATTGTTGCAGGCAACAAACAGGCAGCAAAGTGGCAGACAAAACTCAATGTTTATAAATGTGGGAACTTGGAATTTAAATACTTGTGCTTCTAATACTATAATTGTCTGACACTGTGCTAAGCAATCTTGGTTGGAGTTCTAATAGATAATAAACTTTGATGGTGAATTGATTCAATACCTATTACATATATGGTATTACTTTCAATATTTACTGCACTGGTCCATTCAATTTTTTTGAAAGTCGTGGGAGGTTAGCTGCCTAATGTATGGCCAAACTTACTACACTTGCATACTTATTATTTTTTATATTATACATATTTTTGCATTTCCATCCCCCCCATGTATGACTTTTTATGTTATAATTATTGTACGGCTCTGAGTCACTAAGAGGGACTCTTCAAAAACTATACATACACAATCGCAAGGAACGCATTGTAAAAATTACTACGTGTTTGTTGGGCATTGTAGTAGGACTGTACATTAAACACTCTGGTACACTGTTCACTCACAGAAGACATACAGGTATACCTTAAGAAGCATTATTTAAGAAGCAATATTTCAACCCAAATGACTAGTCACCGGTGTAAAAATATCAGTCACTGCAAAAATAACCCCTGACATTTTGTCTCAAACTGGTGAATTAACACTTGTTTTACTTTTTTTGCAACATTTTTTTAATGGCTCCCGCATTTTTTGTTTTTAAGTGTTCCTTCAGCTGTGGAGTAGGACAGCCTGTTTTGAGATATTCTTTATATGTAGTGATTGTCAATAGCCCATTATCGTGTTGGCTGAAACTTACAGAGATGAACATAGTACTTTCATCTGATGTGGAAGAAGCTTCGACCACATCAGTCCATCATGGCCAAAAAAGCAACCTGATTCTCCAAAATACTGGAATGTTGGACAATCAGATTGAAATATTGGCTTATGTGAACGTACCCGAAGATTAAGAAAAGTGATTTGTTTTCATGTTTTGGAAAGGGTCTTTTACAGGAAAGTGCTAAAGGACCCTTTTTTTCACTTACCTTATATGTTTCTCCTAACTTCAAAGCTTTCATTTCCTGCTTGTTTTGTCCTGTAATGTGTAAATTGTAGATTTCATCACCTTTTCCAGTCTTCATCATAAAGTAAGGAGTCTCACTATAGTGAGCTTTCTGATTCTAGCTAAGCTGCCATACACATGCATCCTACAGCATGTCTGCCGACGATCACATTGGTACCTGTCGGCACACATGCTGTGGGAACAGCAGCATATGGGATTCGGTCGGTCGCACGGCCATACACCATACGATCGGTTCTGCTCCCTCTACTTAAAGTAAAAGGAGCCGATGTCGCCCAACGGAAATTTTCCATCATTCCTAATCTATGGGAGTGCCGACTCGTATGTCGTGGCCATACATCGAACGATAATGATTTGGGGCTAGGCCACACTGTGGCGTTTTGCGTGCATTGCGCACACGTTTTTGCACTCGCTAGCACTAGCGATTTTCGCTAAAATGGAAATCGTGGGAATGCGAAAATATTCGTGATTTCCGATGTGCATGCGATTGAGCATCCATTCGTTTTTTGGTAACGCATGCATTTGCCATTTTTGTTGCGTTAACGCATGTGTTTCCATAACTGAAAACTGTACAATCGCAACCGCACAAGAATCGCAAACACAATCCCATGCTGTAATGCTCACGATTGTGTGCGTGATTTGGATAGGGAAGGTTTCATTTACTTTCAATAGGTAAAACTATTGAGAACGGATTGCAGGGAGATCAGGTTTACTTCATTATATTCTCTCTGTATGCACAGGAATGCAATCTGTGAGATACTGTGGCAAATTTAAATGGCACTCCACTGGTATTAACAAATTGGGAATTTCAGTTTTATTGAAGAACGGAGGAAAAGGAGCTGTGTCTTACCTCCCATTCTGCAAATAACTACAGGAGCCAGGAGAGAAGGTAAGCTATTTACCTGATCGCTCGCTCCCCCACCGCGTCTGACAGGTCCTCGCCTTCTATGCAAATGCATTGTGCCTGCATCATGCTTTTAAGGTAAATATCAACCGCCTTTATTCATGTAGATTTTATAGATGTTTGTGCCTTAAAGGTAAGGTGACAACTGGGCTGCCAGAACGTGAAATCACAATAAATGTTCCCTAGTTGAACAAAGCCTTAGGGCTCGTTCACGCTACATCAGTTTGTATCTGTTTTTCACAACGCAGGTGCGTTTAAAAAAAATGGACAGATAGTAAAACCCCACAGGATATCACAATATCGTTCACACCTGCTGCTTAAAATCCGTTCCATTCCAGTCCTTTAAAAACGCACTGCATGCAGCATCTCTGTTCGTTTTTTCATGCATTTTCTATAGAAATCTAGGGAATACACATCTTAAAAAATGGATACAAATGTATGCAAAAATGGATAACAAACTGACAAACACATGCTGTGCGTTTCTGCCAGTTTCTAGTGTAAACGACGCAGGCATATAGGGTAGGGTAGAAAGGTTAAACTCAATGTTATTAAATGGCCCCCACTATGTTACTACAGGGTTGGTCAATCATCTATGAGAACATCTAGGAGACAATATAACTTTTTTGAGTTGCTTGCTTCTATAAAATTACCAGTGTAAGTTTTAAGGTGCATTGGCTACCTGGGATTTGCACAGCCCTGAGTTACCATGCATGCAAATGCATAACAATGCAAAAAAAATGCATTTTTTTGCGCTATATAGTGTGAACAATTCTTTAGATGTAAACCCGAAAGCAGCAAGGCTACCCGAAGTACCGTATATACTCGAGTATAAGTCGAGATTTTCAGGCTTTAAATTAGCCCGAAAACCTAACATCGGCTTATACTCGTTAAGTCCTAATTTAGCTCCAGATGCTGCAATTGCAGATAGTAACCAGTAGGTGTGCTGTATTAAAAAATCCTTCTCCCTGCATAGAAATTTCGGAGTTGATCTCCTTACACTGTCCCTGCTTCCTGTAGTCAGGCTGCTGACTCACTCAGCACTGTCACTGCTCATCTGGATGCTGAAAATCTGATGGGTCTTCTCAGTTTGGGGCAAAATGGCTACTAGTTAAATGCAAGTGACATCTTGAAACTACAACTCTCAGGTGACATTGACTATGGGGGTCGAGGGCCCTTTACTATATGGGGGTCAGAGGGCTTTGATGGTAAGCTTAATTAAAAGTTTGTTGAACCTTGCCACCCACAGTTTAGAAACTACAATACCAAGCACAAAGCATGCTGGGAGTTGTAGTTTTCAAACATCTGGAGTGCCAAGGAATTGGGGGTTACTGGTACTGGATTTGGCTATTACTATATGGGATTGTGCTGTCCATTTAAAGGGAACTAAAGCCTCAACAATACAGAATCAGAAGGCAGTAGTGGTGATAATTTCTACCCCTCGGCTTATACTCAGTCAATCAGTTTTTACTAATTTTTCAGCAAAAATAGGTACCTCGACATACTCGGATCGACTTATACTCGAGATATACAGTATTAAACTGTCAAAAACCTCAAATAAACATCTTAGAATTGTAAAGCGGCACTAAAGAGTAGTACAGAAACAGTAATGTTTAATTTAATATATTGTAGCTGAAAACATACTTATGGCATGTTGGACATTGGAAAAAAAACTGTTAATGCATTGTACATTATTGATGGATACCATAATCTTATATGAAGTTAGCAATGAAATGTTTTACCAGCCAGCTTTAGAGATGTGGTGCCAATTGTGACTAACCTAAGTGCAACCCTAGAGCAGGAACCATTTTATTAGCCACAGTAATACTAAAGTTATTGCCTGAAGAATTCTAATTCAGCATTAATTAAAACACTGACTTACCCAGCTCCCAAAAAAGCACTAAGCATAGTAAGCATAGCTGTTTTACCCAAGCTGCAATGTAATCCATTGCACAAGATGTTATAATTCAGATAGCCAGATTTTAGTATTCAAGTTAAAAAATTGGGTCTTATGACATCTTTATGCTTCTTGCTAAATAATACTGCTGACTGCATTAGCTGGAAGGAGAATAAGTGAAAAATAACTCACGGAAGCAAAAAGGAAACATAATCACGACTGTGGAACTGTTTTCTAAAACAGTCACTGGTGTGATGTGGCCCTAAAATGCATATTGTTTTTTAACTGAGTGAAATAACCCCCTGGACAAACAAAATGATAAATTGTAATATAAATAAAAACACTAATATGTAAATTACTATTACAAAAGAAAATATTAAGGGTATCTCTGCTCGAAAAATAGAATATGTTTTTTTCAGTTTAAAAGAGAACTAAACCCTATTTTTTTACTCCAGAATCTGAAAACACCCCCCCTAAAACACCAATAAACTATAAAATGCCACTTAGTAACTGTTAAAGTAAATAAAAGCCTGTTAAGAACTGTATGAATTATCTGTGTGTATGTTTGTGGCAGACCACACCTCCTGACCTCAGTCACATGCTTCGTTGCTTTATCTGTCCTGTAAAGGATTGGCTAGATATTATTAATGGGGGTGACCAACTGTAACAAGTTTCTGCCATAGCTAAGAACTGAGCATGTGCAGAACAAAATGGTCATTGACCAAACTGTGTGATACTAGAATGCTGGAATTAAAGCCAAACCATATGTTATTTAGGTAAATTTCCTAGTGCCTGTATCAAAATGAGAGTTAGACACAGATTACTGGTTTTATATCAAGGTGTTCTGCCTTCTGGTTCAATGTTGTTCTGTTGCTTTAGTTGGCCCTTTTATGAGAACGGGAGGTAAAGGAGCTGTAACTTACCTGTGATCTCACTCCCAGCGCTGTTCCCTCACAGCTCCCAAAAGACCTTTGCAATGATGCACATGCAGATTTTCCTGTCTGCAATCCCCTATGCCAAAATTGGTAGTTTCTGGACATTAAGGTTCATCCAAGTCGTGGGATAAAAAGTAACTCTGAGTTGCTTTTTATGTTTGATGTTATTTACGGAGCTTCCCTAGTGTGTTCCAGATTATCCTAGGACAGACTCTCCATAGGGGTTAACACCTAGAGCAGAGTTAGGATATACACACTTATTTATTGCAGTTTGCACTTTACAGCCGCAAAACAATGTTTAGTGCTGCCTGTCTTCCTGATGGTGTTATCAGTTTGCCGACTCAGGTTCTGATAATAAAGTGCCCAAGGATAATAGGGCGTCAATTGACAAGTTGAGAGGGTTTGATTCTTGCCGAATTTGCAAAAGCGCTCAAGCTGCCAAAGACACTGACACCTGTGCATGGTCGCCTAATTTTAAGGGAAAATGTATTTAGGTAAGGAGAGTTTTGTTTACATTTTAAGGCAATGGTTCCCATGATTTTTCTTGACTTGACCAGGAGACAATGCAGGTGTGGAAGATTTGTTGCTATAATCGGATCTGGAAGATGAATACTATACCTTAGGCAAAACACTGAAGAGTAATGCCCCTATTAATGGTAGTCTGCATCAATAGCTATAGCATTTTATCACTTTCTGTGACATTTTGCATCTTAGGAGCATTGGAGGAAAATTGGATTTATTATATAAATAGATTAGATAGAATACTATCAGCTGTGCAGTCCATAGTAAACAACTGTTTTAAACCCTTCACATTCTTGGGTTTTAAAACCCTTCCTTTTCTATATCTGTCTGTACCCAGACTTGAGCATATGGAAGTATTCAGAAACCTTCATTCGCACATGACAGGCAAACAAACGTGCACCGGCGAATTACTATTACGCACAATAATCGTACGGGCATGGCCATCTAAGGAAACAATGTCTGACAGAGTAGGATTTTCATGTGCGGTACGCCAATCGTTTGGCTGCTCATTTGTCACCGGTTGTGTGCATTTGTACTATTTCTTATAGTTTTAAAGGGCATCTATAGTGAAAAAAAAACACTGCCCCTTTGCAAAGTTAAGTCATGTACTCTGTGCTGCCTTAATCCTATCTATGTCAGTGACTGTTTAAACATGGTGTCAGACTGTGTGCAGCACTCCCCCCCCCTTCCCCCTCCCCTCTGTTACCTCCTCCATGTCTCAGCTTGGCTAACCGACAAGCTTATCATGTGCAGTAGGAGTTAAAAGTTCAACATCCTGAAAAAAAACACCCACGCACAGTGGCCAATAGAGCAAGCTGTCCTGGACACAAGGAAGAAGAAGGAGAACAGTACAGTTTACAATCTCTCTCTTTGTGACCCATCATCAATCAGTGAGTCTATCAAGAAGGGGGGTCAAGTGCAGCCTTATATCTACCATGAAAGCTACCACTCTCCCTCTGCTAATGCTCTTATCTCTGTTTATTACAGAGCAGGGAGGGGGGATCACATCACAGGGTTGATTGACAGTCCAAGTAGGAGTAGGGAATGCAATCAATTTTTTAACTTGTGGTATTCAGGACGGGGGGGGAGTGCTGCACACAGATCTGACACCATGGTTAAACAGAGTCACTGACATAGATAGGATTAAGGCAGCACAGAGTACATGACTTTAACTTTGCAAAGGGGCAGTGTTTTTTTTTCACTATAGATGCCCTTTAAAACTATAAGAAATAGTACAAATGCACACAACCGGTGACAAATGAGCAGCCAAACGATTGGCTGTACCGCACATGAAAATCCTACTCTGTCAGACATTGTTTCCTTAGATGGCCATGCCCGTACGATTATTGTGCGTAATAGTAATTCGCCGGGTGCACGTTTGTTGCCTGTCATGTGCGAATTATCACTTCTGTACCTGGCTTTAACAGTTATAATATCTTACCTTTATACATTCTGTTTTACAAGATAAAAAAAAAACCTTTTGTTTTGGGGCAGGGCAGGAAGTTACTAGTTCTGATTCATGCTTTGTTGATAAGTAGGCAGGTATGTATGATGCAGAAACACACATGTCACCCTTTGGCAGAATGTGTCATTTCCAGGTCTGTGCTTAGGTCTAGTAACCTTCTGAGATGAATTAAGCAATTACGTAATTAAAGTGATGACTGAAACATTAGCAGTCTAGTTCAGACCTCTTTCTTGTTATTGTAAAGGCAGAAATTGGCATTGTGATAGTGACCCCATAGATGGCAGTTTTTTGCTGATTTTAAACCATTCTTGCTCACCTTCTAGACTGCTGAAAGGTTGTTTATGCTCCCTCAAAAAAGCCCAATAATTCTTAATAATGCCAATTTATTGTTAAAGGGCATGTCCACCCCCAAAACTATAATCCCCCCAACTACTGGCCCCACCATGTAGTGTAGTTTAATCCTTACCTCACATCCCAGCTCCATCTGGTTCTCCTGTGTTTCTGAATACTTCCATATGCTCAAGTCTGGGTACAGACAGATATAGAAAAGGAAGGGTTTTAAAACCCAAGAATGTGAAGGGTTTAAAACAGTTGTTTACTATGGACTGCACAGCTGATAGTATTCTATCTAATCTATTTATATAATAAATCCAATTTTCCTCCAATGCTCCTAAGATGCAAAATGTCACAGAAAGTGATAAAATGCTATAGCTATTGATGCAGACTACCATTAATAGGGGCATTACTCTTCAGTGTTTTGCCTAAGGTATAGTATTCATCTTCCAGATCCGATTATAGCAACAAATCTTCCACACCTGCATTGTCTCCTGGTCAAGTCAAGAAAAATCATGGGTAACCATTGCCTTAAAATGTAAACAAAACTCTCCTTACCTAAATACATTTTCCCTTAAAATTAGGCTGACCATGCACAGGTGTCAGTGTCTTTGGCAGCTTGAGCGCTTTTGCAAATTCGGCAAGAATCAAACCCTCTCAACTTGTCAATTGACGCCCTATTATCCTTGGGCACTTTATTATCAGAACCTGAGTCGGCAAACTGATAACACCATCAGGAAGACAGGCAGCACTAAACATTGTTTTGCGGCTGTAAAGTGCAAACTGCAATAAATAAGTGTGTATATCCTAACTCTGCTCTAGGTGTTAACCCCTATGGAGAGTCTGTCCTAGGATAATCTGGAACACACTAGGGAAGCTCCGTAAATAACATCAAACATAAAAAGCAACTCAGAGTTACTTTTTATCCCACGACTTGGATGAACCTTAATGTCCAGAAACTACCAATTTTGGCATAGGGGATTGCAGACAGGAAAAATCTGCATGTGCATCATTGCAAAGGTCTTTTGGGAGCTGTGAGGGAACAGCGCTGGGAGTGAGATCACAGGTAAGTTACAGCTCCTTTACCTCCCGTTCTTCAATTAAAGGGCAACTAAAGCAACAGAACAACATTGAACCAGAAGGCAGAACACCTTGATATAAAACCAGTAATCTGTGTCTTAACTCTCATTTTGATACAGGCACTAGGAAATTTACCTAAATAACATATGGTTTGGCTTTAATTCCAGCATTCTAGTATCACACAGTTTGGTCAATGACATTTTGTTCTGCACATGCTCAGTCTTAGCTATGGCAGAAAACTTGTTACAGTTGGTCACACCCCATTAATAATATCTAGCCAATCCTTTTACAGGACAGATAAAGCAACGAAGCATGTGACTGAGGTCAGGAGGTGTGGTCTGCCACAAACATACACACAGATAATTCATACAGTTCTTAACAGGCTTTTATTTACTTTAACAGGTTACTAAGTGGCATTTTATAGTTTATTGGTGTTTTAGGGGGGGTGTTTTCAGATTCTGGAGTAAAAAAATAGGGTTTAGTTCTCTTTAAACTGAAAAAAACATATTCTATTTTCGAGCAGAGATACCCTTAATATTTTCTTTTGTAATAGTAATTACATATTAGTGTTTTTATTTATATTACAATTTATCATTTTGTTTGTCCAGGGGGTTATTCACTCAGTTAAAAAACAATATGCATTTTAGGGCCACATCACACCAGTGACTGTTTTAGAAAACGTGTCCAACAGTCGTGATTTATGTTTCCTTTTTGCTTCCGTGAGTTATTTTTCACTTATTCTCCTTCCAGCTAATGCAGTCAGCAGTATTATTTAGCAGAAGCATAAAGATGTCATAAGACCCAATTTTTTTAACTTGAATACTAAAATCTGGCTATCGAATTATAACATCTTGTGCAATTGGATTACATTGCAGCTGGGTAAAACAGCTATGCTTACTATGCTTAGTGCTTTTTGGGAGCTGGGTACAGTCAGTGTTTTAATTAATGCTGAATTAGAATTCTTCAGGCAATAACTTTAGTATTCTGTGGCTAATAAAATGGTTCCTGCTCTAGGGTTGCACTTTAGGTTAGTCACAATTGGCACCACATCTCTAAAGCTGGCTGGTAAAACATTCATTGCTAACTTCATATAAGATTATGGTATCCATCATATGTACAATGCATTAACAGTTTTTTTTCCAATGTCCAACATGCCATAAGTATGTTTTCAGCTACAATATATTAAATTAAAATTACTGTTTCTGTACTACTCTTTAGTGCCGCTTTAACATTCTAAGATGTTTATTTGAGGTTTTTGACAGTTTATACTGTATATCTCGAGTATAAGTCGATCCGAGTATGTCGAGGTACCTATTTTTGCCTGAAAAATTAGTAAAAACTGATTGACTCGAGTATAAGCCGAGGGTAGAAATTATCACCACTACTGCCTTCTGATTCTGTATTGTTGAGGCTTTAGTCCCTTTAAATGGACAGCACAATTCCCATATAGTAATAGCCAAATCCAGTACCAGTAACCCCCAATTCCTTGGCACTCCAGATGTTTGAAAACTACAACTCCCAGCATGCTTTGTGCTTGGTATTGTAGTTTCTAAAACTGTGGGTGGCAAGGTTCAACAAACTTTTAATTAAGCTTACCATCAAAGCCCTCTGACCCCCATATAGTAAAGGGCCCTCTGACCCCCATAGTCAATGTCACCTGAGAGTTGTAGTTTCAAGATGTCACTTGCATTTAACTAGTAGCCATTTTGCCCCAAACTGAGAAGACCCATCAGATTTTCAGCATCCAGATGAGCAGTGACAGTGCTGAGTGAGTCCAGCAGCCTGACTACAGGAAGCAGGGACAGTGTAAGGCAGATCAACTCCAAATTTCTATGCAGGGAGAAGGATTTTTAATACAGCACACCTACTGGTTACTATCTGCAATGCAGCATCTGGAGCTAAATTAGGACTTAACCGAGTATAAGCCGATGTTAGGTTTTCGGGCTAATTTAAAGCCTGAAAATCTCGACTTATACTCGAGTATATACGGTACTTCTGGGTAGCCTTGCTGCTTTCGGGTTTACATCTAAAGAATTGTTCACACTATATAGCGCAAAAAAATGCATTTTTTTGCATTGTTATGCATTTGCATGCATGGTAACTCAGGGCTGTGCAAATCCCAGGTAGCCAATGCACCTTAAAACTTACACCTGGTAATTTTATAGAAGCAAGCAACTCAAAAAAGTTATATTGTCTCCTAGATGTTCTCATAGATGATTGACCAACCCTGTAGTAACATAGTGGGGGCCATTTAATAACATTGAGTTTAACCTTTCTACCCTACCCTAATGCCTGCTCGTTTACACTAGAAACTGGCAGAAACGCACAGCATGGTTTGTCAGTTGTATCCATTTTTGCATACATTTGTATCCATTTTTTAAGATGTGTATTCCTAGATTTCTATAGAAAATGCATGAAAAAACGAACAGAGATGCTGCATGCAGTGCGTTTTTAAAGGACTGGAATGGAACGGATTTTAATGCAGCAGGTGTGAACGATATTGTGATACCTGTGGGGTTTTACTATCTGTCCATTTTTTTTAAACGCACCTGCGTTGTGAAAAACAGATACAAACTGATGTAGCGTGAACGAGCCCTAAGGCTTTGTTCACACTAGGGAACATTTATTGTGATTTCACGTTCTGGCAGCCCAGTTGTCACCTTACCTTTAAGGCACAAACATCTATAAAATCTACATGAATAAAGGCGGTTGATATTTACCTTAAAAGCATGATGCAGGCACAATGCATTTGCATAGAAGGCGAGGACCTGTCAGACGCGGTGGGGGAGCGAGCGATCAGGTAAATAGCTTACCTTCTCTCTGGCTCCTGTAGTTATTTGCAGAATGGGAGGTAAGACACAGCTCCTTTTCCTCCGTTCTTCAATAAAACTGAAATTCCCAATTTTGTTAATACCAGTGGAGTGCCATTTAAATTTGCCACAGTATCTCACAGATTGCATTCCTGTGCATACAGAGAGAATATAATGAAGTAAACCTGATCTCCCTGCAATCCGTTCTCAATAGTTTTACCTATTGAAAGTAAATGAAACCTTCCCTATCCAAATCACGCACACAATCGTGAGCATTATCGCATGGGATTGTGTTTGCGATTCTTGTGCGGTTGCGATTGTACAGTTTTCAGTTATGGAAACACATGCGTTAACGCACACAAAAATGGCAAATGCATGCGTTACCAAAAAACGAATGGATGCTCAATCGCATGCACATCGGAAATCACGAATATTTTCGCATTCCCACGATTTCCATTTTAGCGAAAATCGCTAGTGCTAGCGAGTGCAAAAACGTGTGCGCAATGCACGCAAAACGCCACAGTGTGGCCTAGCCCCAAATCATTATCGTTCGTGATGTATGGCCACGACATACGAGTCGGCACTCCCATAGATTAGGAATGATGGAAAATTTCCGTTGGGCGACATCGGCTCCTTTTACTTTAAGTAGAGGGAGCAGATACCGATCGTATGGTGTATGGCCGTGCGACCGACCGAATCCCATATGCTGCTGTTCCCACAGCATGTGTGCCGACAGGTACCAATGTGATCGTCGGCAGACATGCTGTAGGATGCATGTGTATGGCAGCTTAGCTAGAATCAGAAAGCTCACTATAGTGAGACTCCTTACTTTATGATGAAGACTGGAAAGGTGATGAAATCTACAATTTACACATTACAGGACAAAACAAGCAAGGAAATGAAAGCTTTGAAGTTAGGAGAAACATATAAGGTAAGTGAAAAAAAAGGGTCCTTAGCACTTTCCTGTAAAAGACCCTTTCCAAAAATGAAAACAAATCACTTTTCTTAATCTTCGGGTACGTTCACATAAGCCAATATTTCAATCTGATTGTCCAACATTCCAGTATTTGGAGAATCAGGTTGCTTTTTTGGCCATGATGGACTGATGTGGTCGAAGCTTCTTCCACATCAGATGAAAGTACTATTTCATCTCTGTAAGTTTCAGCCAACACGATAATGGGCTATTGACAATCACTACATATAAAGAATATCTCAAAACAGGCTGTCCTACTCCACAGCTGAAGGAACACTTAAAAACAAAAAATGCGGGAGCCATTAAAAAAATGTTGCAAAAAAAGTAAAAACAAGTGTTAATTCACCAGTTTGAGACAAAATGTCAGGGGTTATTTTTGCAGTGACTGTATTTTTACCCGGTGACTAGTCATTTGGGTTGAAATATTGCTTCTTAAATAATGCTTCTTAAGGTATACCGTATGTCTTCTGTGAGTGAACAGTGTACCAGAGTGTTTAATGTACAGTCCTACTACAATGCCCAACAAACACGTAGTAATTTTTACAATGCGTTCCTTGCGATTGTGTATGTATAGTTTTTGAAGAGTCCCTCTTAGTGACTCAGAGCCGTACAATAATTATAACATAAAAAGTCATACATGGGGGGGATGGAAATGCAAAAATATGTATATATAAAAAATAATAAGTATGCAAGTGTAGTAAGTTTGGCCATACATTAGGCAGCTAACCTCCCACGACTTTCAAAAAAATTGAATGGACCAGTGCAGTAAATATTGAAAGTAATACCATATATGTAATAGGTATTGAATCAATTCACCATCAAAGTTTATTATCTATTAGAACTCCAACCAAGATTGCTTAGCACAGTGTCAGACATTTATAGTATTAGAAGCACAAGTATTTAAATTCCAAGTTCCCACATTTATAAACATTGAGTTTGTCTGCCACTTGCTGCCTGTTTGTTGCCTGCAACAATTACACATCATATGTAGTTTTCATTAAACACAACATTAGAATGTTAGTCCGCATAGACAAAAAATCCTTATTGACAATTTCTCTCAGTACATCTATACATTTTTTGTTTCTATGTTTAAAATGAAAACAATGTGGAACGGAAAGAATGTGCATCAACGTGTTGAAAAAAGCACCACAAACACATTGCAACACATTTTGTGAAAATGGATCACTATGGGGGAAAAAAACCTTGCGTTTGTGAATAGTGCACAAACATGAATAATATTGACTGTAGAGATCAACTGGGTGCACTCAGGTTCTCAGATTCATTTTTTCTGAACTTCTGTATTCTCGTTATATAGAGGAATATATTTCCTGGTAATCTTGTGATATTAGTTGTGTCTTATTGATTCTGGGTTGTGATTCGACTAAGCATAGATGGATATAAGGGAAGGAGGTGTGTATTGCTGAAACATATAATGAGGAACTTGCTTCAGTTGTGGAAAAATGTAAACTTGTAATTTTATTTCTATTTACCCTTAGCTAGCAGTGTGGGAAAATGTGTCTTAGAAGTTCAGTTTTTATTGCATCAAATTATTATATTCAAAGGAAAGATGAGGTCACTAAGTATTGCCATAGCAATGCTGTTTTAAAATGTATTCCTGAATAACTCCCCCCCCATCCTGGTTAAGAACCTAGATCATTAGAATCTCTCGGTTTTTTCACTAGATCACTAATACCATGACTTCATAACATCTCAGAAACTTTTCCCAGACTGGCCAATGGAAGATGCGCTTCTTGCAGGGAGTATCTTCCCTTTGGCTAAGTGCAAGACTGTGGTAGGAGAAGGGGATAGATAACACTACTAGCTGGGATCTGACAGAAATGGTATAAGCAATTAGAGAAACACTGGTGAGGACCTAGCTGTTAAGATCTTCATCCTGGGTACTGTTATAAGGTGAGGGATGTGTTTGGGGGCCCAGAGAAGACTATTGTGGCTTTCTGTAAATTAAGTTGTGATGTAAACTTTTGCTGGCATTTCATAGTTTTGTGTAACCAACTTGTCTACATTATTTTTTGCTTGATATGATAATCTGTGTTGTACATTGCTTTAAAGTAGCATCCGACATTGAAATTCATTTATATATAGCTGGCTTATTAAAGTATCATTAGTTACAGCTGAATCACTACTCAAATATGAACAACCAAATGGGGAATAATGTTATTTTTCCCAGTTACACACTATAAGAATCAAATCTTTAGTGAAGCATAGACCTAGGGGAATTAAACTTTCATACATTGTCCCAATAGACATTCACAAATATACAACAAGCTGTGTCTACCCTTTGCTGTTGCGTTGGGTAATTTATGGTCAACTCATAATCCTCCTTAGCTTGTTGACTCTACCAGCTAAGTGTGTGCAGTACACTTCTTCACATGCTCTGTAGTGCTCAACACTACTGCCTCCTCCACTTCTATTAAATAAATAGACTGGTAGTTCATAGCTTTTTATGCACAGCTGAAACAGAGCTTCAAGCTACACTTTCTCTGCCTGTATGTTCTTTAATATTGCTTGGTCTGTGGCTCTGCTATGGCGATGGGCCCTGCACAAGAAAAAAAATATGAGCTGGGAGCATTGTCGAAAGAAAGCTACTATAGTAGCACATCCACAATCTATCTATTTAGATTTAATATACAATATAACTGTAAAACTGTTCAGCCCATTTCTATCTCTTTCACTCTCTGGTGCTGACCTACAGGCCGTATTCCTGAAAAACAGTCTCCAAGGAAGCATCCATAGTTATATATTATCTAATTTTAATATAAATCATCACAAATAATTATTGGTATTTAATTATAAAATAAGTATAATGGCTTTAAAAGCCATGGCTTTTTTAGAAGTAATCAAATTAATACTATAATAAGCCCTTTTATTTTACACAAACTAATTTAAGACTTGTTGACTTGGTTATATGATCTTCCTAATGAGTGACATTTCTGGTCAGTTTACAGTTGCCTGTTACACTAAATTTTACTTGATTTAAAAATTCACAGAAAAAAACAGCCTGAGCAAAAGTTATATTATGTAATTATTTAACAGTACATTGGAATACAATTCTCTTAAACCTGTAATTTTCAATTTTCAAAACATACAATTGGATTTAGAGATGGTGAACATGAACCATATGGTTTTCAATTGTAGTCTTCCTTCATATGGATAAAATACCATGCCTACTCATCATCCATGCAACTTATGAAAAACCATAAAAATTTTGCAATCAACTCATTGGTCACAAAATGAATGGGCCACATGGAACACAAGGCAGAAATTGGACTCTTTACACATTAGTGTATGGCCGTTATACTCTGAGGTTAGGTGTGTTGTCTTCATCCAGTACTTGTTTTGCTCAGGCTCAGTCTCCTCCCTGACTAATGAAAATTCGTTATATGTAGACAGCATGCTCAATGATCTCACTATAATGCACTAGTCATGTCAATAGGTTGCAAATTGCATGATTGGGAAAATCCCTCTCCAACTGTCAATACTTTCTGCTGTGTGCTGGAATATTTGATAATAAGGCATTTGATTGACAGCTGAAATGTAAGATGTTCAGATTGGAAATATAAAGAAATAGGGAACAAATCAACAAAAAATGAGATAATTAGGAAGAATTATGTTTCCATAATGATTAATTTTAAAAAATCAGTTTAGATACAATTTAAGGGCCATTGGCTCTGCAGGTCTATTGGTAGGTAGGCCTGGGAGATGTAGTCCAAGAAAGTCACTCTTTTGACCTCAAACCTGGTCTATCAAGTAATTTGCCAGGTACTGTGTTAAGGCAGGTGCATTTGGTTTCTCATTATTAATTACTTTGTGCAGATGTCCATTTTGGAATTGTAGGTACAGCCACTGTGCAATTGGGGACATTTGGCAAAAATACTTCTGCAAAATAATTCCCTTGCAGGCTTTCCTTCTCTGCATTGATTCTTTGACTTTGTGGTTTATCTGAATGATTTTTTACTGAAGGCATTAGGTTTCATATGTCAGCTTGTGGGATGTCCTTAAAATAACTGATCTACTCACCTGTCCCCAAGCATGGATAGCATTACAGATTGGCCTTCCTGTTGGTTCAAGGCCTTGCAGTGCATTGCTCTTTTAGAAAATCTCGGTTATTAAATTTGTGGTTTATGATGACGTCTGCGTAACAACCCCTATAACAGAAACCACAAAATTCCATAGTTTGTGTAAAAACTGTGTCAAGTCAGAGAGTCGTGTTTTACAACACAATGTTTTACTACTGATTCCTGCTATAAAGCACTGCCCTAGCTCCAACAGACATCTGGTTTCTTTCTTTGAAATCAAATATTTTATTATTTGATAAGCAGATTCACTTTCCAAAGTGGAAAAATAATGATTAACAATGTGCTATTGTTTTTTTACACTGACAAAAGTGGCAGTGACTTTTTTTGAGATAGACTTGTAGAACAGCTCTGGATGCATCAATGCGGTGGTTCTCCACTAGAGAAAAAGTAGCATTTGGTACTAAAAATGATACCGTTTATAATGAGTATAAAACCGACCGAGTATAACCGAGGTACCCCCATTTCAGCTAAAAATCCTAATAAAGTTATTGACCCGAGTATAAACCGAGGGTAGAAAACTTGGCATTCAAGATGTTTGGAAACTACAACTCCCAGCTAATAAAGCATGCTGGAGTTGTGTAGTTTCCAAACATCTTGAATGCCAAGTGAGGGTGGCATTCAAGATGTTTGAAAACTACAACTCCCACATCTTGAAGCCACCCTCACTTGGTATTCAAGATGTTTGGAAACTACAAATCCCAGCTAATAAAGCATGCTGGGAGTTGTAGTTCCCAAACATCTTGAATGCCCCCCTCCCCTCTGTTCAGTTTGTACCTGTGGACTCTTCTTCCTGTGGACTCTTCTCCTGTGGACGACTCTTCTTCTTCTTCTATCTGTGGGCTTTTCCTCCATCCATCCTGGCAGGTACGGTATTGGCATTCCGGCAGCTGCGCGCCCATTCCTGTACCGGCTTGGCGCCGGGCAGTGACGTCAGGCCGGCGCGCCAGTGCAGAAAAAGATCGCGCGACTGCGGAATGCCAGGTAAGTGGTGACTCGAGTATAAACCGGGTCCGAGTTTTCAGGCTGATTTTCAGCCTGAAAAACTCGGTTTATACTCGAGTATATACGGTACTTTAAAACTAAATTGATGTAAGGCACTAAAATCTTCTTTTTAGCTAGTTTGTAACATTATTTTGTTAATAATATGTATAATTGATTGTCATAATAAACTATGTCCGTCTTACTCATTATACACCGCAATCCTTCACCAGCCACCGACAGACCCCATGTTGATTCCTTTGAAGTTTAATTGTGAGTGTGCCTCAATGTAGTTGGTGCTTGTTCTCTTTAACTTCTAGTGGGTAATTTACTTTTAAAAATAAGTGGACCTAGTAAGTAGTAGCTAGACATAGTGAAGAACCCTCTGCACCTTATGCTTGAGTGAGTTTGGGGGCAAGCCTATTTCAACCCCATCTGTGAGCCAGTCAGTACAAGTGCTAGCTTGATTCAGAGCATGTTTTGCACTCTGAATGCGCTCCCAGTATGTGTGCTGCATTCTGGTTTTCTTATTAGAAGACCGGTGAATAACTATTTAATTGTAACACATGCGTCCCTATAACATAAATATATACACGAGCGCAGCGCACATAGCATATCACGCACGCAGTGCATTGCAGATATCCTGCTTGAGTGCTGAGTTGCAGCGTGATAGTGGGACCTAACCCTAACACTGCTTTTCAGTCCTGGTTTTAAATTGTTTGCCAACCACTGCCTGCACTGTTCATGGGACAATGTTTATGAACCATTTATGTGAGTCATGCTATAGAAAGCCGTATTTGATTTCCAGAGCGTGACACTCGCTGTTTTAGAATTTTTATATGCTGCTGTTAATTGAATTTTTTTGCCAAGTTGTAACGTACAGGGCCCATATGTTTTCCCAGTATGGCTTGTGTTTGGCACCACCTAAGGACAATTTGTCATCACTATGGTTATTAACCTATTGTAAAAGGCCCTGTGTTTCATACTTGTGTTATTACTGCCATCCCCTGCATTGATAGCACATTTTACACCTAATATTATTACATAAAAAAAAAGAATTGTCAGAGGCCCCACACATTCCAATCGGCCACAATTAGGTTTAGACCCTATATATGGCATAGACTATTTCAATTGATTCGGCAAATTTGATGGGGAACTTCGATCAATTCATCCAATCTGAAAAACATCTGCCCGTGTTTAGTCGTCACCTAAATGAATAAAGAAAATCCAACCCCTCGTTCCATAGTATTCTACTATTAGTGTGCACTATTCCTAACTGCAGGGTATTCCTGCCCCCTCTCACGCTAGTTTGTTCTAAGATTGAATGCTTCACTGGTCCCATTTATGCTGCTGTGTTTATAATGAGAGGGATTAGCAGTGTGCAACAAGTAACCTTATGATCCATGTTAGAGTTTCAGATCACCTGTGATTGTAGTATGCTCTTAATAAATGTAGTTAGCAAGGGTGCACTGATGACAAACTGATTGCATTACCATGCACTACGTATTAAAGTACACTCACAGAATTTTTTTTGCCCGGAACACCCGAGGGACAACCGAGCAAACCAGCCCCTGTTTGTGATCTGTCAGCGTATGTGAAAAAATACCAAAGGAAAAAAATCAATTCACTAGCAAGTATTTAATTAAAAACAGCATTGTGTTACACTAGTAAGAAAATTACAGAAAAAATAATTGTATAGTAGATACTTAATGATTTTTTTTTCTAAAACATTTTTTTACCTGTAAAATAGAATGTGAAAATGTTGTAGTAAGGAAAGAATAAGCAGAGATATGGTTCTCGTTTAGGCATTAAAGACAACTTTAGGCATTTTATTGGTAAAGGCCCCCATTCACATGCTAACTGCTGTGGCATATCTGCATGGAATCTGTCTGCCATATGCAGCTGCAACTGCCTAACTACCTCCACATACTCTATATGGGGATTAGTTGGTGGGGGAACCATACATGGGACAACTGCAAACGTTGGGAATTGTTTAAAGGGCATCTCGTAAGCTACTTACCCAATCGCTCGCTCCCCCGACGTGTAGTCTGAAAGGTCCCCACGGATATTCTATACGCATAGCTTCTGTCTGAGAGGTGGAAGGCGAGGGCTCTGGAACCACTGTTAGTTCTCGCCGTTATGTCAGTGCCTTGCTGCACTATTTGGCATAGGGAAGCAGACAGTATAGATGTGTTTTCGGCTAGAGAAGACAGAGCCCCGTCGAATGGTTCATGCTTTGCTTTATTATGTGTTTAATTCCTGTTAAAAAGCCTTCGAAGAAGAAACTGCTGATATCACTCCAGCTTTTCCTAGTATAGGCACACAATGGGTCAATTGGACAGAAATATCGGCCATTATTTTTAACCAGACCATTTGCTTAAACAATCAGACATGTAGAAAATCAAGGCCTATAGTGTGGCCTTCAACAGGCTGCACAATCAGTTTGGTCAATTGATGGCACGATATCAATTAACTCCCATCTGCTGATTTGGTTTATCGATCATAATTTGTGAGTCAATGAAAGCAGACTGTAGTTGACCTATGCAAATAGCCTTAAAATAGCTCTACACCGTACGATATTACAATCTCATTGTGTATAGGTCCATCAACAAATTGGGCTGTCAAAATCGGACACTTTCATTATCAGACTTGCTGGACATTTGTAAATCTAATGTATTGGCCCCTAATTAATTGGCTGTTATCGAAATGTCTGGCCACATATTCCTTTGTATCAAGCCTCACTTCTTTTCCAGTTGTTCTCTGTTGCAAAGAGAAAAACTGCAACAGACGTGAGAAGTAATTCAGCATTTGTTTTTTTCTAAATTCACAGATGCACAATAAGTAGACATAGTTAGTACGATATAGACTTTTGATTCTGCCTAAACATGGACTATGCATATTGAAGTGCTCAGCTTTTATTTCTCTTGTGTAAAATCCAAAAATTCTTTCATGTGATTGAAGTGGGCCATCTACACAAAACTCTGTTCATATGGTTTTTGGATACTTTGTGGTGCTCCGGTGTGAATTAGAGTGAATAAAACCAGTGTTTTCAAAGGGTGTGTGCCTTAAGAAAGCAAGAGGTGTGCCTTGAACTTAAAAGTAAATATATTTTGTCAGCCTAATTTCATTTTTGTCATGCCTTCCTAAAATAAATGTATATTGTAATGAATATTTCAATAAATCAATGCAGTGTTGCATTACACAACATTGATTACATAAGTTTTATAGCAATGATTTACATATAAATTATACATTTCAAATGAGTTTAGCATTAAAGGTGACGACTCATCTATTCACCATCCTATAGCTGCATAGTACCCAGGGAGAGGACCTCAATCGAAGTCCTCACTCCTGGGTATTTAAACTAACAGCTGATTTACTTACTCAAATTTCCCTTGCCACTTTAGTTCATTCCCCCCTATCCACTGAGAGTCCGCAATGACCGTCCTCAATAGCCAATGGGAAGACACGCTTCTTTGCAGAGTGTGTCTTCCCGTCGGCTACATGGCAGACGTGGAAGAGGACCTGAACACAGAGGGAAACTTAAGTGTAAATAAATTCAGGTATTGGGTAAATCACCAGAGGACTTAGCATTTTAGATCCATACCCTGGGTACTACAAATGGGAAGAAGAAACGGAGTGAGAGGGGAGTAAGTAATTGTCCTAAGAACTTAAGTGTGCATTGGCCAAAACTTGCATTGCCATATGTGCCACTCAGACTTGCAATTTAAAACAGTCTGAGTACCACTGGAATAGACTTTGGTAGTCTTGGGACAGTATTTATAAGGATTGCTGTTGGTAATGTGTTTCTACTGCGGCACATCCAGTCCATCAATGTTTTACAGTGCTGAATGAGTTTTAAGTGTGATATGACATAATAAGCCCTAAAAGTAAAGATGGAGAAGAACAACACAGTGCTAAATTTTATGGCAATAAAAATGCTTCATTGTCCACATGTTACAGACCTGAGGGTACTTTATCATTTTACTGTCATATTGCACATAGCTTCTTAATAAATTCCATAAAGTTGTTTGTGTGTAGATGGTATACATTAAACATGAATAAAATTAACATTGATGGGAACATTACTGCAGGCCAATTAGTGACATCCCTAGTGACCAAGGGTTTTAGCATGGATTAAGGTTTTTTATACATGCACACAAGTTTGCTGGCCTCTTCGACTGACAAATTCCACAAACCGAATGACTGTCCTGCCAGATCGATGAATGAGGTAGACACAAGCGACACACAAATAAAATTTTCACCCAGAAATCTGATGTTTATGGGCCTAAGAAGAACTAACCTTAAATTTTGTAATACCGGTACTAATATTAAAGGGCATGTCCACCCCCAAAACTATAATCCCCACATGTAGTGTAGTAAATCCTTACCTCACATCCCAGCTCATAAGGTTCTCCGTAGTCCCCCCCCCCCCCCAAAGTCCCAAAAACTGCCCACCAGGCGGATAGCAGAGTCCATATGGACTCTGCCTCCTATCTGGCCTCTGGGAGAAGTTTGGCATGGTACTGCAGCCTCTCAGCCAATCACGGACGCAGCTGCTGGTCCCGCCCCCCTGCTTGCAGTGTCTTGCAAGCAGAAGGCCGGGCGGGCGTCGGAGGAGAGAGGGAAGGTAAGTAAGATCTGGTCACTCTTAACTTTATTTTATAGCAGTTGGGGTGGAGGAATGTATTCTATTATGTGGCAAAAGTTAATAAGGGTGGACATGCCCTTTAAAGCTTTGCATTTACGTACATATGTACATTGTGTAAACTAAGAAGGCTTCCATGTTGTTGCCTTATGTGTCTGTCATGTAGTCTTTTAACAGTCTTGTGAGCATGTGCACCAGTTGGCCATGTTCCCTGACCCTAGTAATCATAATCTTGATTTTTTTTTAAACTTATTTTACTTTTATTTTTTATTATTTATACAGACGTCCCCACACCAATATGGAAGCGCCTGATAAGAACCATATGGAAGCGCCTGATAAGTTACTTACCTTAGCCCGATTGCGATACAAAACTGACGTAAACGAGATACGTCAGTTATTGCATCGCGGGATCGGGCTAAGGTAGGAGCCGTAGCGTTAAGTTCCACGCTACAAAGTAGCGCACAAACTTAACACTACGGGTTTTGGATCGTTAGCACAGCACTATTTCCAAAACACTTCGGAAATGGTGCTGTGCTCGAAAATCCGTCCAAAACCCACGTTAACCCAAATTTTTTAGGGTTAACGTGGGTTTTAGAGAAAGGGCCATATTGAATCTCCCCTTAAGTTTCTAAATGTATCTATCATCTGTGTGTAGCTCTGGTGTGTTAGTGGACTAAAGTGCTACTTCTAGAAAAACTGAATAATTATTATTTATTCATGTTGGATAGGATATAAACTGCAAAGATTGCATTTCTTCTTATATGAAAGCAAAGTATTGTTTGAAAACACACATGCAAATCCATGTTAAGTGTTGTGAGAGGCAGGATCTAACATGTGCTGTAGCATTATCTGTGCCTAACAGGAGATTGTCTCTGGCGTGCTATAACATGATTGTCTGTTTCTAGAAGGCAGGACAGGTTGCAATATACTTGTTTTTAAAGTTTAGATGTATATGTGCTTATGCAGTAATGTGTATTTATGGTTACTTGCCATTCTGTAGATAAGAAATGTACATTATATATGATCAGTTGATACAAGGCGACAATATAGTGACTTGGCTCTGCACATGTATGTAATATAATATGTAGAGATAATTTGATGATCTTATAATGGCAAAAAGTTAATTGTAGATGTCAGGTGTTAAAGGGACTGTAAACTCCCGATCCTGCATAAAGAACTAGCACCATCGTCTATTATTCACAGGGAGGTGGAACGTTATTCTCACCTCCCTGTGAATATAGGACGCTCGGGGGACCTGGAACTTACCTTGCTCCGCTCCTCTCGCAGCGCTCCTTCACTGAAAGCCGCTCTGTCCCGACCGCGCCCTATCTTAGGCGATGCGCGCCAATACAAAAGACAGGTGCACGATCGGTAGAGAACAGTGTTCGTGAGAAGACGGCTGCGAGAGGAGTGGAGCGAAGGTAAGTTCCAGGTCCCCCCAAGAGTCCTATTATTCACAGGGAGGTGAGAATAAGCATTCTGACCCCCTGTGAATAATAGAAACGTGGCACTAGTTCTTTTTATGGGTTTAGTGTTCCTTTAAGTCCACACTGAGAAATAAAATGTATGTCATAATCTTTCTCCTGCTGACATTCTAATAACTGTAACCTACAGAAATTAATTTCATTCACAAACGTCTTTTAAAGTCTGCAAAGTCTATATAAAAAGTGTGCATCAAATTATTTTGTATTTAGTCACTAAATGTCGGCATTTAAGACAAATATAGATATTCACATTTTAAAGGGCAGTCCACCCTTAAAAATTGTTTTTAATCTGATGTTTCCCCATGTCTGGCCACCCAACCGCATATATTTTATTTTCCAAAAGCCCCCAAACTCTTACTTACCTCCCCTCGTTCCTCGCCGCGCCGTCCCTCTGCTTGCGAGAATGCAAGCAGAGGGGCGGGACCGGCAGTCGCGTCTGTGATTGGCTGAGTGGCAGCCAATCACGGACGCGGCTGCCGGTCATTCAGTGCAGCGGAGGAAAGAGGAGAGGTATGTAAGGTTTGGGGAGCTTGGAAAATAAAAAAATATGCGGTTGGGGCTGCCAGACCTGGGGAACATCATATTAAGGGGGTTTATGCTAGAGGGAGGGATGGTAGAACGGGAGGGAGAGGGAGGAGAGGAGGGGGAGGGAGGGGGGAGAAGGGCTGCAGTACGATGGCAAATATCTACCGGAGGCAAGGTAGCAGGCAGAGTCCCAGCCTCCTGGTGGACAGTTTTTGGGACTTTAGGGGGGGTTACAGGAGAAACCTATGGAGCTGGGATGTGAGGTAAGGATTACACTACACTACATGGTGGGGCCATTACTGGGGGGGATTATAGTTTGTGTGGTGGACATGCCCTTTAAGGGGCCCTGAAAATGTGATACGGGTTCTGTTCCAGATTCTTCTGTTGTGGGAGACAAGATAATATTTTCTGGGTTTGTTTGTACAAACTTGGGAATATGTAAATGTTTGTATAGTGAGAAGAGGCCATTTAATGCACAGGAAATATTCAGTGCCTACACCAGTTGTCATGAACACAGAAAGAAGAGGGAGAGTATGAGCTCAGCTCTAGGAAATCTGATTGGGAATGGCTCTATATACAGGTTTTTGATTTTTTTTTTCTTTTGTAACAGAATTCATGAACTTAGCAGTGCTTAAGGGCATCTATAGTGGGAAAATGAACTTTTTTTGCTTCACAGTGTTCTATAATGCCCCACAACCCCCAGAGTGTCATCATTTTGTTCAGATTCCTCTCTGTCCTGAGATACACAAGTTAGAAGAATATGTGTTGCATTCCTCTACTCCTACTTGGACTGTCAATCAAATCCTGTGATGTGCTCCCCCTCCCTGCTCTGTAATAAACAGAGATAAGAGCATTAGCAGAGGAGAGTGGTAGCTTTCATGGTAGATATAAGCTGCACTTGACCCCCTTCTTGATAGACTTCACTGATTGATGATGGGTCACAAAGAGAGAGATTGTAAACTGTACTGTTCTCCTTCTTCTTCCTTGTGTCCAGGACAGCTTGCTTTCTATTGGCCACTGTGCGTGGGTGTTGTTTTCAGGATGTTGAACTTTTAACTCCTACTGCACATGATAAGCTTGTCGGTTAGCCGAAGCTAGACATGGAGGAGGAGGTAACAGAGGGGAGGGGGAAGGGGGGGGAGTGCTGCACACAGATCTGACACCATGGTTAAACAGAGTCACTGACATAGATAGGATTAAGGCAGCACAGAGTACATGACTTTAACTTTGCAAAGGGGCAGTGTTTTTTTTTCACTATAGATGCCCTTTAAAACTATAAGAAATAGTACAAATGACACAAACGGTGACAAATGAGCAGCCAAACGATTGGCTGTACCGCACATGAAAATCCTACTCTGTCAGACATTGTTTCCTTAGATGGCCATGCCCGTACGATTATTGTGCGTAATAGTAATCGCGGGTGCACGTTTGTTGCCTGTCATGTGCGAATTATCACTTCTGTACCTGGCTTTAACAGTTATAATATCTTACCTTTATACATTCTGTTTTACAAGATAAAAAAAAAACCTTTTGTTTTGGGCAGGCGGCAGGAAGTTACTAGTCTGATTCATGCTTTGTTGATAAGTAGGCAGGTATGTATGATGCAAGAAACACACATGTACCCTTTGGCAGAATGTGTCATTTCCAGGTCTGTGCTAGGTCTAGTAACCTTCTGAGATGAATTAAGCAATACGTAATTAAAGTGATGACTGAAACATTAGCAGTCTAGTTCAGACCTCTTTCTTGTTATTGTAAAGGCAGAAATTGGGATTGTGATAGTGACACCATAGATGGCAGTTTTTGCTGATTTTAAACCATTCTTGCTCACCTTCTAGACTGCTGAAAGGTTGTTTATGCTCCCTCAAAAAAGCCCAATAATTCTTAATAATGCCAATTTATTGTTAAAGGCATGTCCACCCCCCAAAAACTAATCCCCCCAACTACTGGCCCCACCATGTAGTGTAGTTTAATCCTTACCTCCATCCCAGCTCCATCTGGTTCTCCTGTAGCCCCCCCCCAAAGTCCCAAAAACTGAACACCAGGAGGCTAGCAGGTCCATATAGGACCATGCCTGTACCTGGCCTCCCGGAGATTTGCCATGCGCTGCTGCAGCCCTTCTCCCCTCTCCCTCGTTCTGCTATCCCTCCCCCTAGCGTTATTTCCCTTTAACACAGCCTTCCCCCATGTCCCCCAGCCCCAACCGCATACTTTTTATTTTTAGAAAGCTCCCAATGTTTTTACTTACTACCTCCCCGCTTTCCTACGCGGAAGTGAGCTCGGCCGCCGCGTCCGTGATTGGCTGCCGCAGCCAATCACAAGACGCGGCTGCCGGTCCCGCCCCTCTGCTTATTTCCTCGCAAGCAGAGGGCCGGGAGCGCAGCGAAGGAAAGAGGGGAGGTAGTAGAGTTTGGGGGGCTTTCTGAAATTAAAAATTACGCGGTTGGGGCTGGGGGACATGGGGGAACAACATATAAAATTTTAATTTTTAGGGGGGACATAGCCTTTAAACCAATTTAATTTCTATTTATTGTATCAGCACTGTAAATGCTTATTTTTGTCAGTCGTGTTGGGAAAATCTAGAAAAGTATATAGCAGAAAATTATTAACTGACAGCATGGTGCCAGGTGGATCAACGAACGACCCCCGACCGGGTCGTTGCTCGCTCGGAAATTGAGCGTGTGTACGAACCTTTAGATTCTGTGTAGTATTCCCTTTACATCTGCACAATGTATTACAACTTTGTGATGCTTCTCATTCATCCAGGTCATGGTATGCCTGTTATTATCAGTTAAGTTAGGGGGCCGGGGACCCTAAAAGGTAGCATTGGGGGTCCTCAAGAGATTGACAAAAACTGTATGGATCCACCATTGTGATGAATACAGATATATTTTTCTATATATTTATCAATGTGTTATATTTGTATGAATTGTGTTTGGTGTAAGGGTTCCCTGAGGTACAGTTTTTCTGTTTATGGAAAAAAGTTTGAGAAACGTTGAGTTAGATAACTGAACTTGAAGTTTAGTCCTTGAAGACATTTTACTATTCATCCGACTGGCTTTCTCGATTTCAGAATGACTGAAAAAGAAGGCCAGGTGACTAGCGAAACATCTTCCAGAACTAAACTTCTTCTATCTAAATACCACAGATATGATTACTACATCATGTGTAACTCTGGAGATTCACTGAACTATGGTATTTCTTAAGATATCCAAGCTGAAGTAATTTACATTTCAGATGTCAATCAAAAGCCTTATATTTTAAACTCTTATGCTGTGTGCATTTAGGGGTTGCAGTTGGTATGTGTGAAATTCCTGTGGGAAATTCCCTTTCCAGTGCTGGCTCATAGTGATTACTCGTGCTTATAAAGGGGCATGTTCAAGAGTGGAAAGGGGGATACCGTATATACTCGAGAATAAACTGTCCTGAATATAACTGAGGTATACTTTTAACTGATAACTAGGAAAACTGCTTGACTGAGTATAAACCGAGGGTTGACTTTTTCTTCCATAGGCAGCCCCATAGATAGTCCCACAGACAGTCCTATAGAAAGTCCCATGCACAGATGTGCCCTGCATGTATGTATGGTAACTCACATTTGAAATCCAGGTATCTGGCTGGCTAACTGCACTGATCTGCAGGCTGATGTCAATACTCTTTCACTTTCTGCCCCTGCGCCGAGTAGTGACGTCAGTCTGCATATCAAAACTGTATGTACCTTTGATATGCTGCCTGATGTCACTACTCTGATCGGGGAGTGAGACAGTTGCTGAGTATTGACATCAGTCTGCAGATCAGTGCAGAGTGCCAGCTGGATCCCTGGATTTAAATGTGAGTTACTGTACATACAAAAGCCATTCCTTGGCACTGCAGGTGTTTGGAAACTACAACTCCCAGATACTAAAGCATGCTGGGAGTTGTAGTATTTAAACATCTGGAGTGCCAAGGAATGAGGCTTTTTATGGACAGCAGAGCTCCCATATAGAATAGCCATACTGGATTGACTATTACTGGATGGGACTACTGCTGTCCATTTAAAGGGCAGCTAAATACAGTATTAGAAGTCGTAGTGGGTATAATTTCAACCCTCGGCTTATACAAAGTCAATCATGTTTTCCTAATTTTTGAGGTAAAAAAGGTACCTTGGCTTATACAAGGGTCGGTTATACTTGCTTTTCAGAAAAAAGAGCAGTATTGTTTCATCCCAATAACTTAAAGGGCATCTATAGTGGGAAAATGAACTTTTTTTCTTTTTTCCATGTGTTCTATAATTTCCCACAACCCCCCAGAGTGCCTTCACTTTTTTCAGATCCTCTTTGTCCTGAGATACACCAGTTAGAAGAATACATGATTGCATTCCTCTACTCCTACTTGTACTGTCAATCAATCCTTGTGACGTGATCCCCCCTCCCTGCTCTGTTATAAACATAGAGATAAGAGCATTAGCAGGGGGAGAGAGGTAGCTTTGCTGGTAGATATAAGGCTGCACTTGACACCCCCCTTCTTAATAGCTTTCACTGATTGATGATGGTCACAAAGAGAGAGATCTGTAAACTGTACTGTTCTCCTTCTTCTTCCTGTCTCCAGGACAGCTTGCTTTCTATTGGCCACTGTGGGTGTGTGTTTTTTCAGGATGTTGAACTTAACTCCTACTGCACATGATAAGCTGTCAGTTAGCCGGAGTTGAGACATGGAGGAAGTAACAGAGGGGAGGGGGAAGGGGGGGAGTGCTGCACAGAGATTTGACACCATGGTTAAACAAAGTCACTGACAGAGATAGGATTAGGCAGCACAGAGTACAAAGGGGCAATGGGTTTTTTTTCCACTATAGATGCCCTTTAATCTGCCAATTCAGCAGTTTGTTGTGTATAATAATTTCCTATATATAATTTTACAGGCTTATAGCCTAGATATTTGCATAACCCTAGTTCTGGTTGTATGTAAATATGCAGCAATAAATGAATATAAGAATTTAATGTGCCTAGTTATGTAAAGAAAATTGATTTATTTAAAGGGCATGTCCACCCCCAAAACTATAATCCCCCCCAACTACTGGCCCACCATGTAGTGTAGTTTAATCCTACCTCACATCCCAGCTCCATAGGGTTCTCCTGTAGACCCCCCCCCCCCCCCCCAAAGTCCCAAAACTAACCACCAGGAGGATAGCAGGGCTCTGCCTGCTATCTTGCCTCCGGTGATATTTGCCATGCGTACTGCAGCCCTTCTCCCCCTCCCTCTCCCTCCTCTCCCTCCCGTTCTACTATCCTCCCCCTAGCAAAATCCCCTTAATATGCTCCCCCATGTCCCAGTCCCAACCGCATATTTGTTTTTTCAAAAAGCTCCCCAAACTCTTACTTACCTCTCCTCTTTCCTCCGCTGCACTGAATGACCGGCAGCCGCGTCGTGAGTGGCTGCCGCTCAGCCAATCACAGACTCGCTGCCGGTCCCGCCCCTCTGCTTGCATTCTCGCAAGCAGAGGGCCGGCAGTGCGGCGGAGGAACGAGGGGAGGTAAGTAAGAGTTTGGGGGGCTTTCTGAAAAATTTTTTATGCGGTTGGGGCTGGGGACATGGGGGAACAGCATATTAAAAATTAGTTACAGGTGGACATACCCTTAAGTATAGAGTACAAATGTCTTGCAAAGTGTAATGTCAGAATGAACTGGCAACGCTTTAAAAATGTAAACCTAAAAACCCTGTAAACATCAGAAGTAATTTGCAATTGGTTCAAAGAGCTTGATTAGCGAGGACATTACCGTTTTTTTAAGCGAAGCAGGTAATTAGTATAAGGAATTTTGTGTTTAACAGATGAGTGTTCTCAATCATGCTAACAAACATTTCTCCTGTGTGTTAGTTGGCCTATAGTGCTATATTTTAAGTGAGTGGGTTAAATGTTGATTTTTTTCACCCCACTTCTTTTGCTTGCTAAAATGGTAAAGGTTCATATACACCTGAAGATATGTACCAGACCCCGACGACCCCTGCGCTGAATGGCCGAAACAGATCGCCGACGACCCCCCGACAGACACATACACACACGCGACTATCAACCGTTTTGGCCATTCATCGCGGGAGTCGCTCGGGGTGGGTACATATCTTCAGGTGTGTAGAACCTTAAGGGTAAATCGGGGTTTCCAGGCGTCCCTATTTGGGGCGGGATTGTCATGACTGCAGGGACAAAACTCTCAGTACCATAGTATTCAGCAAAACTATACAGTGCAATGATTGTCCAATAATTATGTACGTATATGGACCTCTTAGCTTATAAAAAAGGACATTTGAGTTTGTGTAACAGATCTATGGTTTAAGCAGCCAACAGACCAAGTTTCCACTTCTTTACAAATTTAGAGCTGGCAAAGCTTTCTTAATGACCAGTTTCGTTGAAATAACAGAGCAACACTACTGCATAGATACTATATTATCCTTAATGATAGTTTCCATGCATGATTATAGAACATAGCCTAGTATTTGGCCTACCTCTTAAAGGAGATTCCGTCATTCTGTACAATAAATGGTCGCAAACTTTGCATCATATTGCTGGCTATTTAGAGCAAAGCAATCTGCATGTTTATTGTAAAGCCTTTAAATCTTAAGGAGCAATTCATATGCGATATGAGCACGTGGTACAGACAGATTATATCTGAATCTATCTGTACACATGTGGTGGTAACTGCATATAAGCCCTGACCAATCTTCATGGTAATCGATCGGGTGTGACTCCCTACAGTAGTAGAGGTAGACGATATCGGCTGGAGATTTTACATCATGAACGACCGTCGGATATGCAAACCCAGTAGCTTGTTGTCGGTAGTCTTTGCCCCCCACACCTTGCTGATAATCGGCAACTAATTTTTCCAACAGGATTTGTTGGATATCGACAATGTTTATGGCTACCTTTAGAGTTTCTAAGTATGTGCAACAGTTTTAAAACCATTCACTAGGATTTTTACCTCCGATAATCGATCTTCAGACAAGATCATATTCTATATTTCAAATGCAACTAGTGTTGGCAAGACTGAGATATGCTGGAGATTACGCCGCCATTGTGTTGTCTATCTTTAGATTCAAAGATGAATAAATCCACCTTTACTTTAGCTAAGCCCAGCTGGTAGTGCAGGGAGATGGGTCTCTGTTGTCGCTTGAAGCTTAATTGCAGTCACATAATGGGATGTGTGTGAATAAGCGCTTCTAAGGGTGGTCTCCGTATATTAGTCTTTATCCACCAAGCAACTCTTCCTTAGCCCCCCACGCCTTTCACTTGCATGGTGTGTTCGAAGGGCCTGAAACAGAATAGGTGTTTAGTTCCAGCATTGTCTGCCTTTCCTGTAATCTGCCAGTGAGATTTTACAAAACTGTATAGCCCCTCCATGACTTTTATGCCTGCCTGTGAAGCATTGTCCCCATTGCTTAATAAATGTTTTTTACCTTTGAATGTCCAGTGCTGCATTTACTGTCCATGTGGACAATATAAATTATTTGTCTATCTACTCTTATAGAATCAAGGTTTAATTTGCTTTAAAGGATAGTGCACTGTAAAACAAGTTATGTTCATTTGGAAGCTGCAGCTTTAAAAATACCGTTGCCATATTTTTTTTTTACCTATGCGCCCCAGAGCCTAGTTTGTGCCTTGGAAGTTGCTGACATCTTGTTACTGGTTTGCTGAATGTTAAGCTCCGCCCCTCTGAGGTTTCCTCTGCTTTCTCCTGCTTGAGCCTCAAACAGTAATGCCTGTGAGTTCTGTGAACTCTCCTGCTTGAGCCTCAAACAGTAATGCCTGTGAGTTCCGTGCATGGAACTCACAAGCATACTGTTTGAGGCTCAAGCAGGAGAAAGCAGAGGAAATCTGAGGGGCGGAGCTTAACATTCAGCAAACCAGTAACAAGATGTCAGCAACTTCCAAGGCCACAAAGCTAGGCTCTGGAGGGGCACAGTGGGGAGGGCCCGCACAGAAGAATAAAAAAGAACATAAGTGACTATCATATATACTCGAGTATAAGCCAAAACATGACTGCTCGAGTATAAGCCGAGGGGTTGAAATTAGACCACTAATGACTTCTAATACTGTATTTAGTTGCCCTTAAATGGACAGCAGAGTCCCATACAGTAATAGTCAAATCCAGTATAGCTATTACTGTATGGGAGCTCTGCTGGCCATAAAAAAGCCTCATTCTTGGCACTCCAGATTTTTGGAAATGACAACTCCCAGCATGCTTAGTAACTGATAGTTGTAGTTTCCAAACACCTGCAGTGCCAAGGAATGAGGCTTTTTTTATGGACAGCACCCCAGGCAAGACCCAAAACATTCCCCCAGAGAGTCCCCCAGTTCAGTGAGGTAAGTACTCCCTATTGAATACTCAGGCGCCAAATAGTGACTTCACTTGCTACTGGCTGGCAGTGTCGGGTATGAATAAAGTTTGTTAAAGGACATGTCCACCCCCAAAACTAAAATTTAACCCCATGCTGGCCCCACTGTGTAGTATTAAAAAAATCCTTACCTTACTCTGCTCCTAATGGTTCTCCTGCAGTGACTTTTCAAATTCCTAGAAGTGAATAGTAGGAGCCTTCCTGTGTGTAAAAGGCTTCTGCTCCTTTCTGTCCTCCAGGAGGTATTCAGGCACTGTTTGGAAAAAAAAGTCTGTACAAACTTACTTACCAGAACGGGACTCTCAGCCATCACAGACGGGCTGCTGACCAAGCCCCAATGCAACTCCATTCCTGGAAATTGCATTTGAGGCTGAAGTCAAGGGATCCCGGTCTGGTAAGTAAGTTTGTACAGACTTTTTTTTACAAACAAACAGTTAGGTCTGGGAAGTACACTACAGAAACTTTTAATTTTAGGGTGGACATACCCTTTAAAAAAAAAAAAAAAGGAACTTTTTTTGTTTTTAGAAAACTTTATTTATACCCGACACTGCCAGCTGGAACAATGCAAAGCAAAAATGGGACAGTGAAGGTGAAATCCATGTGTCCCAGACAACGGGACAGTTGGGAGGTATGGACATTTGCAAATCCATGCGTTGATTGGTAGTGAACCACATATTTAAGTCTCTTTGAGACCTACTGTGAACTATTGTTAAGGTGAGGCATGGATGAGGACTGCCCAATTGTAAAAAATACTTTCAATATCCAGTACAGTGTTTTAAGGGGAACTGTGGTCTCCATACAAGAGTTTATTAAAAAGAGCACACCTTACCTTTTAAAATGACCCCATGGTCATTTTTCTAGCTGCAGTCTCCAAAGTTACAGGTATAAAAGGGTTGTTTTTCCCAGCTAGCTCTGTGAGCTGTGACTTCACCAGCACCACTGGTCTACCAAACTCGAAGTTCCTCACCTTGAGCCTACGATCTTTTCCACCTGGCCCTAGTCTTCCTTTTTCCAAGGAAGAAAAAAGAAAAATTAAAGAAAATAGGTTTCAATATTTTGAGCAATCTTATTGAATTTATCAGATTGCTCAAAATGTTGATCCCATGTATGGGCGGCTTAATTAGCTTTAGAAAGATTACATTTTGAGGGTGGATTTTTTTTACACCGCTCATAATTGCCTGTCACCGACAAGACAAACTTGACAGACAAGGAAATTTAACATCATCTAGGCTTGTTAAAAGGATAAGAGTTATATTCAATGACAAAGAATGGAGACTGCTAGTAATTTCCAGGCAGCTCTCAGGAAAACTATACCTTTCAATTATTTTTTACAGTATTCCACAAGCTAACGACGTTTTCGGCTTATTGAGCAATCATTGTGTAGTGCAGTTCTCTGGTTTTGCTGTAGTGTGAAGCGAATATCAACAGACGTCACCAATAAATAAATCAGATAGGGAGAGAATTAAGGTGCCGACCTGCGATGCACGATGTGAACGAACACCCGTTTCGGCTGATAATCGTGGCGTGTATGGGTTCAGGGATCATTGCCCAACCGACCGGGCAGAGACTCTGAACGGGGTGGCTGTTTCGGCTGATAAAGTGCCCATACATGCACGATTATTGGTCGAAATGGGCACTCATACACATTGTGGGTCAGTACCCGCGGTCAAACGTGTGTACGAACCTTTAGGCTTCACAGTCCCCTTCAGTATATGACAATAAAGAATGGAGACTTTTGTGTCTGTTGGCGCTCTGGTTTTGCATTTAAAGGTAACTGTGGTCTCAAATTGTTTCAAAATAGTAATGAGTATATAAAAAGCCTTTCATCTTACCTTCAAAATAAAGTCACATCTCTAGAATTTGTGAGAAGTATTTGCTGGAAAGGTTTTGCAGATTTATCCTGTTAAACACTTCCTGTTTTCAGCCATGTGACCAGCTTGTAGTCATGTGACCAGCCTCAGCCTGCCTTAATAGGCTAACTTTTTTATTGCATGAAAAAGGGAGATTTACGGAGATGATGGCATATTTGCAACTAATGCAATGACAAACCATCTCCTGTAGTGCCTGTACTTCAGCCATAGGGTTGCTGTACCAGTCTTTAAAGGGCATGTTCACCCTAAAAAAGGTGATTTGTCTGTTATCTGCCTTGAACCCCAACTTATATATTTAGCACTTTATTAGATTACTGAGTAGTATTACAAACCAGATAATTAAGTATAATTATTGCCTCCATTCTGGCAGCGTAAGCTGGCTCCTTCCATGCAATCAGTCAAGACTGGGAATGCTGATATCACAGCCAATTCTTGGCCACTTTTTCCCTGTTGCTCCTCTACACATGCTCAATCTTAAAAAAAAGCTCACTGAGCTGGAGGAGGGAGGCAGATACTTTTGCCTAAACAGAAGAGCAATTATTATGAAATATGTGTGTGTAATAAACTGGTAAAATAGCATTTGTGATTGCAGGCAGATAAACATACAAGTCACCAGGTTTTTTTTGCATAATTTGGTTTCCACCAAAATGCACTGTTCCAAGCTGGTCCAAACCTGAATGGACATGAAATTGTGTGTCCGATCATGTATTTAATTGGCTGAAATCTACTGTCCTGTCCATAAATGTTTGTCCAACCAACATTAGGCTGTCACAGCCTAAATTGTTTAAAAAGAATCCAGACAATGATCCACGTGTGCATGTAATGTAATATCTCTCTTCTCATGTGGGAAAAACTTGACTGAGCAACCTTATGGAATACATTATCACAGGTATTAACTGTCATTTAAAATAAGCAAGCTGCTTGTATATTTGTGAATACTCACAAGCTCATTCTTATTTATAAGTAAAAATTTTTGCCCCTTTATTTACCAACTGCTCAGTAGCTGGGTCACTCATCCCTGGATATAAGCAATATTGTGGCACAATTATTTACAATTTTGCAAGTTTTGTAGTGTAGCCTCCTTATTCCTAGAAATACTAATTGGATTTATTTGTGGTTAAGCAGGTAAGAAAAAGTTGTGTAGAAATTGACAGATCTGGGGATGGGGAGAGAGAAGGGCTAAAGAATTCAAAAACATTAGCAGATTTAAACCATGTATGCATTCAGAAAGAGGGAAAGTGCAAGACTAGAGTCTGCAGTGAGTAATTAAACAGGCTTTTCATATTTTTTTTTTGGTTCATGCAGTGCATATTTTACTTTTAGTTGTTGTATTTGTAAAATACAAATTAACTAATTGCATCTAGACTAGAGAGCATGCTTTTTTTCTTTAGGCAATGGAAAGGTTACTTCCAAAGTGTGTGATCGTTTTGTTGGGACATTTTTGTTTAGGATAAATTGCAGTTTTAAGATACTCAATGAACTGCAAGCCAGCTGGCAGGGGTCCTGTGGTTAGGGATGTGCCTTTTTACAAACTGTTTCTGTGGACAGGTGCTGCATAACTGACAGTCCTGGGGAGGGCAGATGCTATACAGGATTCACAGAGGGCAGCTGTATTGGTAACCCCCACCAGCTATAGTTAAGTGATAGGGATGCTTGTCAGAAAGCGTGGGGGGGACATGAGCATTGAATGAACAGAACAAAGGGTTACTGGATGCTTGAATCACATTTTATAAAAAGCACATATCAAACACCAGCTAAGACTTTTTTGAATAGAATGCAGTACAAAAATGTGTTGGGCAAAATTGCCAAAAACAGTTTACCAGATCACAGGAGCCTGTCTGCCACATAGCACGCTAATGCTTTTGAATTATTCAAGTTATGGATTGTATAGCTACAGCATGTTTGGGTGCTTTCAATTACATAATCATACATGTTAAATACAAGGGTAGTACGGTACATATAATACAAAGTCATGCATATCACTTACAAGGGAAATGCATATAAGTACAAAAAGTGATTAGTAAATTTACAGCAATACTTACAAAAGGAACAAGGACCCTGCCCAGTAATTGCCCTTATAATTTAGACAAAATGGTGACACATTTGGTGAAGTGAATTATAGTAGATTGGCAGTGAAGTTTAATTAGGAGATAGGAGGGGTGTTCCTAGACCTTTTGTCACCTGAAACAAATATTTAAAGCTGCTACAGTATCTTCGTGGCACACTAGCTGGTGAACTGGAGGGCCGCACAACACTGATGAACTAGAGGGCCCACAATACAGACTGGTACATAAGACGCCTAGCCCACACAGACTGTACATAAAAGACAACCAGAGTTTATAGTCACTTACCACTGCTCCGGTGGCACCTGCATGGAAAATTTCTTGAGACTCCTACATTCCTGCACACATACAGACCCCTGAAATGAATGCCAAACATTTCATGTTTCTTCATAGTAGGTGCACCCCTGTAGGTAGGTTCATGTTGGTTCAGTGAGAGTGGTAATTAGTGGTAAGGGCCAAGTTATATGCTTGCCTAAAGAGGTGAGGTTACATTTAAGATTTTAAGGCTGAGGCCATACTACCAACGCTCCTGCGATTCGTGCACATTGTGTCTGCTTGCGCTGCAATCCCTATAACATTCCTTTATCGGAGCAGATGCAAAACACTCCAATAAATGGATCGCAGTGCAACGGACATAGCATACCTGGCTGTTGGCCAACACTAGCATGTCTTTTTTAACACGACCGATCGGATTGCATTGTTAAAACAGACTAGTGTGGTCCAGCCCTAAGGGATGGTGAATGCATTGGAGCTCCCTACCTCCCTCCGTCCATCAAAGGGGCGGCGTCAGAATGGGTGACAAGAGTGGATGAGGGGAGGATATCATTTGCAGAGTGGAGGTTAGGCCTGGGATGGTATCTGTAGATCAGCCTCAGATGTATGAAGGGGCAGTTTTATATAGTGCTTTGTAGGATGGAGTAAGCATCTTGGAGCAGCAAGAGGAGAGACATTATAGAAGGGAGAAGAGAAATGAATGTACAGTGATTAGGTAATGCCAATCACTGTAGATATTTTTAGTGAATTATGAAAGTTTAAGCTTGGACAGGACATGAATTCTGATTGATCATGAGGGTATTTGCCTAGTAACTGCACATGTATGCTTATGGAATTAAAAATTATGATACAGACATGCCTCCTTAACCAGTTGCTAGTTTAAAGTTTACTGGTATGGAATTCTTTTCAAAATGTGGGAGTCTGCGATATCGCTGTGTGTGTGTAGGGATTCTGGTGGATCAGAGGTTAAGCTTGCTGTATTTAGTAACATTATGGCCAACTACCTAGAGATTGCATTGGTGATTGGTCTTTAGGCATATTGAAGCTGAAAAATACAGCCTATAGTTATTTTGAATAATTGAAACATGTTTGTTTTCTATTCTGTTAATTGTTCTTTTATAATTCAGTACTCCGTTTACTGAACTTCAAGATAACTTGTTCTTAATTCATAAAAATACTTTCACCATGCTGTTATAGAAAGCGTTTGCTGCATTTTTTACTCATTTTCTCCTACTTGTATGTGTCATATAATGGTCTTTTCTAATCCAATATTTGCACCTGTTGTTTTTCTAGACTCTAGTATTATAACTAATGCAAAGAAATATATGTACAAAATGTCAACATGACGTAACTTTTATTTCTTTCAGGTTCTTTATGTATGGGAGTGACCAAGATAAACTTAAAAATCAGACTGAGACCTCCACATACAGCAACCGATATTCGGTTTCAACAAGAAACAAACATAGACTCAAAGACTATTAACCCCAATCTGTGTTGCGCAGTCACAATTCCTCTTTACAGACTGATGAATCCACGTGTGCCCCAACAGATAATGGTGTTAACTTTTCGTCACAAGCTGTAGGGCCCAATTTGTTCCAACAGAACCAAGGACATGTTTCCCCATTACAAAACTGAGGCTCCATTTTTTTCAACAGAAGAAGGATCACGGTTATCTCCTGAAGGACACAGTTTCCTCTCCACAGACTGAAGGTCGGAGTTTAACACCTTTGTCTGATGGTCGCATCTCTCCAAAAGGGGATCAGAAATATAAAATGTGAGGATCATCACCAATTTCTGCTCCTCTCCCAGCTCTTTTGTTAGCCCCGACAAAAAACAGGTATGTTTGTTTTTTGTTTTTTTTTTTAAGAGAACTGGTCATAGAAAACACTATATAATGTATTTTGAAGACTCATAAAAGACAACTGTAAATGTAAGTTTGTGTTAAAATGATTTAGAAAATGCATAATCTAATCGCTCTCTTCCTTTCAATTAGAACAAATGCTTTTGCAGAGTGACCTTATTTCAGGGATAAGTAACTTTCAACTGTGCTTGTCTCCGACTGTACCAATGTACTTAAGCACATTGGTGTGCCGTGACGCATCCTGATCTGTGTTCGCTCTAGCTGTGTGCTTGTGTGCACACAGAGACAATTTCAATGTAGAGAAAATTGATCTTGATGTGCCATTAACTATGTTTACAAACATACTATGTCCAGCATTAAAGGGGAACTGTGGTCTCCAAACAAGTCTCTGATCTGAAAGTTAAGGGGTGGGAGACATCCAGATGGCATTCCAGAGGCTGCTCCTCTACCTCACCGCTGGCTAGCACAGCCGCATATAACAGTGTGGGGGAAACCGTAAGTCTTTCCCCTACCCTTCTGTAGACCTATCATTAATGCTCCGATTCCTTGTGTTCTTTACAGTGCAGATGTCTCTATGTGCTGTGGGCTGGTAACCCCCCCCTCCTTCCTGCTATTCACTGTGGGTCCCTCCCCAACTTGCACCACAGATCCAACCAAACACACACACAGAAAACTATGTGAACACGTCTATTTATGCAAAGCCAGAATCAGACAGAATGAAGATGATTTTAACTGTCTGTAAGGCTGTTTTCAACACCATTTCTGTGGGGGGGTATAGGTCGAAGTATAAGTGGGGGAGGGGGGTAGACCCCCCCCAAAGTCCCAAAAAACTGACCACCAGGAGGCTAGCAGGTCCATATAGGACACTGTGCTACCTGGCCTCCCGGAGATTTCTGCCATGCGTGCTGCAGCCCTTCTCCTCCCTCCGTTTGCTATCCTCCCCCTAGCGTTATTTCCCTTTAAACACGCTTCCCCCATGCCCCAGCCCAACCGCATACTTTTTATTTTTAGAAAGCTCCCCAATGTTTTACTTACCTCTCGCTTCCTACGCGGAAGTGAGCTGCGGCAGCCGGTCCGTGATTGGCTGCCGCTCAGCCAATCACAGACGCGGCTGCCGGTCCCGCCCCTCTGCTTTCTTCCTCGCAAGCAGAGGGCCGGGAGGAGCGAAGGAAAGAGGGGAGGTAAGTAGAGTTTGGGGGGCTTTCTGAAATTAAAATTACGCGGTTGGGGTGGGGGGAAACACGGGGACAGAAACACAGAAATAAACAAAACACAAAACATAGAAAAGAAAAAAAAAACAAGTTTGGGGGGGGGAGAAAAAAGGGACCCCAACAAACAGAAGAAAGAACCAAGGGGAACAGAAAAAACCATAACACATAAAAAACAAAAAAAGAAACAACAACAACCCATGGGGAAAAAACAAAGAACAGACAAGGGAAAAAAAACAACACAACACACACGAAAGGAGAGGGAAACAAACCAACGAACGGGACAGACCAAAAACAACGGGAAACAAGGAGAAACACCCCAATGTTTTACTTACCTCTCCGCTTTCCTACGCGGAAGTGAGCTGCCGGCAGCCGCGTCCGTGATTGGCTGCCGCTCAGCCAATCACAGACGCGGCTGCCGGTCCCGCCCCTCTGCTTTCATTTCCTCGCAAGCAGAGGGCCGGGAGCGCAGCGAAGGAAAGAGGGGAGGTAAGTAGAGTTTGGGGGGCTTTCTGAAATTAAAAATTACGCGGTTGGGGCTGGGGGACATGGGGGAACAACATATAAAATTTTAATTTTTAGGGTGGACATAGCCTTTAAACCAATTTAATTTCTATTTATTGTATCAGCACTGTAAATGCTTATTTTTGTCAGTCGTGTTGGGAAAATCTAGAAAAGTATATAGCAGAAAATTATTAAACTGACAGCATGGTGCCAGGTGGATCAACGAACGACCCCCGACCGGGGTCGTTGCTCGCTCGGAAATTGAGCGTGTGTACGAACCTTTAGATTCTGTGTAGCTATTCCCTTTACATCTGCACAATGTAATTACAACTTCTTGTGATGCTTCTCATTCATCCAGGTCATGGTATGCCTGTTATATTCAGTTAAGTTAGGGGGCCGGGGACCCCTAAAAGGTAGCATTGGGGGTCCTCAAGAGATTGACATAAACTGTATGGATCCACCATTGTGATGAATACAGATATATTTTTCTATATATTTATCAATGTGTTATATTTGTATGAATTATGTGTTTGGTGTAAGGGTTCCCTGAGGTACAGTTTTTCTGTTTTATGGAAAAAAGTTTGAGAAACGTTGAGTTAGATCAACTGAACTTGAAGTTTAGTCCTTGAAGACATTTTACTATTCATCCGACTGGCTTTCTCGATTTCAGAATGACTGAAAAAGAAGGCCAGGTGACTAGCGAAACATCTTCAAGAACTAAACTTCTTCTATCTAAATACCACAGATATGATTACTACATCATGTGTAACTCTGGAGATTCACTGAACTATGGTATTTCTTAAGATATCCAAGCTGAAGTAATTTACATTTCAGATGTCAATCAAAAGCCTTATTATTATAAACTCTTATGCTGTGTGCATTTAGGGGTTGCAGTTGGTATGTGTGAAATTCCTTGTGGGAAATTCCCTTTTCCAGTGCTGGCTCATAGTGATTACTCGTGCCTTATAAAGGGGCATGTTCAAGAGTGGAAAGGGGGATACCGTATATACTCGAGAATAAACTGTCCTGAATATAAACTGAGGTACTTACTTTTAACTGATAAACTAGGAAAACTGCTTGACTCGAGTATAAACCGAGGGTTGACTTTTTCTTCCATAGGCAGCCCCATAGATAGTCCCACAGACAGTCCTATAGAAAGTCCCATGCACAGATGTGCCCTGCATGTATGTATGGTAACTCACATTTGAAATCCAGGTATCTGGCTGGCTAACTGCACTGATCTGCAGGCTGATGTCAATACTCTTTCACTTTCTGCCCCTGCGCCGAGTAGTGACGTCAGTCTGCATATCAAAACTGTATGTACCTTATTGATATGCTGCCTGATGTCACTACTCTGCATCGGGGAGTGAGACAGTTGCTGAGTATTGACATCAGTCTGCAGATCAGTGCAGAGTGCCAGCTGGATCCCTGGATTTAAATGTGAGTTACTGTACATACAAAAGCCTCATTCCTTGGCACTGCAGGTGTTTGGAAACTACAACTCCCAGATACTAAAGCATGCTGGGAGTTGTAGTATTTAAACATCTGGAGTGCCAAGGAATGAGGCTTTTTATGGACAGCAGAGCTCCCATATAGTAATAGCCATACTGGATTTGACTATTACTGGATGGGACTACTGCTGTCCATTTAAAGGGCAGCTAAATACAGTATTAGAAGTCAGTAGTGGGTATAATTTCAACCCTCGGCTTATACACAAGTCAATCATGTTTTCCTAATTTTTGAGGTAAAAATAGGTACCTTGGCTTATACAAGGGTCGGCTTATACTTGCTTTTCAGAAAAAAGAGCAGTATTGTTTCATCCCAATAACCTTAAAGGGCATCTATAGTGGGAAAATGAACTTTTTTTTCTTTCTTTCCATGTGTTCTATAATTTCCCACAACCCCCCAGAGTGCCTTCACTTTTTTCAGATTCCCTCTTTGTCCTGAGATACACCAGTTAGAAGAATACATGATTGCATTCCTCTACTCCTACTTGTACTGTCAATCAAATCCTTGTGACGTGATCCCCCCTCCCTGCTCTGTTATAAACATAGAGATAAGAGCATTAGCAGGGGGAGAGAGGTAGCTTTGCTGGTAGATATAAGGCTGCACTTGACACCCCCCTTCTTAATAGCTTTCACTGATTGATGATGGGTCACAAAGAGAGAGATCTGTAAACTGTACTGTTCTCCTTCTTCTTCCTGTCTCCAGGACAGCTTGCTTTCTATTGGCCACTGTGCGTGGTGTGTTTTTCAGGATGTTGAACTTTTAACTCCTACTGCACATGATAAGCTTGTCAGTTAGCCGGAGTTGAGACATGGAGGAAGTAACAGAGGGGAGGGGGAAGGGGGGGAGTGCTGCACAGAGATTTGACACCATGGTTAAACAAAGTCACTGACAGAGATAGGATTAAGGCAGCACAGAGTACAAAGGGGCAATGGGTTTTTTTTCCACTATAGATGCCCTTTAATCTGCCAATTCAGCAGTTTGTCTGTGTATAATAATTTCCTATATATAATTTTACAGGCTTATAGCCTAGATATTTGCATAACCCTAGTTCTGGTTGTATGTAAATATGCAGCAATAAATGAATTATAAGAATTTAATGTGCCTAGTTATGTAAAGAAAATTGATTTATTTAAAGGGCATGTCCACCCCCAAAACTATAATCCCCCCCAACTACTGGCCCCACCATGTAGTGTAGTTTAATCCTTACCTCACATCCCAGCTCCAGAGGCGGGAGAAGGGAGAAAAACAAATAAAAAACAAAAAAAGAACCAAAAAAAAAAATTAAAAAAAAACGAAAAACAAAAAACAAAAAAACACCCCCCACCCCCCCCCCCCCCCACCCCCCCCCCCCCCCAAGTCCCAAAACTAACCACCAGGAGGATAGCAGGGCTCTGCCTGCTATCTTGCCTCCGGTAGATATTTGCCATGCGTACTGAGCCCTTCTCCCCCCTCCCTCTCCTCCCTCCCTCCCGTTTCTACTATCCCTCCCCCTAGCACAAATCCCCCTTAATATGCTGCTCCCCCATGTCCCCCAGTCCCAACCGCATATTTTGTTTTTTCAAAAAGCTCCCCAAACTCTTACTTACCTCTCCTCTTTCCTCCGCTGCACTGAATGACCGGCAGCCGCGTCCGTGAGTGGCTGCCGCTCAGCCAATCACAGACTCGACTGCCGGTCCCGCCCCTCTGCTTGCATTCTCGCAAGCAGAGGGCCGGCAGTGCGGCGGAGGAACGAGGGGAGGTAAGTAAGAGTTTGGGGGGCTTTCTGAAAAAATTTTTTATGCGGTTGGGGCTGGGGGACATGGGGGAACAGCATATTAAAAATTAGTTTTACAGGTGGACATACCCTTTAAGTATAGAGTACAAAATGTCTTGCAAAGTGTAATGTCAGAATGAACTGGCAACGCTTTAAAAATGTAAAACCTAAAAACCCTGTAAACATCAGAAGTAATTTGCAATTGGTTCAAATGAGCTCTGATTAGCGAGGACATTACCGTTTTTTAAGCGAAGCAGGTAATTAGTATAAGGAATTTTGTGTTTAACAGATGAGTGTTCTCAATCATGCTAACAAACATTTCTCCTGTGTGTTAGTTGGCCTATAGTGCTATATTTTAAGTGATGTGGGTTAAATGTTGATTTTTTTCACCCCACTTCCTTTTGCTTGCTAAAATGGTAAAGGTTCATATACACCTGAAGATATGTACCAGACCCCCGACGACCCCTGCGCTGAATGGCCGAAACAGATCGCCGAACGACCCCCCGACAGAACACATACACACACGCGACTATCAACCGTTTTGGCCATTCATCGCGGGAGTCGCTCGGGGGTGGTACATATCTTCAGGTGTGTAAGAACCTTAAGGGTAAATCGGGGTTTCCAGGCGTCCCTATTTGGGGCGGGATTGTCATGACTGCAGGGACAAAATCCTCAGTACCATAGTATTCACAGCAAAACTATACAGTGCAATTTGATTGTCCAATAATATATGTACGTATATGGACCTCTTAGCTTATAAAAAAGGACATTTGAGTTTGTGTAACAGATCTATGGTTTAAGCAGCCAACAGACCAAGTTTCCACTTCTTTACAAATTTAGAGCTGGCAAAGCTTTCTTAATGACCAGTTTCCGTTGAAATAACAGAGCAACACTACTGCATAGATACTATATTATCCTTAATGATAGTATTCCATTGCATGATTATAGAACCATAGCCTAGTAATTTGGGCCTACCTCTTAAAGGAGATTCCGTCATTCTGTACAATAAATGGTCGCAAACTTTGCATCTATATATTGCTGGCTATTTTAGAGCAAAGCAATCTGCATGTTTTATTGTAAAGTCCTTTAAATCTTAAGGAGCCAATTCATATGCGAATATGAGCACGTGTGTACAGACAGATTATATCTGAATCTATCTGTACACATGTGGTGGTAACTGCATATATAGCCCTGACCAATCTTCATGGTAATCGATCGGGTGTGACTCCCCTACAGTAGTAGAGGTAGACGATATCGGCTGGAGATTTTACATCATGAACGACCGTCGGATATGCAGAACCCAGTAGCTTGTTGTCGGTAGTCTTTGGCCCCCCACACCTTGCTGATAATCGGCAACTAATTTTTCCAACAGGATTTGTTGGATATCGACAATGTTTATGGCTACCTTTAGAGTTTCTAAGTATGTGCAACAGTTTTAAAACCATTCACTAGGATTTTTACCTCCTGATAATCGATCTTCAGACAAGATCATATTTCTATATTTCAAATGCAACTGAGTTGGCCAAGACTGAGATATGCTGGAGATTACGCCGCCATTGTGTTGTCTATCTTTAGATTCAAAGATTGAATAAATCCACCTTTACTTTAGCTAAGCCCAGCTGGTAGTGCAGGGAGATGGGTCTCTGTTGTCGCTTGAAGCTTAATTGCAGTCACATAATGGGATGTGTGTGAATAAGCGCTTCTAAGGGTGGTCTCCGTATATTAGTCTTTTATCCACCAAGCAACTCTTCCTTAGCCCCCCACGCCTTTCACTTGCATGGTGTGTTCGAAGGGCCTGAAACAGAATAGGTGTTTAGTTCCAGCATTGTCTGCCTTTCCTGTAATCTGCCAGTGAGATTTTACAAAACTGTATAGCCCTCCATGACTTTTATGCCTGCCTGTGAAGCATTGTCCCCATTGCTTAATAAATGTTCTTTTTACCTTTGAATGTCCATGTGCTGCATTTACTGTCCATGTGGACAATATAAATTATTTGTCTATCTACTCTTTATAGAATCAAAGGTTTAATTTGCTTTAAAGGATAAGTGCACTGTAAAATCAAGTTATGTTCATTTGGAAGCTGCAGCTTTAAAAATACCGTTGCCATATTTTTTTTTACCTATGCGCCTCCAGAGCCTAGCTTTGTGCCTTGGAAGTTGCTGACATCTTGTTACTGGTTTGCTGAATGTTAAGCTCCGCCCCTCTGAGGTTTCCTCTGCTTTCTCCTGCTTGAGCCTCAAACAGTAATGCCTGTGAGTTCTGTGAACTCTCCTGCTTGAGCCTCAAACAGTAATGCCTGTGAGTTCCGTGCATGGAACTCACAAGCATTACTGTTTGAGGCTCAAGCAGGAGAAAGCAGAGGAAATCTGAGGGGCGGAGCTTAACATTCAGCAAACCAGTAACAAGATGTCAGCAACTTCCAAGGCACAAAGCTAGGCTCTGGAGGGGCACAGTGGGGAGGGCCCGCACAGAAGAATAAAAAAAGAACATAAGTGACTATCATATATACTCGAGTATAAGCCAAAACATGACTGACTCGAGTATAAGCCGAGGGTTGAAATTATGACCACTAATGACTTCTAATACTGTATTTAGTTGCCCTTTAAATGGACAGCAGAAGTCCCATACAGTAATAGTCAAATCCAGTATAGCTATTACTGTATGGGAGCTCTGCTGGCCATAAAAAAGCCTCATTCCTTGGCACTCCAGATTTTTGGAAATGACAACTCCCAGCATGCTTTAGTAACTGATAGTTGTAGTTTCCAAACACCTGCAGTGCCAAGGAATGAGGCTTTTTTTATGGACAGCACCCCCAGGCAAGACCCAAAACATTCCCCCCAGAGAGTCCCCCCAGTTCAGTGAGGTAAGTACTCCCTATTGAATACTCAGGCGCCAAATAGTGACTTCACTTGCTACTGGCTGGCAGTGTCGGGTATGAATAAAGTTTTGTTAAAGGACATGTCCACCCCCAAAACTAAAATTTAACCCCATGCTGGCCCCACTGTGTAGTATTAAAAAAATCCTTACCTTACTCCTCTGCTCCTAATGGTTCTCCTGCAGTGACTTTTCAAATTCCTAGAACGTGAATAGTAGGAGCCTTCCTGTGTGTAAAAGGCTTCTGTCTCCTTTCTGTCCTCCAGGAGGTATTCAGGCACTGTTTGGAAAAAAAAAGTCTGTACAAACTTACTTACCAGAACGGGACTCTCAGCCAATCACAGACGCGGCTGCTGACCAAGCCCCCAATGCAACTCCATTCCTGGAAATTGCATTTGAGGCTGAAGTCAAGGGATCCCGGTCTGGTAAGTAAGTTTGTACAGACTTTTTTTTACAAACAAACAGTTAGGTCTGGGAAGCTACACTACAGAAAACTTTTAATTTTAGGGTGGACATACCCTTTAAAAAAAAAAAAAAAAGGAACTTTTTTTTGTTTTAGAAAACTTTATTTATACCCGACACTGCCAGCTGGAACAATGCAAAGCAAAAATGGGACAGTGAAGGTGAAATCCATGTCTGTCCCAGACAATCCGGGACAGTTGGGAGGTATGGACATCTTGCCAAATCCATGCGTTGATTGGTAGTGAACCACATATTTAAGTCTCTTTGAGACCTACTGTGAACTATTGTTAAGGTGAGGCATGGATGAGGACTGCCCAATTGTAAAAAATACTTTCAATATCCAGTACAGTGTTTTAAGGGGAACTGTGGTCTCCATACAAGAGTTTATTAAAAAGAGCACACCTTTACCTTTTAAAATGACCCCATGGTCATGTTTCTAGCTGCAGTCTATCCAAAGTTACAGCAGTATAAAGGGTGTTTTTCCCAGCTAGCTCTGTGAGCTGTGACTTCACCAGCACCACTGGTCTACCAAACTCGAAGTTCCTCACCTTGAGCCTACGATCTTTTTCCACCTGGCCCTAGTCTTCCTTTTTCCAAGGAAGAAAAAGAAAAAATTAAAGAAAATAGGTTTCAATATTTTGAGCAATCTTATTGAATTTATCAGATTGCTCAAAATGTTGATCCCATGTATGGGCGGCTTAATTAGCTTTAGAAAAGATTACATTTTTGAGGGTGGATTTTTTTTACACCGCTCATAATATGCCTGTCACCGACAAGACAAACTTGACAGACAAGGAAATTTAACATCATCCTAGGCTTGCTTAAAAGGTATAAGAGTTATATTCAATAGACATAAAGAATGGAGACTGCTAGTTAATTTCCATGGCAGCTCTCAGGAAAACTATACCTTTCAATTATTTTTTTACAGTATTCCACAAGCTAACGACCGTTTTCGGCTTTATTGAGCAATCATTTGTGTAGTGCAGTTCTCTGGTTTTGCAGTGTGAAGCGAATATCAACAGACGTCACCAATAAAATAAATCAGATAGGGAGAGAATTAAGGTGCCGACCTGCGATGCACGATGTGAACGAACACCCGTTTCGGCTGATAATCGTGGCGTGTATGGGTTCAGGGATCATTGCCCAACCGACCGGGCAGATCTCTGAACGGGGTGGCTGTTTCGGCTGATAAAGTGCCCATACATGGCACGATTATTGGTCGAAATGGGCACTCATACACATTGTGGGTCAGTACCCGCGGTCGAACGTGTGTACGAACCTTTAGGCTTCACAGCTCCCCTTCAGTATATGCACATAAAGAATGGAGACTTTTGTGTCTGTTGGCGCTCTGGTTTTGCATTTAAAGGGTAACTGTGGTCTCAAATTGTTTCAAACTAGTAATGAGTATATAAAAAGCCTTTCATCTTACCTTCAAAATAAAGTCACATCTCTAGAATTTGTGAGAAGTTATTGCTGGAAAGGTTCTGCAGATTTACTTCCTGCTTAAACACTTCCTGTTTTCAGCCATGTGACCAGCTTGTAGTCATGTGACCAGCCTCAGCCTGCCTTAATAGGCTAACTTTTTTATTGCATGAAAAAGGGAGATTTACGGAGATGATGGCATATTTGCAACTAATGCAATGACAAACCATCTCCTGTATGTCCTGTACTTCAGCCATAGGGTTGCTGTACCAGTCTTTAAAGGGCATGTTCACCCTAAAAAAGGTGATTTGTCTGTTATCTGCCTTGAACCCCAACTTATATATTTAGCACTTTATTAGATTACTGAGTAGTATTACAAACCAGATAATTAAGTATAATTATTGCCTCCATTCTGGCAGCGTAAGCTGGCTCCTTCCATGCAATCAGTCAAGACTGTGAATGCTGATATCACAGCCAATTCTTGGCCACTTTTTCCCTGTTGCCTCCTCTACACATGCTCAATCTTAAAAAAAAGCTCACTGAGCTGGAGGAGGAGGCAGATACTTTTGCCTAAACAGAAGAGCAATTATTATGAAATATGTGTGTGTAATAAACTGGTAAAAATAGCATTTGTGATTGCAGGCAGATAACATACAAGTCACCAGTGTTTTTTTTGCATAATTTGGTTTCCACCAAAATGCACTGTTCCAAGCTGGTCCAAACCTGAATGGACATGAAATTTGTGTGTCCGATCATGTACTTTAATTGGCTGAAATCTACTGTCCTGTCCATTAAATTGTTTGTCCAACCAACATTAGGCTGTCACAGCCTAAATTGTTTAAAAAGAATCCAGACAATGATCCACGTGTGCATGTAATGTAATATCTCTCTTCTCATGTGGGAAAAACTTGACTGAGCAACCTTATGGAATATACATTATCACAGGTATTAACTGTCATTTAAAATAAGCAAGCTGCTTGTATATTTGTGAATACTCACAAGCTCATTCTTATTTATAAGTAAAAATTTTTGCATCCTTTATTTACCAACTGCTCAGTAGCTGGGTCACTCATCCCTGGAATAAGCAATATTGTGGCACAATTATTTACAATTTTGCAAGTTTTGTAGTGTAGCCTCCTTATTCCTAGTAAATACTAATTGGATTTATTCTGGTTAAGCAGGTAAGAAAAAGTTGGTAGAAATTGACAGATCTGGGGATGGGGGGAGAGAAGGGCTAAAGAATTCAAAAACATTAGCAGATTTAAACCATGTATGCATTCAGAAAGGGGAAAGTGCAAGACTAGTAGTCTGCAGTGAGTAATTAAACAGGCTTTTCATATTTTTTTTTTGGTTTCATGCAGTGCATATTTTACTTTTAGTTGTATTTGTAAAAATACAAATTAACTAATTGCATCTAGACTAGAGAGCATGCCTTTTTTTCTTTAGGCAATGGAAAGGTTACTTCTCAAAGTGTGTGATCGTTTTGTTGGGACATTTTTGTTTAGGATAAATTGCAGTTTTAAGATACTCAATGTAACTGCAAGCCAGCTGGCAGGGGTCCTGTGGTTAGGGATGTGCCTTTTTACAAACTGTTTCTGTGGACAGGTGCTGCATAACTGACAGTCCTGGGGAGGGCAGATGCTATACAGGATTCACAGAGGGCAGCTGTATTGGTAACCCCCACCAGCTATAGTTAAGTGATAGGGATGCTTGTCAGAAAGCGTGGGGGGGACATGAGCATTGAATGAACAGAACAAAAGGGTTACTGGATGCTTGAATCACATTTTATAAAAAGCACATATCAAACACCAGCTAAGACTTTTTTGAATAGAATGCAGTACAAAAATGTGTTGGGCAAAATTGCCAAAAACAGTTTACCAGATCACAGGAGCCTGTCTGCCACATAGCACGCTAATGCTTTTGATATTATTCAAGTTATGGATTTGTATAGCTACAGCATGTTTTGTGGTGCTTTACAATTACATAATCATACATGTTAAATACAAGGGTAGTACGGTACATATAATACAAAGTCATGCATATCACTTACAAGGGAAATGCATATAAGTACAAAAAGTGATTAGTAAATTTACAGCAATACCTTACACAAGGAACAAGGACCCTGCCCAGTAATTGCCCTTATAATTTAGACAAAATGGTGACACATTTGGTGAAGTGAATCTATAGTAGATTGGCAGTGAAGTTTAATTAGGAGATAGGCAGGGGTGTTCCTAGACCTTTTGTCACCTGAAACAAATATTTAAAGCTGCTACAGTATCTTCCTGTGGCACACTAGCTGGTGAACTGGAGGGCCGACAACACTGATGAACTAGAGGGCCCACAATACAGACTGGTACATAAGACGCCTAGCCCACACAGACTGGTACATAAAAGACAACCAGAGTTTATAGTCACTTACCACTGCTCCGGTGGCACCTGCATGGAAAATTTCTTGAGACTCCTACATTCCTGCACACATACAGACCCCTGAAATGAATGCCAAACATTTCATGTTTCTTCATAGTAGGTGCACCCCTGTAGGTAGGTTCATGTTGGTTCAGTGAGAGTGGTAATTAGTGGTAAGGGCCAAGTTATATGCTTGCCTAAAGAGGTGAGGTTACATTTAAAGATTTTAAGGCTGAGGCCATACTACAACGCTCCTGCGATTCGTGCACATTGTTGTCTGCTTGCGATGCAATCCCTATAACATTCCTTTATCGGAGCAGATGCAAAACACTCCAATAAATGGATCGCAGTGCAACGGACATAGCATACCTGGCTGTTGGCCAACACTAGCATGCTCTTTTTAACACGCGATCGGATTGCATGTTAAAACAGACTAGTGTGGTCCAGCCCTAAGGGATGGTGAATGCATTGGAGCTCCCTACCTCCCTCCGTCCATCAAAGGGGCGGCGTCAGAATGGGTGACAAGAGTGGATGAGGGGAGGATATCATTTGCAGAGTGGAGGTTAGGCCTGGGATGGTATCTGTAGATCAGCTCTCAGATGTATGAAGGGGCAGTTTTATATTAGTGCTTTGTAGGATGGAGTAAGCATCTTGGAGCAGCAGAGGAGAGACATTATAGAAGGGAGAAGAGAAATGAATGTACAGTGATTAGGTAATGCCAATCACTGTAGATATTTTTAGTGAATTATGAAAGTTTAAGCTTGGACAGGAACATGAATTCTGATTGATCATGAGGGTATTTGCCTAGTAACTGCACATGTATGCTTATGGAATTAAAAATTATGATACAGACATGCCTCCTTAACCAGTTGCTAGTTTAAAGTTTACTGGTATGGAATTCTTTTCAAAATGTGGGAGTCTGCGATATCGCTGTGTGTGTAGGGGATTCTGGTGGATCAGAGGTTAAGCTTGCTGTATTTAGTAACATTATGGCCAACTACCTAGAGATTGCATTGGTGATTGGTCTTTAGGCATATTGAAGCTGAAAAATACAGCCTATAGTTATTTTGAATAATTGAAACATGTTTGTTTTCTTATTCTGTTAATTGTTCTTTTATAATTCAGTACTCCGTTTACTGAACTTCAAGATAACTTGTTCTTAATTCATAAAAATACTTTCACCATGCTGTTATAGAAAGCGTTTGCTGCATTTTTTTACTCATTTTCTCCTACTTGTATGTGTCATATAATGGTCTCTTTCTACATCCAAATATTTGCACCTGTTGTTTTCTAGACTCTAGTATTATAACTAATGCAAAGAAATATATGTACAAAATGTCAACATGACGTAACTTTTATTTTCTTTCAGGTTCTTTATTGTATGGGAGTGACCAAGATAAACTTAAAAATCAGACTGAGACCTCCACATACAGCACCGATATTCGGTTTCAACAAGAAACAAACATAGACTCAAAGACTATTAACCCCAAATCTGTGTTGCGCAGTCACAATTCCTCTTTACAGACTGATGAATCCACGTGTGCCCCAACAGATAATGGTGTTAACTTTTCGTCACAAGCTGTAGGGCCCAAATTTGTTCCAACAGACCAAGGACATGTTTCCCCATTACAAACTGAGGCTCCATTTTTTTCAACAGAAGAAGGATCACGGTTATCTCCTGAAGGACACAGTTCCTCTCCACAGACTGAAGGTCGGAGTTTAACACCTTTGTCTGATGGTCGCATCTCTCCAAAAGGGGATCAGAATATAAAATGTGATGGATCATCACCAATTTCTGCTCCTTCTCCCAGCTCTTTTGTTAGCCCCCGACAAAAAACAGGTATGTTTGTTTTTTTGTTTTTTTTTTTAAGAGAACTGGTCATAGAAAACACTATATAATGTATTTTGAAGACTCATAAAAGACAACTGTAAATGTAAGTTTGTGTTAAAATGATTTAGAAAATGCATAATCTAATCGCTCTCTTCCTTTCAATTAGAACAAATGCTTTTGCAGAGTGACCTTATTTCAGGGATAAGTAACTTTCAACTGTGCTTTGTCTCCGACTGTACCAATGTACTTAAGCACATTGGTGTGCCGTGACGCATCCTGATCTGTGTTCGCTCTTAGCTGTGTGCTTGTGTGCACACAGAGACAATTTCAATGTAGAGAAAATTGATCTTGATGTGCCATTAACTATGTTTACAAACATACTATGTCCAGCATTAAAGGGGAACTGTGGTCTCCAAACAAGTCTCTGATCTGAAAGTTAAGGGGTGGGAGACATCCAGATGGCATTCCAGAGGCTGCTCCTCTACCTCACCGCTGGCTAGCACAGCCGCATATAACAGTGTGGGGGAAACCGTAAGTCTTTCCCCTACCCTTCTGTAGACCTATCAGTAATGCTCCGATTCCTTGTGTTCTTTACAGTGCAGATGTCTCTATGTGCTGTGGGCTGGTAACCCCCCCCCTCCTTCCTGCTATTCACTGTGGTCCCTCCCCAACTTGCACCACAGATCCAACCAAACACACACACAGAAAACTATGTGAACACGTCTATTTCATGCAAAGCCAGAATCAGACAGAATGAAGATGATTTTAACTGTCTGTAAAGGCTGTTTTCACACCATTTCTGTGGGGGGGTATAGGTCTGAAGTATAAGTGGGGGAGGGGTCATGGCATTACAAAAATACTCAAGAAAGCAAACTCCCTAAAGTGTGCCACTGTTCCGATTTTTTTCCTGAGCAACTGATCACCGCAGACTACCAAGCGATAAAAGATCTATCGGTAGAAAAGATTAGGTTGTAGTTGCTCCATGTGTACCTAGCCAAAAATCTCTGGCAAAGCTTTTGTAAGTATTTTTAAGGTATATTGAAGAATGTTCTGGAGATTTAGGGGAATATGCTTAATTACAGTGAAATATTCTAGCCCAAAATTTGGATTTGGTCAGAATTTCTGGTTGTGTCAGAGACTGTGTGTTTATTGTGCTATACTATAACAATAATTTTTTTCTGTCTGTTTCTTTTTAGATACTCAAAAAGCAGAGCAAAGACAGAAACAGGCCAAGGAGAGAAGAGAAGAGAGAGCTAAATATTTGGGTGAGTTTGTATTCCAGGGGCATGCAAACAGTTATTGAATTCAATTTCCTGCAAGCCTTTTTGCTATTGGTTAATAGTGATTTTTTTATTGCCAAATATAGAAATTTGCATACAGGCTTAAATTTTTTATTCAGGAGCCTGAGGATGTGAATAGACTTGTCAGTAGAAACTATCCAGATACCCAAATAATTCTTGCTAGAAAAGAAAATGAATATTTTATAGGCTACAAATGCAGCCTGGCATAAATTTTTCACTCATCTACCCGAAATGTCAGAAGACGCCAGCCACTCTAGTTCAAGCTCCTTGTGTCTGTTTGCATATTTCTTGTCAGTATGCAAGCACCTAATCCGGGTTTGGCTGTATGTAAAACTGTAAAACTGTCAGAATAGGTATTTTAAAAATAAACACTGTTCAAAATATATGCTTAAAATACATTATATAATAATAATATAGAAGAGGCATATCTGTTTTCATCAAATTGAACGATAAGAAATTTTCTAGCTCCAGCCAGCAGATACAAAAAAAATGTTGAGGTGGAGGGGTATTATCAGTAGCACTCCTGAACATGTTCTTTCATATCATTAAAGGAAACTTTAATTTTGAAGAGAGAAGCAAGCCAACACCCTGGGTTGCTGCCTTATGTTGGTCATGCATTTTTAGATAATGATTATATTCGACTTTGGTCGTCTAAAGGTGGCCATATACGTAATATCAGCCAATCATGGCCAATAATATTGCACTGACTTAATTTTGGGCCAGTACAATTTCGAAAACAGTCCGATTTTGTGAATGGCCAGCATTATTCATGTTGTTTTTTTATTGTAACAGGACTGAGGAGTTGACACCTCTGAGCCCCAGAAATACTGCCTCTCTCCTTTGCCTCTAACACTTGGTAGAGCTGCTGCATGAGCTAAATAACCATCACTGCAGCTAGATCTATGCACATTTTTGGAGGAGCATATCTGTTAATACAAGATAATAATCGCATGTGTCTATGCTTTGCCTCGGGCATCGTTTGCCAATTCGACTTGGCGGATCAGCTAATGATACCCGAGGGAGCATATACATGTGCAACTATTGGCCAAAATGGCCATTCGTCGCACAGGTTCATGCACGCTGGATCGGACATGTGCAGTTTTTTTTACAATAGCTTTAACCTGTATTATTTCTTTAAAAAAAAAAAAAAGAAGTATGCTATTATAACCGCTAGAGTGCCATTTATCCAGGTCCTGTGAAATTTTTAGGCATTGATCGGGCTCTTCTTAGTGTTTTATCTCAAGCATAAACATTGATCCATACATACTGCAGAATCTCAATACTGTGTCCTTTGTTTTCCTGCAGTGCTCAATGTCACTCTGCAGATACCATACAGAGGACTTTCTTTGTGCAGAAACTATTGCAATTAATTGTACCATTCTCTGTACTGTCCTTGTCTGCCCTAGTTACAAGTTTTCCAGTTTTTTTTTTTTTTGCATTTTCTCATTTCTGAAAAGGGGCTATGGCAGACCCTATTTGTGCCACTGCCCTATGTATTCACAGTTGTATTTGACTTCTGACTGTTTCTTTTCACAACATTCAATTTGCTAAATGTATAGAAAATACATTATATAGCATATATATAGATATATATATATATATATATATATATATATATATATATATATAGCACAAATATATATTCACAAAACTACAGCAGCACTAAAAAATTAAACGTCCATTTTATTATTCACAGATGTAAAATCATCACTGCATGGTGCTCAAACTCAACATTTTCGGGAGGCATTCCCTTTGTTAAAGTATAACTGTATTGCCTCAATGCATTTTTTTTTTAAATTGCTTTCAAAAGAGTAAAGGTATGCAGCCCTCCCCATACATTTTTTCTTGATTTCGTGCCTCTCTCTGCATTTAATTAACCATGCTGTGAAGGGGGCGTAAAGATTGTCTGCCTTTAACTGTCACTCAAAGCTAGCATGCAGAAAACACTCCTCTACCCATCCTTGAGCAGCTTGATTATGTAGGCTGTATCCTAGCAACCAAACATTTCAAGTTTGACTGGCAGAAGAGGAGGGGAGAGGTTGTAACGGACATTCCCACCAGCCAATAACAAATGTTATGTTAATCATGGCCCTGGGCCATCTAAGAGGCGGGGTTTTAGCACTTAGATTTGCTGTGTGTTATCTAAGGTAGAGCAACATGGCTGTAAATGTGAGTAAGCGATTTCAGCTGCTGGCAGTGTGCACATGTAATGGGGGTGATGTTTTTTTGTTTTTTTTATTGTTGTCCTTTAAGCTCCACCATCAGTGGAAACATTCATGTGATAATTATTTCTTAGTTTCACTTAATTAACTTCAGACAGAAAATTGTTACAAAAAATACACACCCTTGAAAACTGAGAACCAACTATTCAGAGGGTAAGGAATAGAGTAATGCAGAGGGAGACGAATACTACTCCCCAGGTTACTGAGATTGCTAAATCATCCAGAATAACATATGTGACAGGTTTTGATCCTTGGAGTCAACAGGTTGTTAAAATTGTACAACAGCATTGGCCGATATTAAAACAGATATGCCCTGAAATTAGGGAATTTCAGTCCCCACCCCTAGTCTCCTATAGACGTGGAAAAACAATTGGTACAGTCCCATGTGCATTAAAGGCAATGTATTTGTTCATCCACAAACAGGACAGACGTTTAATATCTGTGGATATCATACCTGCGACTCATGCTTTCATATTTATGCACTCATCTGCACCCTTTGACTTATTTATGTTGGGGAAACAACACTGGAGCTGCGATTAACCCAACATAAATCATCCATCCAGTTAAAGCACACTACACTACCTGTTCCCAAATGGGGCATGGAGCAGGCCAGTTTCGATTCACGACACTGGAGCAGATTAAATCTGATCCCAAAAAAGGGGGTGACAGGCAACAATGATTAAAGGGGAACTGTGGTCTCCAAACAAGTTAAATTTACATGAAAGGCCAGTTTCCAACCTTTAAAACGAGCCATCAACCACCTCTCTACCTGCTCCACAGCCCAAGGTTAAAGAAAAGAAATTACTGACCAGAAAGTTAATGGGTGGGAGGCTGACATAGGATATTCCTAAGACTGCTCCTCCACCTCACTGCCGGCGAGCACAGCCTCAGACTCCCTCAGTGTGTGAGGGAGACAGGAAGTCCCTCCCCTCCCTGCTGTGTGAAGGACCTGCAGAGAAGGTAAGGGAATCTACAGCCCTTCTCTCTCACTATGTGAAAACAGCCTTTTCAGGCAGAGTTCTCACTCTGCCGGAAAAGGCTGTTTTCACACAGTTTTCTGTAGGGGGGGGTCTGAGTGGACCACAGCACCCGTGAGTGGGCCGGGCTAAGACACCCATGAGTGGGCGGGGCCACATGGGGCTGTAAGGGAAGGGTCCATAGGGTCCATGAGTGGGAGGGGCCAGGGGGGGGCTTGCAAGAGGAGGGGGGCTGTAAGGGGAGGAGGAGACACAGGGCAGATTGACTGTCATCCACTGACATGGTTTTGAAGCAGGAAGTGCAGGGGACCTGGTGATGCTGCTGCCATATTACACACAAAAATGTAAATATCTTCAAAGCGATGCAAAATAAACAATGACAATAAATTGCAAAAATTCTCAGGAGAGCAATTCCTATCAATTTACCTTAAGTCATTTTTGGACCACAGTTCCTCTTTAAAACAGAGGGAAGTATGGCCTTTAACCTAAAGGGTTAAAGGGCATGCCCACCCCCAAAACTACATTTTAACCCACTACTGGCCCACGGTGTAGTGTTGTAAAATCCTTACCTTGCATCCCTGCTCCAAATGGCTGCCCTGCAATGGCTCTTCGAAGTCCCAAAAAACGTAGAGCAGAAGCCTGCCTGTGTCCCAAATAGCGTCTTGCCTCCTGTCTCTCCTCCAGGAAAAAAATGACATGCACAGTGCAATCCTCTCCCTCCCCCTATCTCCAAACCCCTTTTCTGTAGTGTAGGGCTCCCTCACCCACCCCCAACCGCCAGTTATTTGCAGAAATACTTAACCGATCTATACTTACACTGCCTGTTTCAGGCGTTCTGTACAGCCAGAAGCCGTGTCCGTGATTGGGCTGCCTCTCAGCCAATCACGGACGTGGCTGCCGGTCTGGCCCCCTGCTTGCAGTTTCATGCAAGAAGAGGGCCGTGTCAGATCGCCAGGAGAAACAAGCAGTGTAAGTATAGATCGGCTAAGTTTTTCTGCAAATAACTAAGGTGAGTGGACATTGTCTTATTTCCCCAATACACCACGGGGTGGCACTGTGGTTCTCTGTTTCCAAGGGTGTGTATTTTCCTGTCTGAAGTTACTAAAGTGAAACAATAATCATCACATAATTGTTTACTCTGATGGTGGAGCTTGACAAAGAAAATGCCTCCCGAAACGTTGCGTTTGAACACCATTATTTTATATCTGTGACTAATAAAATGGACGTTTTAATTTTTAGTTCTGCTGGGGGGGGGGGGGGACTGGAACATTTTGGCCTGGGGGGCTTATACAACCAAAAAGGCCCCTTCACGGTAGATCGCAACCCACTTTGTTTAAGTTACGCCCATTTTTAGGACTGTTTTTTTTTTTTTTTTTTTTTTTACTGTTTACATTTTCCCAAGTGTTTGATGTGGTTAAGATTAGCGTAACATACTAATAAACAAGAGGGTTGACTTAACAAAGACTAATGAAGTGAAAGGTTGATTAATATTGGCTAATGAACTAGAGAGCTGAAAAAAATGGCTAATGAACTGGAGGGCTTACAACACTGGCTAATGAACTGGAGGGCTGACAACACTGGCTAATGAACTGGAGGGCTGACAACACTGGCTAATGAACTGGAGGGCTGACAACACTGGCTAATGAGGTGGAGGGCTGACAGCACTGGCTAATGAACGTGACATCTGACAATACTGGCTAATTAACTGGAGGGCCAGCAATACTGACCAATGAACTGGAGGCCTGACAATACTGGGTATTGCGCTTGAGGTCTGAGACTGCTAATGAACTGGAGGGCTGACAATATGGCTAATGAACTGGAGGTCTGACGATACTGGGGATTGCACTGGAGGGCTGACACTGCAAATGAACTAGAAAGTGCCCCGATAGTTACTTACCTTTTTTACCCTGCTGCACAATCCCGGCCCTCTGTTTGCACTAACTGCAAGCAGGGGGTGGGTCCGGCAGCCGCGTCCCTGATTGGCTGAGAGGCAGCCAATCACGGACGCGGCTGCCGGCAGTTCAGAATGCCGGGGGAAAGAGGTACGGTAAGTAACTATCGGGGGAGTCTCTGGAAAATTTAATAATGCGGTTGGGGCTGGGGGAAGGCAACCTACTAATGGGCAAATGGTTTTAATAGTAGGGGGAGGGCTTGCAAAATGGGAGGGAGAGAGAGGCCTGCTGTGCGCAGGACAAAATTCTCCCGGAGGAGAGACAGGAGGCAGAGTCCTATATGGACTCTGCTATCCTCCTGGTGGCCAGTTTTTCAGACTTTGGGGGGGAATCCAGGAGAACCATTTGGAGCTGGGATTTTATTACACTACAGAGTGGGGCCAGTAGTGGGGGGATTATAGTTTTGGGGGTGGACATACCCTTTAAAACGCTGATCAACACACTGCAGCATGCCATGATGTAATGTACTTCTAGTACTCACTTTCTCTCAGTTTTCAGAGAAAACTGAGAGAAAGTCTTTTCTGTCACTGAAGTGAACAACGTGCCAGTATGGGACTGAGTAATGCCAGACAGGGTCTTGTACGCATCACCTATGCGGTGACATCACAGAGTGCGATAACACTTAGCGGTGTTCTTGTGCGGTCACGCTCTGTGAAGTCACATCTATGAGCCGGACGAAATGCAGAAGTGCGCTGTAGAACCCTGACCGTCCCGAATTTTGCCACGGCAACCAGTCTGCCCCTGTATGCATTTGTTGGTATACAGCTTTGCACCAAGGAAAAGCCATATATAGAAGATTTGGCGCTGCGGCCCTTTTGTGATAATAGATATATATATATATATATATTATATAATATATATATATATATATATATATATATATATATATAATATATTATATATATATATTAATATATATATTTAAAGAGAAAGTCTTTGCACTCCCCCACTGTATTCCAGCTGCCCCGGTGCTGCGAAGGGTTACTTAAAATGAAGGGTTACTTAAACGTACATATATTTATTTATTTATCTCCCTTATATTATATAAATATATTTATATCTCCATAGGAGATTGCATTGAGTTTTTATGCGGTGGGGGGTATAGGATATTAAACATAGGAAAGGTGTATATGTATGTGTGTACTATCTCACTGTTACCTTTTAAATGACCATCCGTAAATGTATATAAAGTATAGCACTGACTTATATTAGGTGCAACACAAAATATATAAACTTACTTACAGAGCTGAGATCCCTATTTTGAAATGGAATGGTCAAATGGCAGCTTAAACCACCACACCCCTGTGTCTGCTCCATGTGAAAGGAAGTATAATCCAGAAAAAAGTTTGTCTGCTACACAGGATGTGATGTGTATTGTAATGGACAATATACTAAAGCTTATATACCATCAGCCTGCAGGTGGTGTCAGTGAGTAATAAAATACATCCCTGCTCTCTGTAGGAGGAGAGAAAGTGAAAGTGGATTGTGGTGTGTGCTTTGGAGTGATATTGACTGCAACACAAGACCCTGTGTATAAGATCCTGTTACCACCTGTTGGGAGGACAGATCATTGGACAGACAATTTACCTTATTGGATACAAACTCTGAGGCAACAAATAAGTGTGTACCAACTTACAAGGACACACAATATACAGGCCTGGTCAATATTCAAAGTGGTGCACCATAGACAGGGACACCCCTGATTACTGCACATGTTATGTGGGAACCTGTTTATGTGCACTGTCTGCTTTGTGCCAGACCACCAGAGTAACCCACTGTGTGCCATTCTACCCATAATCCTTCCATAAAGCAGTAATCTGGTACAAATTGGTGGCAGCGGTGCGGGTAATACCATTTAGTCTCCCTGTTTTCTTTGTATATTTGTTCTCTGTATTAAGCTATGGAGGCTGCTACTGATCGTATTGATTTAAATCCTCCTGTCCTTGTACCTGCAGATGAAATTCCCCAATTAGACTCAGTAGCTCTACCAGGCCCAATTGCCCAACCTATTTTTAAACCTGATCCATTTGATTGGGTAACTAAGGAGTGGACTGATTGGCTAGAACAATTTGAATTGGCAGTCACTATTAATGGTTGGGATAAAAGTGCTCGCTTGCAAGTCCTTAGCCTTTTGCTTAATGGTAAAGCCAGGCAGGTATACCAAGGATTTATTGTAATCCTGAAATAAAAAGCAGTTATCAGTTATTAAAAATTGCTCTGAAGGGGGGCGGAGTTAAGATGGATGACTGAGCGGTCGCAATACCTCATAGCTCCCGGCTGCAATCCTCATCCAAGGCTAATCCTAGCACCAGAACCATTCACAAATGGATACAACAAACCCCAGAGTTGCCCGCAATGACAGGGGGGGAAAATAAGAAAGAAGTCGCGGCCGCCGAGAAGCTAGAGCGCTTTGCTAAGATCGCAGACCAAAATGCACCACGCGGCCAGGCCGCCATGGTGACTGACACTGCACCTACAAGACCTGCAGAGGAGATGCTGGAAAGCCCATCTAAAGAAACCGGACCCCGATCCACGGAACCTACTCTTACCCAGCTGAAGACAGAGGTGCTCCTGGCAACTGGAGAGACCAAAACCTCATTAACAATGCTGCTGGAGGAGGTAAGAGTTGATATGGGCCTAATGAGGCAAGACTTACAGAAACTAAGGCAGAGGGTGGGGGGAACCGAAAACAGGATAACCCAGGTAGAAGATACCCTAACACCCACGCCAAACGAAATAGACCAACTCAAACAGCAACTGGCGACCTGTATTGCCAAAAATGACGATCTAGAAAATAGAGCCAGGAGGCAAAATCTTAGGTTCCTGGGAAACCTAAGATTTCCTGGGAAATCTCCCAGAGACCTTAATAGAAACCTGGCTTAAGGCAAAATTTCCAGATGGAGAATTATCCACATCCCTGGTAGTAGAAAGGGCCCACAGGATACCAGCAGGCCTACCCCCCCCCCCCCCCCCGCCACACCCCCTAAACGTCAAACATTTTGTCTGCTAAATTCTAGAGATAGAGATACAATACTGCGTCTGGCCCGCACCACACAAGATTTAAAATACGAAAATAATGCCATTTTCATATTTCCAGATTTTTCATTGGAATTACAAAAAAACCACGCCTTCTTTCTAGCTATAAAACGCAGGCTTCGTGCTGCTGCCTTACCGTACTCCATGGCATATCCTGCACGTTTGAGGGTTATAAGGGATGGGAAGACTCACTTCTTTGATACCCCAGCTGAAGCCGCTAATTGGATGGATGCACATGGTATCCTTCAATGAAAATAGACCTCCCAGTGGAACTACAAAATGAGCCACCCTTTTAACCATAAAAAGCAGAATCCAAGCTGCCGTTCTACCGTATTTCATGGTCTACCCCGCAAAAGTAAGCTCATCTATCTGATATCGCAGCTGAGGCTGCTAACCAGATGGAAATACATGGTATCCCCCAATGAAAATACACTACCTGGGAATCCCTAGCACACGAACTACCGATACTTTTCAAACAATGCTTAAAATGAAGGGACTGCAGACTATTTAATATTACCTCATTTTGAACTTTTTGGACAAAATTGTATATCTCTACCCTGGACAGATATCCAACCGGTGATGGTTCGGACAATATAGCAGACGGGGGGCTTCCCCCCACATTTACAGGGAATTACAGGTCGTATGTATAATTCCCAAACTTTATTGTTGTTTAATATAAAAGTTTCAAGTTTAATTTTGTTTATGGTTTTGCTGAATATGTTTACTAAACTGCAAGTGTATTTGCATCTATATATGCTATCAATTGACAATAATCTGAATAGTATGAAAGGTCACTACCAGGTAAAACCTCATCGTATACAATATACCCCCCTAAAATATAATGTATAATTTATCTCTAATATCTTGGAATGTAAGAGGAATGGGCGACCCCACGAAACGGATCGCAATATTCTCCCTACTTAATAAATACAAACCAGATATCATATGTTTACAGGAGACCCACTGCACTCCTGATACGGTACGCATACTCCATAAACCATGGGTTGGATGGGTATGTCATAGTCACCATACGAGTTTCTCTAGGGGAACTAGCATAAGGAAAACCTTATGCTATAAAATCATTCAAACCCAAAAAGATACCGAGGGTAGATTTGTATGTGTTGCACTCGCTATAGATCATAACTTATGTTATTATCAATGTTTACAATCCCCCATCTATGGGGACCCCTCTCTTTAAAAAAAAATCTACCGTTTTTAAGTGACTTCCCTACAGCTATATTGATATGTGCTGGCGACTTTTAATATGATTATGCCCTCTCAAGACTGATTTCAATACACCCCCCCCCACCCCAGGCATCACTAAACTGTTTCAACTTATCCTGGAACTGAACTGGGTGGACACGTGGCGCAGTTGCCACCCTCAGATTAATGAATATACCTGCCAGTCTACCACGTATCACTCCCTATCACGTATAGACCTTATTTTTACTAACCGCAAGGGAATGACGTTACTTGAAGATATCTGCCATTTACCTAGACAAATATCTGACCACTCCCCGATACAACTGAAATTAAACAACCCAAACACGATCAGAAATAGATGTAGCTGGAAATTCCACACCCTCTGGCTGAACAAATCAATATATATTTCAGTATAGACCAATCATCAGTAGAAGTAACAACACAATGGGATGCCTTTAAAGCATATCTTAGAGGGTGCCTACAATCCACCATCTCATATATAAAATCACAGTCTAGAACAAAAGAACAGCTCATGGTACAATCACGACAAGCAGAACAGATCTATATTAGGGACCCTACCGAAGAGAAAAAACATAACTGGCTATTAGCCACTAAACGCCTTAATCCGTACACACAGGAAAAAGCATTGAAGAAACGTTTCTTTTCTTTTTTTTGATTGCCCTTTTTTTTGAACAGGGCAATCAGTCGGCCAAACTATTAGCCTTTATGGCAAAAACCAGAGCTGACTCAAAAATTATACTAGAAATTAATAGCCCTGATGGCACCACCCTAACACAAACAACCAATATAGCTGATAGCTTCACTAACTACTATGAAGACCTATACTTATCACAAGCAGAATAGAAACATATCTAAATTATATAACTCTACCCAGACTAGACACAACCCAAAGTACTCCGCTGGGCAACCCGATTACAGAAACCGAAGTAAGAGAATCTATAACTGATCTAGCTAAAGGCAAGGCACCGGGCCCGGATGGTCTCCCATTAGAAATTTGTTAAATATATATACCTACTAGTCCCCAAACTCACTGAATTATACAACACAACGTGGTTAAAAGGTAAACTCCCTAACTCAATGTATTTAGCTACCATCCTAGTCCTTTTGAAAACTGGAAAAGACCCACTAGAACATTCCTCATATCGTCCAATATCGCTATTAAACTGCGATTACAAAATTCTAGCAAAGATTTTAGGGAATCGACTCCAAAAGGTTATATTGACACTAGTGGCCGATGATCAAACCGGTTTCATGCCCGGTAAATCGACCACAACCAATATCAGAAAAACCATCATCCAAACTCAACTTAGTCATGATAATACGGGCCCTAGAATCATGTTATCCCTGGTTGTCAAACGTGCTTCCCTTGAATGGGAATTTATGTGGGCAACGCTGAATAAATATGGCCTGGGACAAAATTTTATAAAATGTCCGATTGTTATATGACCAATCTGAAGCTCAAGTAGCAATTAACAATATAATTTCACCTAGCTTTAAAATATACAGAGGTAGAAGACAAGGGTGTCCTCTTTCACCATACTTGTTCGCCCTAACGATAAATAAGATCTAATAGCTGTGTCAAAGGCCTCAAACTTGGAAACCACGAGGTTGTGATAAGTCTATACGCTGATGATATGATTTTGTATCTGGACGCTAATGATGTATCTATTCTGTATTTTGTCTTATCAGGCAGCTTGGGCCATACTCCGGTCTTTATGTTAATTGGGACAAATCTGTCCTTTGCCCACTAGATGACTTCCCATTAACTAATATGTCCATTCCCAGTAATTTAATTATTAGTCATACATTTAAATATTTCGGTATATATATTACCAAATCACTGGATGAGTTCTATGCATTGAATATCGAACCGTTATTACCTTATGTAAAAAGTAAACTAAATATATGGAAGTCACTACCACTAAATGTAATGGGCAGAATTAATCTTATTAAGATCTTCCTATTGCCCAAGCTGCTATATACTGTAACACACTCGATGGTATATATCCCTATGGTATTCTTTGATTAAGATACACAGTATGTTTACCACTTCTATATGGGGACCGAGTAGACCCAGAGTTAAATTAGCTAAACTACAGGCACCAAAAGATATGGCAGGGTTGGCACTACCGAATATAAGATTATACTATCTTGCAGGCCAAGTGAAGTATATCAGGAACTGGGTGCAACCTGGGCAGCCCCTAACACCTTCAGAATATATGCTAAATCTGTATCTATCAGGCGATTTATCAGGCGATTTACTGGCATATTTGCACTCGCCGACTAACCACGCTTATGGTTCTGTGACTGCTATCCACACACAGGCAGCTAAAATATGGAGGGAGGTATCCAAAATGTTGGGCCACATGGACATATATAAAGAAATGCCAATGTGGCATAATAAAAATTTCCCTCATCTCAATAGATTCCATGCCGCTAAATACTGGCAAGACAGAGGTATAACACGAATTTCACATGTATACCACAATAATGAAATTCGCTTGTTTAGCGATTTGCAAACAAGCCACAATATCCCAGGAAACAAGTTATTCCAATACCTACAGCTGAAACACTGTCTACAGGCTGAGATTGCATGCCAAATCATAAACATTAACCCACACGCTATTATTGATGTATTAGGCTCCCCAGTGTCTAAACATTTAATATCCAGACTATATAATATACTGCTGAGAGCTAGAACTGGGGAGCTACTACGAGAAACAGTTGCAAAATGGACACGATATATACCTAATCTAGATGGAGAATATGAGCAAGATATTGTACACTCACACACGACAGTTTCAACAACCGCTAACAACAAATTAATCCAGTTTTACATTATACACCAGGCATACCTGACTCCATATAAACTACGACATATTCGCAGAGTAACTACATCTAGATGCCCCAAATGTAACACCCAAGAAGCCGATTTTTTGCACTTGATCTGGGAATGTACAACAATTCAACTATTCTGGAGAAGTATAAATACATTTTTAACCAATATAATACAAACAACAGTACCACTAGAACCCGCAGTGTGTCTCTGTGGCCTACTCCCAGAAAACAGAGAAACTAGACACCAAACCACTCTACAGGAAATGTATCACACTTAAATGGATGGCACCCAGTTCCGCCGATTTGAAAATGTGAATTGCCTTGGCAAACAGAGATATTCCATACTATAAGTTGATATACATAGGGGTTGCCCGGGAAAATTTAACAAGGTATGGGGACCTTGGCGAAATAGCGACACCACTATTGAATGAAGGTTAATATATTATAGGATAACTGACTGCAAATACCAATTGTAATAAGTAAGAGTGATAAAACAGACAAAACCACAGTTTGTTTATAGTTAAATTTATTTTATTAAAATATACACTGAAAATGTTTATAACACATAATTTTTATAAAGTATGTGCAAAATACCCACAGAAATATATATATGTTGAAATCATTGCGAAAGTACTATATAGCTATTATGGCACTGTAACAACTGTTGGATACTGTAATGCTGTGGAAATAAATAAAACGTGTTTAAAAAAAAAATTTGCTCAGAAGCAACTTTTTTTCAATTAGATCTGTATATAACAGTATATTAAGGCTAAATCCATTTATTTAGGTAAACTGGGAATGAGAAATGTTTGTTTATACATTAGATTATTAGGGCAATGCTATTACAATAACATGATGCTGTGAGGTACCTTCTGTTCTAATATATGAGGTATTATATGAAGTATTAACCTAGCATGTTTAGTTTCAACCACACACTGTAGCAGAATTGCCTGGGTCTACTCTCAGACCTGCAATATTATCCTATTTGATTTAGCTGGTGACTGTCTGAGTAACAGTTTAAAATATACCTGTTTAAAGATTCTATATCCACACATAGCAAAACATACACATACATCATTCCATTGTGCACCAACGGGCACAATTTTGCAAGTGTGTATATATATATATGTGTGTGTGTATGTGTGTATATATATATGTGTGTATATATATATATATATATATATATATCCCTCATATAAATAAATGTATAATTTCATGGGGAATACATTGGGTTTTTCGGAGGTACTGTGTTGGTGGGGGTGGGTAAAAGTAATATACATAGGGACAGTGTTTATGTGTTGTTTGAGCACTAAATAAATAGTTATATCAATATTAACAAATATGTAGTAATGACATTAAAGTATATAGAAATGTAAACAAGACAAAATCTATAAATAAAATTACTTACACAGACCCCACTCCTGTTTTGTAACGGTATCTTCAAAATGGACTGTTAAGCCACACCCCTGGAAGCTTACAAAGGAACATATTTCTCACTTCCCTTTTAGTGTATCTGTTGTATTCAATTAGATCAACTGGACTTGAAATGTAGTTCTTGAATTTCAAGAACTACATTTCAAGTCCAGTTGATCTAATTGAATACAACAGATATACCATGACCTGGATGAATAAGAACCTTCACAAGCATATTCCCTTTTAGTGTTGTATCCAATGGTGTGCTTAATATTAGATTGACAGCAGTGTTAGCCAATCAAAACATTTTCTGAGTGTTAGTAGGAAGTTGCAAGACTTATGTCACTTCCTTTGTAAAACATGTGACAGTCTTAGTAAAAACATTCTTCTTACTCTCGCATAACTCCACCCCTCCCCATCTCAATCAAAAAGGAGAGCTGCTGTATGCTGGACAGGGAGGGATATCTATAGATCAGGGATAGGCAACCAGTAGATCTCCAGATGTTTGGAAACTACAATTCCCAGAATTCCCTAACTACAGAGTGCTTGTAGAGGAATGCTGGGAGTTATAGTTTTAATTCCTTTACTACAGAATGCTTGTAGAGGGATGCTGGGACTTGCAGTTTTCAAACATCTGGAAATCTACTGGTTGCTTATCCCTTCTATGTATAATAGGGGGACTGAAAGGAAAACGTATATATGCCCATTTCTCTGAGACAATGAAGTGAGATTGTTAATGGTTTATTACGTTATTTAAGCAATAGACCCCATAGAAGACATGAACCTGTGTCCTGAACTGTTATAATGTAATAAGATTGAAACATGACAGGGTAGTCTGGGTTCTTTATAGGACCTCACATTTACCAATAGTGATCCCTCTCTAACACATTTACCAATAGTGATCCCTCTGTAACAAAATCCCTGGTGACAGCTGTGAGTTAATGGAGAGGGTGAGTATTGAAAGACAGATTGATAACTTTAATTATAGAATGAGTCAATGGATCTCCTATAGATCTATTATTGGTTGGAAATTTAAGGGGAAGATTGATTCAAGCTCTGCACAACAGTTGTATTTCACGGTGGTGTTTCTACTGAACTATAACACTCTATACAATGTTACAATAAATAGATCAAAATATTCATTTAGGGGATGTGACACTAATAGAACCAAGATTTCATAGGATTTCTTTTATTTTTAACATCTTGCCTTTATTTTTTTGTACAAATCCCTAAATTTTATAGTAGTGTGTATAAAGATTTTATTTTCTGTATCCACATATAGCTAAACATACACCCACATATTTCCCACTGTGCACCAACACGCACACATTTTCTAGTGTATGTATGTGTATATATATGATGCAAAAAAATGCAGCAGCACCACGAACGTCAGGACAACCCTGGGTGTGAATCTCTGGGGCACTCCAGCAGGTACCCCTTGCATAGATAATGTTGAAATCAGAGTCGCACACCGAACAATATTGCAGTGATGAGGCTTTATATCATATAAACATAACGTCTGCCCACACACCAGCGACGTTTCGAGAGACACAGCTCTCTTTCTCAAGATATGGGCAGTACAGATCAAACAATTGTTCATCAACATTTTATACCCCATCCCTCAGGAAGTGACATCACACCAAAGAGAGACATACCATATAATTACAGCAATGGTACGGTCATTAGAACGGTGGCCTCAAAGGGTCAAGTGTATTACAATATACATAATAATTAATAAAAATAGAAACAGATTTTTTACAAAAACAAAAATAAATCATAGTCCCTATTCAAGCCCCCAGGGGCCAATGTCTGAAGCTTATTTACCCACCACACCTCTTTTTTCTTAAGTCTCAGTTCCCTGTCACCTTGTCCCATAGCCGGTATTACCTCCAATAGCATAAATTTCAGGTCATCAGCCGAATGACCCAAATCTACAAAGTGGCGGGGAACTGGCAGAGAAATATATGATTAATTGAAGATTTGTGCGGAGAGATTCTGGCTTTTATTTTCTGTGTGGTCTCTCCTATATAAAGGAGATGGCATGGACACCACAAAACATAAATTGCAAATCTAGAATTACAGGTGAAAGATCCCCTCAAATGGAATTGTACACCAGTTTTTGGATGAGTAAAATCTGTATCCACATATAGCTAAACATACACCCACATATTTCCCACTGTGGCACCAACATGCCACATTTCTATTGTATGTATGTATATATATATATATATATATATATATATTATATATATATATATATATATATATTAATAGCAATAAGGAATATGGAGCACTCCTCGGACTTCTGTAAATCTTCATTGGAATAAAGCCGCAGGTCTGCTGAACCTACGCATTTCAGCCCATAAGCAAAGGGCCGTCTGAAACGCTAGGTTCAGCAGACCTGCGGCTTTATTCCAATAAAGATTTTCGGAAGTCCAAGGAGTGCTCCGTATTCCTTATTGCTATATTTACTCTTCAGGGCAGGGATCTCATTCCTAATGTGTCAAGGCTTGTTGCACTTATATCAATTTATACATAATTTTATATAGATATGCTTTCTTAACCGATGTATGAAATTGTATTTAATTTAATTTTCATTAATTTTCATCGGTATTCAGCTCACAAGTCTATTAATTTCCTCCAGCACTTTTATTTATCATTTGACAGCAGCTAGAACAAATGGCTTGTGTCTCCCAATAACTGATTAATAATGGTTTTGTTGGGGGAAAGGTGAATCATGTTTTTAATGGAAGGATAGGCAGAAGCCCCTTAAGATTTTTATTCTCTAGCTTTTGTAGGAGACCACACGTGTCCGAGTATACTGCCAAGGTAGGGCAATTGATGAGGTGTGCAGGAATGATTTTATATTAAAGGGTAGAACATGCCACATTTAAGCAACTTGTCTCTGCTGACTTACCACAGGTAATACAGTTTAACTTCTATTTTAAATCATAATAAATTATACTGCTAAATATTGATGTAAATGGTGCCAATATTGGTGCTTTATAATGTGCTGCTTTTGATGTCTTCAGCTGCCAAGAAAAATGTGTGGCTGGAAAAAGAAGAAAAGGCAAAACAGCTTCGGGAAAAGCAGTTGCAAGACCGACGGAAAAAGCTGGAGGAGCAAAGGTTGAAAGCAGAAAGAAAAAGGGTATTGCTTGAGGAGCGACAGAGATTAAAACATGAGAAGAACAAGGTAAACATGACCTGATAGTATTTACAAGTGTTAACTTCAATATATGCTACAATAAAAATATGTATGTATATAGTTATAAATAAAAATAAAGTCACAGTGACTGCACTCCACTTAACACACCTTCAATGCCTCGGTGCTACTTCATGCATATCTATTATCCAGTCCAGAAAAGAGCACCCGGGAGGACTTAATACAAACTCATCAACAGTTTATTGTGCCTCAATGTTCTTATATATAAGTGTGATATTTTATAATGGAAGCTGCAGTTGTATATATCATTATAAAAATCACTCGGCTATGTCACTAAGTGGCTCATTTCTTATATGTCATTCCAGTGTTCATGCCTGAAAAATGACTGTGTTTTTTGCAGTGTTTAATGGAACCAGCTAGAGCTGCTTTCTGTCACTTCTTCATAAGCTTGTGAAGGTTCTCATTCATCCAGGTCATGGCATATCTGTTGTATTCAATTAGATCAACTGGACCACCTCCTGGTTCAAGAGAGGTGTCAAGGAGGCCATTTATGTGAAAATAAAGAAACCAAGCCTAAATAGAGGTGGGGGGTTCACAACTATCTGCCATGTACAATGCTGTTTTGACACCTTACTCTGGGCGATCCTATAACACCTCTTAGCCACTATGCAATCACGCCCTTAACACCTGGCTGTGATATGCTAATTGGGATTTTCCAGGGTACATAATTGCCACAGATTCTTGTACAAGTCATTCTGAATTGAGAAAGCCAGTCGGATGGCTAGTGAAACGTCTTCAAGAACTAAACTTCAAGTCCAGTTGTTCTAATTGAATACAACAGATAATGTCACTTCATAACTAATGTCTCTCTCCTCCTCCACAAAGATTTTTTAACCGCATAGATGCTGGGCTGGATTGTTCCTTTCTACTGGGTTGGTTACAGAAGGTAGCTTGGGGGTTTAAATTAAGGTGAGAATAGGGACATGGCTAGAATTGGTCTCCAAACAAGTTAAGTTTAAATGAAAGGCCATTTTTCTACCTTTAAAACGAGCCATTAACCACCACGTGCTCCACAGCCCAAGATATACAGAAATGACTGATCAGAAAGTTAATGGGTCATTCCTGAGGCTTCTCCTGCACAGTGCCGCCGGCAAGCACAGCCTCAGACTCCCTCAGTGTGTGAGGGAGACAGGAAGTCCCTCCTCCTCTCTGCTGGGTGAAGTCCTGACAGAGAAGGTAAGGCAATCTACAGCCTACTGGCCACTGCACCCGCGAGTGGGTGGGGCCACATGTGGCTGTAAGATAATGGGCCATGGGGGGGCCTGCAACTGGAGGGACCATGGGGTCCATGAGTGGGAGGGACCAGGGGGGCTGCAAAGGGGAGGAGGAGACACAGGACAGATTGACTGACAGTTTCAGAGCAGGAAGCAGGAAGTGCAGAGGACCTGGTTATGCTGCTGCCATATCACACACAAAAATCTAAATATCTTCAAAGCTATGCAAAATACACAATGGAAATAAATTGCAAAAGTTTTCAGGGGAGCAATTCCTATCAATTTACCTAAAGTCATTTTTGGACCACAGTTCTCCTTTAAATGTGAATGGGGTGAAGGAATCCGATACATATGTATTCTAAGAAATAATGCGCCCCTTTACATAATAATATAAGGATATTCCGCCACCTCGGAGTTTCCTGCCCTGTATAAAAGCACTTGGCCTAAGGCATCATGCTTTTATATGGTCAGGGAACTCCTTGGTGGAATAATATCCTTATATTACACTGTAAGGGGCGCATTATCCCTTATCAGTCACAGTAACTGCACTCCACTAACAGACCATTGGTGCCTCGGTACTACTTTGTACACATCCACAATTTAATCTAGAAAAAAAAACACTCGGAAGGACTTGGTACAAATATATAAACGATTAAAGGGCATGTCCACCTCCAAATCTATAATCCCCCAGTAATGGCCCCATCATGTAGTGTAATAAAATCCTTACCTCACATCCCAGCTCCATATGGTTCTCCTGTAGTCCCTCCCCAAAAACTGCCCACCAGGAGGATAGCAGAGTCCATATAGGACTCTGCCTCCTGTCTCGCCTCCGGAAGAAGTTTAGCATGCGTACTGCAGCCCTTCTCCCTCTCCCTCCCGTTTTGTGATCCCTCACCCTATCATAAAAACCCTTGTCCATTTAATAGTATTTCTTCCCCCAGACCCAACCGCTAAAATTTTAAGAAAGTCCCCCAAATTCTACTTACCTTCCCTCTCTCCCCCGGCATTCTGAGAAGCGGACAGCCGCGTCCATGATTGGCTGCCTCTCAGCCAATCATAGACGCGGCTGCTGGTCCCGCCCCCTGCTTGCAGTGTCTTGCAAGCAGAAGGCCGGGCGTCGGAGGAGAGAGGAAAGGTAAGTAAAGATCTGGGCACTTTCTTAAAATTATTTTATAGTTGTTGGGGCTGGGGGAAGGCATTCTATTATAGGGCAAACGTTTATTTTAAGGGTGGATGAAGGCCCTGTGGGCGGAAATGAGTTGAAGCTCAATAAATCATTAATATAGTTGAACTAAGTCTTTCTGGATTTATGGTTGTGATTTTGCACTTATCATTCTCTGTAGATTTGATAGTTTTAATCTTATACTGTTTACACAATATATACAAAACATTACAGTACACCGCACTCCAGGGACAAAACATCCTCTTTATCGAGTCCACAATGTCACGGCCATATAATAATGAAAAACACAATGAATGACATCACGCATATCACATGATTTAGAACACTCTCGGATAACCCATCCCTTATTAACATATTCAATAAAGCAGCATAATCCACATTCTTAAAGGCAATGTCCATACAATGTATGCATAAAGAATGGAAACAGACAATAGAAGATCCCAAGGCAAGACCTAAAAATCCCCGAAACCTGATGTTCTAATTTTAAACTTTTACATTCTAGAATAGTTGCATTAATCAGAGTCATAAGAACATGTGGAGGCCATAGTCGTGGTTAAGTCTGTGTGGGTGCAGCGTCTTTAGAAGTCACAAGATTTTTCCCTTAAGGGGATACACCGTGTGCGAAATGAAATTTGTAGTGTATGTGTTGCTCTGCCCTTGCAATAAGCTTTACATTGGAGAGACCATCCAGCCTATTAAGAGCAGAATCTCACAACATAAATCCAGCATTAGACTGAAGAACTCTAAACTACCTGATCCCATACATTTAAAGAGGCCCACCATAGGGAATCAGACTTAAACGTGAGTGTGATAGGGAATTGATGCTTAGAAAATGGGAGGTCTGGTGGGTGCACAATCTAAAATCGTTGCACCCACACAAGTAAACAAGTATATGCTTAAAATCTATCACTATTGAACTCCTTTAATACAGTTAAGTCTAAAATAAATTATGAGAAATCCAATCTGGTCCGTCATCCGGAACCAGATAGGTAAAACAAAGGCAAGTATTTACACAGGTGTATCTTACATTGGTGAAGTAATGCATTATTTAAAGTAACTTTTCCTTAAAAAAAGGCTATAACATCATACTACATGTAAAACAGAAATAAAATTTTCTGCATCCAGTCTCATAAAAGTAAAGGTGGATAATGGCAGCTGGTCCAGATACATAAAAGGAGCAGTTAAAGCTTTTTTTATTTGTAGAATTTAAACACTATATAGCTATTGGCTTAAATATTTGTATGTGTGTTTGTAAGGAAATGGTAGAATTGCTTATTTTAAAAAAAAAAAAATGTTTCTGATTTAGAAGAGAAAATGTCTTCTTACCCTCCAGCCCAGGTTATGCTCTTAAGTGTTCTTTGGCTAGCTTTAAACTATAAGTTTAGCATATATTGCAAAGTAGGATGATACAGATATTTATCAGTATTATTTCACAGGAGCGCTATGAGACTGCAATCAATAGGAACAGTAAGAAGACATGGGCAGAGATCCGCCAGCAACGTTGGTCATGGGCAGGAGCACTTAATTCAAATTCTCCAGGGCATAAAGGAAGTATGTATTGATGGATTGTACAGAGCAACAGAGTAAAGGAGGTCTACTGGAGACCAGAATCCTGTTTTAATAATAAACGAATATTAAGGGATTTTTTTTGTGATATTCAGGAGACTCATTATGCATCCTTATAATAGTCACTCACGTATGTCACAGGGGATTACATCTTTATAATAGTCACTCACCTATGTCACAGAACATGCAACCATTGACAAAAAAAGCTGTAGAAAAAACAAAGTAATAAAAAGTCTACTAACAGCTGAAACAAACAAAAAAAGTAATAAATATGTATTTTAATATATTATAAAATATTCCTTACTGTGTGATATTGGTAAATTTGAGGTCATCAATGAAATCCATATCCTAAAAAACAAAACAAAAAAATCCCACAACACTCTACCTCCATTCTTGTGCTTTTATCTGGTCATGGAACTCCTTGGAGATTTCTCATATCCTTATATACAATGTTACACAGTAAGGGATATGTTATAATATACCTGTTGTGTGCCTTTTCTTATTTACCATTATCTCTGATATAATACATTTGCACTTTTACCCAAGCATTACTAAATATTAACAAGTGTATAACTTTGCATGGAACTAGCTTTGCTTACTAGCTGTCTGTAAAGTATTTAGTGCTGTAGCGGTAGATTAATAATAGATTCTAGCAGCCCCATACATCTCCATGTAGTTTGGAATTAAACCACAGTCGGAGAGTTGCAGATGCCTGATAAGTTGTGTTTAGCTTTCAGTTACCCTGGAAATTATTTATTTTTTACCTTGGAAGAAAAGACAGTTGATTTCCATTGATAAAAAGACCAATAACAAAAAGTAGGGAATGCGCAAAAGAGACAAACTAATGTTATATATCATTATCAAGGAGGTAGGTGAACTCCAAGGATTTTATAATTCATCAATTTATTAAACACAGTGCTCATGTTACATATTTTATTGTTTAAAGGGCATGTCCACCCCCAAAACTGAAATTTAAGCCCTTACCGTACATCTCTGCTCCAAATGGCTGCCCTGCTATGCCATTTCTAAGTCCAGAAAACAGCAGTTTAGGAGCTGTTAGTGACTCATCCTGTGCCTGTCTCTGCCTCAACCTCATCAAGGTTTGAGGCATGCGCAGGAGAGCCTCCCTCTCTCCCTCTCGTTTTGCTCTCCCCCTAGCTACAAACCCCTTGGTTATATTGTAGGTATCCCTCCCCCAGCCCCAACCGCCATAATAGAATTTTGAGAAAGTCCCCCGATCATTACCTACCTTCCCTCTCTCCTCCGGCATTCCGGGCAGCCGTGTCCATGATTGCCTGCCTCTCAGCCAATCAGGGACACGGCTGCCGGTCCGGCCCCCTGCTTGCAGTTCCATGCAAGCAGAAGGCCGGGCAGTGCAGCAGAGGAGAGAGGGAAGGTAAGTAATGATTGAGGGACTTTCTCAAAATTCTATTATGGCGGTTGGGACTGGGGGAGGGATACCTACAATGTATCAAAATTTACAAAAAGGGTGGACATGCCCTTTAAAGGAGAACTATAGTGCAGATATCAAATAGTACAAATTATACATCCCTGGGGTAGGAATTTAAAATTGGTAATTCCTACCTCCCAATATTGTTTCTGTGAGGAGCACCAGCAAAAAGAAAACTACATTTTCCAGGCTTACTTCTGGCTTAGAGCACTATCTATAAAACAGGATGGCCCTGGACACTAACCTGGCAGATGAAAACTTGTTGAAATGATATTGGAAGTGGGAAAATCAATTCTACTTCCCTACCCTGGGTATTCCTATCTTAAACTTACTTACATTCGACTTACAGTCGAATGTACAATTAAACATCAGAAATTCTATAGTTACTATTGATTTTGACTGTATCTCTTCCCATAATACAGTATTTATATTCTGTAACAACTGCAGTTAATTATTTACTGCAATTTACTGAAATTCACTGAAATTTAAAGAAATTATGTAAGTAAAGAACAGGTGGTTCTCCAACCAAACTTATACTATTTACAATCTTTAAATTCAATTACTTGTTTGTAGCTATGATCAGTCAATTTCTTCTTTTCTTCTTAGGACAACCTTGAACGTTTGTCTATAAGAAGAATAGAACTAGCAACAATATCCTATTGATTTTAGTAGTAGTATTTTTATATTTGTAAATAGACATTAGGCTTTGGTATCTGACAAATTCTAAAACCAAAAAAGCATAGCAAGAAACACCAAACTTTTAATTTAATGGTGCCATATAACATGTTTATTGTAAAACTGTCACTATTTTATTAGTAATAAACAGCACTGAAAATACTAATTATTGCCTGTTTTATTAATTGCCCTGTTGTGAAATCTGGGCTATGTACACCTGCCATCGTAATTTACAGCCTCCTACTTCATCGTAACCTTGCCCTATCCATGATCCAAATGGATATCGGCAGAGAGACCAAAGACTGTCAGTCTTTTTGTAAAAAAAAAGTAGTGCCAGTGGACAACTTAAAAAGACCTATTTTCAGTGCTGAATATTAGGTGTAAACTAACATTTGAGGCACAGAACATAGTGGTGTTTTCCCCTCTTCCTAATAAGGCCAATTCCTCTATCTCAGGTGCAAACAGATGTTCAGTGTCTGCAGTGAACCTTCCCAGACATGTTGACTCTATAATCAATAAACGTTTGTCTAAGTCATCTGCAACCCTCTGGAACTCCCCAAGTAGAAGTAAGTGCTCAAACCTAATATGTCCTTTATTTTCTGAACAGTGCTATTTGCCTTGCACCTTTCTGCTTTTAAATGCTAATTAACTCTCAAAACTTTCCAGGTCATTTTCTAGACTGAGACTTAAACTTGATTTTTAGGCAGTAGTCAAACCAGTCTCTTGTCTCTGCTCAGCATTTTTCTTTCTCCTAAGGATCCTACTTGTGTTGCAGCCTTAGTTTTTTAACTGCTTTACAATTTGGCAAGTGATTAATAAAGAAGCTGCAATCCAGTGGCTGTGTTCTGAGAATCCATGGGTGTGTGCATTGTTATATTCTTGTAAATCAATGTTTTGGTAAGGAAAAGTTGGTGTTGATATTTATAAATAGACAATACATGTTCTTTACCTTTAAAACAGCAGGTTCCTGTATAGTTTTTGTTTCTTAGGAATGTTGTTGGCTTCCCAACTATTTCCAGGAAGATAGTGGAGGAGGAAGTCTTGTTCTAAAACAGGGTGGGGAATGTATTCTGTTAACATACAAACTCTGCAGTGCTGACCCTGTTGTGCTCATAGTATGTACAATCCAAAGGATCAGGTTTAGACTACTAGAATATGGAAATAAATCTTACTTAGAAGTCTTCTTCTTGGAAAGCCTACCCATTCCTTTTGCACAGAAATAAAATGTTTACCAGTGAGAAGCCCTTAGAAAATAAACATCTCAACTCTCCTTGTCCTTTCTACATATCATGCTGGAAACATTAGTTGAAGAAGCCACTTGACAATTTTTATTTGCATTTGTTAGATTTTCAACTGAAAGTGTTTTATGCTGATGGCGGCAATATTTTAATATTGCCATTAAATAACTTTTATATATAAATATTTTGATCAGGACCAGATTTACCATTCGGCACTGTAGCCACGTGCCTGTGGTTGCAGGAGCAGCTGTCAAGCTGTCCACATTTTTGATCTCCACTATTGCCACTTTTATTTGCAGCACATCAAGTTTTAAAAGGATCTAACACCCCCCTGCTTTATGGTTTATATTTAAACCTCTTTGTGAAATTTACACTATACACGTTTCCAAGTATACAGGCAAATTCAGTAAGATTAGGAAAATGTGCACGGAAGGATGTTCATGACCAAATATTATAAAAGTGTGCCCGTTGGTGCATAGTGGAAAATATGTGTGTGTGTGTTTTGCTCTGTGTAGATACAGTGGATGTAAAATCTTTATACAGGGATATTTTTAACTGTTACTTGCAGTCATCAGCATCCAGGGAAACCTAATAGGATAAACCTGCAGGTCTAAGATTGGACCCAAGCAATCATGCCACAATGTGTGGTTCAAAGTAAACAGCATTTTGTGACCTGAGACCCTAAACATGATCCAGATTAACATGCTATGCTTATAATAATTAGTATTCACCACAGCAAGTTTCAGAATTACAGTTGCTATGGGGTTGGGAGCACAGGATACTGATAAGCTTTATAGGTTAAGGTGAGGGGTTGAAGGAGCTAAAAGCTTCCCACAGAGTATAAAATCAAACTAAAATATAAATAGAGCCTTCTTATAACAGAAGGTATCTCAGTCTCATGTGATTATAATAGCATTTTCCTAATAATCTACATATAAACACATATTCTTCCTCCCAGTTTAGAGAAATGGGTGGGTACATGTAAAGTATCTCATTTATAGCCTGTAGCTAATGCATGTGTCTAGATGCAATATGGCCTAATGTTATAGAGCAGGGGTGTTAAACTTGGGACCTTTCACATGTATGAAAACTAAAACTCCCAGCAATATCTGTTAGCAGTAAGTATCTTCTTTATGTCAATTGGCTAATGAGTGTATACAGATACAATACAGCCTAATGACATAGAGCATGGGTGTTGAACTTTTCACATGTTTGAAACCTGCAACTCCCAGCATTACCTGGCTGCACAGAATGCTGGAAAATTTAGTTTTCATACCTGGAATAAAGACATGCAAGTGATCCATCTGCACTTCCCTTAAATCCATAGCTATTACACTATTGCAATAGGGAAGGTTTATATAGGTCACTTTAGGCAGTAGGATTCATGAACCTTACCAAACTTGCCCTCCAGTCCAGGGGGACTAACTGGAATGACAATGTACAGTTCAAACTAAACAGCACCAGTGGGCAACCCGAGACCCTATACAGGATTCAGATTAACATGCTACATTCACGCTTATTAGTATTTACCACAGCAAGTACCAGATTTATAGTTGCTATGAGGTTAGGACTTGGGAGCACAGGATACGGATTAGCTTTATAGGTGAAGGTGAGGTGGGGTTAAGGGAGCTAAAAGCTCCCCTCAAAGTATAAAATGAAATGGAGCCTTCTTATAACAGAAGGTACCTCACAGTCTCATGTTATTATAATAACATTGTCATAATAATGTAACATATAAACACATATTTCTCTGTCCCAGCTACATGCAAAGTATCATCCTTTATACCCTTTCATACATACACATCACTGCTGTGAAGCATACAAAAAGATTTTTTTGATTGGCCTAGACTGCACATGTTTTACAAACCGCACATCATTGGATGTTATACTGAAATTACCACTTTCTTTCAGTATCCACGTGGAGACCCCTTAGCAGTCACAGGGGTGTGGTTTAACCTCCCATTTTCACTATCCCATATTAAAATAGGAATCTAAGCTATGAAAGTAAGTTTATAGATTTTGTATAAGTTGTATATTTTGTCTTTTACCTAATATAAGTCAGTGTTATTCTTTATATACATTTATTGATGGTCATTTAAAAAGTAAGATAATACACACATACATATACACCTTTTCAATATGTAATGTCTTATACCCCCACCTCATTGGTAGCTCTTGAAAACTCAATGCAATATTTTGTATGGGCGCATTGAAAGATCGCTCTGTATAAAGTATATACGCAATGATAGATCCAGTGCATTTGCAACAATTGATGAGCTTTACATATACTCATACATACATTTTACACAGATATACCATTACACACACACACTGTTAAACAAATACATACACACACACTGATGAACACTAGCTCAGAGTGTCCCCCTGAGTATCTGCCCTCATAGTCCTATAATGCTATACAACCACCACCAGGATCTCTGTTTCCTCTTTCTGGTCACTATGCTCCACAATGGAGTAGGTACAGTAAGTACTGTAGCCAAACCCAGTTTCAGCATTTTGATACAGATATCAATGTTGCTGCTAATCACTGGGCAGACTGGATACTTTTTTGAAACAAATTCTGCTTCTCACGCACAGCTAAATTAACAATGTAACAGTCTTTGTAACAACCCATGTAACAAACTATGGGAACCAGGAGAAGAACAGCAGACTGCATTGAGCCGGCAGAAAGAGGGTATTCCAGGCACCCATTATTTGGCTGCAAATTAAGAACATGGGCAAAATTTTGCTCCACTTGTTGAATAAGACTCTTTTCTCCCATAATTTTTTTTTTTTTTAAAGGGCATGTCCACCCTTATAATAAATGTTTCCCTTATGATAGTATACATTCCCCCAGCCCCAACTGCTTTAAAATAATTTCAAGAAAATGCCCTGATCTTTACTTACATTCCCTCTCTCCTCTGCCGCACTGCCTGGCCTTCTGCTTGCAAGACACTGCAAGCAGGGGGCGGGACCAGCAGCCACGTCCGTGATTGGCTTTGAGGCAGCCAATCACTGACACGGCTGCTCAGAACGCCGGGGTAGAGAGGGAAGGTAAGTAGAGTTTTGGGGACTTTCTTTTACAGTGGTTGGGGCTGGGGGAAGGAATATGGCCATGGGTTTTTATGGTAGGGATCGCGAAACGAGAGGGAGGGGGGGAGGAGGCCTGCAGTGCGCATGCCAAACTTCTCCCGAAGGGGAGACAGGAGGCAGAGTCCTATATGGACTCTACTATCCTCCTGATGGGCAGTTTTTGGGACTTTGGGGGGGGGGGGATTACTGGAGAACCATTTGGAGCTGGGATGTGAGGTAAGGATTTAATTACACTACAGAGTGGGGCCAGTAGTGGGGGGATTATAGTTTTGGGGGTGGACATGCCCTTTAAATGGATGTGGTTTAGGGTCTGTGTATAGACCATACATGAACTGGTCATTCATAAACCCGACGATTGTGTACGACAGGGATTGCTGCGTTTATGGCCTCCATTAGTCCGGCTTGGATCTTTTCCAGAGGAGTTTAGTTAGTCTCTAGAAACTAAACTGGAAACTCTTCTGGTTTCTCCAGAAGAGTTTCCACCAGCTTAGGTGCTTGAAATACCACTGACAGTTTAGATTGTAATTTGTTTACTAGTTACAACATATAAAATAACAGAAAACAACTTTGAATTGGAAATAATCAGTGGTGGTAATGTGAAATATTTGAAAGGTATTGGTAATGAAATGCATATCACTGAAGACCTTTTTTTTTTTTTTTAACTTCCTGCTTGTTATATTATTTTTCCCATTTAGACCGCAGCCGGCAACTCAGCCCTTGGGAAAGTAGTATTGTGGATAGACTGATGACTCCCACACTCTCTTTCCTAGCACGAAGCCGCAGTGCAGCCACACTCCATGGCAATGGCAGAGATTTAAGTACGTTTGATGGAAGAAGTTGAGACATTGAATGTGTCCCCTCCCTTCTTAACCTTCTGCCATTTCTACAAATGTTGTCACATCTTTCTTTGCCAGATTCACTCATTTGTCCACGATCTGCTTCTGCAAGTCCCCTAACACCATGCACTGGTCACAGACACCAGTGTCCAGAGCGCAGAAGAACCATAGCCAGCAGCTCAGATGTTACCCCCAGGAAAGGGAGTGATTTATCTCCAGTAAGTAATAGGAATAATGTAGTAGCATTTATTTTTACAATACTGCCAGTGATTTGTATTCTATTATAAAGCGACACTTGGGTATGCAGCGCAGTACATGATAAAATACAAAATATACAAAAAAGGGGAATGTGCAGGCAATTAAACAAATATCTAAAAATTACATTTAGAGAAAATGTCATACATGGGTTGACAATACATGGTTTAGTTGGTATGGTTTAAAACGGGAGAAGGCAGTGTTAGTTGGTGGTTTGCAGAGAAGATTGCCTTGCAAAGAACGCAGGGCACGGCCAGTAACATAAGAGAGAAGATAAGTAGGGAGGCGCAGCCGTGTGAAGGGATTTAAAGGTTAAAAGAAGGGTATAAGAGTGTGCTGTATTTCAAAAAGAAGACACTGGCATCAAGTAATCATGAAAGAAAAGAAAGAAAATGCGCAAATGCATGTTTCCCTATTTACATATTTCTAATTGGGTTCTCTGACTACTAGAAAAAGAAAGAAAAAAAGGAGAAAGACAGAGAAAATGAGCACGAGAGAAATGCTTTGAGCAGGGACCGTGTCCTTAAGAAACGTCAGTCTTTACCCAACAATAAAACACGTTTGTCTACTAAAACATCAGAAATAACGTAAGTTCATATTAAATATCTCACTTTCGACATTGTTGGTGCCATGAGCTTTGTCTATAATTGCTCCTGTCTCCCAAGAAGTTTGAAGTCTAAAAACCGACCAACTACACCTACCCGTCACCCAGCCTCGCCATCTACACCTACCCGTCGCCCAGCCTCGCCATCTACACCTACCCGTCGCCCAGCCTCTCCAAGCCTGGGCACTTCAATACATTTAACACCAAAACTGACCTTACCGAGAAGTGCACAAGGGGCAACCAAGGTCAAATCCAAGACTGAAAAGACAACAGAAATAAAAACTCCAATCAAAATAAAGGAAAAGAAAGATGAACACAAGATAGAAAAAGAAAGACAGACATCACGTTCTCCCAAGTTGGAGCCTGGGACTGTGGAGCAGGAAACTGCAAAATGTCTACACACAAGTACAACACAAAGCACAGGTCAGTTATAGCAAAGTGAGATTTTTTTTTCTTTCAAAATCTTGCATTTTAACCTCTAAATATGGCTAGACTGGTCTATGTACAAACAAAACAGATGCAGAACAAATGTGAATTCTTGTGATTGTCTCTAAATAGACAGGTCTGTGTTTCTTATAACGATTAAAGGGTTATGAAACCCAGTATAGTCTTTATATTTATGTAAAAAATATAATCTGTAATTGCCAGGGAAACAAGAGCACTCTAATGTATTCATCTTAACTTACTGGGCTTAGTAATTCTGTTAAGTCAAAATTCCCTTCTGGATTTTGTCAGTTTTAGCTATATTCCTGTGGTTTACAAAGCTGGTTCATGTGGTCTACAAGCATATTCTTGCCAATTCCTCCTTAAGTCCCAACCAAGAATCAGAAAACTAATGTAACACAGTCCTTACATTGCTGCTGTAAAAAACTTAATTTTCCTACATTTTTATCTTTTCTTTCTTTTACTGGTTTGTACCACTAGTGTAGCTTTTAATTTAAAATGTGAGTAGGGAAAAACAGAACTTTCTTTTTAGTAATACACAAGTTTATGTGACTTATCAGGGGTGGTTTTGGCAATAGCAGCCAGTCAGGCTCTGGGGACCACCAGATTTTTAAGTAAAAGAGGAAATAATGTTCTAAAACAAAGAAACCCCTCTAAAACCTTGGGAGAACATTTTTGCAGCACTGGCTTCTGGGATTTGTCCAACCCTAATTTGATTTGTTTGTATGTATTTGTCAGAATCTTTCTGATTTTGTATTTTAATTTTAATGTGCAATTTACTTTTTTTACACTTTTTTTATTTTCAGATGCTGCTGGTACTCCATTAGTACCTTCTGCACCAACAGCAGAACCTTCCCTGGTCCCTGCTGTCCTTATTACTCTATCCCCTACTCTCTCTCCTAGCAAGACCTCAGAGGCTGCACCTGCTGTCGTTGTTGCTGCATCTCCAATTCCCAGTAAAACCTCAATAACTGCTTCTGTTGCCACAGTTGCACCATCCCCAGCTCCCTCTCCTAGCAAGCCAATGGCAGGCACTACAGACAAGGAGGAGGCTGCCCGTTTGCTGTCAGAGAAGAGGCGCCAGGCCAGAGAACAGCGTGAGAGAGAGGAGCAGGAAAGGAGAGAGCGAGAGGAGCAGAAGAGGTATACAGATGCATAATTACCTTGTCAGAGAGGGGCAAATATCTTCACCGTAATAAAAATTATTAAGAGGCACCATAGATGAGTTTGTAATCAGACGCAGTTGACAACAAGTACTCTTAAAGGGTATCTCCACTCGTATTTTCAAGATTTGGGAATCCAGTTCTATTGAAGAACGGGAGGTAAAGGAGCTGTGCCTTACCTTCCGTTCTTCAATAGAACAAACAGGAGCCAGGAGAGAAGGTAAGAAACTTGCTCGCTCGCTCCCCCGGCGTGTAGTCTGACAGGTACCAACGGACCTTGTCTTCTATGTGCATGCGCGATCTATGCGCATAGAAGACAAGATCTGTCGGGACCTGTCAGACTAAGCGCAGAGGGAGCGAGCGAGGGGTAAGTTCCTTACCTTCTCTCCTAGCTCCTGTTTGTTCTATTGAAGAACGTATGGTAAGGCACAGCTCCTTTACCTCCCGTACTGGAGATACCCTTTAATGGGCATATAATAAAATATAATGCACAAAAATGACATGAATATTCTGTCTAACTATTACTGCAAATATGAATCAGTACAATAGTGTAAAGAGTTTTTAATGGTAATTTGGCCTCTGGGACAATACTTATCAGTTGTGTGTGCAGATATGTATGTGTGTTTAGACACAAAATCAAATATTGTGCGCTACATACCACATAACCTATATTAATCCACATTTTGGTGCCAGCCTACAGTCTTGTGCACAAGCACACGGCTTAGAGGGAATAACTCTGAAGGGTGCAGTTTCCTTTTAGTTTATGCACTCTCCTACTCCCATAAGTAATTTTGTTCAATGACACATTTTTAAAAAAATATATTAACAAACGTATACCTTTTCTAATGCACACTACTGGGACAATTAAATGAAAGCAGAATTCCTTAATTATTGTTCCTTATTGTGTCGAATCTTTAGAAAGAAAGTCTTAATATCTGTAATAAAATGCTTAATAACTCCTTAGACGAGAGCTAGAAGAGAAAGCTAACAGGGATGCAGAGGAAAGGCTGCAACGAGAGGAGGAAGCGCAGCGGCTAGAGGACCAACAGAAGGTGGAAGAATTGGAAAGGCGCCAGCTTGAGGAGGAAGAGCAGAAAAAGGAAGCAGCAAAAAAAGCCAAAGCTGAACAGGAAGAGATGGAGCGCTTGCAAAAACAGGTAAGATAAAATGCATTTAAGGAGCTTCAAATTTTTAGATTTATAATTGCTAGCTTGTATGGGAATGATAACATAAAGTCTTTACAAAGCATTGGTAAGGCCTTATTTGGAATTTGCAGTGCAATTTTGAAATCCAGTGTACAAAAAGGACATCTTGGAAAAGGAAAGGGTTCAGAATAGGACAACTAAAATAATAAAGGTAATGGGGGAGCTTGAATATGAAGACAGATTGGATAAGTTACAATTATGCACACTAGAGAAAAGGCCCTTGCGTGGGGATATAATTACTGTGTATGAATACATTAACGGGCCATACAATAAGCTATCTGGGGCATTGTTCACCAATAGAACATGTCAGAGGACATGTGGACATCCCTTAAGACTTGAAGAAAATAAGTTTAGTCTTCAAGTTCGGTTTTTCCCTGTGAGAACGGCAAAACTATGGTCTTCCATTGTGTGATGGGAAGTTGTGATGGCAGGTTCATTGGATAGTATAAAAAAAAAAAGAAGCTGGATGAGTATCTGAAAACAAGGAATGTTGCAAGTTACTGGTATTGATACATAAAGTAGAGTTATTTCCAGTTGCCACTTGGATTCAGGAAGGAATTTTTTCCCCTTCATAATTTTTGTGGGTTTTTTTTTGCCTTTCTCTGGATCAACAGTTAGGCAGAAAATGTGGGTATTGCTGAGTAGGTTGGACTGGATGCACGTATGTCTTTATTTAACCAGCTTATTGAAGTGCACTTTAACTATCAACCCCCTAACTCCTTCCCTTTACTCCTGCAGACTTTTAACTGATTCTGTTATACCATCACAGATTGGATGATGCAATCAGATTTTATGCCACAAGGCAATGTGTCCAGGGAAATTACCTTTTTAATGTGTCCTAAATTGGCCCTATCTTTAATCAAGACTTATTAGGGCTGAGCTGTCAATTTGATTTTCAGGTCTTGTTGACGCCAAAGAACACTACAAAGTGTCTGTGAATTCCATCAATTCCACAACAACTGAATATAAATAATTGTTCTATAACAACACAGGCAGCAGTTCCGATACAAAAAATTGATTTACACAAACAAGCTTAGCACCATCGCATTTCGGGACCACCCCCTTAGTCATGGATGACATTAGAATAGCTTAGCCCTCATTACTTGAGAGGATCTGGTCTATAGCTGAAATATCCAGTAAACTTCCCTTTTAGATATAAGTTTCAAAAAAATCACCACCTCTTAAAGGAGGACACACCCTCTACGTAGCTTTAACACTTGGATATCTAGTATCAGAGTTGCTACAATATTTAAAATGCTTTCCTATGGGGGAAGAAACATCCCCATTTTTTATGTAGGAGATGTGTTCCCTAATCCTATTTTTTAAGCTTTGGCATGTCTGTCCTATGTATTGTTTGTGACAAGAGTTTTGTTTTTGTTATAAAATGACATGTGCTGCATCTTTTGCTACCACATATATAAGTCCCAGGGTATTTTAACCACATTGATTCTTACATTGATTACGTTGATTCTACATCCCTTCTAATTAGGCTAGGGGACAGAATGTTTCCCAATTTTAAAGACTTCTTGGATGTGTACCTTAAATTATGTGTTATGAAAATATTTTCCAAATCGCTATCCCCATATAAAAAGTTCTTTTTAATGATTTGACATATTTTGGGGAACTCCACACTGTAGTTAATAAAATGTATTCTCCTCTTGCATCTGTGTCCTGTTGTTCATCTTATTGTATAGGAGATGATTCCAATTGGCTAATCTAGTCCTTTTCAGTGCCTTGTCCAGAAAAAGTTCAATAGGGTTTTTTTAAGCTCCAGAGCCTTGGACTCTGGAGCAATTTCTGCATAGTCTAATAAATTGGCCATAGAGGATCCCTCTAAATGGATATTCAAATCAATCTCATTGAGGTAATCAAAGTATGTATGCAGATTAGAGAGATCTCCTTTACAAATGAAAACTATTTCCTCATTGTTTTAAATTGGTTTTAAATGTATAACTTAACTTGATGTTAAACAATGGGTTAACTTGTTGGTTGCTCCCCCTCTATTAATGAGAGCTGAGCTATTCTGATGTTATCCATGACTAAGGGGGCCGTCCCCGAAACTCGCTGGATGCTGCTGCTAAGCTTGTTTGTGTAAATAAAGTTTTTTGTATTGAAAATAGAAGTTAGGAATACTTCCTTCCTCCCATAGAATTACATATTTAGTATTAATTATATTTTATTTTTGGCTGTTCATATATATGTGTGTGTGTGCCAATTAGAAAACTCGCTGTGTTCTAATACAGAATATGTTTATTTGTTTCCAATTTAGAGAAGCATTGATTACTTTGCCACAGTCCAGATAACAACTAATTCTTAATGTAGGGTGGGGAGGGAGAAAGAAAGAAAAAAAGAAAATGAAAATATATTCATGTTTTCAGAGAGAAGAAGCAGAAGCCAAGGCCAAGGAAGAAGCTGAGAAGCAAAGGCTAGAGAGGGAACAGCATTTCCAAAAGGAAGAACGTGAAAGGCTAGAGCGGAAGAAGGTATTTGTTGAAAATGACACTGAATATTCTTTTTTCAAACATCTGGAGAACCGCAACTTCAACATCTCAGATATAGAATCAAGAAACCTTTTATCTGTGTGTTTTTATCGATTGTTTTATTGATTCTATGTGTTGATTATTACCTTTTTTCCCCAAAAACTTTTTGGGCCATGTTCCTATCTGAAGGAGAAAAAGATTTTTTTTTTAATCTGTAGTTTTGGGCTGTTTTTCAGGGAAACATGCTGTAGCATAAAGATTTGCTTTAATTAAAGGGACTGTAAACTCCCCTAAACCCCAAAAAATAACTATTTGCCATTCGTTTGTATTATTCACAGGGAGGTGAGAACGCTTATTCTCACCTCCCTGTGAATAATATTACGCTCGGGGGACCTGGAACTTACCTTACCGCCACTCCACTCACAGCTGCTTCTTCACTGAACAGCTGTTCTCTCCCGATCGCGCCCTATCTTTTTTGTATTGGCGTGCATGCGCCTAAGATAGGGCGCACAGTCGGGACAGATCGGCTGTCAGTGAAGGATCGGCTGCGAGTGGAGCGGCGGTAAGTTAAGTTCCAGGTCCCCGAGCGTAATATTATTCACAGGGAGGTGAGAATAAGCGTTCTCACCTGCCTGTGAATAATACAAACGAATGGCAAATAGTTATTTTCCTTTAAAGCCTGATTGAAAAAGAATCAAAAATGTGCCAGAAGGTTAGATTTTGAGCTTCAATTTGATACTCACTAGATCAATGTTTCTCTACCAGGGTGGTTTGCTAGGGGTTCCTAAAGAGATAGTGGAAGTATAGTGAATCCTCTTATGATATATCTATGTAAATATAGATATTTATTGATACATTGTATGTTTTATTTTTATAAATTATGTATTTTAATTAATTGATGACTGAAAAAATAGATAAACACTATATAAAATGTATTTTATGTAGGGGTAAAAGGATAAAACAATTGAGAAACACTGCTACATGATTCTCTTGTATGATATTTTGGCCAGTATGGAAAGCAAAATATACAGAAGGACCATATTTGCATCTTGCTGAATTGTTTTGCAATATACAAAAATAATCCCCTACCATTTGCATTTGGCAAGAGGTTGACAACACTGACGCCTACTGGCAAGTTTGGAAAGCAAACAATTGTCAACATTTTGTTACAGGGTATGTCCACCCCCCCCAAACAAAAATTTTATATGTTGCAGGAAATGGCCGAAAACCTCGACCGCGCGAGGTCCCCTCACTGCCTTTTGCTTGTGTTCCATGCCTTTTCCGTTCACGGAAGCAAGCAGAAGGGGCTCAAGCGGCATCAGATCCTGTGATTGGTTAAGGCCTTAGCCATTTCCTGCAACATATCCAATTTTGTTTGGGGGGTGGACATACCCTTTTACATTTTGGCAAAACATTTTTTTTTTTTTTTTTTTAAAAACAGGGCAGTAACAGAACATTAGTTAAAAAAAATCTTAACATTACAGAATTTAATTTTTTTTTTTTTATTTTTTTTTAATTCAGTGTGAACCACAATTATTATTGGTAAAACAATCATGGCAGCATTATAAAACAATGGGAAATGGCGCCATAATCTCCTGTGTAGAGAATATATAAAAAATTTACAGATCACAGCGATCTGATCGCATGTTAAAAGTGCACACCAGTGTTGTCCAATTGGTCTGGCCACACTAGGTGCACTGCGTTGCAATCTGCTTTTCAGAGCACAAGCAATCACCATTGTTTGTGAGTCGCATGCTTGCATGGATCACAGCGCAAACAAACAACATTGCACAAGAAAATGCCTATCCCTTAGAGTATACAACTTTTAAAAATATTTTTAATTTGGCTTGAAAAAGCTAAATTGTTGTTCTTTTCTTTCTTCTATTTTATTCCAACCATGTTTTGGATCGTATCTCCTTCCACAATTTTCAAGCTTTTACTTATGTATACGCGATCAGCTACTTAAAAACTGCAAATTGCGGGACATTGTTGTGTCAGTTGCCTGCCTCAAAAGCTGTGTGGGGGCCCGGGCCCCTGCAGTTTCATCCCTGAATCCTGCACAGACCGGCCACCCTACTTAACCCTACTTAACAAAGCTGATAACTTATCTTTATAAGATACAGATGGTCGGAGAGTACTCGCTAATTTCAAAATTATAACTCCCATCATTTCCTGGCTTTCCTCTGTTGTTGAGGAAATCTGGGAGTTGTAGTCTACAAATGTCTGGAGGCACACCGTTTGAGAATCTCTGCTCTAACTTGTAATGTGCCTCGTGCAGTGCAATAACTATACAAACTATTTCAAAGAAAATTCCTAAAATTAATAAATTAAGGCACACTAGTAAAAATACATGCATCTAATCGGAACAAGCTTTTCATCACAATACACAGCAAACACAGACCCACATTAATAGAGAATTAGGCAGCCATGGCATGTTGCCTTTTAAAATGCGGCCTTTCAAGTCAAATTTGAAGTTTTATCATTGTAGCTCTATTATATCATTGAAAAACTGTATCATTTTTTTTTTCTCAGAATTTAAACATTCTTCAATACAGGTGAAAACTTCATAAAATATTGTTCTATGTACCATATATACTCGAGTATAAGCCGAGGTACCCATTTTTACCTCAAAAATTAGGAAAGCATGATTGACTCGAGTATAAGTCGGGGGTTGAAATTATGACCACTACTGACTTCTAATACTGTATTTAGTTGCCCTTTAAACGGAGATGGATTAAGGACATAGACATCCAACTTTTAGCACTCACACACTTGTGCCACTTAATTACACACAACACAATCCGCTCCTAGTGCAAAGAAGAACCATTTATTAATTATACATATACAATACCACCACCACTATATGATCTTAACCTCACACATACCAATTAGTAAGGTTCAAAGTACATGTTATTATTGCAGGGATCAAGATGAATCCATTCAGTCAGTGAGGCAAGTGAATGTGCCTCCAATATAAAAAGGCCTCTAGGATAGGTTGGCTTGGCTGATGTAGCCCCCCGCTGGACCCACTAAGTGGTCAGAGTTTATCCAAAACACCTTGGGAGAGTGCGGTGATCCCACACCCTGTTCCCCTCCCAAAACAGTCCAGTCTCAACCTCCCTCCACAAAACAATCACTAAAAAAAGAGGACTGTCTGCTCCCAGGCGTCCCTGGTGCAGAAACTTAGAGAGACGACGGTCCGGTGGGGAATTTCAGCTGATCACAATTATGCAGATCCTTACTTGCTCGGGACTTACAGACAAGGAATACCTGTTCACGATTGACGCTGTGCTTGGATACTACTCACCCAATTAAAATGCTTATTTCATCAGAGGTTCCCGTCTCTTCACCAGAAGCTGGCTGCTGTGTCCTCCTCAGTGGACTTGCTCTTTATCCCACAACAGGGTCAGCTCGGCTCTGTTCTCCCGCTACAAAACCGACGCATGTTTAACCTGTCTACTTACACAGGTTTAATCAGGGTAATGTAGCGAGCGGCAGCCGGATTGTAGGGGGGAAAAATGTACAATACCTTACTGTGACCCAAGTATAAGCCAAGGTTGGGTTTTCAGGCTGATTTTAAAAGCCTGAAAACCTCGCTTATACTTGAATATATAGGGTATCCTTTTTCCTGTGTATATACTGGGGTTATTAAATTACCTAATTTTAATAAATTTGGCTTGAAATTTATTTTCTATTTCTTCTTCACACATTTCATTCTGAATGCAAATTCCAAATTCAACGTTTATTCTTAAACTTAACCTTTCTAGAGTTTTTAATAGAATTTCTCTTGCTTTTTTTAGCGCCTGGAGGAGATTATGAAAAGAACCAGGAAATCTGATGCGGCTGAAAAGGTACAGTTTTTTGTGTCTGTCAATTGGCCAATTACTTCTGGTCCCTTGAAAAGAAGATTACATATAACAATTAAACATGACCATAAACATCTATGTTAGTATAGATTATACAGTGTATTCTGCAGTTCAGACATATAAATAACTGATTTAACCTCTCTGTACTTTTATATGGGTACACACACTAACCATAAAGGGACAATACTGCCTGATCCAACGGTATCGTCCCTTTACCATTAATGTGTGTATCGCATTTCTAAACGCTCCTGAGCCAGATGTTCCAAAATGCCCAAAAGTTTTCCTGGCCAGGGTCGTGTCTCTGTACTTTAAGTATAGGGAGTCGCTCATTTGTCTATCATTTTTATGTGCGTACCCAGACTTAAGGTGACCATACACTACAAAAGGTTATTACGGTCATAATTGTGATCTTAAACCGACCAATACTTTGATAGACAGCACCACAATCATTTTACCATTCAATTTAAAAAAACGACTTTCCCGATCATAATTACTATCGATATTACGAGCTAATGTCGCAAAATAAGACCAGGAAAATGTACAATTTAAAGCCCAATCAATGGAAATGTCGGATTGTATGTCAGATCGTACATAAAATCGGCCTATTGTATGGTCATATTTAGTATGGGGTTTGGTCACTTGGTAGCGTAAAGTATTGTGATCTGCAAATAAAGGTTTTGTTTGAAACTTTGTGTTCAATGGAGGAAAAAAAAATCAGTTAAACCACTTGCAAAGAGTTTAGTTTGAACTTTATACTGTTTGCACATCACAGATCAATCCAGGTATTAAAGTACACTGTGTTTCTTTGCAGAAGAAAGAAGAAAAACAAACTTTAAATGGAAAGGAAAGTAAACTGGAGTCCATTCCAGATAAAGGTAAACAAACTGAATGGTATTTTACCTTTGTACTGAGAAGATGCAATAAATAATACAGCCGTTTGATAAAAGCGAAATATACAACTTTGTTTATACAGACAAAATAAGTTTTTGCTGTGCTTTTAATCAAAGAACCCCCCACGCAAAATACGACCACTGATTAATAAGAAAAACCATTTATATGCTGCTATAAAGATTATAACAATGCTGCTGCAATAACTAAAAATAGCATACCTATTATATCCCTGTTATTTTCTATTAAAATTATTTGGTGTCTCTTTAAAAATATCTGTTCTTGGCCTAAGTAATGTAATTGTAATTGGGTGTTAAACTTGAGGATGTGATAGGCCTGTTCTTATTTAGGGGAAATGTATGCATAAAGAAATATTGTCTCACCCAGGGCTGTTTTTAGGCATAGGCCACCTAGGCAAAGAACTAGGGCGCCTATGTTGATCCAGGGTGCCTATTCTTCTCCCTAGCATCTCCCTGTCAGCTGTTACTTGCTGTATTAGAACTGCTCTCCTTGTTAAGCTGTAACCTGCAACATTGTATCTAGTAAAGAGCCTGAACTGCATACACTCTACATAGCAACAAATGTTGCAATTTGCAAATGAACTAAAGGTGAAGGAGGGGGGAGGATGAGCTCAGCTAATAGTACTGAGGAGAACAATTTTAAAATGCCAGGTAAAAGCTGCTGCAGACTTTATAACCGTGACCCCTGTGACTAGCAGCCATGAGATCCCTATTCCTGCCTCTTTCTTCCTTCCACCCAACTCTCCAATTAGAACTTAGAGTAGGTGAGGAGTGAACAATTCAATGGAGGAGACACGGAAAGCAATTTTTTGGGGGGTGGGGGGTGGGAAGAAGGTGGGAGGGCGCATAGGGCACTAAAATGGGTAGAAACGGCCCTGCTCTCACCAAAGGTGCAGAGATAAATGAGACCTATATTTAAAAATAAAAGCAGTTCAATGGAGTCAGAGCACACGTGGGATTTTTAAACAACTGTAGTAGTTTATTACCGTGAGAAGCACAATCCACGCGTTTCGGCCATATTGTGGGCGGCCGTCGTCAGGATTATATAAATAAAAGCAAATAGCAGCAGGGCAGTAATATACCCAAATAACTGAAATCAAACAGTGTGATATTAAGAAACATACGATTGTATACCTATATTTCACACATTTATTTTAACAAATATTCTCCCGCTATAACCCAATAGTACAAAGAGCATTAATACACAGAACATACATTAAAAACTTGAAATTGTAGTCCAGTGCTCAATGTTGTAAATCATGTGCAGGTAAGTTTCCTAATAACTTATATTTAGTCTCATCAATAAATTTGTAGCAATTAATTGTTGCTCTCCTCATATTCATAAATGATAGTCATTATGTAAGTGGTGTTTTGACAATATAAAGCAACCAGTACTAGATAAATACAAAATGTATAACATTGCCACATTATAATCCAAGATCTATGTGGCTGATCTTGCTTTCCTCTCTGTCTTAAAGGAATTGTACCCTGAAAAAAATGACTTCCTCATTTCAATCTATAAATGAATACATGTAAGCAGCACTTCTGAGTCTAGCCAGACTATCTGACTCTCTGTGAGGGCAAGCATGCTAGGTAGTCCCTATGAGGGCAACATTGGGAGAGGGAATTTCCCACCACGCATTTCACGTACCAACTGTCATCTTTCTAGCTACAGCAAAACGACACAGAAATGTTTGATACTAAGGCACTTGATTGACAGCTGAAATGTAAGATGTGTCTGACTGGATATCTAGTAATAGGGGACAGATCAACAAATAAATTTACAATGTTAATTGGGAAGAATTATAGTTTCCAGTAATGGGCAATTTAAAAAAAATAAAATCCCAGTGAACATATCCTTTAAGAATCTGCTGAGGATTACGGAGTTAATAAGCCCAACTATTGGTTCTTTAAGTAATATCGGATCCCTGCTCAACTTGAAGCATACTAGTGAGACTCTGCTTCCATCTATATACACAGTATGCGCAGACTTCTTAGGGGTCAATAGCGCAATAGTGTGTTCCAGTCTAAGCAGTGTTTTAGGCCACAAAGTCTCTACTGCTTGCTGAAATGTAGGCATGACCTGGGCAGCTTTAGCAGTGCTTATGTTCTTGGTGTGAGTGATTCTGCTTGATTGCAACTGTGGTGGAACAGGTGGTCCATTAAACTTTATTAGTTTTAATCCACCCCTTTCTCACATTTCTGAGTAACCCTGATATAGTAATTGGTAATAGGGACAAAGGGACATTTCCCGTGCTTCTATTGTGCAGTTGCAATAGGTAACCTGATATTAAACATGACACTTGCTTACAATGAAAGGCATGTGCGTGAAAAGGAAGGACAATTAAAGTAAAAGGAATTGATATCTACATAGCATTTTGAAAATACACATGTGAACTAAAATAGCAAACTGTGTTCAGTACAGATAAATACACGTTCTAGAATTTTAGAAATAGAACTTAGAAATACAGTTCAAAATACTTTCTAAATTAGAAAGGAAGTGGTGGTGGGATTTTGGTCTAATTGTAGATAACTGTCACAGAACTGTTTGCTAAAGCCTATATTAATTCTGTATAGGGAAAATTACCTACAAGTGACAAAAAGCATGCATCAGCATTTTATAAAATTACAGGATAGACCACATCTCCAAAATGCAGGGCCTTTACCGTTACTGAATTAGTAAAAGTGAATAGGGGCGTCATTTTTACACTGACTCTCCTCCAATACACCTTGAAACTTGTGCAATTTTTTCCAGTGTGCAGTTAACGTTGCATTGTATGTTATAGTAGAGATTGAATATATTCAAAAAGTGTAAAGACCACATAGGGCAATATTTGTAAGCAAATAACATATATTCACTGAAACAAGAAGGAAATCTAATTTTTTTTGCATTTGCAGATGATGTAAAGTCCTCTGAAGATATAATGAAGATTGAACATCCAGAAAAAAAGGTGGTCAGGATACAGGATCAAAAGGGCTCATCTGAGCCTTCTCAGGGGTATGTCCATGGAGAAGTCTGGTTACCTTATCAGGATTTACTATGTATCAATCTTACCCTGTTAAAAGTGACATTAAACAGATTAATGGTGGACCTTAATATTCTACAATTAAGGACCACTAAACCCCCAATTACTATTACAATACTCTTACAGGTTAGGGAGGTAAATTCCCTTCCTAACGTCTGACATGTACCAATATTGGTAGCTGAGCTTCTAGCAATAAAAAGCAATTACATCTTTAGTAACCGAAAAATAGGAGTTAGGAATACTTGCTCCTACCTCCCATGCAATTATAGATTCAGATGAGAAATAGTTAATATTTTTGCTTGGTACACTTTAATTACAAGTGGTTTATTGAACAATGTTTTTTTAAACTAATTCAGTCCCGTTATTTTTTAAAGGGCATCTATAGTGGGAAAATTAACTTTTTTTTCTTTCTTTCCATGTGTTCTATAATTCCCCCCAACCCCCAGAGTGTCTTCACTTTTTTCAGATTCCCTCTCTGTCCTAAGATACACCAGTTAGAGGAATACATGATTGCATTCCTCTACTCCTACTTGCACTGTCAATCAAATCCCTGTGACGTGATCCCCCCTCCCTGCTCTGTAATAAACCTAGAGATAAGAGCATTAGCAGGGGGAGAGAGGTAGCTTTGATGTTAGATATAAGGCTGCACTTGACCCCCCTTCTTAATAGCTTTCACTGATTGATGATGGGTCACAAAGTGAGAGATCGTAAACTGTACTGTTCTCCTTCTTCTTCCGTGTCTCCAGGACAGCTTACTTTCTATTGGCCACTGTGCGTGGCTGTGTTTTTCAGGATGTTGAACTTTTAACTCCTACTGCACATGAGAAGCTTGTCGGTTAGCCGGAGTTGAGACATGGAGGAGGTAACAGAGGGGAGGGGGAAGGGGGGAGTGCTGCACACAGATCTGACACCATGGTTAAATAGAGTCACTGACATAGATAGGATTAAGGCAGCACAGAGTACATGAATTTAACTTTGCAAAGGGGCAATGTGTTTCACTATAGATGTCCTTTAAATGCATGTTGGATACCTTTTAAATGGCTCCATGCAAATAATTGTTATATTATTAGTTAACTAGCAGAGTACCCGGCGGTGCCCGGTTTTTCTAAAGATCCAACCTAAACCAGCATCTGAAATTCAACAGACCCGCAGCTTTCTAACCAAACCAGGCCCACTCAAACTCGCTGTGGGTTAGCTGAGACACAAATCTGGTAAACCTTGGGTGTCCAACACGATGCAGGATTCTAGGCCAGATGTCATCCCCAAGTAACCTACCTCACAACATTTGGAAACATACCTCCAAACATTTTAAAATACAAAAGAGGGACACACCGGGAGAAGAGATGTGGCAGACCACGCCTACTTTTAGACTACACCCATTTTAAAGATAATTCTTCCCATTTTACATTGTTACCTGCAATATTTTGAAGTGTATGATGTAGTTAAAGGATTAGTTCACCCAGAAAGGCCATGTCTTGCCTCCCATTCTTCAATTAACACTGGCTTCTCATGTGCAGCAGGAGTTAAAAGTTCAACATACTGAAAAACACACCCACGCACAGTGGCAAATAGAAAGCAAGCTTTCCTGGAGACACGGATCTCTCCGTGTACTGTTGCAATACGAACTCTCTTTTTGAGAGACCTATCATCAAACAGTGAAAGCTATCAAGAAGGGGGGTCAAGTGCAGCTCTATCTCTGCAGTCAAAGCTACCTCTCTCCCCTGCTAATGCTCTTATCTCTATGTTTATTACAGAGCAGGGTGGGGGGAGGGACTTGAGCAGGGAAGAGGGTCACGTCACAGGGATTTGATTGACAGCACAAGTAGGAGTAGAGGAATGCAATCACATCTTCTAACTTGTGTATCTCAGGACAGAGAGGAAAACTTAAGAAAATACAGTCACTCTGGGGGTTGGGGGAATTCTAGAACACATGGAAAGAAAGAAAAGAGTTAATTTTCCCACTACAGATGCCCTTTAAAGGGTATGTCCACCCTAAAACCCATTTTACTGTAGTGCAGCCTCCCCCTCCCAGCCCCAAGCACATTGTCAGTTTTTAAAAAATATCCGATCACTTACTTACCAGCCTTCGTTCCCGCGGCCTCTGCCGGTAATGTTACTTCCGTGAAGAAAGTAACATTAGGGGCGGGACCGGCAGCTGTCTCAGTGATTGGCTGCAAGGCAGTGGCTGCCGGGTATGGAGAACAGCGCTGGAAAGATGGCTCGTAAGTAATCTCAGAATTATTTTAAAAACTGACAATGCGGTTGGGGCTGGGAGGGGAGAGGCTGCACTACAGAAAAGGGGTTTTAAGGAAGGAATCAAAACCAGAGCGATGGTTGTGGATGGTGGGAGGGAGGGGGGAATCTGCTCCCCTGCGCATGTCTGCAAACCTCCGGGAGGCGACAGAACAGACAGAAACCTTTACACAGGCAGCCAGGCTCCTGCTCTTCACTTTCCTGGACTTTGGGAAAGCACTACAGGAGAACCATTTGGAGCAGAGATGTATGGTAAGGATTTATTAAAACTACACAGTGGGGCCAGTAGTGGGTTACATTTTAGTTTTGGGGATGGACATGCCCTTGTCTACCACACCAACTTTCCCTTTAACGACTTAGGGTAAACAAAAATGTTGACATTTTGCAATATCCGTTTAATAGTGTTGCACAACAATAACACATTTAAAGGGTATCTATACTCTAAAAATTTAATTTTTAAAAATAATACTTTTAGATATAGCAAGATCCCACAACTTTTTTTAGATTTTAAATCTGAGCTGTAGATCCTGAGAAATCATCATTTTAATCACAGCATTTGCAAGGATAGACCTGTCACTCTAGGAGCAGAAATTGTAATATGTGCCCTATATCTGACCCTCTTACTCGGATTTTGGCTGCCTGCCAGCACAGTTTATGCAACAATTAAGAGAATCAGCAGAGAAAAGAAGGCAGGGGGAGGGAGGGGTGTGTGAAAGCAGAGCAGTGTCCATGGTGAGGCTGTGCAGAACTTATAAGTATCGCAGACACTACAAGAAGACAGTGAGTAAGGGATGGTGGGGGGAATTAGGAGTACTCACTAAACATTAATAATTTGACAAAGCAAGCTCAGATAAATATGGGAATACCACCATTTTACTTCTCTTAAACTGTAGTTTCAGAAAATGTAAAGTTGTTTGAGTGAGTATAGTGACCCTTTAAAAGTACTGCAATCTATCAGATTGAATTCTTGACACAATTCATATGCCACACTTACATAAAATGTATGCTTCCAAAAACAATGAAAAGAGTGTGCAAATTGGAAACTACGCCATTCCTTAACTGCTTCCTTTGATCTCTGCACCAAAATGCTACAAACTGTGATCTCCATGAGTAACCTGTATTACATGCCTGCCCAACTCACAGTACAAGAGACTTATCTTGGATTGGCCAGTTAACCTCTCAATCTTGACTCTGGATGAACCACAAATGAGGAGGAGAGTGTGTGGTCACATGATATTGTGACATTACGTGTTCTGCTGTTCCTTATAATTTACAGCTCCCTTTTATTTTTTCCTCCTATGACAGCAACAGAGACCGCAACAACAGAACAAAATAAAAACTAAAGTAATGTACTGACCTGAATAATCTGACATTTAGAAGGTGTGCAATTAACTTAGGTGATTACTTGATTCACCACCAGATGGCAGTACACAGGTTAATAAACTTTAAAAAATGCTTCTGTACCACCTTATTTGACATTTTTTAAGTTGTAAAGTAGCCTACCTTAAACATAAGTATAACAAGTCTCATGAAAATTGTCCAAGCCATTTGGAAGTTTTTCTGGAACATACAAACATTAACTTTTATATATAGATTGGTCAGTTTCATTTGCACATACTAATATTGCACTGTACACATTTAGTTTACCTGTGAGCTTTTAAGGTAAGCTAGTGTTGTCATATTCCAAGCTGTGATTTGGAGCTTAAAGCCAATAGTCAGGGTCCCATTGACCATGCAGTTGCATATCAAGGTAGTTATCAATGAGAGTAGCAACTTTTATATTTTGAAGTAATATAAGCAGATGAGGATGATTATGTGGTAACTGCCATCAGGCACTTCCCTAGACTGTCACTGACTCTCCTTCCAGTCTCCAGACATAGGTTAGCATATATTAGAAGAAGTAGAGTGGTAACTGGTGGAGGAGCCAGAGATATGTCAATAGTGTTCCTTGAAAAACTGACCTTTAGAGATTTGGAGTAGACACCAACTCTCCTTTCTGTTTGAAAACAATGATACTATAGTGGATGGCCCATGATCCACCCATAGTCCAACAATAGAAATCAGTTATTGGACATGATCTCCCACTTCTTAGATTGGTATATGTAGGTAGAGGTAGCAACTAAATTAAAAAAAATATGGTCCATTTGGCCCTCCTTACAAGGAACAATGGGATAAGTATTAAACAACAACTCTTTTGAGGTTGTAAAGACATTTAAAAGCAACAATTGTGTTTAAAGACATATATTAGCACAATTAAAGAACGTTAACATAACATACTGTGTAGATGTGGGCAAAGTAAACCATTAAATTCAATTTTAAATTACTAGATAATATATAAAATGGTACTGTATGGTTACAAAACATAACGAAACCCACGGACCACTACACCATTCCAGCACAGAAATCTCTTGGCACTGTGTGACACTTTGACAGCAATGTGATCTCTGGATTGTTTACTGTTCCCCTTGCATGATATTTTGTTTATTTCCAGTTAAACCATCACAGTACCATGGACTTTGTTTGGACTAAATACCACTTGCTCATTATGACCAAATGAAAACAAATCATCCACTGATATAAACTGAACGCTTCAAGATGGTGCATAATGAGTTACTAATGTATATAACATTCCGATTATGACGTGTAAACTATAACCGGTACCAATGATGGAATTTTTCATATATAACTTGTTTTCACCCATTCTTTGATTAAATAAAACCAAGTTAAAAAAAAAAAGCTGACCTTAGCTGTCGAGGTGCAGTACTGCAACAGCGCCCAGCTCTTTGTGTATCTGTGAAACACAAAGAGCTTCAATATTGACTTCATATATCATTTTTTTAGGGTCACTGGGGCATTGGTAAATGGAGTTCAGCCTTCAAAGAAGGATAATGGCTTTTCAAGTAATGACTCTTCGTCTGTTTTTGAGGAGGTGATTACACTGTCTGAACGAAGTGCCCCTAATGGTGAGAAGGGAATGCCACCAGGAGAGACCATTATTGCATTTTCAGGCAAAGATGCTTTTATCAAGAAGGCCACAGTGCAACAACCTCAAATCACAGGTAAAGTTTGTCAGAATAGGACTGATTTTGCTAGTTTAATATGGACATTTAACCAATGCCAGATCTTAAGACAATGTTGGCAGCAAACACAGTAACTTACATATGGACTGTGCCCCACTCCAGCACTCATAGCACATAAGCCACCTCCAATGTGCATTGTAGCTAAAAACACCAGTGATTCACAAGACATATCCATTCAAATATGTAGACCTATAAATGCATTAAGCTAAGTATCCCTTAAAATGCTTCCTACTCCAGAAGAAATCCAAGCCTCTTTTAAAGGGATTCTGCCATTACAACATTATCAGCCGGAGCATTCCTCAGGCTTATTGGTGTAGTGTAGAACCATTTGTTACTTAAGCTAAAAACTCCTTTCCTCAAGCCTAAAGGAATGGTTCCATGTCCTCTGTTTGTCCTTGTGATCCTCTGCTAATAACCATTTTTGTATCTATTTAGCATATATTTTGTCTTATAATAGATTGTACATTAAAATAAAACACAAGACCTCTATCCCACCCCATGTGGTTACCAGGACATTCAACATATTACACAACAAGGGGTGTAGGTGATAGGAATTAATCTTTTCTGCTTAATAAATCCCCTATCCACTAGTGTAATGGTTCTTGTAATTTTCTGAGTGATCAGAGGTAATTTCTAACCTATACATCTGGGAGTCAAAAATCCCCATGGGACTGTGCTCTGTCCACTAGGAGGCCTTTAGGTGCCTTTAAAGGAACAAACATAAAGCCAACTGTTTAGCAGCTCCCTGCAGCTGTGCCTACCTTTCAGTGTGCTATTTGACAAGAGCACACAGAGAATGAAAACTGATTTTATTTCTAGTTGCTGTTTTCATTAAAATACAAGTGCCTATGATGCTTTTATACCTAAACTAAATAATGATTTGATCTGGCTTTTATTTAGTTATGAGTAGTGTTGATTCTTATTAGTATGTAGTAGAATTGACCAAATAATAGAACTAAAAGTATGCAGTTACTTCAGCTAATTCGATATCTTTAATGTTACAAGTGAGTTAATTAAGAAGTGAATAAAGTAACTTTAATTTTAAAAATACATTTTCACACCAAATATTGCTCCAAATCCCATTTACTGCTAAATCAATTGTGTTTTGCTGGTACAATGCAACACATTTGTCCTATAACTGTTGTGATGTTTGTTCTTCATTCATATAAAGTCTTAAAAGATGTACCGTTTCTGCTTGTTATTGCTTGTCTGTATTTGCATTTAACTGTCTCAGAGGGGATGTTGTGTAGAGGCCAACACTAATTACACAAGTAGATCAAGGTACATAAAAGGCAAATATGGTCATTTCAGTTCTATATATTACCAGTAAAGTTGAATTTTTAGTCCAGATTTTAAAATGCATAGCTTCCAATTTATTACTTATATGTGTGGGTTTTCCTCTTTTATATGCTTTAACATGTAAATCATAAGTTAAATGCTTGAAAATATCTATCACACATTTATTAAAAACTTTATCATGCACTCCCCCATATTTCATAAATCACTGTCCATATAATGTTTAGCAAACATCATCCAAATGGTAAAAATCTGGTTTTAAAAATGGTTTTAAAAGTGAAAAACTAACAGCATGGTATGAATACAAAACAGTCACTCTCAGTCTATTTTTTATCTTATAATATTTCTAAAAAGGTTGTAGTGACATGTTTAAGGAGAACTGCGCTCTCCATATAAGTGGTCCTTATTAAAAAGGGCATGCTTCTACATTTAAAATGACTCCAGGATCATGCTTCTAGCTACAATCTATCCGAAGTTATAGAAGTATAAACTGTGTTTTATCTGCTAGCACTGAGCACCTGCATCGGAAGATGTTTGCCCTGCCCCCAAACTTCTAAATCATTTTCAAAGCTAGCCACAAGCCTGAAAATACAATATGACACTGCTTATAACACATGCCTGTCACAGAGGGCACTTTGGAACGTCTACATTTATAAGCCTATAACTTAAAATTTCAGAGAAGATAGAGACCTCATTCTAGGTTTTGTTGAAATGTATAAGAGAGCTTTCAATAAATGGCAATTGCATGGAGACCAGTTAACATTATAAGCAGATGACAAATGAATAATTGTCTATAGTTTGTACCACACAGGAGATCTGATGGAGCTGATCAAGCTATAAAACACACTATGCAGTTCTAGCTGCCGATACCCGTATTGCATGATCAAATGCTCCATCACTGTGTAGTTAGGCCCCCATACACAATTAAGTTGGGTACACACAGAACCTCATGTGTGGCAGAAAAACAGCCGAACCAATGGCCCGACAAACTACTGCTGTCAGCCCAGAAGATCTCTCAGCCACAACTAAAAATTTCTATCACGCCCTATACTGTAGTATTTCAGCAAAACTGTGAGGTCCCAATTTGCCTGAAAGTTAAACCAACATTGGTCTGCTGTATCTGAATATTACCCCAGATATTTTGGCCCAATCAACTAAAATTTGATGTGCTGGTTGATCGGGCCAAAATATTGGACCATGTGTACACAGCCTTACAAATTCAGTCTGTGATCTGCTAAAGATCTGTACTGTGTGTACTGGGCTTTACTCTTTTGATGTGTATACCCAGATTTAGAAAGTAAATTGTATTAAAAGTATGTATTAAATAAATTAACCCACTGAATGAGGGTCTGAGAAAGTGCTGTAGTGATGTTAGCAGCATCTTCAGATAGAATATTTTTCTAACTTTTCAATGTTACATAGATCATCCCTTCATCAGGACCCATGTGAATGCCTGTCTGAAGGGGCAATAATCGAGAAATGGCAATTTTTTTTCTATTGGCTATCTCCACGCGTAAAACATAAAACTGGTCACTTGTCAATTACCTGCCTGCAACCCCAACTGATATATTCAGCATTTTATTAGATGTGATGCTTTGTTCTAACTTTAAAGGACAACTCCACCCTCATGAGAACATCTTTTAGAAAGAATGTTGATATATCATACTTTGCCCTATGAATTCATTACTGTATGCTTGCTTATGCTTCTGGAGGCTTCATGGAAACTGAGCAATTTAGAAACCTGTACTGAGCCTGTACTGAGCCTGGGCATGCTCAGAATAGGCAGACGGGTTTAACATTCAGTCATTGGCTGTGATGTCAACTGTCAAATCCATAACTGACAGTTGCTAACTGGAAGAACCAGGAAGTAGAAACAGGGGCAACCAGATATTGTGCCGGATTTCAGGTTAGACTTCTATATTTCAGATTTCAAACTATTACCATTTAGGGTTTTGGGGGGTGATTTACCAGTATGTAAGTTTTCATTTTAGGATTGGACTTGCCCTTTAAGCATAATTGCCTCCATTCTGGCAGAGTAGTCACTCTCCCTCCATGCAGTCAATCAAGACTGTGACTGCTGATATCACTGCTAATAATTGACTACTTTCCCCCCCCTGTCTCCTCTGCACATGGTTAAGCTTTATAAAAGAGATGAGATGGATACCTTTTCCAGAACAGAAGAAAACTTACTAAATACCTGGTTACAAATGCATGTAATAAACTGGGAAAAATAGCAATTGGTGTTGTGGGCAGGTAAGACAAGTCACAATGTTTTGGTTTTAAGGGTGGACATTCGCCCTTTCAGGCAAATGTGCCCATTCTCAGTTCTATAAATTAACAGAATTGAGTGCTTATTTGTAACAATTAGGTTCCAGGGCAATATTTAATAAGTGTTTAGAGAATACGAAGTTGTGAATGAAAAGAAAACACCAACAGACTTTTATTCTTTTTGTTAACACAGATCTGGCTTATTCTACATTTTATTAGAAAATAAACACAATATAATGTGATGGTGTCTTCCTCTAATTTATTTCCCTTTTCGTATCTGCACAGAAGTTCTGTAATTGTTACACAAGCCCTACCTGCTGCTTGACTGCAAGACTTGGAAGATAAGGAAAATAGAATATAATTCCTTTGGAGATACTTCATTATTACCTGTCTGTTATCATGGCATCCATCACTGCCCTTAAGCAAGCAATGACTGTCTCATTCAGAATTAATATCAGACGGTTAAAAAAAGACTTCCAAGACAAATACTACCAGTGCCACAATGTATTTACCACAGAAAAATAATGGACACTTTTTAGTGTTAATATAATTTACTTTTTTGTGTTTTTCATTTTAACATGCACCTTATATTAAAAAAACTGACAAGGTTACCACTGAAAAAAGGTGAGAAAATAGTTAAAAACTTAAAAGAAGGGGAAGAGACATATTCCAATACACAATGACATATTCCAAACACAACTGAGACTTTTGTGTGAACCTTTTGGTGTTCCTAATTATGTAGCTATTTAACAGAGACTGTTGGGTACATTGCTGTATGTGAATAAAATATGTAAATAAAACCTCACAGTGTTACAACAAGTAAAAGCAGGTTTTTTTATTACCTTATTTATAGAATTGCATAAACGTTTCCTTTTAGTTTAGTGTCTGTTTTTATATTGGAATTGCAGAATTTTGTTTTAGCTCTTACTTACAGGTAACATACGTTCATATACATTTCCCATACTATCACTTAAAGGGCATGTCCACTAGAGATGGACGAACTTTCGAAAGTTCGGTCTATTTTCGAACTATATGGAAAGTTCGAAAACAGACCCATTAAAGTCAATGGGAGTCAAATAGTTCAAAAAGTTTGAATGAAATACAATTAATATAACAATGGTAACTTAATGTAAATGGCTGTGGGACCTGGAAAATGGTTTGGGGAACATGTTCGAATATCTAGAACTTTAGAAAACTCGATTTTACTCTCACGCGTGCTACTTTCGAGCTCTCGCTTTTGAACATTCCATAATTATCCCATGAGCGACCCGCGGATTCAAGAATTCACTGTTTACTTGCATATAGGTATAATGGACATTTTACTTGCGGATTCGAGAATTCGATATTTACTCGAGTACAGGTATATTGGACATTTTACTCGCGGATTCGATATTCGATATTTACTCGCGTATTGGTTGGTATTAAGACCTTTTACTCGCATATTTGCATGCCTCGAACGTTCAAACATTCGAGAATTAGCAAAAGTCCGGAAAATATCGAAAATATAGTTTGTCAGAGTCCGTTTGAACTCTGATAGTTTGGCTTGAACTCAGGTTCGAGTTCTAGTCCATCTCTAATGTCCACCCCTTTTTCTTACTTTTGGTATACAGTAGGGCTTCCTGCCCCAGCCCCAAGCCCTATAATAGTTTTAGCAGAAACTCCCCCGAACTCAAACTGCAAGCAGGGGGCCAAACAGGCAGCCGTGTCCGTGATTGGCTGAGAGGCAGCCAATCATGGACGTGGCTGCCGGCAGTGGAGAATGCCAGGGGAGAGAGGTAAGGTAAGTAGAATTCGGGGGCGTTTATATTGGTTGGGGCTGGGGGAGGAAGCTCTACTGTATACCAAAGGGGTTTGTAGCAAGGTAGAGGGAGAGCTATATTTAAAAATCCTCCCTTCAAAATTAAAAAGGATAAACCGTATTTTACATACTAAACGTAATATTAACATGGGTCAAAGGAGAACTAAAGGCTACATAGAAAAAGGAAGCAATCCAGTACATGTGGGTCTACATTTAACTTCTGTGCCATGAGTAGGAGAGTGAAAAGTAACCGCAGAACTTTTTAAAAGGTTTTACTCATTTCACAGTGTTATATGTTTTGGTTAGGAATTGCAGAATTTTCAATAACCATTTTCATTGTTCTCTGGTGACGTTTTGCATTTTCTTAGACCTCTTCTCAACCCATATTAGAATAAATATACCAATACATTTATTTCTTGATCAGTTGATCAATATAGTCTTTACAAATTAGTTAAACATGCATAATATATATATAATTAATATGCACAGGCTAGCCCTCAATAGAGGTCTAATACCAATCAACTAATTAATAAAAGTGCGATTGTGTCAATAATTACATTTTTTACATATAAAAATGAATCATTCTGAAGTGCATCTGTGATAAAAGCCAAAAAATCTAAATAAATAAATACATATAGTCTTCCACACTACAATCTCCAACTGCTAGTTAAAGTTAACAAGTACTTGGCTGGAACCCAGATGTTCCAATATATGGTCCTCGACGCGTTGGTCTTTCAGTGATATCTGCTTCTGACATTCCAGATATATCGGTGGTCAAGTCACCTTTTCTGTATGAAATAACAGCTGTTTTTCTGGTAATACTAATAAGTAGAGTATTTGTTTGGCATCACCCTTAGGCTTCCTCCGCTTTGTACCCACAATGCACCTCTGCTACACATTTCACAACTTCCGCTTTCTTTAATCTCGTAAAAGGGTGGGTCCTTTTTAAATTGTTTTATGTTTTCAATAAGCTTTTTATTAAACAAAAGTGAAAAGAGTCACACATTCTATCCAATAACCCACACACACACACACTTTACCTGATTGATTATATTTATCATATTTTAAGGAGATATCATAATAAATAAACAACTAACGCTATAACAAATTACTCCTATGCATATTATATTATACTATATTACAGGGCTTCTCAAAGGGTATGCCGAGGCAAGCTAGTGTGACTAAAGAGCAAGAGGTGGTAGTGAAAATATTTTCACCAGTGAAACGTTGTTTTGTAATCTAAAAATATATATTAAAATAAAATTTCAAAATAGTCTATGTAGTGTAACTTCTTTACACTGTGTTGATTTGAATGTAATCTACACTTTAAAGCGAATAAAATATGGGCATTGCATTTCCAATTCTGAAAAAGTTTTGAGAACCACTGCTACATTTTACAATATCTACTATACATATTATACCATATACTATATATTAACCTTCCTTTTTTTAGAACAAGTGATACTATAAGTTACAAATCAATAAAAAAACGTTACTTTACATAATTGCAACATATCCCTTATATTAAAAATATTGTACATTTTTATTGGGATGGAGCCAGCTTTAATTGGTCATTAAGGCCATATTCTACATATTTTCTCCCATTTTGAAAAATCAGTTTATTTCATACCCTTTGCTGTCAACATTAGTGAGCTGACATTTCAGGTTCCAACAGTCCTTCTTCTTCCCAGAATGCAAACAGTAGTAATCAGTAGTAATTTCTACTGATTGGCTGTTGGATTGGTCAAACATGCTCAGATCTCTACTGAGCAACTGAATCAACCCAGGTGCTGGGTCAAGGGCAAGACCATAACGGTCTCTATTAGGGGTCCTGCAAACAGGAAGTCAGTAGTTTGGTTGCATTTATTTTTACACAGACAAAATGTTGAATGAGCAGGTTAAGCTCATTGGGATTGAAAATTACTGTTCTTTTTTCTTAAAAGCATATGTATTTGCACTGAACATTCATAAATAAATCTTTGCCCTAACTTTAAAAGCCCCCTTTCTAAATGACCAACCCTTTTAAGTTCATTCCTTTCAAGAATACCTATAATCAACCACCTAACTTTTAATCCTTGTTTAATGCCTCCCTATTCTAGTTGCTAGGCCATGGTAGTTTTTTAAAAAAAATATATCATATTGACATTGGATCTCATAGATAACCCCCATAGATTTGCAATTAATATCTTTTTCTAACAAAATAACCCCATTTATAGCACATTTTTTGTAATGACAATGGAAGGGCATAAACTCACTATGAAACTGATGAGACTCTCACTTATGTGGAAATGGCGCATGTGCAGACCTGACACTTTTGTAAGGGTTTGGCAGATGGGAAAGTGTCAGATTATCCCATTGAGATTTTTATTTTTTTTACTACAGCAAGCCCTCCCTTACTACTCCCTAGCATTGGTAAAGGCAACCTCAGTGAGCTTCACCAGGATCGAGAGTAGATAAGATGAAGAGATGTTTGAAACTAGAGGTAATATGTAGCACCCCTAGTCAAGGGCCCAATTGCAACCCCCCCCCTTGTAGGAAGCCTGATGTTTTAATCCTCCTCTCTCACACAATTTTTTCCAGGTAGCAGTAGTCAGAATCATTGACTGCTGTTCTTCTGTGCATGTAAGAGAGATCAACCTTTGAGTTGAGGTGCTTATGTTTAATTATTAGTTAGGGGAAGAAAAGCCCTTTAACGGTTAACTATTGGAAGATAATTTTTAGGTACATGGATAAATGCTTTAGGCATAAGTGATATAAAAGAGAATCTCCACCCACTTACCTGGGAAGGAGGAATTATAGACTGAAAAGTACCTTGTGTGTTTAGAAGGCTCTGCTTTATTGGATTGGAATAAATAAACCTTTAAAAGGTAGAAGTCACTAATCTATTGTTACTGGTTTTTATGCATATGCTGTTTCAGTTGCAGAACCATTTGTAGGGGTATATTAATTTAGAATGTGGAATTCATTAGCTTCTTCCTATGGGGAAAAAAAACAAGCCATGCATGTTATGCTCTTGAATAGCTAAAAGCTGGATGCACTAACTCTGACTCATTTTCTTCACCCCACATTTGTCCTGCTGTCAATACTAAGTCTTAAAGTACTGGATATATTTTTAGTCCAGAGGCTGTATAGATAAATCATCTTAACAATATAATGCGGCACAAAGGTCATTAATGTTTGTAACCAGGCAACTAGAAACTACTGAAAAGTGCAGGGCAATCAAAACTATATAAATTTCATGTTGCTTTTTCTGGACTTGTAATTTAAACCTTTATCATGTGTCCTGTTTTCTCATTAAGGGACTTTACCCTTAGAAGATAGAAGGATTTACAAATAAGACTGCTATTTTAACTAAAGAAAAAAAACTACCAATAATAAATTAACCCTTACAGTGGCAGCCGATTAAGGCTAGTTTCACACCAATGGTATTGTAGTGATTTTTGGGTGGATCCAGATGTTAAGCCTTAGAAAATTTTGTCAATGATGACCACTTAAAGGGTGTGTCCACCCCTAATAATTTTTAATATGTTATTCAGGACCCCCTAAAACTGCAGTTACGTCTTGCTTTAAGTTTTAGTAATGCTACCAGAGTTCGGGTAGAAAGAACCGCGGGTGTGAGTTGTTTAGCAGAATAACACTCTGTAAATAAAAATGTTTTGTTCTTGTCTATGAAGGGAGATCTGCCTGTAATAACCATGGTTTCCAGCCAAGGGATGGGGTGTTCTAGGGCAGGGAGTGGGCAATCTGGGGGCAGGGCTGCCGTGGCTATTCCCAGGAAAGGATTTCAGCCCTGACTGGGGTCAGTCCTGTCTAAAATATGCAGGGTGGGTTCTAGCCATTTTGGTGACCTACCAAAGACTTCCCTGGTGCCCCCTTCCCAACTAAAACTTCTCTCAAGTTTTAGTTGTAGGAAGGACTTAGGTCCTCTCCCTTGGTACTTTGCAGCTATGGTTTAGGGGGGAGGTTAGTATAATTGTCCTTTAAAGGGACAGTTCAGTGGAAATTATCAGTATTTGTTAAATTGTTAATTTGTGTAATGCCTTCTTAGTTATTCTACCCTTTGCTGTTCCCTGCTGTTGACATTAGTGAGCTGACATTTTAGGTTCTAACGGTCCTTCTTCCCAAGATGCACCACTTCCTTGGAATGTTCCAAACAGTAATTTCTACTGATTGGCTGTTGGATGGGTCAAACATGCTCAGATCTCTACTGAGCAACTGTATCAACCCATGCGCTAGGTCAAGGGCAAAACCATAACGCTCTCTACTAGGGGTCCTACAAACAGGAAGTCAGTAGTTTGGTTGCATTTATTTTTACACAGACAAAATGTTGAATGAGCAGGTTAAGCTCATTGGGATTGAAAATTACTGTTCTTTTTTCTTAAAAGCTTATGTATTTGCACTGAACTTCCCCTTTAATGCTGGAGTGACTGGAAAGGCAGGGGTTAAACTTCTCTGACCTCGGTTTACTAGCAGAGGTTCAGAGCCAGCAAGGTAACAATTACTGGCGCCATAATGAAATAGCCTACTCCAATGGAAGGCCCTTTATCAAACCACCCTCCGCTACCCAACCGGGCTAGATAAGCGATCAGTCAGTGACTGCATCCAAGCCTTCAGGTTCAGACGAACGGCTGTTCAGCGGTTTGGCCACGTTGCTACCAGTGTTTTCTTAGCATTGCCACCGTGGTATCTAGCAGCCAGATCTATAGTTACACCACTGCTTGGGACTACACAAATGGATAGCAGTGTAGTAAGTCTTGGATTTTGTACAGTCACCAGGGGCTACAAAATATGACTGGCCAGTGGGCCTTGTGTTCCAATCTATCACTTAAGCCGAGGTTCAGCCTAAAACTACACCAGGTATGTTGCCCTCCAGATGATTGAAATTTAAAACTTCCAAGCATTAACAGCATACAACAGCAAAGTGCTGACAGGGAATAGTTTTCAAAACAAAGTACAAGTATTTACACACATATTAAGGTGAGGATTTTGATCTGGATTCAGGGACGTTTTTAGGCATAGGCCACCTAGGCAAAGAGCTATGGCGACTATGTTAAACCAGGGCGTCCAGTGTTCTCAGTCAGCTTTTTCTTGCTGTGTTAGATCTGCACTCCTTGTTCTGATGCTGTAATTTGTAACATTGTAGTGAGTACAGAGCCTGAACTCTGCTCACTCTACTTGGAAATAATGTTGCAAATGAACTGAAGGTGAAGGAAGGATGTGGCAGGATAAGCTCAGCTAATAGTACTGAGGAGAGCCAGTGGCGTATCTATGTTAAAACATTCGGGGCACGTGCCCCGGATATTTGTCAAAGTGCCCCGAATGTTTTACCTGAAGGTAAAACCAGAATTCCCCCGAACTTAAGGATTCCCCGGCTGCGCGATAACCTCTGGGCACGTCGCGCAGCTGACCTTATCAAGCTTGATAAAGGTCCTAAGTACCAGACCGAAACGTTGCCACTTGCTGTGTGTATGGAATAAACACTTAAATTTTCACAAGACCTGTGAGTGCTCTAATACATTTTGTGTACTGCTATGCATCATGGGATCATGATTAGAAGCACCCAGGCATGACTGGAAAAAGTCTGTAAGGTAGAGTGCACAGTATTTGCTTTTGATAGATAGATAGATAAATAGATAGATAGATACTAAATTGATAGATAGATAGCAGAGTTAGATAGATAGTTAGATACTAGATAGATAGATTAGATAGATAGCAGAGTTAGTTAGATAGATAGATAGATAGATAGATAGATAGATAGATAGATAGATAGATAGATAGCAGAGTTAGTTAGATAGATAGATAGATAGCAGAGATAGATAGATAGCAGTTAGATAGATAGATAGATAGATAGATAGATAGATAGGATAGCAGTTAGATATACAGATAGATAGCAGAGTTAGATAGATAGATAGATACTAGATAGATAGATATAGCCAGACAGAGTTAGATAGATAATAGGTAGATACATAAATAGAGTTGCTACCAAATTGCTACCAATATATAATGAAATTGCCAGTTTACTGTGCCTTTGTGCCATTAATTTGTGTCTCTCTGTTCAACTCTGATCTCTATCTCTGTCTGTCTATTTCACTCTCTTTCTGTCTGTTTATCACTATCGGGCTGTGCGTCTATGTTTGTGGTTGACTGTCTGTCTGTGTCTTTTTGCCCATCTCTATTAAGTACATAGTGGGTGTGGCTTAATTGAGGCGGGGAAAGGGTGTGGCCTAAAAATGTTGCGCCACGCGGATCTTCTTAGACCCTAGAACTGCTCCTGAGGAGAGCAGTTCTAAAATGCCAGGGAAGAAAAGGAGCTATTCCTTACCTCCCCTTCTTTAATCAATACAAGTGGAGCCAGGAACAGACTTAGATGTAGCTTACCTGTCCAGCAGCACTGACTGCTTCCAGGTTCTGTTTAAACTATATCACGCATTATCAAGCATGCGCGCTATAGCTGTACAGAACGCGGAAGTGGTCGGGACCTGTCTGTGCTGCTGTGGAGTATTGTGTAACAGGTAAGTTTGCTCCGAGCTCATTCCTGGCTCCACTTGTATTGATTGAAGAATGGGAGATAAGGCAGAGCTCTTTATCCTCCCGGTCTTCAATCAATGCATTAAAGGAACAGTTTTCTTTGGTAATGAAGTATTCCTTTAATGGTAATACTCAGCTGACACTGAAAGTGGTAATGGCAATATTCTTGGATTGGAGGGCCAGGCCACACTACTGCACTTTTAAGCATGATGGGATTGTGATTGCTAGGGCACCAAGGTGGCTAGAAATGGCCCTGTCTTGATTTATTATGGAAAGAAGAGTTAAATCCTGGACCAGTGAATGGGATCTTGCTGTCCAGTAATGTAAGAGGCAGATGAACATATATCAATGTACTTTCCTTCCATAATGTCCTTATTGTAAATATTAATCCAAACAGTACAGGCAGTCCCCAGCTTACAAACTTACAACTCCTACTTACAAACAAGCAAATGGAGGGGCCTAAAGGCAAATAATGTACAGCCTGGGGGTCTGCTGGAGCGTACAGCCAAGGTAGTCTATCGGTGTTTGGCTACCCATCACTGTTTAATATACCCCCAACTCTCTCTTTTACCCTCCTTGCACTGTACCAGAAGCAGCTGTTAAAAATAGCTAATCGCGAAACCGTCCGGCACCAACATTTCTTTTTGAAAATGTAGCAAACATTTGTCTAAGTTGCATTTAATAGGTATATGTACCTGTTACAACTTAATTAACAAATTAAACTTTAGAAAAAAACACAGGGGACTGCCTGTATAACATTCCCTTCTAGGTATATCTTGATTTAAATCATAGCACAAGGAAAGTTTATATTAATATTGAATAAATTGTAAATGTACATACCTGACTGGGATGCAGGGAATAGCAATTATAGCAATAACAATTGTAATTATATATCTGATGTCCCCAGCTCCCTACCCATAATCCAGTGGCGTAACTAGGAATCACTTAGCCCCCCAGCAAAACCATGATGGGGCCCCTATCTGTGCTTCATCCACAGTGGTTTTCTGGGAGGAGGTTATATCTCTCATAATAAAAATAAGAAGATGGGGCCCCCTTGGTTCCCAGACCCCTTGCTGTTGCTCCCCTGCCACAATCCTCTGCTATGGTACCTGCTCATTGTAACTTTCACTGTCTCCTATAATGCAAGTTTCCTTGGTTATAGAGTGCTTGTAGAAGAATGCTAGGAGTAAAAATGGAATCATGGATGATTTTAGTTCCACTTCTCATGTGCACGCCACTTTGTATTGGTCTTTCACGTGGAATTCCAATAAAATTGATTCATGTTTGTGGCAGTAATGTGACAAAATGTGGAAAACGTCAAGGGAGCCGAATACTTTTGCAAACCACTGTAAAAAGCCTTCCATCTTACCTTCAAAATAAAACCTATATCACATCTCTAGATAAAATTTGTAAAAAGTTATTGCTGGAGAAGTTCAGCAATATTACTTACTACTTGAACAATTCCTGTTTTCAGCCATGTGACGAGCTTTAGTCATGTGCAGGAGAGTGCTCCCTCCCGTTTTGCTGTCCCTCCCCCTAGCTCTAAACCCCTTGGTCAAAGTGTAGGTATAGGTCCCCCAGTCCCAACCGCTATAATAGAATTTAGAGAGTCCCCCGATAGTTACTTACCTTACCACTCTCCCCCAGCGTTTTGAGCAGCCGGCAGCCGCGTCCCTGATTGGCTGCCTCTCAGCCAATCAGAGATGCGGCTGCCGGTCCCGCCCCCTGCTTGCAGTTCCGTGCAAGCAGAGGGCCGGGAGAGAGAGGTAAGGTAAGTAAAAATCGGGTACACTTTCTATTATGGCGGTTGGGTCTGGGGGACCAATAACTACATTATATAGAAAGTACCAAAAAGGGGTGGACATGCCATTTAAAGAGTATCTCTACCCCCAAAAACAAATCTGTATAAAGGAGGAAAAGCCCCCTAAACCTAGACCTCGCTAGGTTTAAAACCCTGAAATTGGCTACTTAGGGCAGGGCTGCAATCGCACACGGAATTGCGTGCGATTTCGTTGCATTTGCGCTTGTGTTTTCTTCATTAGCTATAGGAAAACACATGCTATTGCAATTAAAAATGAGGAAAGCAAAACGCAACGCAACTGAAAACGCGTTTTTGGTGCATTGCCGCGATCTGAAAAAAAACACAAGCGCAAACGCACAAAAAAAGCAGCAGTGTGGCCTAGCCCTAAAGGTACTTACCAGCCATCGTTCTTCGTTCCTGACCCCATCTGCTGTTCTTCCACATGGATTAACAGAAAGGATGTGATGCACAGTCAGATAACTGATGTGTATGGGAAGGATAATTGGAGATATAGGTTACACCTAAGAAGAGAGAGAGAGATAAAGTATCCCCCTTTAGTATAATCCTAACCAGTGACGCAATCCAGAGGGAAGAGCGAATTAAAACTTAATCTTTATTAGGTATACATTAAAAAGCAAGAATAAACTTAGATTGTCAAAAGTTATACGTAGTGGGAATATGCAACTAATATACAGAATATAAAGGGTGGACAGGGCGGGGTAACAAAACCTAGTTAGCCACACAAAGCCCAAAAAGAGGAAAATAAGGGGGGGGGGCCCTCTCCACCTCACCCAACCACATTATTACCAGAGTACCACTAAAGCACTTCCAGATGGAACAGCATCTCTGATTGTTTTAAACATAGCTAATCACTGACAGGGCTGCCAGTCCGGTCTCTCTTGCTGCTTTTGTGTGGAAGAGGAGCAGAAGGCAGCCAAGAGAACGAGGGCTGGTAAGTACACTTACCAGCTGATTTTGGGGTTTTAAACTTAATGTTTGGGAGGCTTTTCTTTCACAAATATTTGTTTTTGGCTGAGATGCAATGTTTAATCAAGAGGGAACCTGAAGAAGGGAGAAGAGCTAGGCCACACTGCTGTTTTTTTTTTTTTTGCGTTTGCATTTTTTCAGATCATTTAAAACGTGGCAACGCACCGAAAACACACGTTTTCGGGTAAGTTGTGATTTGCATTCCGCATTTTAAATCGCAATCGCATGCGTTTTTCAATACTTAATGAAAAAACGCATGCGCAAACGTGACGAAATCGCACATGAAATCGCATGCGATTCCGTTTGCGTTGCAGTGTAGCCGTGCCCTAAGAGGCAGAAACAGATTTTACTTTGATCAACAACCATATGCAGCAGAAAAGGTAGGGCTCTTTTACAGGTATCCCACCCCTCCCGGCAGTTACAGGAGTCTCCCAGATTTTGGGGTGGTCTTCCGCACTCCCATGACCGCACTTACCTTGTTTCTCCAGCCCCTTTTGTCTGGAAGGGCTTAGCCACGCCCCAAAATGCCTCCATCACACCACCATCCCACCCCCTTTAATGGCATTCTCCATTATATATATAAGTCCCGCCCCCCTCTCCCCACCCTGCCCGGAGGCCAGGTTTGGCAGGGTGAAAAGTCTGCTTTTTACCACTACACAGTAGGCTCAACAGTGGAGCAAATTTTAGTTAGGCAGTGGACATGCCCTTTAAAAATGAACAGGGAGATTAAATAAAATAAAATTGTGCTAATTTTGCCCCAACCAATCAGATACTATTTAACACTTGAAAGCTAACATCTGATTGGTTGGGGCAAAATTAGCACCATTTTTAACAATAAGAACTTTTAGACTGAGGCCACACTACAACGCACCAAATCGCGCACGCAGTCGCGAGCATTATCGCATGCGATTGCACGTGCGTTTTGCGCATGCGATTTTCACATTTTCCATTATGGAAATGCATGCGTTAACGCACCAAAAATGGTGAACGCATGTGCTACCAAAATGGAAACGTATGTGCAATCGCATGAGCATCGGAAATCGCGGGGATTTTTTCATTCCCGCGATTTCCATTATAACCAAATCGCATGCACAATCGCAAAACGGGTGCACAAACAGTAAACTGGTAACAAAAAGGTAACACAAATAATAAGCACATTTTTGAACTGTTGGAAGGTATGATTTAACCTGGGACATTTAAGTATTACTATACTCACCTCCGCCCCGTTCTACTAGACCCAGCTTTCAGTAGTACCCAGGGTGAGGGCTTAAACCGCTAGGTGCTTACCTCTGGGTTTGCCTTCTATCTTCTGCAATACTTACTTAAAGTTTCTCAGACTCCACTTCCGCCTTTGCAATCCTGGCCAATGAGAAGCATCTTCTCATTGGGCGGATTAAATAAATCGAGGTCAAAGCCACAAAGGAAACATTAAGTACGTTTTTGCAGAAGATAGAAGGCAAACCCAGCAGTGAGGACCTAGCAGTTTAGGTCCTTACCCTGGGTACTAAACATCTGTGGACAGTCGGTAAGGTGAGTATAGTTGTCCTTTATACAAGTTTCCCAGAACAGGGTTGATTTGCTTAGCTTACTCAGTCAATAAGAACAAGCTAACATAACTATATTTTTAAATATCCAGTTTAAGCAGGATTCAAAGGGCATGTCCACCCTTATAAAAAAAAAAATTCCATATGGTAGTATTCCTTCCCCAGCCCCAACCGCTATAAAAGATTTTCAAGAAAGTCCCCGATAGTTACTTACCTTACCTCTCTCCTCCGCCGCACTGCCTGGCCGCAGTCAATCACGGACACGGCTGCCCAGAACGCCGTGGGAGAGAGGTAAGGTAAGTAGAGTTTGGGGGACTTTCATAAAAATCTTTTATAGCGGTTGGGGCTGGGGGAAGGAATACTACCATTTGGCAAAGGGTTTTTATGGTAGGGGGAGTGATCGCAAAACGTGAGGGGGAGGCCTGCAGTGGGCATGCCAAACTTCTCCCGGAGGGGAGACAGGAGGCATACTATCCTCCTGGTGGGCAGTTTTTGGGATTTTGAGGGGGAATTACAGGAGAACCATTTGGAGCTGGGATCTAAGGTAAGGATTTTATTACACTACAGAGTGGGGCCAGTAGTGGGTTAAATTATAGTTTTGGGGGTGAACATGCCCTTTATCATGTTTATGGTTTTTAAAATCTGCAAGCATAATTTTTAATTCACATGAAAATTGCATTTTTATTTCTAATCTAATGTTGATGCAATATTAAATAGTTCTGATAAATAAATAGCTGTGCAAAATATATAGGAGCTTGCTATTAAGCCTCACTCCCTAAGTAAGGACTATTGGGCATGTGCAATACCCAGCGGGTACAAGAGGAGGAGCAAAGATGGCAGCCCCTATGAGACAAATTTAAAACCAAGTATCTTCACAGGCATTGTGCAGACGTGACTGAGCTAGTGCATTATAAACCATGCATGTACTTTATTGTAGCTCAAGTTTCCCCCCCCCGTTAAGTTCCCCTTTAATTTGATTAGATTTGGTAAACATATTAAAAAACATCTACTAATGTGACAATAAAAATTTCAGCAACAGTAAAGTGGATGCACATCGGCTCTCCATACATGATTGCATATGGGTTAACTCATTCCTAGACATCCCACCCTGCCGAATCTAGCTTCCTGGCAGGGTGGGGAGATGGGGGCGGAGCTGACTGACGTGACGCCAATGATGTCAGAGTGGGTGGAGCTAGGGTGGGCAGACGTCAATGATGTCACAAAGGGGGCGGGGTTATTGGACAGGCCACTACATGTGACGTAATTTACGTCACAGAAGAGGCATGCCAAAGAAGGCATTCTGGAGGCGGAGCTGCCAGGTAAGTTCGGGTCGCGGGAGTTTGGGGTGGTCTCGCGGGTGTGCGGGAGACCACCCCAAAATCCGGGAGACTCCCGTGACTCCCGGGAGGGGTGGGATGCCTGCATTCCAAGTCTACAGCTGGCAGTAAAGATTTTGTGCAAAACAGCAGCTATTGGTTGCGTGACTTAAAGGGCATGTCCACCCTAAAAATTAAATTTTTTTATATAAGATTCCCCCTGGGCTTCCAGCCCCAACCGCATTATTTTTTTTTTTAGAAAGCCCCCCAAACTCTACTTACCTCCCCTCTGTCCTCCGCCGCGCTCCCGGCCCTCTGCTTGCAAGGAAATGCAAGCAGAGGGGCGGGACCGGCAGCCGCGCCTGTGATTGGCTGAGCAGCAGCCAATCACGGACGCGGCTGCCGGCAGCAAACTTCAGCGGAGGAAAGCGGAGAGGTAAGTAAAAGTTTGGGGAGCTTTCTAAAAATAAAAATTATGCGGTTGGGGCTGGGGGACCAGGGGGAAGGATATATTAAAGGGGATTTATGCTAGGGGGAGGGAAAGCAGAACGGGAGGGAGAGGGAGGGGGGAGAAGGGATGCAGTACGCATGGCAAAAATCTACCAGAGGCCAGGTAGCAGGCAGAGCCCTGCTATCCTCCTGGTGGTTAGTTATTGGGACTTTGGGGGGGGACTACAGGAGAACCCTATGGAGCTGGGATGTGAGGTAAGGATTAAACTACACTACATGGGGGGGCCAGTAGTGGGGGAAATATAGTTGGGGGTGGACATGCCCTTTAAGATTATCCAATAGCAGGTCTCCAATGACATTTTTTAAAGTGTGTTTCCACTCTATTTGTTTCTGATTATTTAAATTGGCTTGAAAAATTACTGTTCTTTCTATTTCTTCTTCTTTTTCTTCTTCCATTTTATTCTTCTGCTTTTTTGGACCATATCTCCTCCCAGTTTTTGAGCTAGAGACATGAAATTACGGTACAGACACGGTACGGTGCAGGGCATAAAGGAGAAGTGTGCTATCTTCTAGCTAAGGAGTCCGCGGAAGCGTTACGGCGTTATCTGCGAATTTCCGGACATTTTTTCCCATAGACTATAATGATAACAATCCTCAAATGTGGATATTTCAAAACAGTTTTTTTCATGGTCATAAATACAAATGGTGGTACCCCCAACCCCCCACACAGACCCAGGTACACCCACCTACTGACCTACCTTTCCATTCCCATGGAAGCCATATTTAAAGGGTAACTTAAGGAAAAAAAACAAATTTAGATTTATCCTCAATAAAATATAGTTTTATGGTTGTAAAGACAAAAAAGACATACCCCCTCAACCAGACCCAGGTACACACACCTACTGATTTACTTATCCATTACTGTGGCAGCCATACTTAAAGGGTAACTAAAGTCAAAAAAATTAATTTTGATGAATAATTAAAAAGGTTTGTTTTTTTAACCCCCATGTGGCACGGTTACATACACGTACTGACCAACCCCTCCATTACTGTTGCAGCCATACTTTAAGGGTAACTAAAGTAAAAAAAACAAATTTTGACCAATCATCAAAAAGATACAGGGAGATTCAATAAAAGTTCTTATCATTGAAAATGGTGCTAATTTTGCCCTAACCAAACAGAAGTTAGCTTTCTGATTGATTGGATCAAAATTAGCACCACTTTGGGCTCGGTACACACAAAAGTTTTTTTTGTCCCAAACAAGCATTCACTACAAACTCATCATTCACATTATTGAGTTTTAAAATCTGCAGCAAACACACATATTTCCTTCCAAAATGCAGCCCTTCAAGCCAAATTCAAAGTTTATACTTAAACTTTCCCTTTCTAGTTATCCCATGGAATCTGGACCTTGAGGAGGTCTGTTTGTCTGCATTGCAACTTTTTATCATATTGAATTGCCCTATTTGCACAGGTTACTTTTGTTTCAATAAAAATAAATTGCCTTTGTAGTGCAAATTGATTTTACATTGAACAACACATTAAACACAGGGCTAGGCCACACTAGCGTGTTTTTCGTTCGTTTGCGCCTGCGATTTTCGCTAAAATGGAAATCACGGGAACGCAAAAATTCCTGCAATTTCCAATGCCACGTTTTGCGTTCAAGCATTTTTTCGTGCAATCCCATGGATTTGCTCTTTGAAAATAGCGAAAGTGCGAACGCACAGAAATTGTGTGATTTGATGTGTTGTAGTGTGGCCTCAGCCTTACAGGGCTTTGCATGGAGAGCCGGTATCGCTCTCTCTATTGCCCCCTCTAGGCAACGCAATGTGCCGACAGCGTCTCTCAACACATAGCGAACGGGGTTTACCCATTCCAAATCTTTTACCACCAGCTACCTGCTGACATTAACTATTGTCTTAAAGAAAAGTTATTGGCTCGGTACATTGCTTGTGGCAGTTACGTGACACAGTTTTTGCGTACCGCCATAAGTTATGTCCTAAAATAACGTTAACCCTTGGTTTATGGGTTAAAGAGACTTTAAGATGGAAAAGTCATTTATACGGCTCTCCATACATAGCCCTGCTAGTGGTATTTTCAAAGGCAAAAAAAACCCCTATTCACTAATTGTTCTAAACCAGTTATCGCGATACTAAAGTATAATGTCGCTTAAACCAGCTCTTTCGACCTCTACACCACTAAAGACAGACGTGTACGCTGTAGAATTTCGCTTTGCAATGTGGGAGTTGTAGTTCTTACAGCGGCCGTAACAGTTGCAATGTGCGCGTCAGTGGACACCATTTCCCTCCATACCTTTCTGTGACGTCGTTACGTGTGTCCGTGGCATAGTTTCGCCGTAATTACAACATGCGTTTTCTGTACGTAGTGAGAAGCGAGTGGCGGAATCTTCAGGTGAGTGGGGCTGGGAAGAGTCCTAGAGGTTTTATTCTGGGGGATTTTCGTCTCTAGCTTGTAGTAGAACGCTGCCTTATGTTACTTAATGTCGCGCTTTCATTAGCCAATGGATTGCGGGTTCCTCCCACTAGACGGCAATATACGCTAGGCCTAGCAACGGGTCACGAGCGTACTGATGTCTGCGCGTTCCCTCTCGGTAAGATGCGGTTCTCATAGTGGAGCACGGCATTGAAACCCATCCGTATAATTTGGTGTTTCTCACCGCCCTGTGGGGAGCCCTTCATTAAAATGTATCCAAATACATACAAACCATGTATGTGTAAGCATGTCCATATTAAACCGATTAATCATTTTAATTAATTCATCCATCTTGGCAGCCTCTGGGTCCCCTGTCGTGAAACACTGTTCTAATGTGTACGGTTGGAATGCCCCATACCTACTGAATTACATTTCCTACTGCGGTCGATTCCGGCTAGTACTTCCGGTTTGGAGCCCAGAACCATTTTGTGTGTGTGCTATTGCTTTGCTATTAAGGTATTAGAACAACGTTCTGCTTCTAAGAGAACCAACTAACAAGGAGATGTAATAAAAGTTCTTATCATTAAAAATGGGGCTAATTGTGCCGCAACCAATCAGGTGTTATCTTTTAAATGGTAAATAATATCTGATTAGGTAGGGCAAAATTAGCACCATTCTTAACGATAAGAACTTTTATTACATCCCCCTGATTATTTGAGACCTGGACCTGTTAAGACGGCCGCTGCCATTGTATGAAACAAGCCGAGTGTTGTGAAACTACTGCACAACACTGAGCAAAACTATGCAATGCACGCATGAAAAGACGAATACTTTCTGTATTTAGGTTATACTTTTTATAAAAATGCAGAAGTGTGGGAAATCCATAAATTAGAGTGCGGAAGCCAAGACCTAATTCTCCACAGTGATGCTGATTTTGTATTTAAAGGACAATTTCACCCCTTAAATGGTGGATTGTTTATTAATAAATCACCCCCCAAACTCCAAATTATTGCACTTGGAATGTAATACAGAAAACATTTATTTAAGGGAAAAAATGGATGATGTAGATTTTCCCCCACTCATCTTAGTAGCATAATTTGGAAGTGTTTTTGGTTAAAAATGTTAGTTGATTTTTATAATTTAACATTTTATTTAAACCTGGTGACCTAAAATTGCATTTGTTTTGGGTAGGGCAAGTTTCAGTTTGATAATACATATCTCCATGCTAAAGTGTTCATTTTTCAAGAAATTAGTTTTGATTATTGCTTGCATTAGTGAGTGGGCTTTCTGACAATCACTGTTTTATCCAACTTTTGACCTCTTGCTTTTAGGGCCATCATCTTTGACCGATATTTTTTTTGGATTAGGCATTGATCAGTAACCGTTTTAAGTCATTTACAAAGATCTTTCCTGTACATGAACGTAAATAATTTTTTAATATATTTAATTTCCTGACATTTTATGATAGATAGAATAACTAATAAGTTGTTGGCTTGGATCCAGGTTTAATCTGCAAATTTGAGTAGTCAATTGCGTTAATCTGGGCTTTTTTTTAGTAATTTAAGACTACATGTAAAAATACCAGCAAAGCTGATTGTTTAAATAAGCAGATTTTGATACAAAATTAGTTGAGTAATTGGTTAGCTTTTAAATCACCTGAATTCTCAGCTTATTCAATGGAAAATATTGGCCTGTGATTATTTGTGCATAATAATTCTCTTGTTTGCCAGCCTTTAGATAGTACGGTGTGTTTGACTGTAAATGATAAACACTAGGCATGCAATGTTTTTGTTCAGTTTTAATTGACCATTTTTACCTGCTTATTCTTCTAGATGCAACAATTTCTGCTGTGTTTGGATTTGCAATAAATACAAGACACAGATAAGGTAAGTTGGGCATTTCAATTATTTTTTGTATACTTTGACAACTTTAAACCAGTAATATAAGAATGGTATGTTAATTTATCACTTAAATTTTTTTTGTTGTTGTTGTAGAAAATCCATTTTTAGATTTTGTCTGGCTGCTGGTTGCCTGCCACTAGTCCGTTAAAACAAACTGAATATACATGTATTTTCATTTGAATTTTAGTAGTGATGGTTTTGTAATACTGTTATCTAGGAGTATACACGGTGACCTGCGTAAAACAGCTTTGTGATTATTATTCTGTACTTTTCCTATGCAATTAAAGTATTCAGCAGTTTGTAAGTTTAACAAGGTAAGAAAGCAATTAAGCTGGCTAAAATAAAAAATGAAGCAAGGATAGCTGAACACAAATCAGGACTAACCCTAAACAATTTAAGTATATTAAAGGGCATCTATAGTGGGAAAATGAACTTTTTTTTTTTTCTTTCTTTCCATGTGTTCTATAATTCCCCACAACCCCCAGAGTGTCTTCACAGATTCCCTCTGTCCTGAGCTACACCAGTTAGAAGAATACGTGATTGCATTCCTCTACTCCTACTTGGACTGTCAATCAAATCCCTGCCCTGCTCTGTAATAAACATAGAGATAAGAGCATTAGCAGGGGGAGAGCGGTAGCTTTGATTGTAGATATAAGGCTGCACTTGGCCCCCTTCTTAATAGCTTTCACGGATTTGATGATGGGTCACAAAGTGAGAGATCGTAAACAGTACTGTTCTCCTTCTTCCTGTCTCCAGGACAGCTTGCTTTCTATTGGCCACTGGCCAAGATAGTTACATAGGATGCGGATAAAGCAAATGGCTTAACCATATTTTTCCCCTCTGTATACACTATTAGAACATCTAGAAACAGATTGCATAAAGCAGTGGTTCTCAAACTTTTTCAGACCATGTCACACTTGGCAATGTGAACTTTTCTCATGGCACCTGTGTTCTTAATGTTGGACTTAAAGTAAGGATTACCTATATTTTATGTGCTTTAACGTTTATATTGTATTCAAATCAACATAGTTAAAGTTGCACTATGTTGACTATGTTGACATTTTATCATAATATATATTTGCAGTACAAAATAACAAGTATATTATACTGGGGAAAATATTTCCACTTCCAAAATTCGGAGGTACACCTCTTGCTCTTTGAAGTCACACCAGTGACAAGTGTGCCACTCTTTGAGAAGCCACCCTCTGAGATGGTGTATAGTAGCAGTAATTGTATAAAGCATGGCTGGACAATTCCCAGTTGCCATGGTAACTGAAAAATGCTTCCTGGGCACTGGAAAAATCTACAGTCTCTTATGAGGCAGAATGATCCTTTTGGCTGAGGTGGCACTCCTTTGACCAAGAAGAGAGGTAAAAGCATTAAAAAAAAAAAAAAAAACAACCCCCACAAGCGCTGCAGAAGTCCTGCATTAGCTGTGTGTGTCTCGACTCCTGATTCTGCTTCTCAGCAAATGTTTATTTTTTTTCTCTTAATGTGTGGAAACGTGTCTGTAGATTGGAAAAAAGCTGATGTAATTCCTGTTTTCAAAAAGGTAGTTGTTTGCAGCTTGGTATTACAGTCCTGTGAGTTCAACTTTAGTGGTGGGGAAGATACTGGAAAGTTTGATACTGGAACATATTCTAGAGAATGTTTTAAGGACTGACCTTAAAAGGATTTATGAGGAATAGATTGATTGTTTTTTGAGGAAGCGAGTATGAATTTGGGCACTAAATTAGCAGTAGATGTGGTATACTTGGTATAAGCTAAAGATTCTTTGGGCTTGAGCAGTAATTTTTTTTTAATTCACTTTATTTGCTGTCCAGTGCAAGAAGTATGTTATCAGTTTAACATATGAGTTATAATGTATATTAATACAATAATAGTTTACAACTGCATAATTAAAGATCATCATGTATTATAGCATTGGTAAAAAAGTTCAGTAGTGAATAAAACATTTATAACAAGAACAACATGCGTTGTGTAGTCATTTACCTGATAATTATCGTGTCTTTGTTCCGGTGTCCGGTCGCCTGATGCCTGTGCCCCTGGGTCCCCATTGCCCTTCAGGGCTCGCATATTTCAACAAGATAATAGTATCATTTAGTTAAGGGAGGGCAGTGCCAGGAGAGTCTATCCATACTGTCTATACTTACTTAAATTTGTTTTCGCATCCTCTGTTTGTAAATAATTTTAATTAATGGGAGGTCGTTATTTACAGTTTTATCCAAGTCTTTAGTTTGGGTTTTTTTTATGAGAAAGCCATTGTAAAAGAATGGTCTTCCTAGCATAGAGTAGTGCCGCCTGCAGGAACTAACGTTCATAAGTAGACCAAATATCTACATCTAAAACTCCAAATAGGCATAGTAATGAGGTAAAAGGTACATGATGTGGAGAAAGGAGGTAAACCATGTGGAGAACACCAAACCAAAATGTAGCCACCCTTGGGCAGTGCCATGAGAGGTGAGTGAAATCTACATCTGTTTGATAGCATTTAGGACAGTTTTGTTTGGGGGTATAATATGCTTGATGGAGAATATTAAATTGAATCATTTTGTTGTTAACTGCTGGTGAGGCCATCGTGTGAGTCGGCTATCTCCTGCCAGTGTTCCTTTCTCATGTTTGTATCCCCCAAACAAGGAGACAATTTAGTTTTTATATGTGACAAATTGGATTGTGATTTTGCTTGTATCAGACAGCTGTACAATCAGGATATTATACCCTGCTGGCCATGGGTGCGGACAACCGACTGCCGGATGTTTATTAATTGTAGGGGTAGGAGATTGTAGTAATGTTCTCAGTGCATGGCTCAATTGTAAATACCTGTAGTGCATTTTGCCGGGGAGTTTGTAGGTGTTTTGTAGTTACGAGAATATCATTGAGACATTTTGTAAAATACGACCCAGTGTATTATCCTGAACCCCAAGCAGAAATTTTTTACATGGAAAGAATATTGGTTCATGGATTGGATACAGAGAGTAGTTGCTTTTGTGGTGAACAGTTCCAAATGGGTTTGTGTTTGGGACACTTATATATAATCTGTTTAAAGGAATCTTTCACTGAATAAGTTAACTATTCCTTTAATGCATTGAATGAAGAATAGGAGCTATGCCTCCCCCGTTCTTCAAGCAATTGTACAGGAGTCAGGAATAAGGGTGAGTAAATTTACCATGCAGGTGATCTGCCATCGGCTCCACTGACAGGTCCCAACCCCTTCTGTCTTCACTTTAACTATAGCACGCATGCGTGATAATGGGTGCTATAGTTAGTGAAACTGGATGGGGTTGGGACCTATGTGTCATACATTACATACAAAGGTAATATTATATGCATTACCTTTGTATGCAATATGTATAACCCTTGCATGTAATGTATGACACATTGACAGAGGCTGTATTGGATAGGGTGATAAGCTGCTTGAACTGGATCCTTTGTGTGATAGGCCAGTGGAGAGACTAAAATAAAGGGGAGACGTTAGAGAAGATAAAAGAGAAATATATGAGCAGTGCAGCAGAGTTTAGGATGGATTGAAGTGGTGCTATGCCGTTGTTTTGCAGTAGTTTCTCTGGGATATGATTAAGGCATGAACTAGAATTTTGGTAGCTTCATGTGAGAGGAAGAGAAGAATGAGAGATGTTTTTGAGTTGACATGGGGTTTGAAGTAAAGATCTGAATCTAGCATTTTTCCAGGGCAACAAACATGAGGAAACGGGGATATCGGTGTGTCGTTAATATTAATAGTAAGTCTAGGGAGGTGAACAGATCCTGAGGGTGGGAAAATGACAAGTTCAATCTTGTCCATGTTCAGTTTGTTGAAGCGGGAGGACCTGAAGGCAGAGATGGTACTAAGGCATTTTGGGTATCATCCACATACAGGGGGTTCTGGAATCCAAATAAATAAACTGAGTTGTCCAAGGTCATAGGTGTAAATTGAGAAAAGAGGATACTATGCCACATAGGCGATAAACTGAGGACTGTTGGCCTAGAAGAAAACATTTTGTTCATGGATAGAGAATTGGTTATTGGATCTCAAACAGAGTGGTGGTAAATGGAGCTATATCTATGTGGTCTAAAGTTCTAAGCGGTTGTAAGCAACGCAGTCCTTAGCACGGCCACGAGCCACGGGTGCAAACATTTCCAACCCTTATCCCTAAAGGGTTAAAATATCCAAAGAATTTTGAAGGATCGCACACCTTGTAATGTGAACAAACTTTTATTGAGCCATCAACACAACACGCAGTGCATGTTGTGTTGATGGTTTAATAAAAGTTTGTTTACATTTACAAGGTGTGCGATCCTTCAAAATTCTTCTACCTATATTGTTGTAAGCGAGTGCCTCAGGGTTCTGAAACTGGGGCCGCTACTTTTTAATCTGTTTATAAATGACTTAGAAGGGGGCATTGAGAGCAAGGTCTCTGTTTGCTGATGACACTAAACTATGCAGAGCTTTGGAAACTTCAAATGATGTACAAGTGCTGCAGACCTAGATAGATTATCAAAATGGGCAGCAGTATGGCAGATGAGATTCAATGTTGATAAATGTAAGGTAATGCATTTGTGATTTAGTAATCCCTGTGCCAACTGCACCATAAATAACTGTGTTAAGTGAATCTGTAATGGAAAAAGATTTGGGGGTTCTGGTAGATAACAGACTTAGCTGTAGCAACGACTAGAGCTAGCAAGATATTGTCTTGTATAAAGAGAGGAATAGATTCAAGAGAGAAAAATATTCTCCCTCTTTATTATGCACTGGTAAGGCCTAATTTGGAATATGTGGTGCAGTTTTGAAATTCCATATACGAAAGGGACATCTTGGAAATGGAAGCAGTTCAGAGAAGGGCAAATAAATTAAGGGGAATGGAGGGGCTTAAATATGCAGGCAGATTAGACAAGTTAGGGCTGTTTACATTAGAGAAGCGACGTTTGCATGGGGATGTGATAACCTTATACAAATATATTAATGGGCCATACAATAAACTTTGGTGCATTGTTCACTAATAGGTCATATCAGAGGAATTGTGGACATCCTTTAAGGTTGGAAGAAAAGAAGTTTCGGGTTAGGAAAGGTTTCTTTACAGTGAGAACAGTGAAACTGGAACTGTCTTCAAGCAGATGTGGTAATGGCAAGTTCATTGAATAGCTTTAAAAATGGCCTGGATAAATTTCTAAAAACAAAAAATATTGAATTACTGGTATCAATACATATACTGTAGATCTGGTTGATCCAGGGATACTTTCCAATTGCCGTTTGGAGTCGGGAAGAATTTCCCCCCCAACCCCTTTTTTTTTTTTTTTTATAGCTGGGATTTTTTGCCTTCCTCTGGATCAACTGTTAGGTAGGGTTTAAAAAAAAAAAAAAAAAGTGAATAGGTTAGACTTGATGGACGTATGTCTGTATTCAACCTCAATTACTATGTTACTATGTAAGCCTTGCGGTACCCACACAGGGAGGGGGTCGGGGGGTGGAGCTAATTCCAGTGTGGAAAACACTTATAGGGTTTTTCAATAAAAGTTCTTATTGTTAAAAATGGTGCTAATTTTGCCCCAACCAATCAAATGTTAGCTTTTAAATGTTAAATAATTTCTGATTGGTTGGGGAAAAATTAGCACCATTTTTAACAATAAGACCTTTTAGTGAATCTCCCTGTTAAAGTCCTACCAGAGAGATAAGAAGATAGCCAAGAATGTGCAGTGTCCTGTATACCTAAGGAGGCATGTTAAAAGACAAGTTCAGTGCAAATACATATACTTTTAAAATAAATTACCGTATATAAAAAATATGCAAAATTCTGATTCGGTTTTATACTCGAGTCACTCACCATTGAAGATCAGCGTCCTCTCCATTCTGGCAGCAGCGTCCTCTCCATTCCGGCAGCCGCACGATCAGTCCATGTACTGGCCCGCCGGCCGACGTCACTGCCCGGTGCCAATTAGTGACGTCAGCTGGTGCGCCAGTACATGGACTGTCGTGCGGCTGCCGGAATGGAGAGGACGCTGCTGCCGGAATGGGGAGGAACTTACCAGCACACAGTCCCAGAACCCCTTGGATGGAGGAGAGCCCACAGATCCTGGATGAAAGCCCACAGTACAAACTTAACTGGTTTGAGGGTGAGGGTGGCATTCAAGATGTTTTTGAAAAACTACAACTCCCAGCATGCTTTATTAGCTGGGAGTTGTAGTTTCCAAACATCTTGAATGCCAAATTTCTACCCTCGGTTTATACTTGAGTCAACAACTTTTATTAGATTTTTAGGTGAAATTGGGCACCTCGGTTTATACTCGGGTCGGTTTATACTCGAGTATATACGGTAGCATTTTTTTCTCCATTCTAATTCCCTTACCCTGCCCATTCAGCAATTTGTCTGTGTATAAATAACTTTTTTTTTAAATGGAAGAGAATATGTAGAAGAATTAGGTATGCAAAATATAAACTTAAGAATTTTAAAAATGATGCGTTGAAATTCTGACTTCCTGTTTGCAGAACCCTTAAAAAAAAAATTGTGTAGCAAAATGTTCTGCTCCCCTTCTACCTACCTCTCAAAGGGTTTCTGCTCTCCAAGCTTTTACAAGTTTGCACATTCTCAAACAAGGCAGCTAGGGGTAACCAAACATCAGTCAGCATTTTAGTTTTGTCTTACATCTCTCTGATTTCTTACTATTAGAGTGCTATACATTTTTTTTTTTTTTAGCTGAGGGGTAAACACACCCCATTAAGAGTAAAAGAATGAAAAGCCCTTAATATTTTTTAACTGAATAAATCTTAACATCCACTTACAATTAGTGCTCTCCCATAACCATAAGAATTTGTAGACTGCTCTAAAATGGTGATGCACCCTTGAAATACAATAACTAATAAAGCCAAAAGACGTTAATTTTAAAAGGCATGTTCACCCACCACACTAACGTCTGCAGATAGAGTAATTAGCCTACCTCTGTTTTTGCAAGTCATCAGTGCAAGTGAGCTTGTGCAGTCATCAAGCAGTGAAGCTGAAGTAAGTCATTGCCGGGATTTCACGGTCGGGGCCTTGACTGTCGGTTGCAACACAGAAGTGTGACGTGAAGCAGTAACAAAGCAGAGGAGTTCAAAATATATGGGCTCTAGAGCACAGGGTAGAAAGTGTATTGCAAAAATTAAGGATGGGTGTGTAATTACTTTATAATACACAAGTACTTCAATTTAGCATGGCAGCAGCAGTGGGAGCCCGCTACATATACACAGTGAAATCGTGAGGGAAATTAACCTGATTCACACCATTCCCGTGTCTGTCCAGTATATTAAATAGGGACCGCCCATGCTTATTACTTGCCAGAAAGGAATGGGCTGCCTCAGTTCAATGTACCAGACAGACATGGGAAATTGGGACATGGGAACTACAGGGTTTGTAACATACTGGGGACTTATGTTTTTTTCTTGCTTGTCAGATAAAGCAGATCACAATTTAGAAAGTTGACACATCTAAACTAGCTATCTAATGGGGCCATACGCTATGATACGAGTATCGTTTATTATCAGACCTGGAAGAAAGTGTATCTCTATAAATATTACTGGTTTAATTGAACACCTATAAATTGTAAAGATTCTTCTTTTCTTCTCTAGTAAGTTGCATTTAGCTTTGTGAGCATGTGCACTTATTACCCCATTTCCTGAACTAATTCACTGTTTTTGAGGGTGTTCTATACAGATTTCTCCACACCAATATGAAAGTATCTGATAAGACAATGAAAGCTCCTCTTACCATGTAGTTTATTTTCTAGCCAGTGTGAATTGGTGGCAGCCTTCTTGGGGCAATACAAAATAGTCGACTGAATTTACTGTCGTCTTCAAGTTTCTAAATGAACCTGTATTTTTGTGCATGCTCTGGTAGCTCAACCTACAAATACTCATATTTTCCATATGCACGGACTTCTTATTTAGCAGCTCTATTGGAATAGAGGTACTTTAAGCAAGTACAGTGTACATGATGTTTCAGTTTAAATTCCCCAGACTTTTATTTGTTACTGAAATGTTAATATTCGGTATCTAACATCCAAGTTTAGAAAAAACTGCAAATATTACTCTTCTTTTTTGTATGCAAAGCAATTACTAATAGCATTGTTAGGGTCAGGGGCATTTAAAGTTAGCAAAAAATGCACTGAAATCCCTGTTCTGTGTCAGACGGAGGGATGATCTCTAAGCTATAACATGATTGGATGTCTGCTTCTAGGAATATTTTGCTTCCAGTGTACAGTATCGCCACCCAGCAAAGTGGATTATGAGACCTGATTTTTATGAATCTGTCTCTCTTGGGACTATGCTGCCAGGAGACTTTTTTTTTCCCTTTAAAGGGTCACTATACTCACTTAAACAACTTTACATTTTCTGAAACTACAATTTAGGACACGTAAAATGATGGTACTCACATATTTATCTGTGCTTGCTTTGTTATTAAATTGTTTAGTGAGTACTCCTAATTACCCCTACCCTCCCTTACTCACTGCCTTCTTTTAGTGTCTGCGATACTTATGTGTTCTGCACAGCCTCACCATGGACACTGCTCTGCTTACACATTACACATGGCAGGCAGGCAAAGAGGTCAAGCATGGGTTACATATTCTAATTTCTGCTTCTGGGGTGACAGGTCTTTCCCTGTAAATGCTGTAATTAAAATTATCAGAATCTACTGCTCAGATTTCAAATCCAGAAAAAGGTTTGGAAGAGTGGAAACTTACTGTATCTAATACTATTCTATCTATACTATTTTTAGAAAAAATCTTTTAGAGTAAAGATACCCTTTAAGCAGTATGTTGGGTGTACTGTGTGGTTTTATCCTACAGTTTGTTGCATTTTATATATAGCTAATCGCTAGTTTTTACAGTCATTACATTAGCAGTTTAGCACTGCTCGCATTCTTAGGTATACATTTTTGCCTTCACAATCCGTATGTATATTTTAAAAGAAAACCTTAAGCCTTTAACTTGTTTCTTACAGTATGACTAAACAAAGGGTTAAGCATAATGACCAGATCATTGCGCTTCGTCCAGTGAGAAATTTCAAATGGCCAAAGAATGATATAAAAATATTAATGGGAAAACGTTAAAAAATTTACTTGCCTGGATGCAATGTATTGGCTCAATGGCTACCTGGCACCTAGATTTGTTCAGGCCCCCTTTAGCCTTAAAGGGCAAGTCCGCCCCTATAACTATATTTGTATGTTATTGGTCATGATTCTAGCTTTAAAACAAGCCATCCCCCATTAAAATCCGTTTAGCCAATTTGAAGATAAATACGTTTTTCCAACATGATTTGCAGACCAGGAGCAGCTCGCTGTAATCCAAGCTCTCTTGACGTCACCTCAAGCCCAAGCCATTCCCTTTTCATGCTGGATTTTAATGGGGGATGGCTTGTTTTAAAGCTAGAATCATGGCCAAAAGCATATAAAATGATAGTTTTAGGGTTGGACACGTCCTTTAAGATTTCCTTTGCATTTGAATTCATTATCCTAGAAGAAACTTAATTCTATCATGCTCACACCTTATGCATATTGCATGTGTAATGCATAAATTCCATTTAAGAACAATCATTGAGGTGAACCATATGTGGTTTAAAGGGCATCTCCACTCAAAATTTAGTTTTTCCAAGGCTTTACCCGCGATTGTGCTCCTATGTTCCTCAACACGTTTTTCCATTGTATGTGCACCACCCAGTGCCAATAACTGATATTACCATGACCTGGATGAATAAGAACCTTCTCAAAGCATAAAGAAAGGATTCAATTTGTGTTGCTATGAGGCCTCTGACTGCGTGTTATCAGTTTAACACCTGTACCAAAGCAAATAACACTTACTGTTAATATCTGTATATTGTTTCTCACACCTTTAATAGACCCCCACCTCTACCACAAAAACACTTAGGGCTCGTTCACACTAGGTTCGTTTTCTGAATAGACCTTTTTTAAAAAGGCAAGGACACAGTATTACTGCTCACACTATTGCGTTCTGAATGTGTCCGTTTGTGTTCCGGTCTGTTAAAATAAAAAAAAATAAAAAATTGCACTTCATGCAGCATTCCCTTCTGTTTTTTGCATGAGTTTTCTATATAAATCTATGGAAAATGTATTAGACACATGCATGCAAAAAAACTAACAAACACATGCTGTGCATTTGTCTGTATCTACTGAACAAGCCCTTATGGATCCCTCAGTATTGGTAATAATATCCTCGGGAACATAGTTTGTAATCGGTGCTATTGTCCTAATATAATTTGATTTACAATGTGTGGTTTTGGGCAGTTGTTACATGGTTTAAATTATTAGGCTGCTGCTTTGACAGCTATTTTTGTGGTGTGTGCTAACTAGGATTAAAAATCGGGTTGCCTAGAATACGGGTCCCACAAACTGTCAGTTTTATAAAACACGTGTTTTATGAAAATAGTAATAAAAATTTTCTCCATGGACACTCATTTCACCTATTTGTGGAGATTTTTTTTTTCTATACTGACAGCTGTGTAAGGCTTAGGACAGTTAGTAGTGTATGTTTGGACTTGGTTACATGAAACTGTACAAATGCTTGACAGGTGCAGGGGATTACCGCTAAGACTAGATGATAATTTGTTTAAATAAGTGTACATCAGAGGTTCTTATGGTTTTTTCTATTAGTCTTTTTTTAAAGTGTATTGTCCAGTGTTTCCATATTTCCTTGTTCAGATTTTAAAAATTTAGTTCTATTCTTGTGTAGCAGTTTTTGTTAAACCTTTTTACACCATTCTTGGATATACCTCTGTTAATTTAGCATCCCTTCATTTTACTGTACCAAATGATGCTTAGGGTAGGGGTGCCCATCCTGGGGGCCACTATAGCGGCACCCCAGCCAGTAACTAGGCTCTACCCCTAAACTACCAAACTCCTCCCAAGGCACACTCAGACCACGTCAATTTGGCAGACCTGCAGGCCAACATTTTCACTGATCGGGCTTGCTAGGGTATTGACGCAATGCATGGTAAGTAAATAATTTGCTGTCTACACTCATTTTTGTTTAATTTAAAATTCTCTTAATGGTTTATTACTTTTCCTTTAATTTTGTTAACTTTTTCAATTACTCTCAACAAATTGTTGAGACATCACTTAGTCGTTTGTTTCTTTCTGTTTGGGAATATTAGTTCCTTAGCTTCAGTATCATGTCTCAGTTTAGCCTTCTGACCGTTTTACAGTTGTCCCGTTTCCAGCACTATTGGCTTTGGACTTTAATATAGAGGTGTAAATTACTGTTTGCAGCAGCTGCATGTATTTCTCTCCAGACTTTAAGGACTTTGAATTCCAAATGGTGCTTGCTTCTTCAATCTTTTGGTGCAAAGAGAATAATGCTGCTACTATTGCTTTGTGTGTAAATTCATAGCAGCTGTTTTTCCACAAGTAGAGAAGACTGATAATGTCAGATAATGGTGTTTGACAGTAATTTAACAGCATGTTTTTAATTAATTCTGTGAATATATGCTGTATGTTTTATACAATCATTTAGCAATTGTTAGCTTTTTTCAATAAATAGCAAATCCAGACTCTAGCTTTGACTTCTTTAGTACAGAGGAAAATTTTTTTATTGGTAATATAAAGCACTGGAATTTAACAGGAAAATGTGTCACACAAATTGTGGGGTAAAAAAGGTCTGTATGAGACTAACCAAAGTTAGAATGCAAAGCATTGGTTAAACTTTTCACTGGTGGTGGAAATGTGCAAATTAAGGAGCTGTTTGGCAAAAGATGTATAGAAATGTTTGCCATATTAGGGAAACTGAAGACATCCTGTCTGGTTGCACGACTCACTTCAATGTCAGATTGATTAGTAGTGCTGGCCACTGGAATACAGCGTTCAGATCAGAATTGCGTGGGCTTGAAGGGCATGTCCACTCTTAACACAACTAGTGACTTGTCTGTTATCTGACAACTCAAACTGCTAGTTTTACCAGTTTATTACATGCATTTGTAACCAGATATTTAATGTTATTTTCTGTTATAAAAGAGATTTGCCTACTCCCTCTGCTCAATGAGCTTTTTGTTTGAGCATGTGCAGTGGAGGCAGCTAGGGAAAAAGCAGTTAATCATTGGTTGAGGAGCCAGTTTACTCTGCCTGAATAGAGACAATATTTATACTTGAATATTTGGTTAATGATGCATCTAATGTGCTGAATAAAGGGAAGGTTACGAAGGTGATCAGTTTTATGTTCTTGACCTTTTCTTCACCTTAAGTAAGACCATTTTGGGGGGGAAAAACCCAGCAAAAGGATAGCAAGCAGAGATCTTATACGAGTTGTAGCCTAGTGATTTATTAGATCAAATGAACATAGAAATTCCCCAAGATACTAGGTGGTAATACCTAAAATAGAGTATAAAGTATCATTAAATGATACTGCTGTGCTAATATAAAGTGCAGACTAAATGGCTCGTGTCTCTGCATAGAGCTTATAGAGCTGAATTTCAAGTCTTGTCAAGTTAATAGGCTTACGGTGAAACTGTAGTCATAAACCTGTATAAACATTCCCTGATAGTTAAAATCAGGCTTGGATAAAATCCAGGAGCCAGCACCTTCCGCTGACTAAATGTTGTATCCTGGTTGTACATAAAAGATTGGCTTCTACACTTGTGTGCCAGGCTTTTAATGTCAAAACCATCTTTCAATATCACCTTGAATATAAAAGTCCAAATTTGCCTCCCAAAAACTTTTCATATGTGTTCCTATCCCAGGGAGGAAGTTAATCCTATTCCTACCTCCCCGGGTGGTCCTTTGTACAAGTGGTTAAATGTGCCCAACTTGACTATCTCCCTTATATTTCGGGTTTGTACTTTCTGATGTTCCCAGAATCATCTCTAATGGGAACTGAATCAATGTGATGACTTGCAAATTAGTTTGGCACTTAGGGTGAGGCCACACTAGCGTGTAAGCGTTTTGCGCTCGCGTTCGCGCCTGTGATTTTCACTAACATGGAAATTGCGGGAACGCAAATGTTCCTGTGATTTCAGACGCGCATGCGATTGCGTGTCCGTTTGCGGTGAACATTTTTTTGAGCAATCGCTTGCATTTTCGATTTAAAGATAGCAAAACACGAAAATAACGCACCCGAAAGCTTGCGCGCTTGGTGCATTGTAGCGTGGCCTCACCCTTAAGGTCCATTCACACCGGTCCACTGTAGATGTTTGGAAACTACAACCCCCAGCGTGCTTTAGTAGCTAAACATCTGAATTCTGCTGTCCAACTTAGGACAACTAAAGCTTCGAAGCAATACTGAATCAGAAGGCAGTAGTGGTCATAATTTCTACCCTCGGTTTATACTCAAGTGTGTGTTTACAAATTTTTCAGGCAAAAATAGGTACCTCAGCTTAAACTCGCTTCGACTTATATTCAAGTATATACGGTACATTACTGTGATCACATCAATGAAAAGCCTTCCAACCACGTTACGGTAACCCCAGTTTGGAAGGTCCTAACTTTTAACCTTTTTTTAAACTTTTCCCAAACTCTGGCTTTTCTCATAATTGCACATTGGATCACATTGTATACTTAAGCCCCTTTGTTTATAATGTAAGCAAGTTTGCAGATATCGTATGGGGCCTAGGAACGTGCATTGGTTATCTATTCTTTGTATAAACGATTGACCAGATCAGTGGGCGACACCCCGCCCACCCGCAGGGTGTCGCGGCCCACTCAGGGACCCACTTCCCCATACAGAGAAATGGGTGTTTTCACATAGTGGGAAAGAAGGTCTGTAGATTTCCTTACCTTCTCTGTCAGAACTTCACACAGCAGAGAGGAGGAGGGACTTCCTGTCTCTCTCACACACCGAGGGAGTCTGAGGCTGTGCTTGCTGGCAGCACTGTGCAGGAGAAGCCTTTGAATGTCACATGTCAGCCTCCCACCCATTAACTTTCTGGTCAGTCATTTCTTTATATCTTGGGCTGTGGAGCACGTAGAGAGATGGCTCGTTTTAAAGGTAGGAAACTGGACTTTCATTTAAAATCAACTTGTTTGGAGACCACAGTTCCCTTTAAAGGACATTTTTTCTCACCCCATCCCTCTCCTTATTTAATTTCCCTTGTTTGCTTTTCTACTGTCATTTGTAAATAATAGATTAAATCACTTTTTTTAGTCTTAAAGAGCATACGAGCACCAATCTTGGTCATGCCATATCGGGATATTCCAATATTATACGATCATCTGTTCGTGTATAAACGATTGTCCGTGTGTTTGTTTTTTGTTCCCCTGTCGGGTAAACAGAAACATTTTTATTGGGCCAATGCCGATCAACCGATTCTGCGATTGTGCAACCAGGATTGGTGTGTTTGACTTCCTTATATAGGAAGGAGTCTCACCACACTGGATTTCAGTCAGCTCTTATTTTAAATCTCAGTGCTAAAGGTTTCATTCTCCTCTGGAGGTTTCATATACTTTCAGATGGGTACACTATTCAGAAATGCATTGCAGAGAGCTGTGCTAAGATCAGATTTACTTAATTATCCTCCCTCTGCAGTTCTGTATTATGTTGTGTCTATAAGGGTTACTACTTATTAAAGGGGTAATATTGATTGGAATGTAATCTGAGACGGGCAGATTAAAAGATATATCTAGGATACTGTGGAAAATTAAAAGCAATCTTGTGGATCTCGTGACAGATTGAGCCTGAAAACATATACCGTATATAAGCCGAGGTTTTTAGGTTTAAAAATCAACCAAAAAAACCTTGCCTTGGGGGGACATTACAGGAGAACCATTTGGAGCTGGGATGTAAGGTAAGGATTTTTATACACTACACAGTGGGGCCAGTAGTAGGTTACATTTTAGTTTTGGTGGTGGACATGCCCTTTAATGTTTATCGGAAGACCTATAAAAACACTAAGCATGCATAGATTAATGTTTATTTGATCGCCTGCAAATTACATTCAAGTGCGTCCCTATTAGACCAAATGATCTGGCAACCCAGTTGTTAAATATTCCAAAACAAACGCTTCTAAAATCTACATGCATAAAGGCTGGTCGGAGTTTACATTAGAAGCATGATGCAGGCTGCATTGTTTCAATATAGCCATACATCATATTACAAGGCAATGTAGCAGTTCATGATGACTTGAAGATTTTGCGTGTTTAGGCTCAATTTGTCATGACCCACAAGATTTATTTTATCTGCCACAGTCTTGTATCTATTGCTTTCATTTTGCCCATGTCTCCTAAAAATTTTTTAAATCTGCCAGTCTCACAGATTGCATTACACAGTGCAGAGCTGCAGGAAGAGGATAATAAACTGATCCTGATCTTAGGTACGCTATTGAGAAATGCATTGCACAGAAATGTTCTATCTGAAAGTAAATAAAACCTTTAATATCTAAAGGTAAATGAAACCTTTAGAGCAGATCAATCCGTCCCCACTTTTTTTTTTTTAATATCACAATCAAGCACAGACACTGACCCAGCTAAAATGAGAGCTTACTGAAATCCAACGTGTGAGACTCCTTCCTACATGAGAAGCAAGATTGGAATGTGATAAAATCTACTATATACAAATGGGAAATTAAATCTTTTAAGTTAGGAGAAAGACCTAGGGTGAGTGGGAAAACGGTGTATATGTCCTTTTAACTCCTTCCTTTCTGGCCTGAGCAGTGAAAAAAAAACTTAAATGTTTGAGATTTATTCGATGTTAGCTTCACCAGACTTGACAAATTTCCACTGCTTTTTACACAGTACATTTTTTGGGTTTTTTTTGATTTGGTGGTTTATATAGAAAGTTTTGGAATAATTGAATGAGGACATGGAATTTTTGTGTTCATGCACGTGTTGTTTGGAGGAATTGCTACATTAACGGTTTTTCCAAAATAGACATGGCTGCTTTTTGTAAGTATGTAAACCCACATCCCATTGTTGCACATTCTGAACAGAAAATAGCTTGTAATTTAATATAGAATGCAGTACCCGGAAATGCTGCTTTTTCTTGTTTGCTATAGGTAGCCTGTAAAATGATTGTGTCTGTGAAGCTTATTTCAACCTTTGGCAGTGCTGCAATCCTATGTAAAAGCAGACCAGCTGTTTGCTATAGAATTTATTTGCTATTATACATCTTTTTCCCATAGTATGCCATGCGCCGGATTTTCTTTTTCTGCATAACTTTCATAAATGTACCATGGCAGTTCTTTGCTCTGCTTCTATATTAAAGCTTAAATTGTGTTTACAGTGTTTTCATTGTGCATCTTCTATTCCTCTTAGTTGCTTTATATAATTTTAAACTATTAAAAAAGATACAGCTGAATATTAATACTATGCTTTTGCTGTAAAAGACGTGTTGGAGTATGTCACTCTAAATTCAGTAGGTCTCTGGGTGGAGTTTAGACCCTAAAAGGTCTAGTTTCTTAGTTTAAATCTGTGACCTCGGTTGAAAGAGGCTTTAAACTCTGCTGGTTCTCTGCACATTTGTAAGTACTTTACAGTTTTTATCTTGCTCGGGGGTATAATTGTTTTTAAAAATTGCTTGTGAAGGCTCTCATTCATCCAGGTCATGGTATATCTGTTGTATTCAATTAGATCAACTGGACTTGAAGTTTAGTTCTTGAAGACGTTTCGCTAGTCATCCAACTGGCTTTCTCCATTCAGAATGACTCTTACAAGAATCTGTGGCAATTATGTACCCTGGAAAATCCCAATTAGCATATCACAGCCAAGTGTTAAGGGCGTGATTTTTAAAAATTGGTTTGTGATTTCATCATAGCATACACAGTGCTTGTGAAATGCTATATTGCCTTTTAATAGCATCAACAAACAAATTGTTTATATACTACATCCAGAAACCGTTTTGGAACCATTGGGTCCGATTAATATAATAACAAAATTGCAGGGCAAACAAGTTACGTGCATTAACAATCACTTTTTTTATTAACATACAAAATTGTTTAGACTACACAGAACCTTCTCATCAGTAAAGTGAATTTCACAGAAAATCATGGATACACTTAAATAGTTTTAACTTCAACCCTAACACACTGATGAAGTGTTTTAAATGACTCAAAACATAAGTTAGTTTGAAACAATCACACACATGTGTGCATTATATGATAATACTTTAGTAATTTGCATATATGTACATGTAAGAAGTATATTCTGTTACCAAGAAGGCATTAGTGTTATTTCCAGTACAACTCACAGCCCCATGTAGTCTTCAAAGAGACTGGTGAGCATGTTTACACCCCCTGACCCCACTCTTCACTCTGTGCATGTGTTTTCAATACAGATTTTTTCACACCAATTTCTAAGTCCACGATAAGACTTTAAAAGCAGCTTGTTACCCTGAAGTGTATTTTCCAGCCAGCATTCATTGCAGACGGCCTACCAGGAGCAATATAAAATTATTTTACTACCTTTTTTTGCTTTTTCCATTCTGTTCCTAGCAAGGGAAGCATGTTTCAATTAAAATTCTGAATGAAAAAAATCAGTTTACCAAAAAGCACTTTTCATGGAGGGGATTTTTCTCCTTTGGCGTAGATTAATGCTTATGTGATCAGTATGCCTACTATTGATCTGTGCCATTAGTGGTGTGTTTTTTTTTTTTTAAGACAATATTTCCAGTTAAATAAAGTATACCTAAGGTTGAGGACCTAGCCGTTTAGGCCCTTTCCCTGGGTAGTCTTAAAAGAGGGGGGTGGGTTTGGGAGTCTGTTGGGGTATTGTTGTGAATTAGCATTCCTTCAAATACAAATGTTGGTTCAGATGTTAGCTTTTTGCAATCACAGTTTTTAATGTTAAATCTAGATGAAATCTAGATTTTAAATCTAAACTAGAAAGGGAAAGTTAAGTATAAACTTTGAATTTGGCTTGAAAGACTGCATTTTGGAAGGAAATTTGTGTGTTTGGGCTGCAGATTTTAAAACTCAATAATGCCAATGAAGAGGACATGTTTTTTTTTTACTTACCCTTTAAATATGTCACATGCATTAAAGATAGGTCAGTTGGTGTGTGTGTGTATTCATATCAGGTTGGGCGATAAAATACGGTACTAACTTTTTTGATGGTTGGTCAAAATGTTTTTTTGACTAGTTACCCTTTAAATATGGCTGCCATGGAAATGGAAGGGTGGGTCAGTAGGTGTGTGTACCTGGGTCAGGTTGGAAATTAAAAAAACAAACTTGATTATTGATCAAAATTAGTTTTTTTTTACTTTAGTTACCCTTTAAGTATGGCTGCAACAGTAATGGAGGGGTAGGTCAGTAGGTGTGTATACCTGTATCATGTTGGGGGTTCAAAAAATATGGATAAGTAGATCAGTAGGTGTGTGTACCTGGGTCTGGTTGAGGGGGTATGTCTTTTTTGTGTTTACAACTATAAAACTAGCTTTTATTAAGGATATATCAAAATTAGCTTTTTTGACTTTAGTTACCCTTTAAATATGGCTTCCATGGGAATGGAAAGGTAGGTCAGTAGGTGTGTGTACCTGGGTCTGGTTGGGGGTATCGCCATTTGTATTTATGACCATGAAACAAACTGTTTTGAAATATCCATCTTTGAGGATTACCATTTATAGTCTATGGGAAAAACTGTCCGGAAGTTCACCGATAACGCTGTAACACTTCCGCGGATTCCTTTGCTAGAAGACGGCAATCTTCTCCTATATATGCCCCGCACGTCTGTACCGAATTTCATGTCTCTAGCTCAAAAATTGTGGGAGGAGATACAGTCCAAAAAAGCAGAAGAATAAAATGGAACAAGAAGAAATAGAAAGAACAGTAATTTGGCCTTTTCAAGCCAAATTAATAAGTCTGTCTAGAAAAGTTTGTTTGCATAGCGTCTTTTATATATATATTTACTTTAAATGTCCACCCCCAAATAAAATTTGCCCCACTGTTGAGCTTACTGTGTAGTGTTAAAGGACAAATTGTGCGAAATCATTTTTTATAATAATCACACAGTAATTAGGATTAATTACCACCAATCTTAAATCTGCTATTTTTTTTCTTCCCTGACCTTCCTATCCTTTGTTTTTTAGCTCTGTGAATATTACTTTTTAAAGAGGGCGGGGCACAGCTGGTCTGTAAAGAACTATCAATCACCCTGCTCTTTGTGTGCAGATAACACCCAATTCTGCAGTAAGCTGCTGTCTGTTACTGTCCCAATGTAGCAACGTAACTAAAGAAATCAAGTCCGTCCCCCCCCCATGCACACACACACCTACAAACTTCTACTGCTAAAATAAAATTTTGCAGTTATTACAGCTCCCAGTGCTGCTTACCTTCCCATAGCAAAGCAGTTGTACTTTCACTATGACACACAAAATCATTATGTGAATGCTATTGGCTGTAGGGGGGCACAGATCATCTCCACTGCTCTACACTCTAGCTGTGTCTGTTTTGGGAGGGGGTGGATACATAGAGAGGAGACATGCATACTAACTAGGAGTGAGCTGAACAAGACGTGGAGATCTAGTGACAGGGAGCACCGAGAGCAAAAAGGATCAAGTTTGACTGCACTAAAAATATCGAAAAGGATAAGGGCATAAGGTTGTCCTGCAGGGCCTGATAAGTCTAGAAAAATGAAGAGTAGGAGTCTCTCTGTGTGTAATCCATTACTGCCACTGCATATTGAATTTTCCTCTTACTATAGTTTTAGGCTTTTGCCTCACCTGTGTGCCTCATTTATATGTAATTTTCTGTTTCTATAGACTTGACCATAGACAGGATGTCGAAAAACAAGTCTAAATCCAGGTCCTTATCCTCTCGTTCCATGTCACGATCTCGGTCACGCTCGTTTTCAAAATCTCGATCCCGCTCAAGATCTCTCTCACACTCACGAAAACGCAGACACAGGTAAGACTTCATTATTAAAGGTGTATTATCTGCATCTTTTATAGTTTGATAGGCTTAATAATAGGTAATGTTTTGAAACTCTATAAAGGTTTTTTTTTCCCCTCTTGTTCCCTTTCCTAGGCAGAAGATACTAATTTTTTCATTTTTGTTTTTGAACAATAAAAGTGAATATTATTTGTATCCAATACATATCCAAGTCTATATCAAACCATAACCTAAAAATCTAACTTTTAAGAGATGGGAAAACTAAAAAATAAAAAGTTGAAATGTGCACGCTAAACAGGGAATGGAAGATTTGCCCAACTAGCTAGTTTGTGTCTTGGGAAAATAAAACATTACTGCTTGTGTGAAAGATATACCATCACACTGGTATATCTTAAGTTACTAATGGATTAAACCATTGTATCCCTTTCTGCAGTAAGTTACGGTGGCCATACACAATATTGAAGATAGGAAAATCCCATTGGATCAGAATGGATTTTCCCGATATCTGGTAGTTGTATGGTGCCAGTAACGTCTGCCACAATGGCGATAAACTACTGCCAGCAGCATTTTAAATTGTTGGGACAGTAGGAGTAAGTTCATCAGCTGGTATTGTCTCTTTAAAGGTACAGTAAGCCAATACGAACATATCTTGTATGCTTGGCAACCTTATTTTTACCCCCCCGTATGGCAAGAACTGTGGTAACTAAATCCTTCACAAAAAAAAAATTGTTTCTGTAATGCTGGTTATACACCAAGACCTTACTAACGTTACAATTTTGCTCTCAATATTATACTTGATCACTTTTGAAAGCTCCAGGCCCTCATGTTGATCATGAATTTTTAATTTTTTTTTTTTTTTAATTGCTTATCTTAAAGAATAATTATATCTGTTGTATTCAATTAGATCAACTGGACTTGAAGTTTAGTTCTTGAAGCTTCAAGTCCAGTTGATCTAATTGAATACAACAGATATACCATGACCTGGATAAATGAGAACCTTCACAAGCTTAAAGAATAATTGTATTTCCTCAATCCATTTTTTTTAATTGCTTTAAAAAGAGTAAAGGTTTGCAGCCCTCCCCATACATTCCCCCTTGGCCCCTTCCCTTACAGCTCTGCTCACTCCGTGCCTTAGTCCTGCCCGCATGTGAGAACTGACCGAAAAGGCTGTTTTCACATAGTGGGAGATTAGGGCTGTAGATTCCCTTACCTTCACAGTGGGGATCTTCACACAGCAGGGAGGGACTTCCTGTCTCCCTCACACTGAAGTCTGAGGCTGTGCTGGCTTTCCATTTAAACTTGTATGGAGAAGTTCCCCTTTAAGTAAAGGGATCCGATCGTACTGTGTATGGCCACACGGCTGACGATCCCTATACCACGCATGGGGATTGTTCGGGTCCATGTGTGTGGTTCCCACAGCATGTGTGCCGACAGATACTAATGTGATCTGTCTGCACAAATGATGTGGAAATCGTAAGAGTATGGCCACCTTAACTGTCACTCAAAGCTAGCTTGCAAGAAAACACTCCTCCACCCATCCTTAATCAGCTTGATTATGTGGGCAGTATTCTAGCAACAGAACATTTCAAGTTTGTTTGACTGGCAGAGGAGAAGGAGAGAGGGTGTAACAGACATTCCCATCTGCCAATGACAAGTACTGTTAACCAAGGCCCTGGGCTAGCTAGGAGGTGGGCTTTTAGCACTCATCTTTGCTGTCTGATATCTTAGACAGGGCAGAACAGTTGTAAATGTGAGTAAGTGATTTTAGCTGCTGGAAGTGTGGACATTTAGTGGGGGGGGGATATTTTTTTTGATATTGTTGTCAACAGTGCTCGTTTTATTAGAGAATTTGACACAAATGGGAAAGTACACACTTCGCTAGTTTTTGTGTCTAAAGCATTTTATATTAGTGATTTATCACAGCACACACCGGTATGATTTGCTGTTTAATATTGATTTAAAGCTGCTGAATTTTTTGCCCAGGACCCTATATTCTCCCGGAGCATTTTCCCATATAATCCGGTGTCAACACTTGACCAGTCTTGTATTTAAGCTACTTTGTAAAAGTGTACCATTTACATGTCTATAAATATATTACACTGGCTTCAACACGTTTAAAACTACCCTTTAGAATATTATTTTTTTTGTATTTTATGTTGATGGGGGTTAACTTGTTGCATGTGCTAAAAATGTAATCCCCCTGGGTAGATTGTCAGTTATGCCTATGCCTCACAGGGAGGCAACGCTCCCCTGTTTTTCAATCTTCTATTTATGACAATTGATTTTAATTAATAGTCTTGGTCCCTTGAGCTACAGTTGCTTATGTGATCCTCTCTAAGCAACACTGCTACTCCTTATCTCTCCTATATCTGTTGTTTAATAATTATATTGTGATAAATTTGGCTTCATGACATTTGCTGCTGTTATCAAAGGCTCCAAAAATCATTTTCTAGCTGGAGACGTTAAAATACCCTGCATTTGCCAGCCTTTTTTTCTCTGGATGATTTATTTTGTGTAAATTCATACTGAAATGTTATATTCCCTGTGGTACTGTAAGAAAAGCAGTGATCTCTTGGGTGTGTATCTGAACAACCTTGTGGGAGATTAAAGCAGTAGTTTCGCCTCCTTCAGCTAGTTAGCTTTGCAGCTGTGTTTCTTGCTGATGGTAGTTCTAATGCAAATCAAATGAAATCTAAGAAAAAAAGGTAAGGCGTATATAACTACTGTTTTTATGTTCTTGTGTTTATTAAGTTTGTCAGCAGAATTATTTACATTTACAAAAATCTTTACTTTTTAAAAAAAAATTTCTAGGACTGTTATGGTTATGAAATATATTTTTATAAAAACTTTTGTTTTTAGATGTTTAGTTCAGGTGTTATTGTAAAGTAACTAACTGAAATGAATACTCTCGGAACATGTAGTTTTCTGAAATGACACAATACTAAATTTTAGAATGTTTGAATACCATTCTTGAAAATTCTTGAATACCATTCTTGAAAATTCTGTGCAAACCTTGAATAGGAACCTTTTCAAATGTATATTTGTAGGTTTTACACTTTCTAATGGCAGGGAATATTTTTTTTAAGCCATATCCTCATATTAGGCTAATGCCTGTTGGTAGTTTTCAGACAAAAATAATGCATACTGGCAGAGAAAGGGTTTCCCCTCTATAGTTCTATGGGTTTTACAGGCAGTGTTGGCATGGGGCTTGTCCGTAAGTTAAGAGGGGATTACAAATTTCTGGTTTCCTTAACCATCCCTGGTTAGAAGGGGACTAGGTACCTTTTTTGTTTTTTATTTTGGGTGTATATTGGTTTATCTGTAACCCAATAGAATTTTTTAGACCTGTTCAATCAGCTTTAGTATGCATTAAACAACCATTCTCCTTTTTCAATCTTTACAGTGCAAAAGCATTGTTATAAGGTTATTTTTTTTTTGTAATATATGAATATACAGTCAAGTGGTTGTTTTTAACCACATGAATTCTACTAACATAAAATTAGTGACTACTTTAAAATTACATAAAATTAGAGACTACTTATTCTTTAAATATAAATATATCCATATAAAGTGCTGTCATAATATAAAAGTGCTACATGTTTAAATCTATATTACTTACAATATTTTAGTAATAAGATTTTAAACATGTACCACTTTTTATTATGACACAGCACTTATATAGGGATATATTTATATTTAAAGAATGAGCACTTTATATGAAAGGATTGACACTTTATATTGGATACAGCACTGATCACTTAATATAACACCATGAAGGATTAATGGAAGCTAATCATGTGATGCAATACCAAAGGGTGGAATTGATGTTATTTATGGATCAACACAAGTTTTTTTTTTATATGGCTTGATAAAGGTCCTAAGCACCAGACCAAAACGTTGCCACTTGCTGTGTGTATGGAATAAACACTTGAATTTTCACAAGACCTGTGAGTGCTCTAATACATTTTGTGTACTGCTATGCATCATGGGATCATGATTAGAAGCACCCAGGCATGACTGGAAAAAGTCTGTAAGGTAGAGTGCACAGTATTTGCTTTTGATACTTCAATAAAACTGAATAGAATAAAGGGGGTTTTACGATTGGAGATACCCTTTAAATGAAATAAACACACTGTTCAGTGTTTTGTGATTGGTTTGCATTACTTACATGGCTTTTCCTGTAGGTTTATTCTAAGGTGCAATCAAGACAATAGTCAGTTTGCTCAAGTGCTCAGAAAGGGCAGAGGTAATTTCAGGTTTATCTTTGTACTGTCATAGGCTAGTTTGCATTTCATTCTAAAGCAAGCTTAGATTGGTTGAAAAGGAAAAGGGGACCAGGGAGTAAATTAATGCCAGTTCGCCTTCAAATAAGTGTATAAATGAATGTATACAGTCATACAGATTGACAGGTATAGGTAGGTAGATGGCCGTTAGGTACAGAAAGTTAAGGAGAATTCTAACTGGATTAGAATGTTTTTTTTCAATAATAGAGGGAAGGTAGTTGTGAAACTCAACATTAAAAATTGAAGAGCGTTAGAACTGGCATTTTGGTATAGCCAAATGAATGTGTTTTCTACAAAGCCAGAGCTCCACCTTCTGTTTAATATGGTGCAGAGCACCAACTAATATCTATTTTGTCTTCTGTCGTTTTCTTTTCTTTTTTTCAGTTTTGTTGCTGTTTTTTCATTATTAGAAAATAACAACCCCTGATTCTTAAAAATCGCAAATCCACCCCTGCACAACAGCACAGCCCTCTGGTGCACCACCGTAAACTACTTCCACTGTTCATCACATGGACGGCAGTTAATATACAGTTAATTCCCCCCGCACAATGTAAGTGCCCCACATAGCGTTAATCTAGTTAGTGTCCCACATAGTTTTAATGCACTGTAAGTGCCTCCCCACACAGTTTTAATATAAATTAAGTGTCCCCACATAGAGTATTAATACACTGTATGTGCCACCAATACAGATAAAACATATTGGAAATTAGAAATTTCATTAACTTTGTAACTAATGCTGAACAATAAATGGCATGTCCACCCCCAAAACTATAATCCCCCCAACTACTGGCCCCACCATGTAGTGTAGTTTAATCCTTACCCCACCTCCCAGCCCCATCTGGTTCTCCTGTAGTCCCCCCCCCCCCCAAAGTCCCAAAAACTGCCCACCAGGAGGATAGCAGAGTCCATATAGGACTCTGCCTCCTACCTGGCCTCCGGGAGAAGTTTGGCATGCGTACTGCAGCCCTTCTCCCCTCTCCCGATTCCCTCCCCCTAGCGTAAAATCCTTCATGTATAAGATTCCTCCTGGGCTCCCAGCCCCAACCGCTATATTTTTATCTTTAGAAAGCTCCCCAAACGTTACTTACCTCTCCTCTTTCCTCCGCCGAAGTGAGCTGCCGGCAGCCGCGTCCATGATTGGCTGCCGCTCAGCCAATCACAGACACGGCTGCCGGTCCCGCCCCTCTGCTTGCATTTTCTCGCAAGCAGAGGGCCGGGAGCGCGGCGGAGGAAAGAGGGGAGGTAAATAGAGTTTGGGGGGCTTTCTAAAGATAAAAATATAGCGGTTGGGGCTGGGAGCTCAGGGGGAATCTTATATCAAAAATTTTATTTTAGGGTGGACATACCCTTTTAATTGTGTAGTTTGTTACTCTCAACTAGCAGATTTGACATTTGACAACTGAACAGTCCAGTAATTTGTATTTTTAGTTGCCCATCAGCTAATGTCAAATGATGTATACATTTTTTTTAACCTTTCTTCCACAGGACATAGGATATTCAACTTTTTAATTACTATATTTGGGACTTTCTACTTGAGTATATAGTGTTTCAGGGCATTTTGGTGTACATTAAGGTGGGATGTTTCGGCATTTACAATGGCATTGGCTACCTATTGCAAAGGTCTTTCACAAGCCCTGTAGCTAGGTAAAGGGCATCACACAAGTTCTTGCTTTGGGGATTACATTAAAGGGTAACTGTGGTCTCCAATTCTTCCAAACTACTAAGGGTTATATACGGTGGTTTGCAAAAGTATTTGTCCCCCTTGAATTTTCCACATTTTGTCACATTACTGCCACAAACATGAATCAATTTTATTGGAATTCCACATGAAAGACCAATACAAAGTGATGTACACGTGAGAAGTGGAACGAAAATCATACATGATTCCAAACATTTTTAACAAATCAATAACTGCAAAGTGGGGTGTGCATAATAATTCAGCCCCCTTTGGTCTGATTGCAGTCAGTTGCCCATAGACATTGCCTGATGAGTGCTAATGACTAAATAGTGTGCACCTGTGTGTAATCTAATGTCTGTACAAATACAGCTGCTCTGTGACGGCCTCAGAGGTTGTCTAAGAGAATATTGGGAGCAACAACACCATGAAGTCCAAAGAACACACCAGACAGGTCAGGGATAAAGGTATTGAGAAATTTAAAGCAGGGTTAGGCTACAAAAAGATTTCCAAAGCCTTGAACATCCCACGGAGCACTGTTCAAGCGATCATTCAGAAATGGAAGGAGTATGGCACAACTGTAAACCTACCAAGACAGTTCGTCCACCTAAACTCACAGGCCGAACAAGGAGAGCGCTGTTCAGAAATGCAGTCAAGAGGCCCATAGTGACTCTGGACGAGCTGCAGAGATCTACAGCTCAGGTGGGGGAATCTGTCCATAGGACAACTATTAGTTGTGCACTGCACAAAGTTTCCCTTTATGGAAGAGTGGCAAGAAGAAAGCCATTGTTAACCTTAGAAGAAGTCCTGTTTGCAGTTTGCCACAAGCCATGTGGGGGACACAGCAAACATATGGAAGAAGGTGCTCTGGTCAGATGAGACCAAAATGGAACTTTTTGGCCAAAATGCAAAACGCTGTGTGGCGAAAAACTAACACTGCATATCACTCAGAACACACCATCCCCGCTGTCAAATATGGTGGTGGCAGCATCATGCTCTGGGGGTGCTTCTCTTCAGCAGGGACAGGGAAGCTGGTCAGAGTTGATGGGAAGATGGATGGAGCCAAATACAGGGCAATCTTGGAAGAAAACCTCTTGGAGTCAGCAAAAGACTTGAGACTGGGGCGGAGGTTCACCTTCCAGCAGGACAACGACCCTAAACATAAAGCCAGGTCAACAATGGAATGGTTTAAAAAAAAATATACCCATGTGTTAGAATGGACCAGTCAAAGTCCAGATCTAAATCCAATCGAGAATTGGCAAGATCTGAAATCTGCTGTCCATCTAATCTGACTGAGCTGGAGCTGTTTTGCAAAGAAGAATAGGCAAGGATTTCAGTCTCTAAATGTGCAAAGCTGGTCGAGACATACCCTAAAAGACTGGCAGCTGTAATTGCATCAAAAAGTGGTTCTACAAAGTATTAACTCTGGGCTGAATAATTATGCACACCCCACTGTGTAGTTATTGATTTGTTAAAAATGTTTGGAATCATGTATGATTTTCGTTTCACTTCTCACGTGTACACCACTTTGTATTGCTCTTTCACGTGGAATTCCAATAAAATTGATTCATGTTTGTGGCAGAAATGTGACAATGTGGAAAACTTCAGGGGGGCCGAATACTTTTGCAAACCACTGTAAAAAGCCTTCCATCTTACCTTCAAAATAAAACCTATATCACATCTCTAGATAAAATTTGTGAAAAGTTATTGCTGGAGAAGTTCAGCAATATTACTTACTGCTTGAACACTTCCTGTTTTCAGCCATGTGACGAGCTTTAGTCATGTGACCATTCTCTGCCTGCATTAATAGGCTCCCCTTCTCAACTGTCAATTTTTCCCTCCAGGTACTTCCTGATTTCCCCAACATTTTCAGGGTTATTCAATAAAAGTTCTTATCGTTAAAAATGGTGCTAATTTTGCCCCAACCAATTAGATGTTAGCTTACAAATGTTAAATAAGATCTAATTGGTTGGGGCAAAATTAGCACCATTTTAAATGATAAGAACTTTTATTGAATCTCCCTGTAAGTCTTTGCTGAGCATGCTTCTCCCCCGGGGCAGAGGGGCTAGCAGAGGTAAGGTGATGTCACAACCTACTGGAAGCAGGAAGTTTAAACATTCACCCCAATATAATTTCTCACAGGCTGAAGACAGATGTAATTGTCTGCTCATTATAAAGGAAATACTGCAGGCTTTCATTTAATCCTAACTTGTTTGGAGACTACAGTTGCCCTTTTATGCTAATTTTTTTTACACATTTATGCCAGACCTTTTCATTTCCTATGAGGACATTTGAATAGAAAATGTTTTCATTTTCTTATTTTATTCTTTACATTATTTTTTCTTTACCTATGTTTTAAATTTTTTTTTGTACTATTGGATTTTGATAATTTAAATGGCTGTCTTCTGTTTTTTCATCTAGTTCAAGATCTCGCTCAAGATCCTACTCCCCAAGTTATAACCGAGAAAGAAATCACCCCAGAGTTTATCAAAATAGGGATTTCAGAGGCCACAATAGAGGATATCGGAGGCCGTACTATTTTAGAGGCCGCGGAAGAGGTTTTTACCCCAGAGGACAGCATAACCGTGGTGGATATGGAAACTACCGGCCAAATTGGCAGAATTATAACCGCCAACCCTACAGCCCCCGCCGTGCTCGATCTCGTTCTCGCTCCCCAAAGCGGAGATCTGTGTCTCCTAGGTCTCGGAGTCGTTCTAGGAATTCGGATAAATCATCATCTGATCGGTCAAGATCATCTTCCTCAAGATCCTCATCTAACAGCAGAGTAGAAGTTTCAAAACGGAAGTCAAAGAAAGAGAAGAAAACTCACCCTAAGGAACAAAGAGGATCTGTTCAGGCAGCAGATGAAGACTCAAAGGAACAGTCTGGATCTGGGGTTGCAGACACTGAGAGCAAAGCCGAGGGATCTAAATCCTGGCAAGACATGGAGGCTTATGATACAAGCCCAGTCCAACAGCACAGCCCTGTGGAGCGTGTTCCAACAGTTAAAAGCTCTGTACAGTCTGTGGTGGTTAGGCGTTGTTCTCCAAGACCTAGCCCTGTGCAGAAGCCTAGTCCTTCCTCTCCATCTGTTCTGCAGAGCAGTGGTGTTTACAGGGCTTCCTCTCGCCAGAGTCCTTTTGATCATAGCTTGAGCCCACCAAGAAAGAGTCCTCTTACTAAGAGTCCACCATTGGGGGCTCTGTATGGTATTCCAAAGGAAGAGTGCAGATCTGGAGAGATGTCAGCACCAGTAGGCACCGGATATAAAAGGTAAGCTGAGTAGTTAGTACATTTCCTTTTGTTCTTTTCTTAACCATGGATACTTTAAACTTACATTAGTTATGCTGTTATTTTCCACACGAGTTTCCTGTAAATATTGATGGTAAACCAGCATTAAAGGAGAACTAAACCCAATTTTTTATATTCCAGAATCAGAGAACAACCCCCCTAAAAACACCAATAAACTATAAAATCCCACTTCAGTAAATTGTATTAAAATAAATGTAAGCCTGTTAAGAACTGGAGGAAGTATCTGTGTGTAATTGCAGTGTCAGACCACACCCCCTGCCCTCACATGCTTCCTTGCTTTATCTGTCCTGTAAAAGGATTGGCTAGAGATTATTAATGGGTGTGACCAACTGCAACAAGTTTCTGCCATAGCTAAGGACTGAGCATGTTCAGAACATAATGGTCGTTGACCCAATTGTGATTCTAGAATGCTGCGACGTAAAGCACAAACAATATATTATTTATGTAAATTTCCCAGCGCCCGCATCAAAATTAGTTAAGACACAGATTACTGGTTTTATATCAAGGTGTTCTGCCTTCTGGTTCAGAGTTGTTCTGTGGCTTTAGTTGTCCTTTAAATGTAAACTATAGTGTTTAAGTTTCCTGCATTTATTTAGCTGAAAAAGTACATTTACCATGGAGGTAGAAGACATTGATTCTCCCTATTTGCAGTAAAGGGATAGTCAGAGGAGCAGGCAGGGGAACATTTGGTGGAGCTGCTAACCTCTGTGGTAAATGTACTTTTATTGGGCTAAAATTTCTTTGGGTGTTTTTACTGATAAATCCTTATCCTTGAAAAAAAATCAACTTCAATATTTTCCATGTAACGTTCTCCAATTCATTAAAAAAAACCTCAACCTTAATAATTAAAGGAATTTTAAAAATATTTTAGCATTGAATTTTATGAAGAATTTTTAATTAAAGGAGAGCTATAGTAAAAGATACCTCCCCTGATTTTGTTATGACAGACTTTGAAGCATACGACTTCCTCCTTATGGGTTTTGAGACAGGTTATTGTCCCTACCCTCAGCTGCCATAAAGCCAATGAAAGAGCACGCCCAGACGCTCATGTGCTTTTTTTTGTTGGACGAGCTATGAGTGTTAATGAATTTTATGCCCTGCTCTGCATTTAGAGTGCTGGCCTTATACCACAGCTATTTGTGAATGTTGGTGGGTAAGAAACGGTCTGTCTGTCAGTACCAAAATCTTGAGGGGTTGTCATTTGCTGCATTTTTTTTTTTTTTACGATTATGTTCGTTGTCTCTAGACCTTCATTTTGAATATGTGAAATTTAATAAAATTAATAGATTGCTATTTTCTAACTGGAAGATATTTACCATGCAGTGTGTGATCAATTGAAAATCTACATCGAGACATACATTTTGTGTTTCCTGAACACAATTTTTAAAAAAGAAATGTTTTCATTTTTGTTTACAGTGTGCAGGCAATTTTTAAATCCTCTAGGAGACTTGTATCAAAGGGTTGAAGTTTTTTTTGCACATTGAGGCTTTCTTTTCCAGTTTGCTTTTAAAAGACAAATATTCCGAAGCAGAGGAAAATGTCTCATTATCTTAAAATGCAGAAAATATAAGATAAGATAAAAAAAAAAAGAGCAGTCAAAATGCCGTTCTACCAAACAGGTTGGTAAAGTGACTACAAATGTTTGGATGTTTGGAAGCTTAATTTCTCTATAAGATATGTTTAGGACAAGCAGTTGTAAGTGGTTCTTTTTTTCTGTTGCATTCAAGCAGGCATCAAAAAGTCCCATCAAACACTCTTAAAGGGTAAGTTAACCCCTCCCAACTACAACAGACATGTAGGTCAGCACCCCTAAACCCCAAGACTGCCATACTTTCATGTCATTATTCTATGATGTACCTGACGATCGATAATCCTCCTAATCTCATAATATATAAAAAGAATAAGAATCTCCCAGTATGATGCTGCTCCTCAAGATCCAAACAAGGTGTGGGGTCAGTTCAGAACTGGCAGAAAATTTTTAAAACTTACTTTTTACTTTCCAAGCAAATAAATAAATAAATAAAAAACAACATAGTTTAATACAAAATACATTAAAGGAAAATAAATTTTAACCAAAACTGATGCTAAAAGACCCAATGGCACTCAATTTTTTGCTAAATTCTAACAAAACATCGAGACAAGCTGTCTCCCTGCAGCAGAAGATTAGAATGCATGAAAGCAGGAAAAAAAACCAAGCAAGGCTGTGTATAGTAGAAAGTCCAGACACCATTATACAAACACATGCTCTCAACCGTATTCTCCATATTTTTATACTAAAAAGATATGAATGCTGAAGTATATGGTGATGACTTTTTATTATGGACTAACAGTTGGTTTTTATAGACAAGCTTTTGAGATATGCACTTCTCTTCTTTTAGTCAAACAGTACTAAATAACTAGTACAGCACATCATTAAAGCTTATGAAGTTGTAGCCTTGCGATTTGAGGACTACTGCACCTACATGATGTAATTTTGGGCACGTGAACGTGCCCTTTTTAAAGCTGTTTAAAGCTGTTTTACACACTTCAGTTTAAATATGGTTAAAAGCTGTGTGTAAAATGCCTTACTTCATCCATCTTACCTATAGTTTAAAGTGGAAGTTTATTATTATTGGAAATTTCAAGAAAAGGGAGAATGTTCTCGTTTCACTAACCTTCATCTGCTTATCCGGTGATTTCTCTGTGCAAAAATAATTTATTCTGCAGTGCTGCACTCCTGTATGCAGGACCCCTTAATAGTCTGTTATGGTTTTGCTCTTTGAATCAGCCCTTTAGTGCTCAGTTGGCCTGTTGAAATCTAAGCATGTTTGACCCATCCAGCCACCAAATGAGATAAGAATTTGTTTCGTAATATTCCAAGGGAGTGAGCATCCTTGGAAGGACTGTTGCAGAACCTGAATTGCCAAGCTTATGACTGACCACAGCGGGACATAACAAAAGGGAACGTATCAATTTTTTTTTAGAAAGCGAATAAATACTATACACAGGTATGTGTAAAATATATCCTTAATTGAGAATTTTTTCCAATGGGATGTGGCCAGAGAATCTTGACACTCACTCTGATGCCTAAAAATGCACATGGAGGCACTCCACTTCTGTTTATTAAGGTTGGGGAAAATGGTGCGTTTTGTATTCAAGTTGTGATGTAGGCTAAGTGCACCAAGTACCAATATAAAAAATTCCCTAAGGGGAAATAGTTTTGAATAATTGCTAATAGCTTGTCCTTGTATGACTCGTCACATGGTAAAAAAAAATTGATAAGTCCTTTTATAATGTCTTTTGATTTGTCAGTACTGCCTGGACTCACTTTTTTTTTTTTTTTAAATGGGAACTGAAGTGGCAACAGTGCAACTTGAAGCGAAAGCAGCAATCTAGAATATTGAAAACACTGCTTTTTTCCCTCTAGGTTGCATCACTTAAAGGGCCATATTTCTCATGTCTGCTTCAGAGTGCATCTTTGAAAGGGAGTTGATATATTGATGTAAATCTAATACCCGAAATAATCTTTTGTACAAGTTTTTAGAACTCTTAAAAGGGCATGTCCACCCCCAAAACTAAAATGTAACCCTCTACTGGCCCCACTGTATAGTGCTAAAAAATATTACCTTACTCCTCTGCTCCAAATGGTTCTCCTGCAATGTCTGTTCAAAGTTACAGAAAGTGAAGAATAGGAGCTGTCATTTGGATGCCTGCTTCTTCCTTGTCCTTATTGAGGTTTCTGACATGCGCAGGGGAGCGCTCCCTCCCACCCTCCGGATCCCTCCATACTACATATTTATATTCTAAAAAATATAATATTTATATTCTAAATATTCTAAAATATTTATATTCTAAAAAAGCCCCAAGAAACATACTTACTAGAGCATGTTCCATCTGCATTCTCAATAGCCGGCCAGATGCGGCTGCTGGACCGTAATGTTACTTCCTTTGCGGTAGTAACATTACAGGCAGAGGCCACAGGAACAAAGGCAGGTAAGTAAGGTTCTGGGGACATTTTTACTATGTAAATATAGTGGTTAGTCTCTACTTTAAATCTACACTTCTCTTCCCACCCGAAATCTCTAGATTGTTAATTACTTACCTCTCCTGGGTCTCTGCATCCCATGATACTTCTCTTTCCTGTCCTGGGCTCCTCTGTTAGCTCTGCGAGCTTTCAGAATGGGAAGGCATTCTGGAAGAAAGCCAGCATTTCAGTGTGTATTATTTACGTACAATACAAACATTTTTATTTTCTTAAAGGGTATGTCCACCCCCAAAACTATAATCCCCCCAACTACTGGCCCCATCATGTAGTGTAGTTTAATCCTTACCTCACATCCCAGCTCCATAAGGTTCTCCTGTAGTCCCCCCCCCCCAAGTCCCAAAAACTGCCCACCAGGAGGATAGCAGAGTCCATATAGGACTCTGCCTCCTACCTGGCCTCTGGGGGAGAAGTTCGGCATGCGTACTGCAGCCCTTCTCCCTCCCTCTCCCTCCCTCTCAGGATTCCCTCCCCCTAGCGTAAAACCCTTTAGCTATATGATTCCCCCTGTCCCCCCAGCCCCAACTGCTCTATTTATATTCTTAGAAAGCTCCCCAAACTTTACTTACCTTCCCTCTTTCCCCCGCCGAAATGAAGTCCCGGCAGCCGCGTCCGTGATTGGCTGCCGCTCAGCCAATCTCAGACGGGACTGCCGGTCCCGCCCCTCTGCATGCATTTTCTCGCAAGCAGAGGGCCGGCAGCGCAGCGGAGGAAAGAGGGGGAGGTAAGTAAAGTTTGGGGCACTTTCTAAGAGTATAAATAGAGCGGTTGGGGCTGGGGGGACAGGGGGAATCATATATGCAAAATTGGTTTTTAGGGTGGACATACCCTTTAATCATCCCTGTATTTTACTGTTATTTTACCCATGCATTCATAGTTTTTTTTTTTTTTTTTTTTTTTTTTTTTAAGAATACTAAAAGTTTATTGGTATACTCCTGTGTGGTGCATTTTTAGTCCTACGTGTGCTTTTTGCTTATAAAAGTCAACAGGCCATAGATATTAATTTGTATTTCACAGATTTATGGAAGAGCAAAAGAATAAGGCTGCTGAACTAGAGAGAGAAAATGGTAAAGAAAAGGTGTCCACACTGAAGGATCGGAATAGTCCGACAGATTTTGCCATGAATGAGCTAGAAAGGGCTTACAGAAAGAGCCAGTCCCCAAAACGCTTCAAAATGCGAGAGGAAATGGAGAAGCTAAAATTGGAGATGCGAATTGCCAAGGAGGAAGCTGATATGGAAAAAAAAGGCAGATCCAGAAAGGATTCTGACAGTGATTCCAAAAACCAAGATCCATATGATCCTGCCAAATGGGAAGAATTGTCATTCATACCAACTGCTAAAGAAAAACGCAGGAAATCTGATGATCTAGAGGATGACCCTTACATGGAGAGACCCAAGAAAGAGGAGAAGATATCAAAGAAAGGTGAATCTGCTCATAAAGCTTTTCTTCCAGAAAAGAATTTTAAGGTGACCGGTTTTAAATCTGTAAAAGAAAGGAGTGAGTCCCCTCCTCTCAGGAAATCCACAGAAACTAGAGAGAGGGAGAAAATAACTTCTAAGGAAGATGTGGCTTTCTCCAAATCCACTTTCTGTATAAATCGTGAAACTGGTCCCAGTGTTCGACTTGATTCATTTGATGAAGATCTTGCACGGTAAGTTTACTTAGTAATGCATAATAACTATTTGCATAGTATTTGGTTAATTATGCAAAGTACTTTTTAAGGATAAGTACACTACAAAAACAAATTGGAACCTGCAGCTTTAAGTAATCAGCTCCTCTTTTATTTTTTCGTTTAGGTCCCTTCTGAGCTTACCTGTGGTCCTGTAAAGTTCCTGACATCTTGGATATCCTTTGCAGTCATCTAAGCTCTGCCCCCCGAGACTTGGTAGATCTCCTGCCACAGTGTGGAACGCGCGGAGCTAACTGACCTTGCATTTTGGGACACACTGTGGAAGGAGATCAAGGAAGTCTGGGGGGTGGGGCTTAGATGACTGCAAAAGATATCCAAGATGCCAGAAACTTAACAGGACCACAGGTAAGCTCAGAAGTGACCTAGAACAAAAAAAGGTGCTGATTAGTCAAAGCTGCAGCTTCCAATTACACTTAACTTGTTTTTGTAGTGTACTTATTCTTTAAACTATAAAAAACAAAACTGAAGGCTTGAAGCTATACATAGTGGATTGACTATTTGTTAAATATATTGGTGTCACTGGCATGATTATCCCTATCCATTGTTAGACAGTTTTTAATGTTTATAAAAAAAAAATTACCAAATGGGGCAGAATGTGACTTCAGCTCCCATAGCTAGTGCTTAGGGTGAATTTTGAATGTTCACACTACACAACAAAAAACACAGTAAATTGCAGTTTGATTTAAAGCATTTTTTGTAATGAGTTTTTATGCATTTGCATTGCATTTTTCAATGCACTTTTATATTGTGTGTGTTTTTGGTTAAATAGCAAAGCATAAAAACTCGCTATGTGGAATTTGTCTTTGCTTTTTTCTTGAATGCGTCGAAAAAACGCACGAAAAAGCAATAAAATGTGTCTAGTGTGAACAAGCCCCGAATCTAAAACTATGCATTTTTCTCTTCAGACTACTGATTGGGAAACCTACTTGGTAGTCTGTGTGTGGAGGATGAAACCTGCTCTGCCAAAATTTTGATGCCCATGGCCCATTTAAAACCATGCATTTTAGTCAAAAATGGCCCATTTAAAACCATGCATTTAGTAAAAAATTCCACCTTGATCCACATTTTAACCCCTTCCATTTAAAAGTAGGGGGGAGGTGCTTGGGTTCCTTTATTTATTTGGACAGCTATATTATCATGTTTGATCCTGAATGTAGATTCTTCCTGTATGCTAATTATGTAATTGAGAGATTTGTTGAATCTCTATAACATTCACTGTATTGCAGTTCTAATTGATTTAAATATTTATTTATATATATATTTTTTTACATTTTTAACAAATTACAGCCCAAGTGGTGCATTGGCACATGAGAGAAAACTGTCTCGAGATCTGGTTCACAGCAACAAAAAAGATCAGGAGTTCAAATCTATTTTCCATCATATTCAGTCAGCACAGCCTCAAAGAAGTCCCTCTGAGCTGTTTGCTCAGCATATCGTTACAATTGTGCATCATGTAAAAGGTAAGTTATGTGTACATAAAGAACGCGATAGTAAATCATTTTGCTATTACCGGTAACTAAAATTCATTATACAAAATTCAAAATACTTGTCAATGTGCTGCATGTCCGCCTATCTTCAAAATGCTGGCACTGCTAACAGAGGTGAATGGGAGCTAGAAATACTCATTCCTACCAACACCCGGTTTATACTTGAAGGTAAGTTATTTTTTTGTAATATATACCCTTTAAGCATCATCTATAAAATGGATTCCCTGCAATCACATTTTCCCATACTTGGCTGTCAAGTTATGTAAAATTTATAATTGTGTATTCAGAAGCATTTTAATCAAAATCATGTAGTCTGAATTAGTGTACATATAAAACTAAAATTGTGCATTTGTAATATTTATGAATTGTAATATAAAAAAAATGAAAATGCAGGTGATACCTATACAGTAGTTGGCTAATTATTTTAATGCAAGCATTTGATAAAATGTTTCTTCACCAGCATAGCACATCACACACAACCCTACCCTCTTCCCCTCCACACAGTGTGAAGGTAGTATCTGAAGGTGAATGAAACTTTCAAATCAGTCCACTTCCAAATTTTTGTTTAAGGTAATGTCCACCCCTTATATAAAAATGTAATATATTAAGTAGGACCCCCCCAAACCCCCAAGTTCATTCTGCTTACTGTCTCCAAATATGCTCCCTGGCTTAAGAATCCCTACTTACAAACTCCACGGGCACGTTGCAGCAGCAGAGGAGGTGGAGCATGCGGCGGTGGATCATGGAGTTTGTATGAAGGGATTCTTCTGCCTCGGAGCATATTTGGAGACTGTGAGTAGAATGAACTTGGGGTTTTGAGGGGTGCCACTTAACATATTAAATATTTATATAAGGGGTGGACATGCCCTTTTAATGTCACAATTAAGAGGAAAAAGCTGGCCATACTCTACCACGACATTCAAACTGATGAATATTGAATCCATTTTAGAAAGACAGACTGCAAGAAGTTGCAGGTTCAATTCCCCAGACTTTTTTTACTGAAATGTTAATATTCTAGTTCTCCCGTCCATGCTATATATGAAATACACTGTAAAGATTACTTTTCTTTTTTGTATGAAATAATTATTAGAACAGGAACATTGATTGTGTTTGAAAACAAAAACTGAAATCCCTGTCCTGTGTCAGGGAGAGGAAGGATATCTGTGCTTGCTTCTAGGAAGCAAGGCTGCAACTTCCTTGTTTGATCTGTTGAGCACTACAGAGTATGTTCATGTACTGAGACAGATTGTTGTATGTTTGTGAATGTGCCCTGTCTATTTGTCTTGAAAGGACTTAAAGGTGCCCATACACGTATTATCAGCGCCTCTATGTTTCTGCTATGTTTCAAATTTTGCACAACTGAAATTACAGGCATAACATTGATTGCAAAGCATAATCTGACCATTAAGTCACAAGCTAAGTTATCCACTTGTGCGTGGCCCAACGTTAGTTGATTTGACATACGGATTAGAACAAAAATGGAGATGATGTAATATTGGGCATGTGAATAGCCATCATTAGATGCAAGTACTTTTTAAACTTGCTTTTTGTTTATTTACTTGCGACTTTACAACACGGATAAGACTATTTCCAGTAAATGGACATTTTAAGCATTGATTTTACAAAGAGTACAGGGCATCCGCTTATTTTAAAGGTTTTCTGTTGAAACTTTTAATATTGGTAGAATCCCCATTTAACAGTCTCTGCAACAGTTGTACACAAGTAATCTGTATGCTAGTCATGTAAATTATCAAACCATTTTTGAAATTTTTTTTTCTTCACTTTTATTCACATTTTGCTTTGATACCAACACCAATTGAAATAGATTGATAACCGCTTTTGCATTATGCTTGTATTCTAATGTTAATGAATAGCGTGCCCTTTAACATTAATCATTTTTTTTATATAATATTGTGACAAGCTATCGGTGGTGCATTTAAAAATGTTTGAACAGGTGCAATGGCCTGTTAAGTCTAAACTTAAGTCTTATTTTTTCTTCTAACAGAGCATCATTTCGGTCCTACAACCATGACTCTAAGTGAGCGTTTCACCAAATACCTAAAGAAAGCAAAAGATCAGGAACCTTCGAAAAGCAAAAAGAGTCCAGAAATTCACAGGTATAAAACGGTCAACAAAGATTTTTTTTTTCATTTAGGTAAAACTTAAATCTGCCTGAATGGATTCTATAATTCAGAACTAAAAGATGGCTAAAATATATATTTTCAATTTAATTCTCATTGAGGTAATGCTGTTATAATTTGATACCACCTGTGGGGTTTTGCACTATATATGGCAGTGAAGGTTAGAATATGCATTTTTATTATATCAGGCAGTCTATGCCATGCACCAAATTTATTTATTTAAACAAATATATATAAATACTTCTTGGATAATAATTGGTTATTTAAATAGGGTTTCTTGTTTAAATTCATGTAAATATGATCATTTAGTCCTGACAGCTTCTGTTTTTCATTATACTCTTTTTACAATATCAGCTTTGTAAGTTAAAAATGAAAGGTACCTGGGGCAGGGAGGTAAGATTGGTTATTCCTACCTTCCAATATTGTTTCTGTGAGAATAAATAGCAAAAAGAAAACCTGCTTCTTCCAGGCTTCTCTAGTGCTTCAGTGCTATATTTAATACAGGAATGCCCATGAAACTAAATTGGCAGATGAAACTCTACCTGCTGGCACCAAAATAATATTGGGTGATAGGAATAAAGATACTTAACCAGCCCCAAGAACCTTTTATTTAAAAAAAAAAAAATTACAGTGTAGTTGTCCTTTAGGCTGTCAGGTGGCATACATGCAGTACATCCTTTTGACATCCTAACTCTTCATCTATACAGAATTCACATTAGTATTAAACACTGGTCTATTTTGTAGGGGGTTTAGCTTTTGATTTTTATATTTTGCATTGCATAATTTGTTTTATTACCAACTGTTGCAGGAGAATTGATATTTCTCCCAGTGCGTTTAGGAAACACGGATTTCTGCATGAAGAAACAAAGCACTCTAAGGATTCCGGGCATAAGGTAACAGAGTTCCTTTATACTTGTTTGACCATATATGTAAAATAAGAACTAAGTGGTGGTTTTAAGATGTTTCTCTTGCTCTCTACTTAAGTTTGTGTTTTTCTTTTAAGGATGTGCAATATTTCTAAAAAAATATATGATCTACAAAGGGTTAAATTTTTAATAAAACAAACTATATATCAACAACCTTTGTGAAGTGGTTTAGGATATGGTAAAAATGAAATCACTCAAGTCTATTGTGGTTGAACTTGAAACACAGAGGATTTTTGGAACCAAATCTCCATTGATGAACAAGTCATCCTAATGTTTGTTTGTGTTCTGATTGTAAGTATCCTACTCTATTCTATACCAGACTCATTGTTATTGACAACCAGTTGCATGTATCCTGAAAAGCTGGAAAGGAATTGCCTCTTCTATTTAGCCAATTGAATTCAAATAACTCCTCGTGATGCATCAGTTCAACTTAAGTGGCACCTATTTAAAAATTATTTGAAGAGCATCGGACCTTTAACGAGTATCTGCTTAAACCATGTCCGTTCCTACCGTAAGCTAAGTATTAGCTTAGCTTTTTTTTTTTTTTTTGGGGGGTCTAAATATGCATAATACAAGTTCAAATAAATATGGTGTTTTGACATTTTGAGATTCACTGTTAAATATTCTCTACTAAATTTCAATGCAATAAATAAGTTTTCTTATATAAAAAAAGAAAAAAAACTGTAGGATCTGTGGAACTTTTTATTGGCAAAGATCATTCATTTAATTTATTGTTGGGTGAAAATACTTCCATTAATATTTTATTGCTGATTGGTGCAGATCTATCATCTTTGTGCAGATAGAAAATGTCAATTGTGAGCTACATACTACAATACCTACAATCTGCTACATTTTGTTACGTGGGTCTGTAAAGTTGTGCTCGCATGCAGATTTGAGGAAACTTGGGATAAGGTACCCTCATTATCTTTGTATGTAGTATATTTTGCTGTATTTCACAAAGAACTTGCTGTTACATCCTTGATAGAAAACTGGATATGGCATTTTACATCTCAGAAATATGTGACATAATCACATTTTACTTAAATACCTCTCCTTTTTTTAATTGGTTTACAACAAAATTTGGTGCACTGATGGTTTACATATGCTTCATATTTATTTTTTTTACAATTTCCAAATGTGCATGATTCCCTGGACTGAAATGGGTCTTGATACTTTGTAATACAATGAATAACTGCTTTACAGGAAAAAAATATTAAGCTGTATGGTCGCTATTACTTCTGTAAAATATTCTAATAAAGCTAATGTTCTTTACAAGTAAAGGTAATTGTAACTCCATTGTAACTATACAAACATCACAATTTTTCTTGTATTCTAAACTGTGTGTATATGTATGCGTGTGTGTATATATATATATATATATATATATATATATATATTTTTTTTTTTTTATATATGTTTGTGTTAGTATAATACACAGCACTAAATAGAGAATACAACTTTGATTTTTATGTAAGTAAACCAGTTTCCCTTTCTTAATTGCTTTAGGGGGAAAGCAAGTACAGAGATGAGCCTTCAGATCTAAGACAGGATATTGAACGTCGCAAAAAGCACAAGGACAAGGACTCCAAGCGTGACCACTCAAGAGATTCTGGAGATTCTAGAGACTCCAGTCATTCCAGAGAGAGGTCACCAGAGAAAATGGAAAAGCCTAGGAAATCCTCCAAAAAGCATAAGTATGTGCAACCAAAGTTCAGCACATAAAACACTCCATTACACCCTGACCAAAATTGTTTCCTCCTTTTGTTTAAAAAAAATTACAATTGTAAGATTATCACCTCTCCTAAATTAACCCTTTTAATGTCTGCCAGCATGTACATAATCATAATTCACAGGTTTCGGGGAAACAGTCCCCTTCCTCAGGTGAAAAAGAGCTGTTACATAAAGTGTCAAACACAGATGAATTTAAAGGTAATTGCAGGAAGTGACCAAATACAAATCCCTCCCCCTTCTTAAGATCCCATATCCCAAGCAAGAAACCATCACAATATTAGAGCTCCTCCTAGTGAATCCCCACAAGGGCAGCTGACCTATGTTATATAAAGAGATACAAATCGTAATCTCTGTTGAGACCATTGGGGGCTAGAGATCAAAGTCTGTGTATCCACCACACCTCTCTAAGGCGGATTTAAGCTTGCGATTCCCCCCCCCCAATGGTGCAGAAACAGTTTCTAGCACCATATATTTAAGACTATCTGCATCATGGCCTTTTCTCTATACAGCCACTGGAAGTTTTGTGTCCCCCAGCCTAACACTAGATCTATGTTTGGAAAATCTAGACTTTACAGCCTGTGTGGTCTCCCCTACATATAGGAGACCACATGGGCACCATAGTACATACACAGCGAATTGACTGTCACATGTGTGATAGCCTCTAAGTTGAAAAGATTTCCCTGTTTTTGGATGTATGAAAACGGCCCCCCTTGTTGACTAATCTACATTGTTTACACTTCAGGCATGGATACATGCCCTTTCTACCTCCAGTTAAAAAAAGTTGCTTTTCACTTCTGTGGGTTTTAACCATTGATCTAACTAAATTGCTGCCAATGGTGCGTTCCCTACAATACGAAATCAGGGGAGGACAGGCAAACTCCGGGACCTCAGGGTACGAGTTCCCGAGTATATGCCAGTACTTGCGCACCACCCCAGCAACCCCACCTGTACCTATCCCATAATTCATGACAAACGGCACATGGGGTCCCTTCTGCGTTCGTGATAGTGATATCTCTATCTTTAACCCTCTTAAGAGCTCCATCCAGTATCCCCTTGGGGTACCCTCTGTGTCTAAATTTCTGAAACATCGCCGTATTTGCTCCTCCTTCCTTCTGTCATTATTCACGATGCGTTCCACCTGGGCGAATTGGCTCACCGGGATGGACCGCATTGTGTGCTTTGGGTGAAAACTGTCAAAAGCTAACTGATTCCTGTCAGTCAATTTGGAAAAAAGCTCAGTAGATAGATCACTCCCCTCTTTCACACGTGTCCTTGGTATATGATCTCACACCCCGTATCAAGGGCGCAAGAATCCTGTCCAGCATGGTGGCCATCGGGCTAAAGTTCGAAACGATCCCAGCAACGATAGGCCTACCTGGAAGCTGGACAGGATTCTTGTGCACCTTGGGTGTAGAGCACCGGAGTGATGGGATGTAAAACTTGCAGAAATATCTTCATTTCCTCAGAGATAATTCTATCTCTAAGCTGCGGTTTAATACACTATCCATGCGCTTCCTAATGTCCCCCACGGGATCCCTCGGAATCTGCATATTACACTCCCTCATCTGAAAGTTGATTTAAGATCTCCTATATATTCGGTTCTTCAAGTGAGGGAAGATTTAAAGGGTATGGGTATGTCCGCCGACACAAAGCACAATTCTATCCTCCCTTTTCCAAATCTGTAGTTACTGCAATCCATGATTCTTACATTTTGTATAGTGCAAAACAGCCAGCATCTCGCACAGATGCTGGCTTTCTTCTGGGTTGCAGCAGTCACTGCAGTGATGGTGACATTAAAGCCAATGACTGACTGCATACTGGTGCCGCTCCTCTACCCTGTACAATGAGCTCTCTGAGCTTTCAGGGGAGGCGAGGACTGGGAAGGACAAAGGGCAGCAGAGAAAGTTAAGGAAAATGGGCTACAGGGACCAAGGAGTGGTAAGCAACTATAATGATCCTGGGGTTTGAGGGTGGATGGGGAAGGCAAGTATTCAATTATGTTCTAGGGGTGGGTATGCCCTTTCAGCTGTTGCAATTTTTCCACTCCCTGTATTACCTATATAACATTAATATTCAATGGTTTAAGATATATTTTTAAAGGGCTAAAGCATAAAAATAAGTGAGTGAATTCTGTAATTCCCTAGTAACGAATGTCTCGCACCTAAAATCAGCAATTGTGTTTTTTAGGAAACATAGGAAGGTGCGTGAACGCTCGCGATCTTCATCTTCTTCGTCTCATTCCTCCCATTCTTTGCGTGCGCCTATAAATGAAGAGTACCCTGCAGACAGTGAGGAAAAAGAGGAGGGCACAAGTAGTTTTGACAAATCTCGCTTGGCAAACAAGGATTTTCCAGGAACCAGTGAGCGTGGACGAGCAAGGGGAATATCTGTAAGCTTATTTAAATTTTAGGAGAAAGGAATAGGCTTATATTCAATGTGTTAAAGATTCAAAACCGGTACTTTTACTTTTCTAGCCAAAACTACTGTTAAGGTAATAACACTTCCTCCTCTACAGATCCACGGATCTTGAAAGTTTGCTTTACTCCCTGTAAACTCCTCCTTTAAATAAAATGTTCTCATTTGGCTTCCATGCAGATGAAGTAGCACAGTATACGGTTATCCAATTGACATTTAAGGACTCTGACTACTTTCTACATTTTTTTTTATGTGCTACTCACTCATCTAGATTGTAAGCTATCAAAGGCAGGGACCTATTTCATGATGTGTTAACACTGTAACCATTTAATCAATATACTTATTTAGGTATTCTCTTGTGTTTTATGGTACCCCCTTGTGTTTGTATCATAATATTTTAAACTCTGATTCCCCAAGTTCCCTGTGTATATAGTTATATATACATGCATACATTTCTGTTCTTATTGGAGCCATTTAAATTCACAGAGAAAGCTTAAAGGAGAATGAAAACAAATAAAATCTTTTAAGTAAGAAAGTACTTGCCTGCTCAACCTTCTCAGAATGGATGATTCCACTTGTGTGCCCTTTTCCTCTATGAGCTCTTTAATTAATGCTTGTTATATAAAGCTGAAGCTGCCATTGTTTTCTGCCAGCAGCTTTTTTGATTTCACTTGATTTTCTGCGCATGTGATTTCAACCCCCAACGTTTAACCCCTGTAACGTGAATATTTTTTATTTAATATATTCAAATTGCAGAGCACTCTGTTGGGTGCAGAGTGCTTCACTGCTTTGTACGTTCCTAATAGCAGTTTTTCTGTCTGAAGGTCCCCAGCTCTCTCTGCCATCTGCAGCAATATTATTTTTGTGCTTTCTTAAAGGGGAATGCTGGACAGTGCATCAGATTTACAGAATATTTATGCAACATTCCCTTCAATAAGGTTACCCATTAGAGATGCATACAGAGCTGTGCTAAGATCAGGCTTGAAATTCTAACCCAAAGTCTTCAATACTGAAATCCCTAAAGAAAAATCTTTATTCTGATCCCTGCTGGTCCTTGTAAGTGAGGTTTTCGATCACAAGCTGTATAAGTGTGGCTGCTATAGTTGAGGGCTGAAGCTCTTTCTTCAGGACTTTGTTGTAGGGAAGTATTGGGTTTGTGTTTTGAGTGGTGAGCAACAGCGGTATGCAGCCGTAAGTCATTGACTGTGAAACCATTGTCAGTGATGACTGACAGCTGCAACCAGGAATGAGATCCGGCACAAGAAGAGGACTGTGTGGAGACAAGGATAACAGAGCTAGCTTTATTGACCAGCAGGACACGGGTAAGTGGGTAAGGGTGGATGGGGTGACCTGAAGGCAAGTATTGATTTATAGCAGAGTAGTGGAAGGTGGGATGGGCATGCTTTTTAATTCTAATCCCCAACCCCCCCCCCCCCCAAAAAAAAAAATGTTTATATTTGTTTAATGGTAGAAAGGCACTTAAATAAGTAATAACAATTTATTAAAGTGCTATACATTTTAATAAATTGCTTATCAAAGAAGTCCTTGGAGTGCACCTTCCTTTCTACCAGTATTAATAAACTGGAAAATATTGTAAAATTAGCATTGCAGTGATGTTGGCTAAACATGGAAATACACCTAGAAAAAGTTTATGCTGTCAAAAAAACCCTAAAAAGATATTCCAAATGTAAGAGATGCATCTGCTACATCAATAATGGATTTTTTTTTCTTAACAGTGACAATTGATTTCAGTCTCATAGCAGTTTAAGAACTCTCAAAATCCAGAAACATTTAGTGTGGCTCAAATTAAATCTTTTATATTCAGTTTTTTCACATGTTTAAAGGAAAACTATACTATACGATATTTAGTACCCAGGGTGAGAACCAGGTCCTCACCGCTGGGATCACCTTCTATCCTCTGTAATACTTGCTTGTAGTTTGCTTCATGGCTCAGTTTTCCACTCAGTCGAGCTTTGTTAGAAGTGTGTTGTCTCATTGGCCGAGATCAGGAATTTGGAAGTGGAGCCGAAGTACGAAGTCACGAAGCAAACTTTAAGTATTACAGAAGGTGATCCCAGCAGTGGGACTTAAAGGTTTAGGTCCTCACCCTGGGTACTGCAGACTGCCGGGCTAGTGGAACTGGTTGGGGGTGAGTATAGTTCTCCTTTAAAGTCAACTAACGACTGACATGCATATATTCACTTTAATTATAGAATGGGGGTCAAAGGAGCTATGTCTTGCCTCTCGTTCTTTAGTTACCGTATATACTCGAGTATAAACAGAGGTACCCAATTTCACCTAAAAATCTAATAAAAGTTGTTGACTCGAGTATAAACCGAGGGTAGAAACTTGCCATTCAAGATGTTTGGAAACTACAACTCCCAGCTAATAAAGCATGCTGGGAGTTGTAGTTTCCAAACATCTTGAATGCCACCCTAACGTGGCATTCAAGATGTTTGGAAACTACAACTCCCAGCATGCTTTATTAGCTGGAGTTGTAGTTTCCAAACATCTTGAATGCCACCCTCACTTGGCATTCAAGATGTTTTGGAAACTACAACTCCCAGCAGCTTTATAGCTGGGAGTTGTAGTTTCCAAACATCTTGAATGCCACCCTCACGTTGGCATTCAAGATGTTTGGAAACTACAACTCCCAGCTAATAAAGCATGCTGGGAGTTGTAGTTTCCAAAACTCTTGAATGCCACCCTCAAACCCAGTTAAGTTTGTACCTGTGGGCTCTCTTCATCCAGGATCTGTGGGCTCTCTCCATCCAAGGGCTTCCTGGGACTGTGTGCTGGTAAGTTCCTCTCCATTCCGGCAGCAGCGTCCTCTCCATTCCAGCAGCCGCACGATCAGTCCATGTACTGGCGCGCCGGCTGACGTCACTAATTGGCGCCAAGCCCGGCGCCAATAAGTGACGTCAGCCGGCGCCAGTACATGGACTGATCGTGCGGCTGCCGGAATGCAGAGGACGCTGCTGCGGAATGGAGAGGACGCTGATCTTCAATGCTGAGTGACTCGAGTATAACAGTCCGAGTTTTCAGGCTGATTTTTCAGCCTGAAAAACTCGGTTTATACTCGAGAATATACGGTAATCCCATCATGAGAAGGGAAGGAAAACAGGGCTCCTCCACTGTTTACTTTGACAGGCTCGAAAAACATCCACTCTGTACTGCATGCGTACATGATATTGGTGTAAAATTCATCTGACCCTCAATAACAGTAGTTAGCAGGTGGTTTTTCTTGAAATGCGGTGTTTTCCTTCCTCCTTGCAAAGCGATTTTTGTAAGTCCAAAGCACTTTGTTCCAAAATAAATTTGGCCTGTCTTTATGAGCTTTTACATGCAGCAAGCAACTGTTTGTTGTGTGAGTACAGAAAGGGCTTTTTCTCATCAACCTGCCATACAGATGTTCTGTGTTTAAATTGCACTGAATTGTAGAATGAAGTACAGATGTACCATCTGCAGAAAGATGTTCTTTAGGAACTTTGGAGGTGATCTGTAAGTGGTCTGTAACCATTCTCACAATCCTCCGCATATGCTTTGGTATTTTTTTGGGCCACCAGACCAGGGTTTAACAGCAACTGTGCTTGTAGCCATCTATTTCCTGATTACAGTTTTAACAGTTGAAATGGACAGTTTAAATCTAAACCATGATACTGATCAATCTTTTTCAGATCTCTTGACAGTTGCTTTGAGTATCCCATGGTGTCACTCTTCAGAGGAAAGTCACAGAAGCACAACTTGCAATTAGCCACCTTTTAAATACTTTTGATTAGACAAGCCTGTCTATGACATTCAGGGCTTCACAAGCCAATCCAACCAATTTGGTGTTCAATAAATTGGTATTGAGCAGTTACATGCATTCATATCCGCTAAATAAAAAACTTGTGCACATTTGATTTAATTTACATAAACATAAAAATCTTTTAGAAAAAAACCCCAGTACCATGGATGTTCCTTGAAATGAAAGACATACCACTATTACTGTTTTTTTTTTTGTTTATTTGTTTTAAGTAAATTATGCTGGCTAAGAGGGGGTTCCCAAACTTTTCAAATGCCTGTAAATGTCGGGCCATTATTACATGCATTTGTTTCTGGCAAAATGTTTGTTGGGGATCAATAATCTCATAATAAGATGTAATGGCAAGGCATCATAGAATGTTTGTGTCAAAGATAACCTACTTGTAATAGGTTAATAACATTTAAGATTTTGTTCTAAACTTCCTGTTTGTAGCAATTCCGAGCAAGGGGGACAAGACCATGGGGCAGAGGTGTTTTTACTGGTGGTAACAACAACAACAATAATAATGACTTCCAAAAACGCAACAGAGAGGAAGAATGGGATCCAGAGTACACTCCTAAAAGCAAGAAATACTACCTGGTATGTGGGACTAAAACATAATTACTTGTAGTTACTTCGTAGATTAGCATTTAGCATCTTCAATTTTGATAAAAGGAGAATTCATATCAGTTTGTGTCTCTGCAGCAATTTATCTATAGGCTTTGCACTTCATATGCTTCCCGTGTGACAGCCTGGGCAGTTAGGAGTGCATCCAGCATACTCTAAACCGCACACCCTATTGCAGTAGGATATATTAGTCTTTGTATAATTGTGTGTGTTTGAAATATTTGAATATAACTTTATCCCGAAGGGGGAAAAACATTTTGGCTTGCAAAAAAGCCTGCACATCTGGAATATTTTCACTATGTGGGGGAAAGTTTTTTTTCCCCCCAGACTTTTAGTATTGATGTGCTGATATTGTTTGGACATAGTTTAATATCACCCAGATAAAGTTTGCCATTTTGCATTTTATAGCAGCATATTCATTTCCAGGTGCGGTGGTAAAGAAGTACAAATTTCAAGGTTGAATTCTTCTACCAGGAAACCATTGATTTCAGTGACTTTCAGTATCTACTCCCTCCCCGTCCTGATCCATTCTCATCTCTCTGCAGCACGACGACCGGGAAGGTGAGAACGAGGAGAAATGGGTGAACCGTGGGAGAGGTCGTGCCAACTTCACTCGTGGAAGGGGCAGATTCTTGTTTCGCAAGCCAGGCACCAGCCCCAAATGGGCCCATGACAAGTTCAGTGGGGAGGAGGGAGAGATAGAAGATGATGAAAGTGGGGCAGAAAACAAGGATGAGAAGGGCAGTAACATGTCTGCTGTAGAGTAGCCAGATTTGCACTCATAGGATTTCTGGAAAGTGGAGAAAGTGACAACTTTTCTTATTGTCTGATTTAGATGCCCTTTAAAGCAGCAATCATGTTCCAATGAAACGAAAGCTGCCTTTTGAATTGCTCTTTTATATTTTATCTCTTGCCTTCTCTCTGAATTTGTTGTCTCTTTCCTGGATACTAAGTTTCTGTCATATTGCTATCCTCGCTATGTTAATTACAAGTTTTGATTCTTTCATAAAATGGTTTGTTGTGTAACTTCTCAAAATGCCTGCTCGAAAATCAAGCTGATTTCTGTTGGACTGAAATAGTTTAATGTACAAGTTTTGTTGGTTTTTTTTTTCCCTAATTTTGTGCGTTTTTTAAAATCTGAACTTGTTTTAAGATTATATAGTAACAAGAAGGTATGATTTTTAGAAAAATATATATTTTCATCCTTATATCATACATCAAGGAAAACACGTTGAAATAAACGTTGATTGGGAAAATACTACTGTGTGGTTTGTCCAAGTGAATTCAATTTTTTTTTTCAATTTCACTTTTAGAACTAGTTATTTCTCTATGAATTTTTACTGTAATCAGAGTAAGTTAATCCATATAAAAAAAGATATAATTTTAATCTTTAGCGCTGCTTGCTGTAGTGTGAAACTGGCCCCTATAGAAACATAAAATCCTCTTATTTACAAATATAATCTCTAAATGGCCAGAGGCCATGGGGAAAAAAACCTCTTAATCACTTAAGAGGACCATACATGGTCCAATCTTCAGTCTTATGATATGGTAGGGATGTGTATGTCTATCGCTGGCCAATTTTCAACTGTATTGCGAAATAAAAAGTGTTACCTGCTCGATCCCGATCCATTCAGCTGATCTGGATTGGTCCGTGATTGGCCTGCTTAAGATGTATTCAGTATGTATTTAAAGGGCATGTCCACCCCCAAAACTATAATTTCCCCCGCTACTAGCCCCACTCTGTAGTGTAATACAATCCTTACATTACATCTCCGCTCCAAATGGTTCTCCTGTTATCCCCCCCCCCCCCCAAAGTCCAAAAAAGTGGCCACCAGGAGCCTAGCAGAGTCCATATAGGACTCTGCCTCCTGTCTCTCCTCCAGAAGTTTGGCATGCACACTGCAGCCCTTCTCCCTCCCAATTTAGTCTCCCTCCCTCTAGCTATAAACCTTTTTTAGTATGTTATAGGTCTTGCTTCCCCAGCCCCAACCGCTATAATCTTATTGCCAGAAATTCCCCCAATAGTTACTTACATTCCCTCTCTCCTCCGCTCTTCTGATCTGCCGGCAGTCGCGTCCGTGATTGGCCCCCTGCTTGCAGTTCCATGCAAGTGGAAGGCCGGGCAGTGCGGCGGAGGAAAGAGGGAAGGTAAGTAAAGATCGGGGGAGTTTCTGGCAATAAGATTATAGCGTTAGGGGCTGGGGAAGCAAGACCTATAACATACTAAAAGTTATTTTAAAGAGTGGACATGCCCTTTAAAATATTTAGACCATTTTACAACTGATCTTTAAATGTCAGGCCTAAAATATCTATTGTTGTACCTGTCAATGGCAGGATCCAAGGAACTGAATTTTACCCATTTTAAAATTTATTATTTTTTAAAGTAATTTTAAAGTAATTCTCGGGGGAAAAAGGAACTTGAATTTGCATGCCATCCAGTGTCGCTAAACACTTTTTGCAACAAAGGGCTAGGCCACACTAGCGTGCTTTAACACGTTAAATGCACGAAAATGGTGGAACTGCAGCGGGCACTAAAGGCGCACAAAGCACATGCTTGGTGTGACCTCAGCTTTAAGCCATAGGCTTATACATACTTAGGTTTGCTTTACCTGAAAGAGCATTTTACTGTTGGCTACCCCATATCTCTGCCAATTGGAAATGAGAGCAAGAGTTCAAGTAACTATTGAACTCGCTTTACTGAAATATTGTATTTTTATTTCAAAGTGTATTTGGTATAAAATGTAAAAGGTAAGTGATACATCATTTTTATATGCCATTTCTGTGCTAAAAATATTCATAAATGGGTTTAAGGTGAGCTGATTTGTACCTAACAGGGACTAAAAGGGCATCTATAGTGGGAAAATGAACTTTTTCCCTTTCTTTCCATGTGTTCTATAATTCTCCCCAACCCCGAGAGTGTTTTCACTTAGTTTAGTTTCCCCCTCTGTACTGAGATACACAAATTAGAAGATTATTGATTGCATTCCTCTACTCCTACTTGTACTGTCAATCAAATCCCTGTGACGTGACCCTCTTCTCTGCTCAAGTCCCTCCCTCCTCCCTGCTCTGTTACAAACATAGAGATAAGAGCATTAGTGTGTGGGGGGATAGCTTTGACTGCAGAGATAAGGCTGCACTTGACCCCCCCCCTTCTTGATAGCTTTCACTGTTTGATGGGTCACAAAGAGATCGAATTGCAGTAATAAACTACTGTTCTCCCTTCTCTTCCGTGTCTCCAGGATAGCAGCTTTCTATTGGCCACTGTGCGTTAGTGTGTTTTTCAGGATGTTGAACTTTTTAACTCCTGCTGCACATGATAAGCTTGTCAGGTAGCTGGAGTTGAGACATGTAGGAGGTAACTGAAGGGAGGGGGAAGGGGGAAGTGCTGCAGAGATCTGACACTATGGTAAAACAAAGTCTCTGACAGAGGTAAGAGAGGCAGCACAGAGTACATGAATTTAACTTGGGGCAATTTGTGTTTTTCACTATAGGGAGATTCAATAAAAGTTCTTATAGTTTAAAATGGTGCTAATTTTGACCCAACCAATCAGATGTTAGCTTTCAAATGTTAAATAAGATCTGATTGGTTGGGGCAAAATTAGCACCATTTTAAACGATAGGAACTTTTATTGAATAACCTTGTATATTTACAAATTCAGAAAAACAATGTACATTAACTGTTGCCCATTAGCAGATTGGGCCTCTCCACTTCTTTCAATCCATCTGGCCAATGGCTGTAAGAAATGATCATCCCCAAAACATACAGCCATGTAGGTCTCACAAATAGAACATTTAAAGTGTTTATACACATTTTGGGCATTGTTTGACACAAAAGAAACTATGCTGAACATAGGTGGAATGACTTACCCAGTAAGTATTGATACAAGGTAAAAAAGTAAAGTAAGCGAAGTATGAATTGTAAGTGTGAATTAAACAAATTAAAGGTAAGGTGTATATTGCCTGTGTTAAGCCATCTCAAACAATGTTTGGATTGATCAAGGGCATAGGTTTGAGCATCCAAAAGAGCATGAGCTCAACCAACTTCAAGAGCTATGCGCTCTTTTATGTCTTTACCGTATATTTACTCCTACCTCCACTGCATTGCAGAACTCTGATATAGGCTTGCTGAGAATGTGCGTGGATTGAAGCCTATAGGATCATGCTGTATGACTCTTAAAACTGCTGTTTTACCAGAAGCAGTGCTGTCAAATTTTCTGTCTTATTGTATGTATAGTTTACTTATAAAGCGCCACTTGGGGATGCAGTGCTGTACAGTAATTTTTCTTAGCAACTTGCCTTATTCTCTTGGTCAGTAGCATGGTACCATAGTTATCTTTTTCTGGTATGCAAGAAAAAACAAAGTTTAGATATGTTAGTTTCTATATGTGGTTGCTTTGGGAGTATATATACTCCTTTTAAGGACACACTATGAGCCGGTGTTTTTGTATTTTGTAATATTCTTGGACATCTGGATAGTTAATCTCAATGTTTGACAATGCTGGGTGAACCAATTAATATTACTTGTAATATGACTATATAAAAGACTACACACATGCATTTTCTGGTGAGGATTAAATACTCATTTTATTTTTAATGTATGATGGAAAGGCTTATTATTTAACCCTAACTTGTATAAAAGAATTGGAGACCACAGTTATCATGTAGTTGGCTCAAATCACACACAGGTGTATCACATCAGTTGCAAATGATTAGAACATTGTTACTCGGCATTTTGAATGTTGATAGCCTGTATAAACCAGTTTTTTTGATCTAGCCATGGTGTGTAGTCTCATCTCAACAGTTAGCACACCAAACAATGCCCGACTGAGGCCTTCGGAAAGTAATGAGCAAGGTTATGTCTGTTAAGGGATTTAGGGCTACGCCACATCAAAGCGCTTTGTGATCTAATGGCGTGTTAAAGTGCACACTAGTGTTGGCCATTTGGATCTGTTTTTCAGAGAGCATGCACAACATTGCATAATCGCAGAGCACGAAGGCACTGGAAATGTGCTTGGAGTGCTTGGACATGCTACAGTGTGGCCTCAGCCTTAAAAATTCTGAAATCTGGTTTCACTGTGTGCAAGTTAATCTACAAGTGGAGGCAAACATGCATGTCTGGCCATCCAAGCAAGTTCAGTCTGAGCAGACTGCAAGATGCTAAAAAAGTCTCCAAAAACCCTAAATGTCACCATGTAACTTACGCAGGCTATTGCTACTGCTGAACGTGCACGATTCTACAATGGAAAAGAGACTTTACAATTTTAATGTTAATAGGAGTGCAAGGAGAAAAGCTTTTGCTTTCAAAGAAACATTGAAGCCATACTAAAGTTTGTCAGAGAATGTAGACAAACAGAACTTCAGGAAAAATGTTTGGTCAAGTGATATTAAGTTATACAGAATTCAAGGAAAGAAACCTCATAATGTGCAGGTGATGTCACTGAACCTACTGGAAGCAGAAGGTTTGAAAATTCACCCCAATGTAATGTCTCACAGGCTCCAGCCAGAGATGTGATTGTCAGTTCAATTTAAAGGAAATACTGCAGGCTCTCATTTAACCCTGACTTGTTTTGAGACCACAGTTGTATTGTTCATTTAGTCCTTTGGACTGGCAGTGTCCACAGATCTGATGCTAATATTTTTGCCCCTGTATCCAATCATTGGTGCAACCATCCAGAGATTATGCCATGAGCGGCAAGCATTCGGTGTTTATTACATCTGCCTACTGCTGATGTAGTTTAGCCACTATCGTGTGATTAGTATCGTTAGAAATTAATTAAAAAAAAATTCTAGCTATACCAATTTTCCAGTGTGGTCAATGCTTTATTTTTTTGTATTATAAGATTTTAATGATTATCGCCTTTTACTGCTTACGTTACTCTCCCCAGGCAACAGTGACAATATTTTATATTGCCAACAATATAATGCAGTCCAGTTATATGAATACAGGGCTAGGCCACATCAGCCTGTTTTAACATGTTATCCGATCACATGTTAAAAAGCGCACACTAGTGTGGCCCAATTGGAGTGTCCGTGCTAGGTGTGCTGGAGCCGTTTGCGCTGCAATCTGTTCGGAGCATGCGCTCCAATCCCCAAAAATGACCGGGATCACAGAGCAAGTGGGCACTGTGGTGTATGAAGCACATGCAATCGCGGGAGCTTAGTGTGGCCTCGGCTGTGTAGGTTATATGACTAATGCTTAAAGGGTTTAGGCATGTAGGTAAAGCAACCCCCCCAAACCAAGGTGTGCATATAGGAGGTGTGCTATTACCTAGCTAAGGAATCTGCGGAAGCATTACGGTGTTATCGGCGAATTACGGGACATTTTTTCCCATAGGCTATAATGGTACAATCCTCAAATGTGAATGTTTCAAAACAGTTTGTTTCAAGGTCATAAATGCAAACGCTGATACCTCCAACCCCCCCACAAAGACACAGGTACACACACCAACTGACCAAACATTCCATTCCCATGGAAGCCATAGTTAACTATAGTCAAAAAACTAATTTTGATCAATCATCAATAAACGTTAGTTATAAGGTCATACATGCAAAAACACATACCCCCAACCTCACACGAGTACACACATCTACTGACCTACCCTTGCATTTCCGTGGCAGCCCTAGTTAAAGGGTAAATAAAGTAAAAAAACATTGATATATCCTCAATAAAAGATAGTTCTATGGTTGTAAACAGAAAAAAAAGACATACCCCCTAAACCAGACCCAGGTACGCACACCTATTGACCTACCCTCCCATTTCTTTGGCAGCCATACTAAAAGGGACAATTCAGTGGAAATTATCAATATTTGTTAAATTGTTAGTTTGTGTAATGCATACTTAGTTATTCTACATATTCTCTCCCATTTTGAAAAATCAGTTGATTTCATATCCTTTGCTGTTCCCTGTTGTTGACATTTCAGGTTCTAACGGTCCTTCTTCCCAGAATGCACCACATCCTTGGAATGTTCCTAACAGTAATTTCTACTGATTGGCTGTTGGATGGGTCAAACATGCTCAGATCTCTACTGAGCAACTGAATCAACCCAGGCGCTGGGCCAAGGGAAAAACCATAATGGTCTCTATTAGGGGTCCTGCAAACAGGAAGTCAGTATTTCGGTTGCGTTTATTTATACACAGACAAAATGCTGAACTGGCAGATTAAGGTCATTGGGATGGAAAAATAATTTTCTTTTTTCTGAAAAGTGCATGTATTAGCACTGAACATCCCCTTTAAAGGGTAACTATATTCAGAAAACAAATTTGGACAAATCATTAAAAAACGTTTGTTTTTTAACCCCCAATGTGACACAGGTACACACACCTACTGACCTACTTATGCGTTACTGTGGCAGCCATACTTAAAGGGTAACTAAAGTAAAAAAAACTCATTTTGATCAATAATAAAAAAGTTTGTTTAACCCCCAACGTGACACAGGTACACACACCTACTGACCTAGCCCTCCATGCAGCCATACTTAAAGGGTAACTAAAGTCAAAAATACAAATTTTGACAAATCATAAATTTTTTTTTTTTTTTTACCCCCAACCCGACACAGGTACACACACCTACTGATCTACTTATCCATTACTGTGGCAGCCATACATAGAGTAATTAAATTCAAAAAAACTAATTTTGATCAATCATCTTCCAACTTCCAACCTGATCCAGGTACACACACCTACTGACCTACCCTTCCATTTCTGTGGCAGCGCACTTAAAGGGTAATTAAAGTAAAAAAACATGACCAATAATCAAAAAACTTTCAGGGTTATTCAATAAAAGTTCTTATCGTGTAAAATGGTGCTAATTTTGCCCTAACCAATCAGATGTTAGCTTTCAAATGTTAAATAAGATCTGATTGGTTGGGGCAAAATTAGCACCATTTTAAACGATAAGAACTTTTATTGAATAACCCTGTTTGTTTTTTAACCCCCAACCTGACATGTACACATACCTACTGAGCGACCCTTCCATTTCTGTGGCAGCCATACTTTAAAGGGCAAGTCCAGCCCTAAAATGAAAACTTACAGGTAAATCACCCCCCAAAACCCTAATCGGTAATAGTTTGAAATGTGAAATATATAAGTCTAACCTGAAATCCTGCACAATGTCCTGTTTCCCCTGTTTCTGCTTCCTGGTTCTTCCAGTTACCAACTGTCAGTTATGGATTTGACAGTTGACATCACAGCCAATGACTGAATGTTAATCCCCTGTCTGCCTCTTCTCAGCATGCCCAGGCTCAGTACCTGCTCAGTACAGGTTTCTAAATTGCTCAGTTTCCATGAGGCATCCAGAAGCATAGCAGGCATACAGTAATAAATTCATAGGACAAAGTATGATAGATCAACACATTTTAAAGAGGCCATTCTTTCTAAAAGATGTTCTTATGAGGGTGGAGTTGTCCTTTAAAAACACATTTTAACCAATCATCAAAAAAGTTGTCTTTTATCCCTCCAACCTGGCACAAGTACACACACCAACTGACCTACCTTTAATTCATGTGACAGCCATATTTAAAGGGTAAGTAAAAAACATTGTCCTCATCCTTAACATTATCTTAACATTATTGAGTTTTAAAATCTGCAGCCCAAACACACGCATTCCCTTTCAAAATGCGGCCTTTCAAGCCAAATTCAAAGTTTATACTTAAACTTTCCCTTTTTAGTTAAAGAATCTATTACAATAAGTAGAAAATATTGTATCCTTCAGTCTTTATTCACAGCCAAGTGTAAATAAAACATCCATATTTGTTGTGATTGTCTTTTTAACTGTATTTATTAAATGTATCCAGAGGTAGCATTTAATACATGTATCACATTACTATTTACAGTAGTACATTTGGCAGCACGGTGGCTCAGTGGTTAGTTCGATTCCACCCTTGGACACATCTGCAAGGAGTTTGTATGTTCTCCCCGTGCTTGCGTGGGTTTCCTCCGGGCACTCTGGTTTCCCCCACAATCATAAAGACATACTGATAGGTTGTATGTGTCAAATAAATGTGCTTAGATTGTAAGCTCTTCGGGGCAGGGCCTGAATGTATACATGTAATCGTAAGAGGTTGGCACTATATAAATCCACAATAATAATAATATATTCTCAGAGTCAATATAAAGCAGTGACACACGCACACACACATACACATATATATATAGAGAGAGAGATCCACGAAAAAAATGGAGCACTCACAGGTCTTAACAAACCACATCACAATAATTTATTCAGTCTACATGTTTCGACCTACATGGCCGTCATCAGGACTAACACATAACACGTGTACTTCTGTTTAAATTGTCACCCAGTGACCAACCCACCATCTCACCCAAAAACCCTGTATTATATATAACATAATACAAAATCTAGAAAAGACCCTAAAACCACATAGAAAATATACAAGATATAGTAAAAACCTCCATACTACAGATTAAAAAACATAAGCTACGCACCTATTCAATCCATATAGGAGGATTATACAGTACAACTATATAAACATATCCACACGAACCCGGAAGCGCAGCGAGACCGATGAACACCCAGCAATAGATGGATAAAAACACTCGGTACATCTACTCAGCATATGATAAAGACCTGAAGTGAAGGAAATCTATCACACATATTAATGGGACATACAAAACAAACTGATATAGCACTTTAATTAATAATGGCACCTATATCCATATTGTCACAGATATAATATCAAAGAAGACCAATTGTATGAATACCCTGCCAGATTTATAAAAAATAGCTCAAATTATTCATTTCATTAAGGCCATATGGCACCAGTGTTTGTAAGTGTGATATCCATCGTGCCTCCAGTCGTAGCAAGCTCCTCGCTCTATTGCCCTCCATGGCTGGTATACAATCAATCAACATACATCTTAGTGTCGAGAGACTATGTCCCTTTAATTTGAAGTGTCTTGCCACCGGTTGGTCACCAAATTTGCTCATTTTTTTGTTATCCAACACTTGACTATTGAGTGCAGCTCTTATTGTACTGCGATGGTTGGCAAATCTATTGCGGAAAGGTCTTGTCTTTCCCACGTAAAAAAGGCCACATGGGCAAGTCAAAAAATAAATAACATAGGCGCTGGTACAGGTAAGTCTACTCAAAAGGAATTCCTCACCAGGTGTTAACACATGTGCACTCAGGTTAAATATCACCTCCTTCTTGGTGGTTTGCTTTTTAGATTTGAACCCACCTCTCCGGGTATATTTCCTCTGTCTCCTATAGACCTGGATCTGGTCACCCTCTTCTGAAAAGGGGCCTGGGTACGAGGTCACGTCTCTATAGCTTTGACTGCTCCACCATTGGGTTCATTATCAGACAGACTATATTCACCTGATGAATCAATTATGAAGCCAAACAGGCGTCTTTTACGTATCCTGGCACGTCTGGTATCTGTCTGACCCAACAACCAAGGGTATACCCTCTTATCTCTGTAGTCCTGCTCAACTTTATGCAATTTTTCACGTTTAAATTGCAATAGGTCAGATTTGTATTTATCAACATGGTCACCAATTTTCAACATGAGGTCAGCCATCGTATCACTTCTTAAAGGGCATGTCCACCCCCAAAACTAAAATTTAACCCCTTACTGGCCACATCAAGTAGTTTAAAACAATCCTTACCTTACATTCCTGTTCAAAATAGTTCCCCTGCTGTGCCCCTCCAAAGTCCAGGAAACTGCTGCGTAGGAGCAGTGTGTGACTCATGCTGTGCCTGAGACTTCCTCAACCTCATCAAGGTTGAGGCATGCTCAGTGCAGCCCTCCCTGCCTCTCAGCCAATCACGGACGCATCTGCTGGTCCCGCCACCTGCTTTCAATTCCATGCAAGCAGAGGGCCTGAACACTGCAGCAGGGGAGAGAGGGCAGGTAAGTAAGAATCGGGGGACTTTCTAACAATTATATTAATGCGGTTGGGGCTGGGGGAGCATGCCCTACCACATATCAAAAGTTAAATTTTGGGGTGGACATGCCCTTTAAGATATCAGCATTAGATTTTTCATATAATTCAACCTCCGCCTGTACCTTTTTAAGTTCCTTGCCTACATAGTCAATAACTAAAACTATAAGGTCATATGAGCATTTATTCAAAATGGCTACCCAACGACCGCAGAATTCTTTGTGAACCCGACCCAGCGTCGGAATATTCCTGACGCGGAAATCTCTAGGAATTCTGCGGGCCCTGTGGTAGACAAACACATACCATGCAATTGTAAATCAATCGATCTTTTTCTAAGATTTAATAATTTAAAATACACCTCCCTATTTTATCCACTTCATCCTGGGAAATAGCAAAGTCACTCTCCAAGTCCACATCAAAAAAATTGCAAGCGGCAGCTGTAGAATTATCCTCCATAGTGGGAAGGTCCATGATAGGCCTTTATTGTGATGTGGTTTGTTAAGACCTGTGAGTGCTTCCATTTTTTTCTTGAAGCAATTGGGACAGCACCCAGGCAATTAACAAAAAGATATTTTATTCACATTGATGTACTGGAAATCAAACAGTACATTGATTCCTGATTGGATGCATGAAATCAACCAGGGCTAGAAAATCAACCATTGCCTGCTTCTTTATCTGATCCTAAACATTAGGCTGGATACACACAGGGAAATTATTTGTCCCGATTGATCGTTTGATACTAGCGAGTGTTCAGTTGGGACAAATGACTGTCGGCCCGCGGCAACAGTGGCCACTGTCAACAGTTTGCGTTACTGATAGGGAACTGCACAATCGGCTGTGATTTACCTATGGGCCCTCAGTCGTGGCTGCCCTGCACACACACTAAGATATTTTTGTCCGACCGATACATGGCTGACCTCGGTTGGTCGGCCGAAAATATCTTACTGTGTGTACCCAGCCTTACTTGACAAGGGCAATTTTCTCCATTGTCCAGCATTAAAAAAAAAGTAAATCAAAGCCTTCTTTATGGTACCTCCAATGACTTAAATATGTGAGTAAAGAGAACATTAATTTCCTGGCCATCCCCCTGTAGCATATTAAAAACATATGGGTTCACCTTCCGTATTGGACAGTAGAGAGGAGGCAAAGTAATAAAGGAAGTTTTTCCCCCCATTCACTTCAGTCTCACATATGCTTTCATTATGCTTTTCGTGTGTTTGCGCCTGCGATTTCGCTTGCAATTGCACCACGTTTTTAAATAACGTGGAAATCGTGGGAACGTGAAAATTCCTGTGATTTCCGATAGGCATGCGTTTTTTCATTGAAAATAGTGGAATTGCATAGACAACATGCGATAACGCACCAAAATTGTATGCACGCTTTGGTGCATGCTTTTTTAGTGTGGCCTCAGCCTTAGGGACATGAAAGATGGTCAGGGCATGGATTGCCTACCCATGATCCCTGCCAGACAGTTTACCCAGAGAAAAAAGCATTGCTCATTCTCTAATCTGTATTCATCATTTTCTGTTGGGTACCTGTATATAAGATTTTTGTGGGATATCATTGCTTTGGAATTGTTTAATCATTGTTATTTTTTTATTGTTCAATTATTGTTTTTTGGGTACTGTATATACTCAAGTATAAACCGAGGTACCTAGTTTTAAGTAGAAAGGGAGGAAAAACACATTGACTCTAGTATAGTATTTGCCACTTAAGATGTTTGGAAACTACAACTCCCAGCATGCTTTATTGCTGGGAGTTGTAGTTTTCAAACATCTTAAGTGGCAAATACTTGCAAATAGGGGTAAATCCTCCTTTATTTGTGCATACAGAATGCACAAATAAAGAAGGTTTTACCCTTATTTGTAAATATTGCCCTCCCTGGCGTCCGTAGTATTCTCCTACCTTGTCTGGCGGCCGCTCGCTCCTCACTCCACATCCTCAGTGCGCATCCGGATGATGTCACTACTTGGCGCTGCAAAGTGAGAGGCGCCGGGTAGTGACATCATCCGGATGCGCACTGAGGATGCGGATCGCGCGGCCGCCGGACAAGGTAAGAGACAGGTTGACTCGAGTATAAACCGAGGTAAGATTTTCAGGCTTTTTTTAAAGCCTGAAAATCTCGTTATACTCGAGTATATACGGTATATTGCTTTTCCACCCAGCTCTTTGGTAATTATAAAAAAAAAGAGATAGCAGTGAATATTATTAGCAGATTTTCCTGCTCAAACAGAGTGGGGGAAGGTGTTAACCCTTTTCATATGTATTTAGGAAGCAACTTGTTAACCCTTTATATTTGTGAGCATTCCTGCAAGAGACAGGCTCATTTACCCAGACTCACTGGGAAGATATATGGAGTTAAAGTCGTGCTAGCCGGTTCGCTACCGGTAAGCGCGACTTTAACACCATATTAGTGTTGGATGCGGGAGTTAAGCAAAAATCCCCTGCGCATCCAACGCTGGTGATTCAATATTACAATTGCGCTAGTTTTAGCACAGGATTTTAACGCAGGATTTAAAATCCCGCAGTGGGTAAATCCCTTACCGGGATCTACCCACATTCGCAAACGTGATATTGAATTGTGAACAGGACATTTACCCACAGCGATATCGGCTCTGGGTAAATGAGCCTGTGTTTCTTTGTATGTGTTTATTTCTGCACTCTACCATTTATAGTAGTGTGTGTATTGCTGCAATGTACATTTAGGGCACAACCACACTGCAACGCACCTGAATTGCACAAACAATCGCACACCATTTACATGTGTTTGCGATTTGTCCATTTTCATTTTGAAAACGCATGCGATTGAAAGATTTCTAGTTTTTGGTGCGTTGCTGCAATTTCGATACAATTGGAAAATCGCAATCACCTGAAAAACGCGCGTGTGTGGCCTAGCCCTTAGAAGTGTAATGCAAGCTGCATTGATTTCAGTTTAGCCATACAGCATGTATTTAATGCAGTGGAACTTAGCTTTGCAGCAGGTCAATTTCCTAAGGCTGTGGCCCCACTTAAGTGCAAGGGAGGACACACGTTCGTAATAATGAGTGATAATGCTCGCTTCCGTTGCATGGGTGTTGCGCTTCCACATTTGGACTCTAGCAGAGCGCATGCAATACAGACCAAAAATGGTCAATAGCACACTGAAACGCATCGCATAGTGGGGCCGGTCCCATAGGCTATTACATGCCTGCCCTTCCACTAGCACAATCAGATCGCAAACCGCAATCTAAAACGCGCTAGAAGGAGTAGCCCTAAGAGTTTGAGTCTTAAAGGGAAAGGTGTAACCCCAGCAGAATTGAACTAACCACTTTACAAGGCACACTTATAAAAACTAACAGCTCAGAGCTGCAGGTGCAGCATATTGACTTGAACATGGTCTTAGCACAGCTCTGTGCAATGCATTTTACAGGCCATCTTTGCCTTTAAGACCCAAACACGTATTAAATCTACATGTTGCAGTGCTAAGTAACATTGCATTAAATACAAACTGTATCAGCCTGCATCATGCTTCTAAATAAAATAATAACAACAACCTTTTGTTGTGTAGATATAATCAGGCCTATGTAATAAAATTCTTAAAATCTGATTGGTTGGGGCAAAATTTGCACCATTTTTAACTATAAGAACTTTTAATACATAGGCCTGTATATGTGCTCCTATGTGGGTCTTAAAGGCAAAGGTGGGTACTGTAGTTGGAAGAGGGTTTTTGTTTAACATAAAACTTCCCACAGACAGCCCACCTGCTGCATTAATTATAATACGTACACTTATAGAAGATGGTGCAGTGCAGTGGTGGAGGATAATATAATGACCCTGATCTTAGCACAGCTCTGTGCAATGCATTTCTCTGTGTAATGCATTTCTTAGATTAGCTCTGTACTAGTTTGTTGTTTTTATACAGACAGCTAAATTAAAAACACACTCTTCCTACCCTCCAACATTCCCCTTTAAGAAAGTACACTGATGAGAAATGCATTGCACAGAGCTGTGCTAAGTTCAAGTTCACTTCACTATCTTCCCCCTACAATTCTGCAACATGTGGTTTCTATAAAAACACACTCTTCATTCCCCTTTAAGCAGCTACACTTTCCACTAATATTGCTGCAGCTGACAGGGAGAGCTAGGGACCGTCACACTACGGACCATATTTATAAAGGTGTGGTATCGCCTTTTTTAGCGAGCGTTAATTCATGATCACTATCGGAAATCTTGTAAATGTACGATAGCGAACGTAAATCTACGACCACCCATAGAATATCATTACGGTAGTTTACAGCATGGTATACTACTGCCACGGTTGTACAGTAAACAAAACCTGTGGTATCGCAAGTTTTTAAATATGGCCCTCCAACACTTAAACAATACATTGCAGGTGAAACATACAAAGACACAGGTTTGTAACTGTGAATAGTGCAGGTTTATTGCAAAACATGCGTGCTACATGTTTCTGAGACACTTGTCCTTCCTCAAGTGCTTGAGTGGATCTGAAACATGTAGCACACATATTTTGCAATATTCACAGCTACAGACCTGTGTCTTTGTATGTTTCCCCTGCAATTTATTGTTTATATATCGGATTTGGTAGAGTGAAAGCCGTAGGTGAGACATACATTATTTCAGATCCGGACACACTAGATACCCAGGCCTATATACATCACACTACAACACTGCTACTAGGAAAGTGTTAATCAGCTGCACCACCAATTTGAATATTGATGACTTAATATATTCCTACATCATAGGGGTTAAGAGGTGGGAGTGGAAATCACACAGGTGCGGAAAGGCCAAAGTACTGGCAGACAAGGGAAAATGTCAGCTTCAGATTTGGGGAACAAACAGAACCTAAAATGAGCTCATAGAGGTAATGAAAAGGCCCTTGAGTGGAAACTTCCATGCTGAGAAGGATGTTGAGGCAAGTACTTTTTAACTTAAGATTTTTTGGGTTAAGTTCTCCTTTAATTTTTTTTATCATTATATTCCTAGCAAAAAAATGTCTAGATTCTACATATAGTAGTTTTCCATATAGTATCTCTCTTGGGTTAGGGGTAAATGCTCTGCTTTTAGTAATGGCAGAATACATGAATTTGTAGGTTCATTTCTTCAGACTTACTTTTATTTTTTGCTGAAATGTTCTGATATTGTCCGGATCTCCTGCAGTTCCAGTTTTCCACCATTGATGTCACTGTCCCTCTAGTCCCACTGCTGCCTTCCCAAACATCTATTTATCACCAGCAGTGGACCAGCTTTAATCAACTGGATCATTCTCTATCATCTACACCTTCAATCTGTTTACCTACTAAAGGACATCACCCATTCTCTTCCTTGCCAGATTGTTGTCTTTTTGCTCCTTTTATACTGCTTCAGACCCGTGTTCCAGAGTCCCTGTATCCTGCTCTCCAGTCTTGTTTCTTGGCATCCTGCTTTGCTCCCTGTACCTGTCCTGTTTTCTGTATTTCCTTTTTATCCTTGCTCTTCCTGTATTGTCTGTTCCTATTCTCATGTATTGTTTATAGTTATATATAGGTTTTTTTATAGTTTACATATTCTAGTGTATTATGTATATATATATATTTATATATATATATATATATATATATATATATATATATATATATGTTTGGGGGTTGGTTAGTTTATTTAGGGTATTACACTGTCTTGTTTTCTTTTTGTAAATAAACTAGTTGTACCACTTACCTTTGCTGCACTTCCGGTTCCTTCCTGCTTCACGGTTGCTTTGCAGCAGCATGCATTCAGGGAACCTGACAGATATTCTGCATCTTACATGCATAGTAGCTTAGAAATACACTGCAAAGATAAGTTTTCTTTTTTGTATCAAAAGTAAAGGAGCATTGAATTTAGGGAGGGAGAGGAACGATCTCTTCTGTTATATAATTGGCTGTCAGCTTCTAGGAAGTAAGGCTGCAACTTCCTTGTTTTGATCTGTTGAGCACTACAGAGCAAGAGTACTGTGTACAGGGGCAGACTGGGCTAGTGTGCAGAGGGGCAAATGCTTGTGATAAAAACTGGGCCAGGAAAGTATGAATAAAGTTAAAAATAAAAATGGAAGTTACATTAAAAAAAAACAAACCTACTGATACCTGACACTACCCCCTGTAGGAAGTAAGTGGGAGGGTTTTTAATATAGTTAGGATCTGTGGGGGAAGTCTTAATCGTCAACCAGTCTTTCCCTGCCCAAAAATTGCATTTTTTCATTTAACTTGATATTGAAAAGCATTTTGCACTACTGTTTTGATGTAAAGTGCAAATGTTTTGCATGTTATGTTTTTGTTCATGCTCTTCTTTATTTCCAGCCTGCCCTTTAGTTTTTACTGGTAAATATGTGTTAACTGCTACATGACTGCTGCTATTTGTTATCAGCCTTTATAAAGTAATATTATATTTATTTGTGTTATACTAGTTAATATATTAATTATACTGCTTTGTGACCAATGAAAGTTATTATGCCTCAAAAGTATTCTGAACTATATATTATATTTGATTGGAGGAAAAGAGTCAAACAACTGTATGAATACCACCTAGATTCATGCTGCCAACAGGTATCTCTGGATCGCTCTACTCTTGTGTCCAATACTGGAAAAAATAAAGAAGAATGAAGATCCTGATGGACTCAACAACACCAATAATGTATGCCAAAGTGCTTTTATTGTACTATCAGCACAACATGTTTCAGATCTTACCGATCCGTTATCAACCTGATAAAGGATTGGTACGACTCAAAACATTTATCAACCTTGATAAAGGATTGGTAAGATCCGAAACATGTTTATCAACCTTGATAAAGGATCAGTAAGATCTGAAACATGTTTATGAACCTTGATAAAGGATTGGTAAGATCAGAAACATGTTGTGCTTTGCACATTTGGTATACATTATCTGTGTTGAGTCCATCAGGATCTTTATTCCTCTTTATTATTCCCATTATATTTGATTGGTTAAACTTCATGGATATATATTAATTTGCTAAGCCTTTACTAAGGATTGGTAAGATACGAAACATATTTATCAACCTTGATAAAGGATCAGTAAGATTTGAAACATGTTTATGAACCTTGATAAAGCATTGGTAAGATCCAAAACACATTTATCAACCTTGATAAAAAATCAGTAATATCCAAAACATGTTGTGCACTTTTGGCATACATTATCTGTGTTGTTGAGTCTATCAGGATCTTTATTCTTCTTAATTATTCCCATTATTTTTGATTGGTTAAATGTAATGGATATATATACTTTGCTAAGCCTTTACTAAGTATCTGTAAAATTAATTCATCCAGGTCAGGGTATATCTGTAATATTCATCCAGGTCATGGTATGTTTGTAAAATTCATCCAGGTCATGGTATATCTGTAATATTCATTCATCCAGGTCATGGTATATCTGTAATATTCATTCATCCAAGTCATGGTATATCTATAATATTCATTCATCCAGTTCATGGTATATCTGTAATATTCATTCATCCAGGTCATGGTATATCTGTAATAGTCATCCATCCAGGTCATGGTATATCTGTAATATTCATTCATCCAGGTCATGGTATATTTGTAATACTCATCCATCCAGGTCATGGTAAGTCTGTAATATTTATTCATCCAGATCATGGTATATCTGTAATAGTCATCCATCCAGGTCATGGTATATCTGTAATATTTATTCATCCAGATGATGGTATATCTGTAATAGTCATCCATCCAGGTCATGGTATATCTGTAATATTCATCCATCCAGGTCATGGTATATCTGTATTATTTATTCATACAGTTCATGGGATATCTGTAATATTCATCCATCCAGGTCATGGTATATCTGTAATATTCATCCATCCAGGTCATGGTATATCTGTAATATTCATCCATCCAGGTCATGGTATATCTGTAATATTCATCCATCCAGGTCATGGTATATCTGTAATATTCATCCATCCAGGTCATGGTATATCTGTAATATTCATTCATCCAGGTCATGGTATACCTGTGGGAAGTTTAGCTCTTGACGTTGCTAGTCATCCAACTGGATCTCTCAATTCAGAAAAAAATAATTTTTTTTTATTAATAATGTTTACTTTTTAATCATAGTTACTGGTACTATTGCACTGTTTTTTGGGGGGGGGGGGTTTACAGCTTGGCTTGAATTTCTCTTAATTTGTTGGCCTTCAAAAATTATTTTTTTTAGAATGGATAAATATTTGGTTTCAAAACAAAAGGATTATGATACCAGAACAAAATAACCAAATGTATAGAATGCTTAGTCAACAGGGAACAGACAGCATAGTGATGGGTATCTGCAGTATGGAGTCTCATGTCCACTGCCTTGATGTGTTGTGTGTAGAGAGATACTTTCAAATCAGTTCATGGCACCAAGTAAATTAAAAAGACATCCCGAAACCAAACATCCATCCATTTCAAAGAAGGACACAATCAGGGAGATTCAATAAAAGTTCTTATCGTTTAAAATGGTGCTAATTTTGCCCCAACCAATCAGATCTTATTTAACATTTGAAAGATAACATCCGATTGGTTGGGGCAAAATTAGCACCATTTTTAACGATAAGAACTTTTATTGGATAACCCTGAATGTGTTTTCCACCTCTGCAAGAATTTTTAAGCAAGCAGTACCAATCATGTAAATATCACTCCCAGTACTAGCTATGTCTATAATACTCCCAGTACCAACCATGTAAATATCACTCCCAGTACCAACCATGTCTTTATTACTCCCAGTACCAACTATGTTAATATCACTCCTAGTAACAGTCATGTCTATATTACTCCCAGTACCAACCATGTATACGACAATTCCAGTGCCATTTATATTTATATATAACTCCCAGTACAACTATCTCTATAATACTCCTAGTTCCAACCATGTAAAAATCATTCCCAGTACCATGTCTATATTACTCCCAGTACCAACCACATTTTATTACTCCCAGCACCAACCATATATCACTCCCAGTGCCATGTATATAGTACTTCTAGTTTCAACCATGTAGATCTCACTCCAAGTGCCATGTAAATATTACTCCCAATTCCAACCATGTATATATCATTCCCAGCGCCGTGCATATATTAGTCCCCATTCCAAACATGTATATATCATTCCCAGTGACGTGTATATATTAGTCCCAGACTCCAAACATTTATATATCACTCCCAGTACCAACTAGGTAACTATCACTCCCAGCACCAACCATATATATATCACTCCCATAGCCATGTATATATAGCTCCCAGCAACCATGTCTATATTACTCCTAGTACCAACCATGTTGTGTGCAGGTAGCTGAAGCTGGGAACTTGGGTTATACTGCATCTACATCCAGTATAACTTCAAATGGTACGTGCATGCAGCGTTACCTAAGTTCCCTGCTTCAACTACCTGCAGCACAACAGCTGATCGGAATCTTTTCAATGAATTGTCACCTGTTACTCTGGCCAATCGACCAAGGCACACCAGATGACCTCCCACTTCAAACCAGTTTGAGAACCACCAGTCTAACTACACACATTCCCCTGATGCAATAACATGGTCAAAACAATGTTACATAGTTGGTAGATTTTATTATTATAGCAAATAAACAGAGAGTAGAGTGATTAAGCCCCTAGACCACTGATCCTTTCTGTGCTGCAACTGGAGGGTCATTGCATTCTTGTCTTTCACACTCACAAATTTCTTCAGGTTCACTCACACTGATTTCCTGAAAATGTAATACATTAGAATTGACAAATAAATGTGTATTGTACATTTTATATCTTGTGATTATGGAAGGTCTAATGCCTTATGTCTCCTATATGATTGCCAGGGATATGGGTTACTACAGAGTCCTATCTGATTTACAGTGTGTAATGACAGGGTAATAATACATTTAGTTCTATCTCATGTACTTTGTCCCAAACAAATATCTGTTTATCTGTGATAATGTCGACAAAATTGATTCCTTCTATCTCTGGTATATACTGCGTGGTGGACAATGTTGATGTACTTACTATGGAAGGGTTAACATCATAATGGGGATATTCAATATTTCTAAAAGTTCAGTTCTAATTGCAGGAAGTTGTAGCGCCACCCCTCATATATTCCCCAACTATACATTGGAATTAGAGGGTTATTTTTGATAAAAATAACTGGTTTATCAAAATGCTAATTTCTCAAGTTTTTTTTTCATAAGGCGCTAACCCACTATATAGTTTTGTTTCTTGCACCCTTAGTGCCAACTTGTTAGATGGCATTTTTGCCTATCATGACACATTATTAAACCCAGGCCACCAAGTCCAGTCAGGGCCAGTACCACAAACCAAATGTTTTTTTTTCTGCTGTTTCACCCATACCATAGGATAAGAAGGTTTTGAAGCCTGGAAGTATAATGCTCTGCAGTGTCTGAAAAAGTTGTCATGTTCCAAAAGATGGCAAGCAGCAGCATGTTGTTTAAAGTCTGTGATGCTTCTGTTAATAGAGACATGCATGAAGGTGTTACTGCTTGGAATTATAAAAATATAAACAAATGAAAGCTGATTTCCACATGTGTCGACAGAAAGGAGGAGAAGAAGTTTCTAACTTTATTTACAGACTACAATAATGTCTGTCTCGTTTGTTGTACCGTGGTGGCATTATCTCCAAAAGGCAAATTCTTTAAATAGAGTCAGCAAGTTCAAAGTCTCCTTCTGCATCAATCACTTGTTCCGTTACTCAAGGTATTGTTTCTTGAAAAGGTTCCTTCCTTGTCTGAAAGAAACAAGCACACAATATTGCAGCTTAAAAATACTAATAAGAAAGCCATGTCTAGTGAATTCCAAAAGGGTGATAAGATTTTGTCTCCCTCATGGTCACCGAATTCCCTATTACCAGCACAAAAGGCTAATATACCACCTTTTAAAGGTCTTTTACAGACCCCTACCCTGATGAAGCCGTGGAGATGGTGGTGGGAGGGTGAAACGCAAGTTGGTAAGTTAGGATTAACAGGATATTATGCTGCTAATGCTGTTCTTTAGATCCACATTTGCAGCTACTTCACTATAGCCATGCTATGTTAATAGGCCTGTTATCATGGATTACCTTTGTCAGATGCTAAGCAGTACCTAGGGACAGATGAGTATACGCAACACATGTACTCTGCACTTTATTTACCTAACGTAACATCTAAAATGTAATAGGCTTACCCATAGCTTTGCACTTGCTTATAGACTCAGGTTTGGTTTGGTTGTCTGTATTTGTACATTACGTATTTTAAATGTTTTTAATTATTCACTCTATATCATCCCCATAACATGCAATGTGATTAATAAAAGGGATTTTCATTTTGACATACTATAAAACTGAGTGCTGCAGATCTCTTTTTTCTTTCTGGTTTATGCTGCTAATGTGGACGTTGGAGAACTTTTAGTTTTTACTTAGAGTTCACCTGAACAACTTTTAATTGGCTTAAATATAATAGTTTTCATGTGGGTGATACTTATTACTGTATGTACTAATAGAGGGAGCTACATTGGTGCATTTTAAAGATATTTGCGTATAGTAATATTGTAGTTAGCAATAAAGGATTTTATTGTTCATTGGATGCTTATGTGCCTCCCCGGAGGTCTTTTTCTTGAGGTGATTCGCTTTTACAGGCCCCATATGTGATATACGTGTAGAGGAAGAGTTTTTTTAAACAGATACAAAATGGCAGCCATTCAATCTACTGAACATACATAGTTCTTCGTTATAGGAGGAGACTTCATTTAAAATTTCCGTACTTATGCTTACATTGATAGGAGGTCTGTACATACCCCGAACCCTTCCAATGGCAAATCGTTCAGCAGTTTACAAATACATTACTCACCACAGCGAGTATATGGCACACACACTACAAAACAATTTAAAAGGATGGATGAAAACCTGGGATGTTTGGATCCTAAAAATGCAAATACCCCAGACGGAATACCCCAGATTACATAAATGGGGGGGGACTCGTGGATGCGCCGCCACAATATAGATATATCAGGTTATAACACGTAAGAAATACACTGCCTCACAAACCGCTTCTACAACCTGGAACCATGGACAGAGGGAACCAACGAAGAAGAAGAAAAAAAAAAAAACAACAGAAAGAATGTAATAAATAACCTTTATTTACACACAATATGCCATACACTTAATAAAAGGCAATCTGTTTTTATTGTTTTAATGTTTAAAATTTATTGTAAAAATACATTACTCACCGATTCCTTGCAGTGGTCCAGGTGCTGCCTGCCCTGAACCCTTCACCCGGTCCATAAATAAATCAAAAGAACAAAGGATCTCCAGCGCACACCGTATTAAGAAGTCCTCATGCGGATCAAGTAAAATCACCAAATTTTATTTCAACATATATGTGGACAGTCCAACAAACACACCATATGTGTTTCTAGATGGTCCTAGCTCTTACTCATAGGCTCAAACAATAGCATTCCGGCCCCACCTTTTATAGGCACTAACATACCCATGTCACAGGACGCCCTGTGTAAGGTTGTGGGAAATAAGGTAAACCAGGCCACACAAGCTCTATTACAATTGGAGGTTTGTTATAACACACCAGTATCAAGCACAACCTTTCCTACCAAGCAAGCACTATCTTTGCAGTTCCTGGGATCTCTGGGCTCCACTCTATGGGCTTTACTGCCTGGGCTCCAAACTGCTGGGCTGCTGCTGGCTTCTCCAGGTCTGCTTCTGCCTTCCTGGGTCCCTTGCTCTCAAGCAAAGGGACAGGGTTGTGTTTTACAGCTCTGGGCTGCTAGGCACTGCCTAAGCATGTGTCCTAGCTCTGTTTCCCTTACTCAGCTTTCCTTTCTGCCAAGCCCTAGTCTGCATCCTCCTGCAGGCTAGCCTCCTGTATCCCTTGCTCTCAAGCTAATTGGCAGGATAGAGTTAATCAGCTCTTAGCTACAGGATACTGCCTCAGCATGTATCCTAGCTCTTGCTTTGTCTATGTGCTTCCCCCCATGTGGACTAAAGATGCTCTTTTTATTCCAACATTCCCTTTGATATGTAAATGACCAACCTTCAACCAGCAGCCAATCATTAAACTTACTGAACAGCAGACCAATCAGCAATTACTTAACTCAATCCATCCGCATAGCCAAGTAGGCACCGTCCTAATGAGTTTGCGACAGGCAGTCCCAAAAGTTTTACCCATTGAGCCATCTTGTGGACAAAGGACTAACTGCATATTCCCAAAAGTGTGCTTGGTATATTTTACATAAACATTATTTACACAAGATATAATACTGGGAGAGGTGGTGCCTGAATGAAACAACATTGTATTATTTATTAAAGACTGGGCACCACACTCTCCCTTACATAGCATTATCTAATTAATGTTATTTCAGACCCCTGGTGCTCCGTCACAACCCACTAAAGGGGATAGACCTCCAGTGGACCCAGAGCACTAACATAACATATTTTAACACATTTATTAAAACTTTGCTGTAAACTTCATGTCTACTACTAATAAAAGAAAGACTAATTCCCACATATAAAACCCAATGAATACTGAAAGTAAGAAGAATAGTATAGACAGAATTAATAGTATATTAGAAAGAGGAAGAGGAACAAGAAGCTCATTACAGGTTAAAGACTCATAATAGAGGCAAATCTGTCTAAAACATGTATATGATTTATCTCTATTATGAGCTGGTGTCTTTAACAGGGATCTTTACTTACCCGTAATGAGCTATTGTTTCAGCTCTGCATGATGACTTCTTAATACAATGTGCACTGTGCCTTTGTTCTTTGAATTTTGTTCTGCCGGCTCGGTACTGGTCTTTCAAACAGCTGTTCGCACATATCTTTACTGCATACATGCGATCATCTGTTTAAAAACAGCTGATCGTGGATGGTCTGAGGAGGAGGTGGATCAAGGGCCAGCCCTTCAGTCTTGTGTGTGGGTGGGTGTGTGTGCCCCTGCTGTTACGCACCTGTGTAGAGGGGATATCTACTGATCCTGCCAAAGTGGAAAGGAAGCAGTAGTTAACTAGCCCTGTCCTGTTAATATGACTGCATTTAGATCAGGGCCGGATTATGGTGAAGGCATCCGAGGCAAGTGCCTGGGGCCCGTCAGGAGCCACCTATGGGCCCTAGTATCTATTTCAGAAATTTCCGCCGTTTACGTTCAAATTGTGCCAGAGTCCTGTGGGGGCCGGCCCTGGCTTCCAATCAGAAGTCAGCACAATTCTTGCCGGTCACTCTGGTATTGGCGCGCAGCGCATCACTATGCTCTGTGTGCATGGTCACTTGGGCGACCTGTGTAAATTTTTCACGCTGACGCTTGGGCTGGATCCGTGAACCAGTGGACACTTTGGGTAGTTTGGTGAGGCCTGCGGAGTTGCAGATAACATGCTGAAGGTCCCCTCTGTGGCAGTGACAGTTTTGGGGACCAGTTCATGGTAAGGACGGGGCAACAGCCAGCAGGCTGAGCATAAGGAACAAGCAGAAGTGTTTCATAGCCGGCACAAAGCCCAGGGCTGCCTATCTAATGAATGAGGCAAGGTGAAGCATATTACAGAGCGGCACCCTGTAGGGAGGCACCACGCTTTTTTGGGAGGTACTGTCACTTTAAATGGGAAGCCAGAATGCAGCTACAACTCCTTCCTCTCCCTTCTGACTGGCAATTCATTTGATCAAAATCAATATTTGTCAACCCTGCAAATCAAAAATCAATGTTGGGCATCATTTACCAGTCATTGTGGGCATTATTTACCAGGCAGTTTATAAAGCCCAATTCTGGAAAAGCCACACCCCACTTCTGGACAAAGCATTACCCACTTTCAATTATAAAATCACACCCCTTCCGGCGGCGCATCAAGGGGGGCAGCATTTGGGGAAAAAATTCAGGTGCCAAAAAGTCTAGAGATGGCCCTGGCAAAACCCTGGCAGAGTGAGTGAAACCTCCACACAGTGACCTATTTATAACATATTACATTTTGTGGGGGGGGAAATATTGTAGACAGCAGCCAGGCTGTGATGTGGAATGCGGCAGATTTTGGGAGGTAAATGTGAAATTAACCTATTCTGACCTGCAGGCAGTCGTTGGTTTGGGTAAGGGAGAGATTAAGGCCAAAAGGAGGGACAGTTTTATGTGCCAGAAAAAATGAAATATTTGTGAGGTTTAGTTGGACTTGGTCCTCATATTGCAGCAAATTGTGCCTTTTTACTGCCAGTTACACCCTCATCTCTCAGAGCTGTGTGTTCCCTGTTATAAATTCCATTATCCCTCTCTCCTATTTTATATCATTTTCACTTTTGCATTTTTAATAGACATCCTTGTTATTGTAGTCTAATTTTTTTTGTAATGGAACCATTGCCATACAATGCAGTATATCTGTGGCATTTTACCTTGCCCATCCCCTGGGTATTCTGTCTATAGTGATCCTGCCCATCTTCTTCTCTCTGCTTACCCTGTTCATCTGTGTGCACTTTGCCATTCCTATTTATCTCTGTGCTTTTTGCCAGCCCTATCCCTTTCTGTGCACATACGCCAGCCCTGTCTGTCTTTGTATTATCTAGCTTTACTATCCATCTCTGTACCCTCTGGTTTATCTGACCTTTCTGTACACTTTGCCTGTCCTGTCCAATTTCTTTACCCTTTGTCTGCCCTCTCCAATTTCTTTACCCTCTGTCGGCCATGTGCTGGTGGTTCCAATTGGGGATGTGCTGGTGGTGCCAGCAAAATATACTTTTATTGTTTAGTGGAACGTTAGGGCCCCCTCCAAAAAAATATGACTTGTGCCTCGGGCCCCATTTGGTCTTAATCTGGCTCTGATTTAGCTCCTTCCTTGAAGGCCTACTCAAAGTAGGCCAACCACATTCATGATCTGCTTAAGGAAGGTAACATAGTAATTACATAGTAATTCAGGTTGAATAAAGACATACATCCATCAAGTCCAACCTATTCACCCTCTTTTTTTTTTTTTTTTTTATTAACCCTACCTAACAGTTGATACAGAGGAAGGCAAAAAACCCCAGCTAAAAAGGTGGAAAAAATTCCTTCCTGACTCCAAACGGCAATCGGAAAGTATCCCTGGATCAACCAGATCTATATGCATTAATACCAGTAATTCTCAATATTTTTTAGTTTTAGAAACTTATCCAGGCCTTTTTTAAAGCTATTCAATGAACTTGCCATTACCACATCTGCTGGAAGACTCACTCACTCACTGTAAAGAAACCCCTCCTAACCTGAAGATGAAACTTCTTTTCTTCCAATCTTAAAGGATGTCCACAAGTCCTCTGATATGACCTAATAGTAAACAATGCACCAAAGAGTTCATTGTATGGCCCATTAATATATTTGTATAAAGTTATCATGTCCCAACGCAAACGTCACTTCTCCAATGTAAACAGCCCTAAAACTTGTCTAATCTGCCTGCATATTCAAGCCCCTCCATTCCCCTTATTAATTTAGTTGCCCTTCTCTGAACTGCCTCAATTTCCAAGATGTCCCTTTTGTATATGGGATTCCAAAACTGCACCGCATATTCCAAATGAGGCCTTACCAGTGCCCTGTAAAGAGGGAGAATAATATTTTTCTCTCTTGAATCTATTCCTCTCTTTATACAAGATAATATCTTGCTAGCTCTAGCCGTTGCTATCTGGCATTGTTTGCTATAGCTAAGTCTGTTATCAACCAGAACCCCCAAATCTTTTTCCATTACAGATGCACTTAACACAGAGTTATTTATGGTGTAGGTGGCACAGGGATTATTAAATCCCAAATGCATCACCTTACATTTATCAACATTGAATCACATCTGCCATTCTGCTGCCCATTTTGATCATCTATCTAGGTCTGCTTGCAGCACTTGCACGTCACTTGAAGTTTCCAAAGCTCTGCATAGTTTAGTGTCATCAGCAAACACTGAGACCTTGCTTTCAATGCCCCCTTCTAAGGCACTCCGCTTAGAACTTTAGCCCACATAGATGTAGCCTCATTTACCACCACTCTCTGTTTGCGATCCAATAACCAGTTCTCTATCCATGAACAAATGTTTTCTTCAAGGCCAACAGTCCTCAGTTTATGCATTAGTCGCCTATGTGGCCCAGTATCTAAAGCTTTCGCAAAATCCAAATATACCACATCCACTGCTGTAAATGAATCTAACTTCTTACTCGCTTCTTCATAAAAACCAATTAAATTTGTCTGGCATGATCTATTTCTCATAAATCCATGCTGACTACTACTAATAAGATGATCTCTGGAGACAAAGTCAAGGATTTGATCCTGTAACAAAGTTTCCAGCACCTTCCCTACCACTGATGTTAGGCTTACAGGTCTATAGTTACCAGGCTGTGAACGACTACCTTTTTTGAATATTGGTCCTTTAAAGCCTACATTTTCAGTTTTAACCATCATAGTTCCTTTTGGAGAAACAAGTACTTCCACTTGAGAAGAATCTGTCTAAAAAGATGAGTAATGAATGATATGGTGATACATTTTATTTTACAGACAAAAAAAGGTCAAGAAAAACTTAATAACATAGGGTACAGGCACACCATTAAAGCTTATGGAGTTGCATCCTTTTTTGGAAATCCTATTAAGTTTGGAATGTAAAACAAGGATTAGCATATAGGGTGCACTATAAGCAGTAAAGCAATAAACACAAAGTAAACACTAGGGAATTATAAATTGGCCATAATTAGTGAAAGTAATTAGCAAGATACAGGCAAGGTACAAGACAGGCAGTGGCTCAACTAGCAATCACTGCCCCCCCCAAAAAACTATAATGGGGCCCCTATCCGTGCTTCATCCACAGTGGTTTTATTGGAGGAGGCTATATCTGTCATAAGGAATATAAGAAGACGGGGCCCTCTTGGCTCCTGGCCCTACTGCAGTTGCTCCCCCTGATCCCCTTGGGAGGTCCATATCAGAATGGTTATGGTTTGTGAGATGGTATCTGACTAGTGTGCAGGAGGTGTTGTTACCCTGGCAATTGGGTTAATTTTCATGAATTTTTATAGTATATCTGTGGTTATTCATTCTCTGGCATAATTCTTATCCTGTTTACCCAATATAACATGCACTAGGGCACCTTGCATTGGATCATATGACCAACATTTCTGGATGAGCAGCAGTATGTTCCTTTAGTGGTGAAGGTGCCTTTACCATGTGCGATGTTGGATGAATTATTTATATATCATATAATTCCTTTTTATTGCACGGTTTGGTCCCTATGGTGAGGGCATTAAGATCTTAAGGCATTTTAATGTTTACCAGTTTCTGTCTAAAGTTGGGTGGTTGATGCCAAGATTGATGCTAAGATTGGAGGGTCTGAAAAGATTTTTTAAAGGTGTCATCCTCTATGATAGTTGGCTGCATTTTTAGGTTGTAGTCATTAGTGGAATGTGTGTGTTTGTTTTTTCCCCTTGTACTGTAGTAGATATTGTGGAGTTGGTGTTTTCAGAGCCTTATTAATAATTTTGTTGATGATGTTAAACTTATACCCTTTCTGTGTTAGTGGCAGTGCTAGATTTGAAGATGGTTGGTTGATTCTCTGGGTCTGAGCATATTTTGTTGTTCCTGGTGGCCTGACTGTGTATTATGGTCTTTTTGCTGTGTACAAGGTGGAAATATATCTCTAGGAATCTAGGAGTGTTCTTAAAGTATATGTCCACCCTAAAAAAAACTTTTTACATATTGTAGAGGACCCTAACCCACCCCCAACTGCTAGGTTTGTTTTTGTTACAAGCTGCAGAACTCTACTTACAATCCCTCAATACCCAGGTGCTCTGATCCAGGCCCTCTGCTTGCCGCAACTGCAAGTGGGGGGCTGGACCTGCAGCTGTGTCTGTGATTGGCTGAGAGCCAGCCAATTGCAGACGTGACTGCGGGCAATACAGAACGCGGGTAAACGAAGGACTGCAAATGCTTCAATGGATAGGGTTGAGAACCTTCACAAGCATACTTCAATGGATAGGTTTGTTTTCAATCAGAATTTAAACACCTCCATGAATTAGACAGTTCTCTTTCCTAAAGTTTAAAGGGCATGTCCATCCCTAAAACAAAAAACTGGTGGTTGTCAGTTAACCTGCTCCCAATCCCAACTGATATATTTTGCACTTTCACCTGCATTACTAACCAGAGTAAATTGGCCCCTTCCTCCGTGCAGTCAATCCTCTGTGCAATCAATTGATTGACTGCAGTTTCCCCTCCTGCTTCCACTGCACATGCTTAAGCTTATAAAAAGCTCATTGAACAGAGGGAGAAGGCAGCCAAAGTGGTGCTAATTTTGATCCAATCAATCAGAAAGCTAACATCTGATTGGTTAGGGCAAAATTAGCACCATTTTCAATGATAAGAACTTTTATTGAATCTCTCTGTATCTTTTTGATGATTGGTCAAAATTAGTTTTTTTGACTTTAGTTACGCTTTAAGTATGGCTGCCACAGTAATGGATAAGTAGATCAGTAGGTGTGTGTACCTGTGTCGGGTTGGGGGTTAAAAAAAAAAACTTTTTTGATGATTGGTCAAAAATTTATTTTACTTTAGTTACCCTTTAAGTATGGCTGCCACAGTAATGGATAAGTAAATCAGTAGGTGGGTGGGTCTGGTTGAGGGGGTATGTCTTTTTTGTGTTTACAACCATAAAACTATCTTTTATTGAGGATAAATCTAAATTTGTTTTTTTTTACTTTAGTTACCCTTTAAATATGGCTTCCATGGGAATGGAAAGGTAGGTCAGTAGGTGTGTGTATCTGGGTCTTTGTGGGGGGTTGGGGGTATTACCAATTGTATTTATGACCATGAAAAAAACTGTTTTGAAATATCCACATTTGAGGATTGTTACCATTATAGTCTATAGGAAAAAATGTCCGGAAATTTGCTGATAACACCATAACGCTTCCGCGGATTCCTTAGCTAGAAGAAAGCACACTTCTCCTATATGCCCTGCACGTCTGTACCGAATTTCATGTCTCTAGCTCAAAAACTGTGGGAGGAGATACGGTCCAAAAAAGCGGAAGAATAAAACGGGAGAAGAAAAAGAAGAAATAGAAAGAACAGTAATTTGGCTTTAAAATTAGCCTGAAAACCTAACCTTGGCTTATACTCGGGTCAAGTCCTAATTTAGCTCCAAATGCTGCAATTGCAGATAGTAACCAGTAGGTGGCACTGTATTAAAATTCCTTTAATACCAGAACAAAGATCCAAACGAGGGAGCACACTATAAGTATATATGTCCCTTCCTCAGGTATAACCTGAGGAAGGGACATTGCAGTCCCGAAACGTCGTGTGTTGTTCACAATAAAGTATTGATTCTACACTTATAGTGTGCTCCCTCGTTTGGATCTTTGTTCTGGTATTACTTAAAGCTCGTGGAGTAGAGAGCTGAGGGATAGCACCTATCTATTGTCTGGCAGCAAGCCAACAGCGGTGTGCTAGAGTGTTTCTGAACTGTATTAAAATTCCTTTACCTGCATAGAAAGTTACAGGAGTTAAAAGAGATGATCTGTCTTTCACTCTGTCCTGCTTCCTGTAGTCAGGCTGCTGGAGTGACTCAGCACTGTCACTGTTCATCTGGATGCTGAAAATCTGGCACTGGCACTGTCAGTGACAGTCCGGGAGGCAGCCAATGGGAAGACACGTCTCCTTGCAGAGTGCGTCTCCCTGTTGGTTGCCTCGTGACCTGTCACTCAAAGTGCCAATGGGGAGGATCCGACTGGAGCGACGAGGGAGATTACAAGTAAGTAGTGCAGGACTTTTGTAAAGTACCCAGAGGTGAGGACTTAGCGTTTTAGGTCCTCACCCTGGGTACTTTGCAGGAGTGGGGGGAAAGGAACGAGGGGGAGGTGAGTATAATTGACCTTTAAAGTTTGGTTTGAACTCGGGTTCAAGTTCTAGTCCATCTCTTCTTACATCTGGAGTACAGCCAAGTTGTATGCTACTTGTTAGCAGCTTTGTCCAACTATGGCCTTGTGCAATACTGCTGCTGTGGAGGCAAATAAAATAACTTTCTTTAAACTATGTGTTGTTGACTATTGGGAGCCAGTGGGGATAGACACAAATTTTCAACTGAAGACCCAGGACATGATATAAGCTAAACAAGCTGACCAATTAATAAGACAAGCTGTTAATAAGACTGTATCATAATCACCCAGAAAGAAGGCAATTGTTACTACTGTACATCTGTAGTACCATAAGCTAGTCCTTTGCAGCCTACATGATTACTATGGCCCTTTGGGAGTCAAAAAAACATGTGGTTTAATACATTTGGCCTTTTATGAGAGAAACTGATTTACTATTGCCATAGGGGAAAAACACAGTTGGTCATTCTTGCATCCAAATCAGACAAAACAACTATACAGTATGTAAATTTTGGCTGGTCATTTGGTCTTCTATAGACTGCATGATGGGTAATGCCAAAATGACGGCTGGGCATAAATTTATACCTGAGTGTACCAAGACTTAGCATACAAAAAGTTAACTTTATTTCAAAAACACATTTTCAATGTATTTTGCTTCTGCCTCAAAATGATCAGCTAACATGACCCCTTTCCATGCCACCAATGGTAAATGTTATGTCGCTTTTTTGGCAAGCCATTGTAAAATTTAAGGTTGGTGAGCTAGGGGGTTAAACATTGAAAAATGCTGCCCCCCTGGGATCGAAGGGCACAAAAGTGCTTTTCGTGTCCCCTTCCATTTCATTTGATACTGCTATGCAAGTATCTGGTGGTCTAGCAAAATAGTCAAATGCTGTCTGCATTATATTACTTTCTATAGTAATCCAGCAATGACTAACTGCTTATCATTTTAAATGGATCAGAGATATCTTAAGATTGAGGACACATGATATTTAGTGGGTTTTTTACTTCTCGTGTGTTTTGGGTAAGTTTGAATTGTATTTTTCCTGAAAGCATGAAATTAAAGCATTATTGCGTAGCTGAATGTGTGTAGATTCCAAAAATGTAGAAGATATTTACAGGGCGATGCACCAACGGGCGCATCGCTCCTGATTTGGAGTTGAAGTTGCGCTAACCGATGTTATATCGGTTAGCGTGACTTTAACTCCTTCCTTGCGGCGGCTGCGTGGCTAAAGCGAAAGTTAACAGGGCAGCCGCCGCAAGTGATGTTATATGCTGAAATCGGCATTTTATTATGGCACTTTCAACGCCCGCTAATAGCTGTCGTTGAAAGTGCCGGAATAGATTAGCTTAGGTAGTGGTGTTCCAAGCACCGCTATCGGCATGTAACATCACCGGGCTGTTTGCACCGGGGTTGCCGATAGCGGCGCTCGATGCATCGCCCTATTAGACTAAAAAATGCACATTTGCCTTCAAAGCACAGTTTCAAGGTTATACATTGGATTTCTTTACTGCTATTTGCAATTGCAAGCTGCTCTGATGAATGTCTAATCAAATAGAACATCTAAATGCCCAGTGGTTCTCACCTGCGACATTCCGATGACTTTTCCCAGCTGGATTACACATTACTATCGATGTTACAGCTGTAACATCTGTCGTAAAGGGGATTGAAAAATCCCATTTGGGTAATGTCACGGGAAAATCACAGGTAAGTTACTAGGGTATGGGCACCTTAAGAAACAGTTAAGGTACCCATACACTACTACGCAACTCAGGTAAGAACAAATGAGCAGGAAGATATTGAAGTCGTTTAGTCTTTATTAAGAACAAAGTCTAATTTTTATGGCCAGCATTAAACTCCATGTAATAAGAATAATGCAGATAAACTTAGTAGAGATTCTGTTATTCCCTTATACAGATTTCAGGGGGAAATCCAATTCTTCACATTCAGATTTATAACAGTCATGTACCCAATATGAACTTATCAATTGCTTTTTTATTACAGCGGGAAGGTGATATATCTATTTTGGACACATTTTGAAGCATGTATCGATAAAGACTTATTTATTGCTCTCTCTGTTATCCATGGATGAGGAACAAATATTTGAAAGGAGCGTACCTTCCCATTGGATAAATCCCTGACTGAGTTGGGGGCTGAGCTAAGACAATACAAATTTCCTTTAAGTGTTACATGCAGATATACTTTTTAAATGTAATGTATGGGTTTTACTGACACTTTAGTATTATTGATCAACAAAACATTGACCTGTGCAGTAAGAAATAATATTTACCCACGTGAGACCTGCCTCATATGTCTGAACCCACATTAGAGAAATTCCTTTCCTATTACAATCCAAAACAATAGTGCCCTGTACAAGTCCTGCTACATTTTCATATCACACTAGTAAAATGTGTTAACTTGTCTCATGATCGGACTGGAATGTATTGGACACTGAGTCTCACATCTCATTCATTCCTTAACTTGCCTTTCCTGTTTTTCACAGACCAATCCTCTTGTTTTGTCATAGCAAGTTTTTTTTCCTCTCTCTTATGAGCAGCTACCGTGTTAGGGAACTTCTTTACAAAGCTTTGTGTCTGACAAGCAGGAAGCGGTGGTTCCTTTCTACCACAGTATAGCCGTCCTATTGCCATTTGGATGTTATACAGTTAGGATTGCTCTAAAAGACAACAAAACACACCATGAGTGCAATAGGTGAGTATGTTTTCTGCAAGCTACACCGAATAATTATCTAGCAGGGGAGGATGAAGTTAGAAGTGTTACACCTGGAATGAGTACAAAGATACCATTAGTTTACTTTAGTGAAGTATAAATATACATGCAATATAACCTGGAACACAGGGAAACAGAAATGTATCTTATTAAAGGAAAACTAAACATAAAAAACTACAAAGTAACTCAATCAGAGCCCCAACTGCCTCCTTTTCCAGTTGAGTTACAGTTTTGACATTTAGTTTTCCTTTAAAGCATATACATAGCCAAAAAGTCAACAGTAGAATGTGCCTATACATAGTATATTCTTCTATGGAATTAACTCATATGATCTGATTTTAAAGACAATACTTACCTACAAAGTTTGTGTGTGTGTGTGACCAGAGAATGTTAGGGATTGCACATCTGCAAGGCTGCATATTAATGATATGTACTATGTACTATTGTGGAAAAAGCACCAAAATCTGAAAAAATATTTTGTATTGGCAACTCAATACTTTTTCCCTGCTTTTTTTGCTGCTCTAATCTTTATTCACCTATTGATTACAGTACTAGGGGCAGTAGCATGTAAAACATATGTATCTCATATATACAATTTACCCAGAGCCACAGTGAAGTGGTTCAAGACCTAAAGTCACAGTAACCTATTTAATAAAGATTAGTGTGACTTTTAGACAAAAATGGCGGGGGTTTCATGGAAGACAACTATGCAGCAGAGGTTAAGTCCACAATTGCCACTCTGGGTAATGTCTAGCTTTATGCTGTATGGTTAACTACTGTGTTATGTGATTACTGCATCATTTGTTATGAAGAACAGGATTCTTACCTGTGTTTTTTAATGTAGCCCAGCTTTACCGAACAAATCAAAGAAACAAGGAAGAAATCTTAATTTATTTCCTTATGGTTAATGTATGGCGAATGCCCACAACTGCTGACTTTATGACATCTTAATACAGTCTAATTGTATAGAGACATTTATCCAGCTTGCAGACATGAAATGTTTGTTAGATCTTAGATGTTTTTGGTACCCACATCTGATATTAGTTTTTTTTCTTTGAAATAATATACCCGTATACAATTTTTTCCTTCATTTTCAGGGTGTGTCTTATGGGGTACATATACATGTACAATGCTATAACTTTTTTGCCTTACTAAATCTGAAATCTGAAACATCAGGCTGGATTAGGCTAGCTATACATGGATCAAAATATTTTATTGATCAAATTGTAAAACAATGATTTCAGTTCCCATTTTCTATTGATACAAATAAAATGCTTGTAATATCTAGCAGTTTGTTGATCGGACATTGATCAGACAAGTTGAAAAAGATTCAGGTGATTTGACCAGTGGTTGTACTTATTACGGCTTGAAGATTGCTGGTGCAAGGTGAAACATAATTTGGTAATTCCTAAACCCATCACAATTTCATATTCTGATGAGACAGAACTAAAATGTCTTACATTTTCTGTTTTTCTAGGTAGGCTAGCAGAAGCCTGCTAATATGGAAGGGAAAGACTTTATCAAGGGCTGACCATGAAATGTCTTTATATGACTAATTAAATACAGTTCATAGTGCATTGAAAAATATCTTCCTCAATTTATTACTGCTTTACACATACATACATACATCCAATTGGAAGACCAAGGCCTCACACTACCGGGCAGATTGCATACACACGTGACTATCAGCCACATGTATAGTCACGGGTGTCTCGACCACTTGGGTGTCTTGGCTTCATACACCTATCTGACTGTGTGTACAAGGCTTTATTGTATGGCACAAGGAAAGGCTGATAAGGGCAGTGATAAATGTGTACTGTAACTGCAATAGACTCAGTCACACAGTGCAGGCTAAAAATAAATAATTTTATATACAGGGTAACTGGTGAATTTGATTGTGTATAACATTTTTCTAAATTCATAGACAACAATATTGGTGACAAAGTGACAGTCTAGCAAACATTTTGTAAACAAATGCTGTTTACATCTATGGGAGGGTGAAATCGATCAGCTGGCCTATAGGGCCTCTCCGGGTTTTGTGAGTTCTTGGATCTGGATGATTTTCTGTGTGTTTAAACCAATTTTCCTTTAAGGGTTTTCTTACATGTTTTAGGATGTTGTTAGGTTAAGATTCTCCTGTCCAATGGATATTGGTATTTGATTGATCGAAATTTGAGTGCCACATAGTTTTAAAAAAAATAGACTGGTTATTTTAAATATCACATTCCTTTCACATCCATGTAAAACATCATATGTTATTATCCCTGGAAATTTAAACTTCCTGACCATTCCGTTTTACAAGTTGTTTTTAAAAAATCAATTACTACAGAAAGATCTGTGGTGGTTTCCTCATAGCTACCTCTTAGCTCAGGAGTAAACATTCTACAACTCATTGGTGAACTCCTCCAAACCTTGTCTGTACTAGTGGTAGAATAGAGTAGAAGTGGTGAAGAAGTAACTGGAGGGTTTACTGTAATTTAAAGGGCAAATCCAGCCCTAAAATAAATACTTACATACAGATAAATCACCCCCCAAAAGCCTAAACAGTAATAGTTTGAAATCTGAAATATATAAGTCTAACCTAAATTCCTGCACAATGTCCTGTTGCCCCTGTTTCTGCTTCCTAGTCCTTCCAGTTAGCAACTGTCAGTTATGGATTTGACAGTTGACATCACAGCCAATGACTGAATGTTAATCCCCTATCTGCCTCTTCTGAGCATGCCCAGGCTCAGTAAAGGCTCAGTGCAAGTTTCTAAATTGCTCAGTTTCCATGAGGCATCCAGAAGTATAGCAGGCATACAGTAATGAATTCATAGGACAAAGTATGATATATTAACATATTTTAAAGAGGCCATTCTTTCTAAAAGATGTTCTTATGAGGGTGGAGTTGTCCTTTAAATATTTACTTTACACAGGTGTGTCTTAGTATAAGAATTAATGGAAAAAAGCACTTTTATCAGAATGGGCCATACATCTGAAAAAAAGTGACCAAAAATATTCTCCTTTAATAAAAATACATTTAGATCAGCACAATACTTACTTATTTATAGCCTATAAAAAGATGAATAATAAAATTCTAGAGTAGGGGACAACTCCTAAGACACTGGTAGACTTTTGTTTCATTTGTTAAGAAGGGATGATATATGACGTAAGCAATTTTTTGTACAGTAAGTGCCCTTCACTTATTCATTGGTATTTTGATGACATTTTCAAAATGTTTTATTATTTTTGTTTTATTTACTTTAAGGTATTGTTAATGTCTAGTCACAGAAGAGAGTAAATATTACATTGTGTAAGATGTGATTATTACAAAAAGGATTGAGCTATAACAGGAAATGGTAAACCGAATGACACAATCTGCTGATTGAAAGCTTTGGGTTTTGCTATTTTTTTTGCAGATAAGAAGATTGTAACAGCATACACAGTTATTTCATTTAACAGTTAAATGCCTACAAATCTATTGGATAGCCATCTATCTTTATCTATATGTAGTCAATTTCCTACAAAGGACAATGCTATGAAATCTGTAATTTTCACTAAATGTGAAAGGAAATGCTAGAGATTCAAAATTTGTTTGAAAGTGTATGTGCCATATTCAGATCTGGTTCAGATCTGCAACTATTTTTATATTATTCAGTATCCATCATTCAAATGTTATTTGTAGACATGAGTCCACTGACTTTATTGTTCAGTATTGTAGACTGGTGTGTTACAATTTCACTTCCAGTTATTAATCCTTCCCAGTCTCCTCAGTTTTTTATTTCTGTTAAAGTGCCTTTCCACATTGGCGATATTCAATAAATCCTGTTGGATCCAATGCGATTTACCGGATGTTGCTAATGTCTATGGAAAGATTGTAATGCTGACTAGGGATGGCCGGTTCGCGGATCCGAACCCGGATCCGCAGCGGATTTATCCCCTTTGCGAACGGCAGATTTTTCCGGATTTTCCTCCTTCCGAACTTCCGAACCACGGATTTCTCGTATTTTCGAAATTACGAGATTTCTCGTATTTTCGAAAATAAGTATTTTCGAAAATTTTCGAAAATACGAGGATGTCTCTTATTTTCGTAAATACGTGTTTTCGAAAATTTTCAAAATTACGAGGATTACTTGTATTTTCGTAAAATCCATTTTTCGAAATTACGAGATTTCTCGTATTTTCGAAAATTTTCGAAAATATGCGAGACTCGTAATTTCGAAAATATGAGAAATCTCGTAATTTCGAGAATATTTTTTTTTTCAAAAATTCGCGGTTCGCGGATCCTCGAGCGGACCGGATTTTGCGAAGTTCGGACATCTCTAATGCTGACAAGCTAACGCCAGCGACATCGCGACCTATTAAGCCGAAAGGTAAATTTCTGTTTGATTGTTACTGTTATCACAGTGTCTCTGCCACATTATTTGCATCGCGTAATACTACACTCCATTTCTGGTGTGTTTCGCAAGTGTTAATTATTTAAAATTCTACGTATGAAAAAACAAAAGCCTGTGTGCTAATGCACAAAATCAAGCACCCCACTGCTAGGAGAATCTCATTATGAATTTTGTTGCAGTATAGTGGGGCCTAGCTTTTGATGCTTAGTTACTGGGTCTGGTCCTTGTAATTTATTGATCAAAGCATTTTCCAAAGACATGGAACCTGCCCATAACGTAGCATATATGGGGGAGATGTAATACTTTCCTCAGGGCTTTGCTTACCTTCCGGGTTTCCACAGTGCATTATTCACTTAGAGAGATTTACCACGGGAACGCAGAAGGTTAAGTGCACCGGTCTAATGTCTCCATGTAAAAGACATTAATTTTCATGCTTTGGTCCAGTTAGTACTTGGGCTTTTGACATTTTCTGTATGTTTTTGGTTAAGTTTTTTTTTTAAATTTTAAATGTTCAGGTATCAGAAGGAAATTTACTTTCACAACTAGAAAAATCTTTTTAAACTGTACAGGTAAGTAGTTGATTGTTATCTAAAAAACTTTTGAGAAAGGAAAGACCATTTGAATAATTTACCATATAAATGTGCCCTGTTAACGAACCCCTGTGTAGTGTAAACAATGCGCTTGTGATCTGTGCATATTTTATGGATTTTTGTGAGAAATCACATTTTGGGGGGGGGGGGTATATTTTTATTATCAAATACCATTAAGTTATTAAATCTGTAATCATATAAATGTTTACTCTATAACCAATGTTACAATTAAATGAACTTGTAAGTTTCAATTTTCAGACTCCTTGTACATTATCTTCCTTAATGTCCCTCTTCATCTCAATTTTGTATTTAAAGGTGATGTGTTGGTCCTTATAGACTTTCAAGGACAGAATGAAGATGAGTTACAAATGAAAGCTGGAGATGTCATAGAGAAAGTGAAAAAATCAAGTGAAGAAGGTTGGCTAGAAGGAGATCTTAATGGGAAAAGAGGATTTTTCCCCGAAATGTTTGTGAAAGTAAGCTTACTGCAGTTTTAACCTGAGAATCAAGGTCCTACCTACATTTTCAGTTGTTGTTATGCTAAACATCACTAATCGAGTTCAACCCTAATAAACAAGTTCATTAATAGAACTAAAAGTGGCAATATTAATGCAGCAACTTTTTATCCCATCTGGCGCATTAACTATGACCTAAAACAACATTTCAAATCTGTCTGATCTTAGAGGAGAGCAATAAAACAATTTAACACAAACTAATATTACTGCTTTATTACAAGAGAAAGTTCCTTTTTGTACAGTATGCCCATTCTGTTTGTAGTGAAGAATGATTATTACTAATATAATATTCTAATTTCTTTCACCTCTGAATAGTTTACAAATTGTTGTAATTCAGCTATTTCACAAATAAATACCTCCTTCTGGCAGTGTATATTAAGCTGGGTTCACACAGGCAGATGTTTGGCCAAGCCAACCATTCAATCAGGGGAAACATAGCTGATTCCGATCATTCGGAGAGAGCGATTATGCATTTCATAGAAGACTGAACAATCGGTCATCATTTTCTGCCATGCCCTGTGAGTCTTTCATCAAAGACATTGGTCTTTGGACGTTTCATCAAAGACATTCAACATTGGTCAAAATGTCTGCTCGTGTGTACACAGCCTTAAGTGTTACTTTCTGAAACCATTTATTAAAAATAACCATCATACAATATTGTGCAATCATATTTAGCCCAACAAGAAATTTCTATTATCAAATTGATTTAAAACATCACACTGATTTCACTGGCAGTTACAACACACAATTCCATTGCCATACAATATTGTACAAGTCTTATCTGTGTGTGTATGGCCTCCTTGTAGATTGGATGATCTTTATTGTGGACTTGATGAAAATAGAGAAAAGCTCTGACATGTATTTGTAATAGAAGGACAATACGTGTATACTTCCTCCATCTACCACTAATATGCTAATTGTCAATACATTTGGCCAGACTTGTCGGCACCTAATGCATATGTCAAGTAAATCACTTCACATTGTTTAAGAGGAAGTGCAGGCTAAAACGCATGAATCAAAATGATTTATTATCACACAAAAACAGTGTCACCTGTGTGAAAAAAGTAAAGTTCTTACCATGCAAGTCCTTACTATGAGCTTTAATCTGGAAACGTAACACTATCAAGGCTTCAGAAATCTTGGGATTTTTGTTCTCAAAGGCCAAACTGTTAGACTGGATTGTTAGAAATAAATAAAGCTTTGTCTTAAATATATTATATAGTAAAGAATGCACCCTATTGTACAATATAACCATATTAGATTTTACTGGGGAGTTATTATAATTTATGTTACTGTTTTACTATTCTACTATTTATAATTAGGTGGTACATTCTTTCTTCATCATAAATAACATGATGGAGGTAGATAACTTTGTAAATTACTATGAATTTAATGTATGTAAAAGGAGATTATAGTTGATTATGGGAGGAAATTGAAACATCCCTGTGGTCAACACTATTGTATATAAATGGAGTTCAGGTAGAAAGAGAACTTTTAAAAAGAACTTTAATAGAAAGAGATGTAATAAAAGTTCTTATCATTAAAAATGGTGCTAATTTTGCCTCAACCAATCAGATGTTATTTACCATTTGAAGGCTGTGAATTACTGACACGTCCAATCGCCCGTTTGTCTGATTTGGAAGAACGGGTGACAGATATCGGTCGCGGTTGTGGACCAAAGTAGCACAGATTTTTCGGCCCAACCAACCAATACACAGAAGTATCGGTCGATTGGGCCAAAAAATCTGCCTGTGTGCAGCCAGCCTTAGAGAGCTTACACGTAGGGCAGAAGGGTGTGCCGGTATGAAGAGTCAGTGATTGGTCAGTGATTGGCCATGATGTGCTGCACCATATACTAAATAATCAAATATTTTATTCAGTTTGCTTTCCAGCTATTATTGCTGGAATATTGAATATCCATGGACACCTGCCCAAACAGAAATAAAATGTATATTATTGTGTATTCATGTATGTGATGAAATTAAGAATCTCATTTGCATTATCCTGTCCACAGATGTTCAGTCTCTGTTTACTGCCTTATATTTAATATAATTTGTTAATTTTCTGGCATAGGAAATTCCTTCATTCTTCCTTAATGACAATGGACACAGGCACCCGAGGTCAATAAGGAAAGGGAAGGGTAAGTAAATATGATTTTCACTAATGTTTCTGATAAGATAATAAAGATACTGTCTTACAGGTTATATGATAGATTGTATAATCTTATGACGTGTGCAGGTACGGTGTGGGCTGTCAGTTAGGAGAGTTATAACACCGTGACAGTATAACAGCAACCGTCTGAATGTAGGTTGTGTGGGATTTTGTCACCTAAAATGTGTTCAGCTATTTGGGGACCTTACAACCAATATAAGATCTGTTTGTTACCCATACCTGTATGGAGAAAAGTGGCTGCAGACTTAATAGTTCCTGAGATGTAAAAGATTGTACTTTACAGGTGTTCCAATGATAAGTGTGGACAATAATGTATTTTATCTGTATTTCTATTAGAACTGCTTTTCTGGTACACAGTCATGTTCTTAAAGTTTTTACTACAGTAAAATGTAAATAGGATGTGGTAGGTGCCCAGCCCATTTAGGAACTGTTGAAAGCTTCTGTGTGTTAACAGCAGTTGGGAAACACATTTTCCAATCTTTCTAATCTCATTCTTCATCTGAACCCAATTGCTTTTGCAAAATATAGAAACTTGCAAACACATTAGGTGTAATCGTTCTAAACAGGGCACATACTGAACATTTACAGCGAGGCTGTTTTACATTCACATTTTGGGGGGTGCATGCTCCTTTCACTTTCCTGCAATGCACTAATCACTTTCCTAACAGTTGTGAAATGTGTTTCCCTGCACCTTGTTCATTTAGGCTGTCAAACTAGCATCTGAACAGGGTCTGCACTCAGCATTTAGAAATCTAATCTTCCCTGATGGCTAAATGATTTGGGGCAAAAACTGCTACTGTCTTCCTCCTAAAGTAGGGGTCTCCCATTTATTTGCCCCTCCCCTAATAATAGTCGTTAGAAACTTCCGTGAGCTATATTTCAGTAAAATATTTTAAAACTTAAATACCTATTAAAGGGAACGTTCAGTGGAAAAAATCATTATTTTTAAAATTCTTTGTTTATATCATGCACATCTAGTTGTTCTAAATAGTCTCTTCAATTTTAAAAAATCAAGTGAATTAATACCCCTTGCTATTCCCTGCTGTTGACATTAGTGAGGTGACATTTTAGATTCTGTAAAGGTCCTTCTTCTTTCCAGAATGCACACTAACATGGAATGTTCCTAGCAGTAATTTCTACTGATTTGCTGTTGGATGGGTCAAACAAGTTCAACCCAGGTGCTGGGTCAAGGGAAAGACCATAACAGTCTCTATTAGGGGTCCTGCAAACAGGAAGTAAGTATTTCGATTGCATTTATTTATACACAGACAAAATGCTAAATGGGCAGGTAAAAGGGACTGTCTACCCCTCTTTTCACAAATTAATATATTGTAGATTACACCATAAAGCCTAGAGATTCTTTTATCCTAAAGCTTTAAATTGGCTCCCACATTGAGATATTATACTTACATGCTCCTCGCTTCACTGCCGCTTCCGGGTTCCTCAGTCAGTCTCCACTGTGGCTGCTCTGTTCTTTTTGTGTTCGTGAGCAGCCGCAGTGGAGACTGCCCCAGGAATGGCAGTCAGTGATTGGCTTTGACGTCACGAGCAGAGCCGCGGCGGAGTGAGGAGGAGCATGTAAGTATAATAGCTCAATGTGGGAGCTATTTACAGCTTTAGGATAAAATTATCTCTAGGTTTTGGGGTGTATTCTACTATATATATATTTTTGAAGAAAGGGGTGGACATTCACTTTAAGGTCATTTGGATGGGAAAATACTTCTCTTTTTTCTTAAAATATTTGCAATGAACATCCCCTTTAAACTTTTCTAAACATACCTCGTGTTAATCAATTCTTTTTTGGGAGAATAAAATGAAATATCTATGGTGGAATAACTTGTGAAGAGTCCAGAGTTGTGAAGAGTGAAGAGTTGGACTGGGAGGGGAGACAGAAGGTCCAACAAGTGGGTCACTTTCATCCAGAACACAGCCTCTCTTGGGCCATACCATAGAAGATGTGTGAAATTCATATCAGACTGGTGATATTTAGGGCCTTAACACCTGGCTGTAATATGCTAGTTAGGACTTCCCATGGTACATAATTGCCAACAGATTCTGAATTGAGAAAGCCAGTCGAATGACTAGCGAAACATCTTCAAAAACTAAACTTCAAGTCCAGTTGATCTAACTGAATACAACAGATATACCATGACCTGGATGAATGAGAACCTTCACAAGCACATGGCAACCAGGGTTAGGTGGGTGTGTCTCCCTGGAATTAAACAATTGGTAATTTTATAGGGCAACTATAGTGAAAAAAAAAACTTTGTCTATATACAATGTACAGGTCACTTAGTATAAGCTGCCTTACTTTCATGTTGCTGTGTGGCTTCATTTCTTCACACTGGCAGAAGTTTGTACCAAGCTGTGTTGTCCCTCTCCCCTCTCTGTCTAGTCCCCCTCAAGCAGTAAAGGGCTGTATGAAAAGTCCGGGCATGCTCAGTTGAAAGGACTTTAAATGAAATGCTGACATCCTGTTGACCCCTAACTTCCAGAGCTAGATTGCAAGCAAGCAAAGTGTGGAAGAAAGTAGCAATGTGCTGAAGGGAGGGGGAGAGAGGAGGACAGTTGGTGCTGAGATTTTTTTAAGTAAGTTACTGAACTCTGCCTGTTCTCTAAGTTTGCTAATTGTTATTTATTTATGTACCTATAGTTTATATCTCTCCTCCTGCTTAGCTGAGATCATGATCACTGAAGAGAGAGTCAGTGTAGCAGCAGCTGTAGTGAGAGACCTTCACAAACACAGTGAAACTGCTTGCTGTCCTGATACATTTCAGTTGCTTTAGTCTATATATTTCATAGATTGCACTGTGTGTCTTGTTTGGTATATAGTCTGTATTACTGTATTATTATATAAACTGTATTAGTGTATTATTATATATACTGTATTAGTGTTTACTTGGTGATGTCCATTTGAGTCACTGGTTTTGTATGTATATAAGAGGGGAGGGGCTGTTTTATAGTGTGTTATGCTCATATTGCTGGTTTAATGGTTTATTGATTATGTATAGCACTACAGCATTTGACTATGTGTTGCACATGGTACTTATAGTGTGGATCCTCACCCCAGTGACAGTACTGCATGGGAGCTTTGGATTGTGTGGGTGTGTGCCTTTGAGTGACAGATGAGGTGTAGCAGCTCATACAAATCACAGCATATTCAAAGTCTTATATCTCGGGGACTATGGAGAATTTAAAGAAACTAAAGGTACACTGGTGGTTGGGATGGCTTATAGGATACATACACAAAAAATTCTCAATATAATTGCCCTTTAAACTTCACATCACTGCGGTATTAATACAGTTCCCCAAAAAGACATTTATCCATACCATCATTTTTGTAGAATAAAAGATTTTTTTCTAACATTTTTGAGCTTTTTACTCATATTGCCTCATTAGAGACACCCTGGATAGCGGTAGTGCATTGTGTTGGGGAGGTGATGGGTTTCCTGTAGTTCTGTAAAGGAGACTATGGTCCTGCTTCGTAAAAGTGTACAGAGTGTATTTATTGCCTAGCATCTCCACTGCGGCCCTCTCAACTTTTCTTAGATCAGTTAGTTGTTTATTGTTCCATTATGGAGTATGTTCACACTTTCTACCTCTTAAATAAGTATTTCTTCCCCCCCAAAAGAGAATTTTTTTTTGGTGTGGCCTGTGTTTAGGGGTGGGGATAAAGTTGCTAGGCATTTTGTGCTTAGAGGCTCCTGAGATATAAGTCCTGTTGACAGCTCACCACTTCTGCAAACGGTTACCCTGGGAGGTAGGAATAATATTTTGGGGCAAAGCTGCCCTTTAACAGAGTGTACTGTCCCCTTTTTTATGGCATAAAATCTCACATTTCTTTCTTTCTTTCTGTACGGTTCTAATATAGTCAGAGTGTTCCTAGGGTTTTGCCACCTGAAACAACTTTTGAATGGCCCCTATAGGCAAAGCATGCCACTGCAGCGGTAAAGGTGGCCATACATCTATCCGATATTACTTACCTGACCGCCTCTCCCAATCTTATATTCGACCGACATGCGATCGCAAAATGAATGGGATTTTGCGAACGCATGTCGGTCAAATATAAGATTGGGAGAGGCGGATCGGGCAGGATCGATGAACATCGCGTGAACGCTCGGTCAAGTAGGTCATTGTGGAAGTCGGTGTGGCTTATGGAGGTGGCCGTGGTGGTGGATGTGGGTTTGGGTGATTTAACACATAACTCTGGCTGGTGGACTGGAGTGTTTATGAACTGGTATATTTGCCCACAATAAAGAGTGGTAAATTTAAGATGCCCACAAATACAGAATGGCACACACATACAGAATGGCACACATGCATACAGATACACTAGCATGCATAAATAAACGCATACAGACTGGCACAAACATGTAAAGACACATACAAACACAGACACACAAATACACACACACAGATACAGAAACATAGATACAGACTCAGAGATACAGACACACACACACACACACACACACACACACATATTAACAAACTTTTTCCCTGACCACAGTTCTCATTAGTCTCTATTTCCACACTAAAACCTGGACCCCCAGGAAGTGTCTGTCATAAGGAAGTGTGTTTAGTCCCACCCACTGCCATTATGGAGATTGTATATGTGGAATTCTGTTCCCTGTGCAATATTGTTTTTATTAGTAGTTCATACCCTGCAAGGTGAAGCACACGCCCCCTTTATCTTTTCCTTCTAGGAACTGAACTTCCATGTTGGGCACTGAAATGCTGTATTGCAGGAACTGACACCTTTTTACGTGAACACAGGGGGGCGCCACCAGCAAATGTTTCAGTTTGCTTCATGGTAGGGACGCCCCTTTAATAGTGCAAAGTGTTGGGATTATCAGTCTATGGAAACGCTTACTGGGTCTCTGGGTAGAATGCAGTTATACATGTTGATATTATGTACCTGCAGAGGAAAGGCAAGGAAAATATACTAAAGGTATACTTTAGGGTAGGAGGACTTTTAAAATGTGGGTGTGCTGCCAGATTTGGCAACTATGTTGATGCATTTTTTAAAATGTGGCTTATGGCTCCTTAATGTGTTAATTAAACGATCTTAGGTCTCTTTGGAATAATGTAAACAGGTTGTCAATTTATAAATATACAGCCTGCACATTCTATATGATTTTTTTAATGTGCTATAGATTGTGGTTTTGTTTTAATTCACAGCATTAAAATACCGAATTTCTTCCTTTCTTTAGCTTACATTACCAAGAAGAAGCAGCGCTGGTGTAAGGCACAGTACACCTACAGTCCAAGTAACACGGATGAGCTGGAACTCTGCACAGGTGACATCTTTGAAGTCTTAGAGGAGGTAATATAAACATATATATATAGAGAGAGAGAGAGAGAGAGAGAGAGAGAGAGAGAGAGAGAGAGAGAGAGAGAGAGAGAGAGAGAGAGAGAGAGAGAGAGAGAGAGAATAAGAATAATGCGCCCACTGCAGTTTGATGTGATCTAATTAGGTAAAATTCTCAATAAGTGTGTTGCGTAGACTTCATTAATTATGTGACCATAAACTATAAAGCAGCAACTTGTTTCAATAGGTGTTGAAGGACATCCAGTATTTGTCCATGCAGGGGCTAAAATAACATTAAAAAGAAATTAAAATGGAAATTTTTTTTTTAAAACTGTACATCTTCAGTGCTATACTCCACTACACTTAAATGCACTATTCGCTGGAACTAAAATATTCACTGCAATAAAAGCAGTGGTAACCTGTCACCTGCATTATGCGCTTGTGGCTTACTGGCAGGAGACCAAGTATTGGTATTAGACCAAGTATCCAATTATAATAAATTCCAGTGACTGGCGACCTAACTTACTTTGCTTTACTTAAAGCATCAGCTTTCACTCTGTAGAGCTATTTCCGTTGACTATATTAATTGTTACTATAGCGAAACTGAACTGCTGATCATGCTCCTGATAAGCATGCTCCTGATCAGCAGCTCGTCACGAGCAAAAACAGGAGCACTGACAGCCGCTTCTCTTCCTGGTTGCGGCTTTCAGGCGATGGGGCATGACGTCACGTCACGCCCTAACTGACAGTCGCAATCAGGAAGTGGAGTGGCTGTCAGCACCAGCTGCGGAGTAGAAGCAGCGAGGGTCTGTGTTAGGTAAGTAAGCTCTGGGGGATCTTTGAACTGTAGTAACCTTGCGAAAGTGAGGTTTTGGGGGGTGATAAGCATTTTAAAACAAACTTGTTTTTAGGCTGGACTTGCCCTTTAAGTTAACTTTTGCACTACATAGCACACATGGGTCTTTATAGGTTAACAGTAGCACTAAATGTTGCTATGCTTAGATAATACCTAAAGGTAAGAATTATAATTGGAGAAGCAGTAGAAATCATCATAATAAAAATCACTCAGCTACTAGTTAATTGATTAAGAGAAATACTCCGCTTGTTCTCCATAAAAAAAAACCTCCCAAACAATAACTAAATTAGCTTTTCTGAAGTGGCCAGTACATCTGTTCCAGAAACAAGTCGTTCACGCTGCTTAACAAATGTTAGTCGATTGTAGAGAGACCTTACATGATATGTATCACGATGATGTGCATGATGTGTGGTACTCTGTATACGTGAGTGTTCCAATTAGAACATTTAAGAAGTAAATGGAGGCCTGTAGCCTTGTGCTTTTATATTGCGAAAGAACTTGTGACTTCTAATCAGAGATAGATTAAAATCATATGGGGCCCTAGACAGGGCCATCATTTAGGGCCCCCTTTTTTGCTACATATTTTGTACAGACTATAATATTGTTACTGCTTCTGAAGCTGGGCCCTAGGCAGGTGCCTAGGGTTGCTTTGTGGATGATCCTGCTCTACTTCTAATATCTGTATAATTTATAGATTAGGGCACATTATCCACTATATATTATACTGTAAGTAGTTCATTATCCCTCATATAAATATTCTCTGATATTATAAAAAATGGGCTAAATGGCAATATTACATAAATTCCTTCCAATTCTGTTGTTGACTATCTAAGATTGAAGATGGCTGGTGGTTGGGTAAGAAGGGAAATCGGGTTGGTGCTTTTCCATCTAACTTTGTAGAAGAAATTCAAGAGCCTCCTCCAGGTAAGAATAGCAGGTGTATGACATTGCACATACTTGTCCTTGATACCTGTCATAAATAATGCAGTCATGTATGAAAGTGTCCATATAATTGCAATGTGACTAAAACTATTAAATGAATATGGTATGTGGAATATGGTATCATTTAAACAACAAAGATATCGAACAGATAGTCTTTTTCTGTTCATAGCAAAAGTTATTGCATCCTTGGACATAATACTTAGTATTTGCTGGATTTCTCTAGAGTAGGCGTTATTTACTATTACTATTATTTTAGAGTTTTAACGTTATACATACCAATGTATTTTTTTTTTCCAGCTTTGCAATATTTGAGGGTTTTCTTGGGTGCACATTCTGTTTCACATCTTACACAGTATATATAGGGTTTAGATCCAGTCTTTGGTTTACCCATTGCAGAACCATGTATTTTTCTCCCCTTGTTCCATGGTGAATGTACTGTAATATTTATGGTCATTGTCATGTTCCTTGGTCCTTGTATTTAGCTGAATTCAATCTTCTGACATTATCCTCAAACTGCTACTTGTAAATTAAAGTTTTCTGAGGCGATTGATAGGGGATTTCAGAGGAGATATGAGCTGCCCATGTTCTGATTAAGCAAAGTAGGCCAAACAATAACTTTTCCTCTATGATATTTTACAGTTTGTATCAGATACTCCAAATAAAATTTTATCCATTTCCCCAAAACATTTTTTAGTAATAAGCCCAAATAAAGCTAGGTATACACTGATACCAACGGAATTGGCCCTTTATCGATAATGTGGGTACTTCCGTAGCAACTGTCTCTGTGACGAATGGAAAATTTCCCTTGGTCGCAGTTGGCTCCCTGTATTAAAGTATAATGAGTCATCTACGACTGTTGGGTTTATGACAGTCATGAGCGATCTCCTTATACCTTATATATGGAGAACGCTCGTGACTGTGTGTAGCCACATCTTTAAAAGATGACAGACAGAATCTTACAAGTTTACATTTGTTTTTAATTTTTTCCATCTTAGAAAATCTTCCATGTAATGATCAGTTTCAGTTGTTTGTCAATATTTTTACTGTAAATCCATTATTCTGTAGCCTCAGAAATCCCTTTCAATTCATTTATGATGATACCAAACACTTCAGCATAAAAGAGTGAACCAAGCTAATTGCCTGAGGTTTCCTCCAATATGCTTACTTATAGTGTTATACTAATTTTGGGTATTTGTTTTAGTGATAAAAGTAAGGTTGGAACGTACACCCGTTCAATTGCATCTATGTTTATTTAAATGATACAATGGACTGTACAATGAAAATGGTGCATAATGTTTGATGTATTTTAGTTTAAGTATAAGCAAATTAATTCTAGCAATTCATAAATGACATGCTTGATCAAGTTTAACAGAAAACTTGGATAAATGACAGTAAGTGATGCATACAATATAAAGTGCTATGTCCTCATACAGTAATGCAGTATAATTTAATTTCAGTAGTACTAGATTACAGCATATGTACAGTATACTGGATGCATACTAGGTGGGCCTATGTATATTAATTGCCAAACTTGCTGGTGCCTATATTGACAGCATTGAGCTTATCTATACCAGTAAATGAGCTTGCTGGTCTAATGTTTGACAATGGTGGGTTTGTTTGTTGAAGTTAATAGTGCTGATAGCTAACTATGCAGATTACCCTATTTAGGCTTATGTAAGCTGGTGATGGGTCCATATGTTGACAAATGATTTAACTTTTAGGGTTGGTGTGGTGGACAGATATGTTTTCCATATTAATGCAACCCTGAGTGATACTTTTTTTGACTGTTTAGGTGATAATAATAAATCTAGATACTACTAAACTTCTAAGCTTTGTACCAGCACTTTTATTAGTGCTCAGCTTAAACCGATAAGGAGAGCAGTAAGCAAAGTGGGGTAAAAGTTAAAGGAGGAAACACACATGTGTGTGCCTACTTTTAGACACTACCATACTTATGCTGCAGGTAGACTAATGTTTTCAATAGTAGTTGACTTTATAATTGCACTTAAACTGCACAGTAAAAGCTATAATCCAACCACCCATTTTGAAAGAAATGTAAGGAAATTAGTGATATTAGTGATTAGTGCATAAAAATCATTCATCCCCCTAGTTGGGCACAGTTCACAGGAAGCTGCAGCCTAGCTTTCTAGAAGCTGAGAACACACAGGCATCCCAACCCTCCCGAGAGCCATGAGACCACCTCAAACTCCTGTGACCCAAACTTACCCGGCATCTCCGCCTCCGGAATGCCTACTTTCCCTCGTCAGGCCACTTCCGTCACATATTTAAAGTCCCGCTCCCCCTAGCCATGTCTCTTATGTGAAGTAAATTTTTCATGCAAAAGAGAAAAGTAATCTTTGCATTTTATTTCTTAGCTAGCATGGGTGTAAGAAACGTAATATTACCATTTTAGTAAAAAATAAACGTACGTCTGGGAATCGAACCTGCAACCTCATATACTCTTGCTAAAAGAAAGATCTTTCTACCACTTTCCCAATAGAGCTACTAGTTGGAAAACACAGGTACAATCTTTATCTTTTGAACCTGTGGCCTAAAGTGCTTGTTTTGAAACAAGCACTTTAGTAGGTGGGCCACCACATCACATACAGATGATGCAGGTACGTTTAAAATCTTTCAGGGTTATTCAATAAAAGTTCTTATCGTGAAAAATGGTGCTAATTTTGCCCCAACCAATCAGATGTTAGCTTTCAAATGTTAAATAAGATCTGATTGGTTAGGGCAAAATTAGCACCATTTTAACCAATAAGAACTTTTATTGAATCTCCCTGTTTATCTTCTGCTAAGAAAAAAAGTCAGTAAAATCAGCGTAATATTTTGTATTGCCCCAGGTAATCTGCATACAATATAAACTGGCTTAAATAAAAAATTCATAAAAAAAACAAAGCTGCTGTATATGTACATGTAGAAAATTTATATTTTTCTTACAAAAATAATGGAAACAAACAAAAAAAAGCAGTAAACTCAGTTAGCAGACTATTTTGTATTGTTTCAAAGGTAAAACAGACATTTGAACTAGTGATGGGCTGCTTGTTTCTAAAAACATTGTATTTATATTTCGCCCCACTAGAGCTACAGCGAAAACAGGTAAATTTAGAAATGTTATCTTTCACTAGAAAAAGATGCAAAAACCCAGAACGTAGCAGTTAAATTGGCTGGATATTTTGTATTGCCCCAGGAAGGCTGTATGCAATTCACATTGGACAGAAAATATGGCTGGATATTTTGTATTGCCCCAGGAAGGCTGTATGCAATTCACATTGGACAGAAAATAAACTGCAGGGTAACAATATCTGTTGTATTCAATTAGATCAACTGGATTTGAAGTTTAGTTCTTGAAGATGTTTCATTAGTCATCCGACTGGCTTTCTCAATTCAGAATGAGAAAGCCAGTCAGATGACTAGTAAAACGTCTTCAAGAACTAACTTCAAGTCCAGTTGATCTAATTGAATACAACAGATATACCATGACCTGGATGAATGAGAACCTTCACATGCAGGGTAACAAGAAGCTTTCAAAGTCTTTTCAGGGCCCTCCATATTGGTGTGTAGAGATCTGTATAAAAATTACTATGTGCATAGAGATGGACTAATACATTGATCTGGAAATCCAGTGGTGCCAGAGGGGGAAACCACATGAATTAACAAAAATTGTGAAATTGCAGAGAACTCCAAGAAAAAACTCCCCCCAAAAAACAGGCACAACCAAATATCACAAAAAAAATATCAAATTTCTTTAATCTCACCCATATAAATCCCAGTAATACAAAAAATTCGTCCCACAGGCTCCTAATCACATGGGGTACCCAGAACTGTCACACCCGACTTGACCCTGAAGAAGCTCCGGCATTCTACGTGCATGGGTGAAATGCACATAGGTTGTGTGAGAGGTAGCAGATGGGCAGTAACAGGTGTGACGGTTTGGGGTACCGTGGACCGAATGAGGGAAAAGTGTGGCTGTCCAAGGAAGATACCAGGCTGGACTTGGCTTCTCACACAAGTCCCAGGTTGGACTGGTGTTTTATGAGGTGTTTCAGGAACGCCTGAACATAGTTTTTTGAGATCTGTTTTGTATGCTGTCTGCACTGCACTTTGTTCATTTTGGGTATTACTGGGATTTATATGGATGAGATTAAACACATTTGATATTTTTTAACTTTACAATTGGCTGTGCCTGGTTTTTGGTGGGAAGTTTTTCTTGGATTTCTCTGCAACTTCAACATTAGTGTTAATGCATAGAGACAGAAAGAGACTCATCAGAAAGTAAATACTGGGGTCAGGGGGCGTGGCTCTTTGAAGGCTACATAGGCTGTGGGTTGTACTGGCAACAACATGGAAGCCTTCTTATTAACAGAATCTATTTCTCACATGTACTAAATGCAACTTACTAGAAAAGGATCTTACAATGTATCGGTGTTCTGGGGAGAAAAGCTTTCATATTAGGATTTTAAAAAAATTAAGTTTAACTCTCTTATAAGAAATTGTCGATCTCAACAAAGAACCCCAGTATTAAATCTTTACTGTAGTTAGCCTGTTGTATCTTTGGACTGCTAAAATAAATTATTAAATAAACTATGATATACAGTGTTTGCACTTTAATACAGTATGTATAATTTATCACCTTCAAGCGATATTGTCAACTGTTCCCAGAATGCTTTTTCTGTAAAATCAGCACAACATTCTATTTCACTGGCAATATGGACAACTGTCACAACAGTCACATATTTTAGAAGCTCTCTATCTGGCTGTTTAAGTTAGGTTGATTTAAGATGTACTGTAAATAATCTTAAAATTATGTTCAGTTTGCTGTTGTGTATATGTAAAGGTTTCAATGTATTAAGTGTCATTGGATCTTGAATGGAAAAAATATCATCTACTGTACTGTATGTTACCAACAAATTAGTAATTGTAAGTGCTAATTTTAATAAATAGGGTTTTAGGACATAATTACTTACCTGTGGTTTATGACATTGTATTAATCATTAAAGTATTTCTTAAAAATTTTTGTATCCAATAAATTTTGATTGTGATATTATTGTGCAGATAAATTCCTAGAACTTAAGAAAAACAATAAGAAAAAGAGACCACCAATGATGGAATTTAACTTTAACCCTAAAGAAGATGACAAGGTAAGCTACAAAGAATACATATCATTCTATAGGCATAGGCCCAAGTTGAGAGGGGTGGAGTGCGATCATCACCTGCAGAGATGTTAGCACAAGTTTGTACTAGAAAAAAATACCTATTGACTTGAATTGAGATTAGCCAGCTTTAAAGATAACCACACCTAAAAGATTTGTTAAGATTTGTTAAACGTAAAATCATCAGCTAGTGATTCAGTAACGTAGGATCCAGAAGTAATTTTTCTGCATTCCATTGAATTGAGCTGGTAAAAGAAATCAGAAAAGAAATGAGCAAACCCTGTAGAAATAGTACTATAGGTAGAAACAAACTTACATTTCCCCACAATACATGCAGTTTAATATTAGTCTGATGAAAATTGCAAAATCTAGATTTTGCTGTCAAGTCTAGATATTACCACTCATTTCTTTTCTTACCAATAGCAAGCAAGTGCTAAAGATTAACATCTATGCATGTATATACTTATTTATATAGCGCCACCATTGGGACTAGTGATGGACACAAAACCGAGTTCGAGCCGAACTTTATGAGTTCGGACGGAATTGAACTAGTTCGTTTTTCGGACTTGCGGCTGTATTTTCAATAATTCTCGAATTTACGAGCCGTTCGCTAACCCTAGAATGTATCGTTCACTAACCCTTGATAGTATGGTTCGTTTTTCATAACCCTCATATGTATGGATGTTTTCGCCAACCCCAAAATGTATCGTTCACTAACCCTCATATGTTGCCTTTGATTTTCGATAATCCTCTAAAGTATCGGTCGATTTCGGTAACCCTCGAATTTATGGTTCTATTTTCGGTAACCCTCAAAAGTATCATTCAGTAACCCTTGAATTGGCTGTAACCCTTGAATGTAGCTTGCGCAAAACCCAAAAGTTGTCGTGTTTAAAAAGTGTTTAAAAAGGTTTTGGTGATAGTGGCATGTTCCCCATGACATTTCCCAGGTGCCACCGCCATTTACAGTAAGTTACCATTGTTAGTTTAGCTGTAAATCATCTGAACTTTTTGAACTATCACTCCCCCATTTACTTTAATGGGTCCGAATTTGAACTTTCGAACTTTTCCTGAAGTTCGAAAGTTCAAAAACGGACCAAACTTTATGGAGTTCGCCCATAACTAATGGGGATACATCACTGTAAAATATTACAAGGCGGCTAAGCAGTTAAAGGGGAACTGTGGTCCATATATATACACTTATATTTTTATTGATTATTTTGCATAGTTTTTAAGATACTTTCATTTTTGTGTGTGATATGGCAGCATCACCAGGTCCCCTGCACTTCCTGCTCTGAAACCATGTGACAGTCAATCTGCCCTGTGTCTCCTCCTCCCCTTGCAGCTCCCCTCCTCTTGCAAGCCCCCCTGGTCCCTCCCACTCATGGACCCCATGGCCCCTCCATTTGCAGGCCCCCTTGGCCCCTTCCCTTGCAGCCCATGTGGCTCTGCCCACTCGTGGGTGCATTAGCCCTGCCCCCTCCCAGGTACTGTGCCCCCGCCCACCCACAGGTACCTTGGCCCCCTTCCACTCGTGGTCATTCAGACCCTTTCCTCTTACAGAAAACTGTGAAAACAGCCTTTTCAGGCAGAGTGAGAACATAGAACTTAGAATCTACAGCTCTACAGTGAGTAGAGCTGTAGATTCCCTTACCTTCTCTGTGGGGATCTTTACACAGCAGGGAGAGGGAAGGGACTTCCTGTCTCCTGTCCTGTCACTGAAGTCTGAGGCTGTGCTCACTGGCGGCGAGGTGGAGGAGCAGCTGGAATCTGGAATGTCACATGTCAGCCTCCCACCCATAAACTTTCTGGTCAGTAATTTCTTTATATCTTGGGCTGTGGAGCACCTAGAGAGGTGGTTGATGGCTCATTTTAAAGGTAGCCTTTCATTTAAACTTGTTTTGTTTGGAGACCACAGTTCCCCTTTAACACTGATTCAGCACTAATACATGCTTTGACATTTTCCTAGACTACATATGTGAAGTAGATTGGATATTCTACTTATGAGTCCATGACCTTGATGGTGTAACATGGGCAGAGCTGACTGTGTAGGATGGGGCTACATGCCAGCTGGTAAAGGGCTGACCTGACTGACAGTTTAACATTTTTGTACCAGCACAAACCTGACATGACCCCGGACCTAATAGCCATAGAGAGCCAATTATCATCAAGAATGGCCATTCGTTGGCTGCTCATTCACCATTTATCCCATATTTGGAATCAAGGGTTTATGTATTTAGAATCAGGGGTTCACATTCTTATTAATTCTCAAAATCGGCCTGTAAATTTGTTAATTTCTGAATATTTGATTTAGAAAATTAGATAATTCGAGAATATTTGATTTAGAAAATTCTTTAATTATTGAAAATCAGGGAAAAGTTCTCTGATCCGAAAAATCCAACAGAACTTTGGAACTGGGTACTTACTATTAATGCAGGCGGTGGCTGGTCACATGACTTCAAGCTGGTCACATTGCTGAAAACAGGAAGTGTTCAAGCAGAAAGTAATATTGCTGAACCTTTCCAGCAATAACTTCTAACAAATTTTATCTAAAGATGTGATTTAGGTTTTATTTTGAAGGTAAGATGGAAAGCTTTTTATATAATTCTTACTAGTTTGGAAGAATTGGAGACCACAGTTACCCTTTAAGCGCCTTCAATCCAGGGGCGTATCTAGGGTCTAAGAAGATCCGGGGCACTCCTGGGCACTCCATGCGCCGCGCGCAGCGCGGCGCAAAATTTTTTAGGCCACGCCCCTTTCTCCGCCCCAATTAGGACACACCCACTAAGTACTTAATGAGATGGCCAAAAAGACACAGACAGACAGATAGATAACCACAAACATAGACACACAGCACGGGGGGACCCGATAGTGATAAACAGACAGAAAGACAGTGAAATAGACAGACAGAGATAGAGATTTGGATAGAGAGACACAAATTAATGACACAAAGGCACAGTAAACTGGCAATATCATATATACTGGTAGCAATCTGGTAATTTTAAACTTATGTTGTGTTCAGTTGTAGTCAGTCGCTTGGCCACACTTTGGCCAGGGAGACCTTCGTACCTTTTACATGGGCCTCTGCCCCTATCTATCTGTCCCTCTCTCTCTCTGTATATCTATCTATCTAACTCTGCTATCATCTATCTAACTCTGCTATCTATCTATCTAACTCTGCTATCGATCTATCTGTCCCTCTCTCTCTCTGCTATCTATCTATCCAACTCTGCTATCTATGTATCTATCTAACTCTGCTATCTATCATACTAACTCTGCTATCTATATCTATCTATCTATCATCGCTATCTATCTATCTATCTAACTCGCTATCTATCTATCTATCTATCTATCTATCTATCTATCTAACTCTGCTATCTATCATCTATCTATCTATCTCTAACTTGCTATCTATCTATCTATCTCATCTATTTATCTATTATCTATCTATCTATCTAATCTATCATCTATCTATTCTATCTATCTAACTCTGCTATCTATCTATCTATCATCTATCTATCTATCTATCTATCTATCTATCTATCTATCTAATCTATCTATCTATCTATCTATCTATCTATCATCTAACTATCGCTATCATCTATTATCTATCTACTATCTATCTATCTATCTATCTTCTATCTATCTATCTATCTATCTATCTTAACTATCTATCTATCTATCTATCTATCTAACTTCTACTATCTATCTATCTATCTATCTATAATCTATCTATCTATCTATCTATCTATCTATCTATCTATCTATCTATCTATCTATCTAATCTATCTATCTATCTACTAATCTAATCTATCTATCTATCTATCTAACTCTGCTATCTATCTATCTATCTATCTATCTATCTATCCTATCTATCTATCTATCATCTATCATTACTCCTATTCTATCTATCTATACTACTATCTATCTATCTATCTATCTATCTATCTATATCTATCTATCTATCTATCTAACTCTGCTATCTATCTATCATATTCTAGAGTCTACTGACTGACTGGCTATCTATCGAGCGGACTGAGCTATGCTGAAGTCTATCATGCGGATGGCTACGATGCTGGATCGTTCCTATGGCATTGAGCGATCTAACTAACTATCAGATCGGCGATGATATATCTAGCGAGCGAGCTATAACTTTGGCTATGCTGATCGATAATCTATTAGATTGATCTATTATCTATCTATCTATCTATTATATAACTATGCATCTATCTATCTATCATCTTATTCTATCTCTACAGCGAGCTGGCAGATGCATGATGCTGACATCACTAGCTGAACCGCTGATGCGAGCTAATCTAGTACGCGACGAGGCATTTCTGAATCTATCTATTATCTATCTATACTCGTATAATCTATGCATCGATCTATCATCTCGATTTATCTATGCTTGCTATCTATCTATGTTCTATCCTCGCGGGAGAGCGAACCGGGAGCGAGCGATCGACGACGCGGCAGAGACAGCGAGGAGCGAGTCAGGAGGAATGGAGAGGGCGAGCGAGGAGCGAGCAGCGAGCGAGCGGAATGGCGAGCTAAGCGAGCTAGCGAGGAGCGATGCGAGCGAGGCGACGAGGAGCGAGCGAGCGAGCAGCGAGCTACCCGAGCGGTAGCAGCGGCGAGCGAGCGACGAGCGAGCGGCGAGCGAGCATAGAGCGAGTGAGCGAGCGGCATCGAGCGTAGTCACGAGCTAGCCGAACGGCGAGCGATGCGATGCTAGCGACGAGCTGATCTTTAGGCGAGCGAGCTTATGTTCTTAGCGATCTTAGCATCATTAATGCTTTCTTATCGATCTATCTATATACGAACGTGTATTATCTATCTATCTATCTGATTCTATCTATCTATCTATTAGCGATCTATTATATACTATCTATCTATCTAACGCTGCTATCTAACTCTGCTATCTATCTAGTAGGAGAAGGCCGGGAGCGCAGAGGCCGTCTATATGTTCTGCGCCGTCGCGCGCGTGACGTCATCGCGCCGACGTGCGCGTGACGTCATCGCACCGGCGGAGTCCGCTGGGGAGTCCGGAACTAGGGGCACAAGTCAGTAAAACATTCGGGGCACTTTGCAAAACATCCGGGGCACGTGCCCCGAATGTTTTAACGTAGATACGCCACTGCTTCAATCTGTCCCTATTCAACAATTCAGTGTCCTCTGTCTCTTTACAAATACAAATTCACTTGAAAGATACAACATATACAAATACCCAAACTGGAGTCATTTGTTGTTGAACAATATGGCTAATAAACTTTATTACTTACATGTCATACCTTTTTGCACACTCTTTAGCCTGTAATATCCACATTTTCCTTTAGGGTTGAGTTTCTTGCCAGGTCTTAATGTGCATGTTTAGACAAATCCCTCTAACATGAAACAGAGATCACAACAGAGGAATAATTAGGAGAGTCTTACAAATTTACAATGACAAACATAGAACTGGTCAGGAAAGGAATCAATGCAGCATAATTTGTGTTTAGGTTTGGACAGAGTACAACATTCCAGAAAACAAATATAGAGCAACATCTTTATATGAAAACATTAATTAAAGCATAAGTGCACTGTAAAATCAATTTATGTTCATTTGGAAGTGCAGTTTTAAAAATACTGTTGCCATGTTTTTTTTTTACCTATGCCCATCTATGCTTATCTAAATATGCCTTTTCTTTGCAAATATGTTGCAAACTCTTACTTTGTTTCAGTAAAAGTGTAATCAAGTTAACTAACCTAATACTGAGGGTTAGTGAATATGCCAGTAACAGGCATTTTGTTAGACTGTAACATATAATGGGGAAAAAAAGTGCATGCGCAGCATTACGAGAACACATATTACGAGTGGAACATTTCTTTTGTTTGAGTACATGCACAAACTATCTATCGACTATCGTTCATGTAAAATTGTGGTATTTTTTTCTATTATTGTCAGGGTATCTGAAATAGTCAGATAAAACCCACACTAGCTCGGGAATAATGTACAAACTTTCTGATGTAGCCTATGGTGGACAAAGCACTGTAAAAAGCATTAGAGCTGCCTACTGGGCCACCGTAATACTGGCCAAACACTGGAAATGACAATATCCAACCAATGTGTGACCAGCACTAGTTTCTAAATCTCTATTATTGTTTTATTTCTTTGGATTGGTCAGGAATCTTTTCTTTCGTTTATTTTATTTGTAATCTTGATAACTTCTTCCCTCGCCCACTGATTTATTTCTCTTTCCACATTCTCCCCAAGACTTTGCTGATAACTTCAAAAATAAAATAAAGCCCAACCGTATGCAGATTCTTAAATCTTCGGGATAGCTCTCAGATTCTTTTACCCACATCTAGTCAGAAGTCTCTCACCTGCTTCAGTCCTGTCAGCTCACTACATTGATCCAGTGCCCTTTTTCCTACTGAAGCAGTTTATCAGTTTGTTTCCCCTATACTTACACAGATATTCAATGCCTCCTTGTCATCTGGTATCTGGTATCCTCCTTTTAAACATGTGTACTGTTAAATTATTGTACAACTAATAACTATATTAGGAACTGTAAGGTTATTATGATGTTTATTGCAATTGCAGAACATTTTTGTTTGTTGCAACAAATTGCTTGCCCATAGTATGTACATTCATTTTAGTAAGATGTTCTCTCTTTTTATAGACTAAGAAAGATGATAAAGCAGCTGTGGCAAACCAAAACAAAGGTAGGCTTCTGGGTGAAACATGGGAACAAATGTATACTTAACCTTACAATGTAAACTGCACATACCCAATAGTAGGTATATACATTTCAGCAGCATAACTGTTGAATCAGCAGTGAACTACAGGTACTATAGATGCATCTGTCCCAAACATTTTAGAGAGCCCTATAAAGATTTTGCATAGCGCCCGAGTCATTTGTAAATGGAACATCATTTTATATGCGCATTCCACTATTTCAACTTCTGAATGGAAATAAGGGTACAGCCCCAGCAATCTACAGGAAGTGTGGTGAACTCAGCTTCAAATAGCGTCATAAACCATGTGCACATTGCAGCTTAATGCAGATATGATCTCTACGATTACATTTTTTACAAAGCAGTCAGAATATGGAATATGTAAAACATTTCTGCTGATTATACCTTTCAAAATATACTGTTACTGTATATGTGTTACGTAGAATATACGTTCCTTATCATGGTCTCCCAGAAAGCAGATTTGCTAGAAATAGAACATGATAATAGTCAGACAAGAATCATGGGGGAGATTCAATATTGCCAAAATCTGTCTAAAGGCTCGTACACACATGCGATAGCGGGTGCCGACGAACGTCCGTTTCGGTCGACAATCGGCCAGTGTATGGGTACTTTATGGGCTGAAACGCCCGCTCTTTCGTAGATCCGCCTAGCCGATCGGACAATGATCTCCGAACGAACGTTCGTTTTGGCCAATAAAGTGCCCATACACGGGCCGATTGTATGAAGCGGACGTTCGTACACATTTTGCATCGCGGGTCGGCACCCGTAATCGCACGTGTGTACGAACCTTCACACCCACATTAACCTGAAGAAATATTGGGTTAATGGGTGTTTTAGACAGATTTTAGGGCACATCGCCATTTCCAATAGCGCTGTGCTACCGATGCAAGACCACTTTCGATGCTACTTCATCGGCTCCCTTTTCATCAAGAAGATAAAGCCAATGTGGCTGGGACATGTATGTGCACCCAGCAGCCTTCCCACATCTATCTTCCCATATTGCGAACAAATTTAGATGGAATTTGTGCTGCAGCAACAGTAGTCGCATCTGTATGGCTAACTTTAGACTGTTTTCTTGCTGCCAACAATATTCTCCCTTGAGTTCTTGTTCTCTTTAAATAAAAAGATATATCCATGTATTTGCTGTACAAGATTCCTTAAAATGACTCTTAATTTTTTTATTTTTTTTATTTAGACGCATCATCTTTCCACACTAAAGAATACTGTAGGGTCATGTTTGACTATATTCCTTCCATACAAGATGAGCTTGCATTAAAGAAGGGAGATGTGGTTTTAGTCCTCAGCAAGGTACAATGAGCTTGGTCATACGCTGTGCGCACTGAATATTTCTCTTTGTAGATCTGGCTTGCCTCATGTGACTAGGAGTAAATCATCTACTTTAAGTATGTGTGTTCAGTGAAGGTCTATATTTCTGTAACGTATAAACAATTCAGTAAAATGTACATGGTAATATATACATTGAATTTCAAATAAACTTTAAACGGTGACTGTCCCTAATTAAACAAAAGAACGGTTAAAGAATTTGAAATAACCTGCTCTACTGGCATGATTACTCATCCATCTAGGGACATTATCTCAGTATCCTCTGGAGTTCAGTAAACATTTTAATACAGTCCAGAAAATAGCTCATTGTAAAATGGTCAGAATAATTTAATGGTGCAATGTAAATGTATATATTTATAAATAACAGTAAGGACAGTAAATTCTACTTGTGTTTTTATCATACAGGAGACAGAAGAGGAAGGTTGGTGGAGAGGGGAACTGAATGGGAAAACAGGGCTGTTTCCTGACAATTTTGTTATATTGCTCCCTCCAAACTCACATACTGTAAGTGTTTGATTGCAGTGCATTGCAATGCTTGACCATTGCAGACAAATTGCCAATCAGAAGTGCAGTTTGAACCTGTTTGTTTAGCACTAGCGTGTGCAACAGTGTATTTGAGAGGCCTTTATTAATAGAAGCTAATAGCACTCTGATGCCAAAATGTATTCATTTGGTGTGTTGGAACAGTAAAAATGTGGTTCTAGGGTAGTACTAGGGTATTAATGTTAATGCAGATCAGTATGCTGAACTATTTAAATGATAAAGATCAATTTTCTTTATTTCTTAGAAAACTAACCATCTACCGAGGCGAACCTCAACTGTGAAGGGATCAGGTAAGATTCGTTTATAGGTCAGCACATGAGATGTAGAATCTCATTGGTCCTTAATAGAGGAATATAGGCTAAAAAAATCATTTCCTGTCTTCTATCCTAGAAACTGCTAATTAAACTTCAGAGAACAATTATTAATACCCGAAAGATGTAAAATCTTTCACTACAGCCCTCCAGTCATTTCCCATTCCTTCCTCCTCCTCTCTAATGATGGAACAAGCAAGCTTAGGTCTGGTACACACAGGGCCATATTTTGGTTAATCTGGGCAAAATATCAATGGATATTTTCGCCATGACCAAACACAAATTGGATGTAAATTTGATCAGACATATTTGGCTGGTACAGTAATTTCTGGCCAAACTTGCGGTCTATAATAGGCCATGCGATCAGCCAATGCGGTATCGGTTGTTCCGTGTTTTTTCACAATTTGCAGACTGACGAAGGGTTTGGTCATTGATGGTCTATGCATGGGAAAGGTAAGGTTATAAATGAACTGTGTGTGCTTATTCAGCAGCTTATTGAGCTACTCTGTATACTGTCATACTAATCAAGCCAGAAACAGTCCTGCTATAGTGAAAGGTTTTACGCATATCAATCACACCAGTGTATTGTTTATAAAGAAACAGTCCTGCTATAGTGAAAGGTTTTACGCATATCAATCACACCAGTGTATTGTTTATAAAGTCGATAAAAAGGCAAGTGATACGTACATCATTTTATTCAGCAGTTTCTGGGACAGGGGACACTGGAGAGCTGTAAACATTAACATCTTGTTTGGAAACAAGTATTATTTAAGGTAGTTAATTAGAAACATATGGTTCAGACAATTAAGTGTTTCCTCACATACATTGTTTTTAGTGCTACATTTTTGTGGTATTTTATGAGACATTAAAGGTCTAACTCTTACATGACAGGTCTTGTCAGTAGTAACATCCTGTGTTAAAAATTATCTGAGTATACAACATATATTTATCAAATTTTCCACACTGAATACTACTGTGTTTAATTTTCTGTTTTGTATTATTGCCTCTCTGTTGTATCTCTTTAAAGAATGGGGACATAAACATATATTTTACCTTAACACATTAATAACACTTGGCTAAATCAATGCAATGGTTGGTGCTGTTCCTTCTGTTCTTCCCAAGCCCTTTTGCAGCCGGTAAAACCTTCTTTGGCTGGGTACACACAAGCAGATTTTTCAGCCCAACCAACCAATATTTCCATGTAGCGGCTGGTTGTGGTGATTTTGCCAGTCCTCTGTTTGGCCGGATTGGACATAGAGCATTTCAGACTTGACAGGAAAGTAAGAAGAAGAGATTGCATGACTTTGATTTAAAGGCAAACTGGCAGAAATTAATTTAAATATCAACAAGGGTAACACAAACTTAAGACATGAAGAGGGACTGTGATTGGACAGTGGTGGTCATGATAGGAATCAGGGAGACTAGTAAGTAAGGATAAGAATGTTGTGGGATCAGCTCAAGATTTTTGCTTTGGATGGGCAAGAAAAAGCATGTTATTTGACAGTGGATGGTATATATTTATAACAGGCATTTATAAAAAAAAAAAAAACAACTAAATGATTATATGTTATAAGTAACGAGATGCACCATCCAACTGAAAAATGAAAATGAACCCTCAAAGAAAGAAAAAAACAGCTGGAAACAGGCAGGCGTACAGGGAATTATTGTTATTGTTGCCTGTATTGGTGTACAGGCAACGTACACCAGCTTGAGAAAGGTACCTAGAAAAGGTCCGAAAAGTTGCATACGCATCTTGCGCTGGTCAAGGAAAATTTTTTTTCACCACTGCCTGTCTGCCACTTTTTTTCCTTAAGTGCAGGGTGCCATCTGAGACAAATGTCTCACTCTGCCTCATGATGGGGTCCTGCACTTACCCCTTCCACCCCTTTTGTGTTTTTGTACAGATATTAAAGGGACAGTTCAGTGGAAATTATCAATATTTGTTAAATTGTTAGTTTGTGTAATGCCTTCTTAGTTATTCTACATATTCTCTCCCATTTTGAAAAATCAGTTGATTTCCTACCCTTTGCTGTTCCCTGCTGTTGACATTAGTGAGCTGACATTTCAGGTTCTAATGGTCCTTCTTCTTCCCAGAATGCACCACATCCTTGGAATGTTCCTAACAGTAATTTCTACTGATTGGCTGATCGATGGGTCAAAGATGCTCAGATCTCTACTGAGCAACTGAATCAACCCAGGCGCTGGGTCAAGGGCAAGAACATAACTGTCTCTAATAGGGGTCCTGCAAACAGGAAGTCAGTATTTCGGTTGCATTTATTTATACACAGACAAAATGTTGAATGGGCAGATTAAGGTCATTGGGATGAAAAAATACTGCTCTTTTTTCCGAAAAGTATATGTATTTGCACTGAACTTCCCCTTTAACTGTCACATACATTTTTCTAATATCCCAATCCTGCACATTAAGTGCAGACACTATCTCCAAGAATCCAGTGCGTCGGATGCGAACTCGCTTTTAACACTAGCTAATAGCTGGCGTTAAAATCCCACAGTGGTTAAATCCCTTACTGGGATTTACCTACATTTGCAATTGCCATATTGAATTGCGAAAGCAGCATTTACCCAGAGCGATAGCGGCTGAATGATCCCGCGTCTGACAAAGGCAGTTTGTCTGCAGCAGCATTGCACACTTTTTGTCCATTGGTGGCTGATAATCTGCAAATGCAGCAAGACCCGATGGGATTTGCCTTTTATTGCCTATGTGTGTATCCAGCTTTAGTTAGTTAGAAAGGAATTTGTTAGTTATAATAACTAAACTCAAGGCAGCAGCATTGTGATTGGTTTACCCCAAATCTAGTAATTTGAGGCTGCAGGCAGATGCAGAAATCCCCTAAAATAAAATGTGTCATCATTGTACATTTAACTAAATTTTGTTTGTGCACAGGCTGCAAATTTACAACCCGCACAGGAAGAAAGTTATTAGCTCTGTGCAATAATACTGAGACACAGAACCTCAAGTCCTAGTAAAGTTTGCAGTGTTGCTTGTGGCAAACCCCCAGGAAACTGACAGATTTCATTCAGTTTATACCTGCTCTTTGTTGTACAAAGAACTTGCATATTATAAAATGGAATGCACAGGCCCAAGGTTTAGTCACAGATATGGCAGGGACAGACGTTGATTCTTAAGACAGCATATTAGATGTGATCTGGATTTATGGATTTGCGAACACATCGAGTCATTATTTTAACATATCCAAACCCTCCTTTTAGTGCCTATAGTAGACTCGACAACCCAGGACAAAAACATCTCTCAAATCAAAAAGCCAGATTCATCAATTGCCAAGGGAGGAAAAGGTAAATGTGTTTATCTGGAAGACCAATTCTTTTTGTTGATCTCTAGACTGATTGGAAAGTGATTGGAATATTGCTAATCCCAACCATATTCATATTTAAACTGTATTTGCAGTGGCTAAATCAGACATGAATTCCATGGATAAAAAAACCCCAGAGGTCAGCAAGCATGAATCTCCACCCAACAAAAGCCAGAAAGGTAATTAAAACTACCAAGACATATTTGAAAATATTTTTTATATTTCTATTTTCAGCACTTAACAAAAAAACATAAGATAAGCCTGAAGCCTTATCTAATAGTATTTGTTTTTGACTCATCCTTTAAATCCTCTGCATTACTGTATGTTCAAGCTTTTCTGGGATAGCATACAGTTCATTAGAGAACTCATTTACAGTTTCCAGATGTCAGGGAAATCCCGGATTTGCCCTCTTTATCAATGGCTAATCAGGGGTCTGGCTGGAATTTCACATTAACCCCTGTTTCTGTTTGTCCAGGTTTTCTGCCTCTAACACACACACAGGCAGATACCATTTAAAGGACAACTTGCTCACCTTTTTTTATTTAGCTGTATATCTGCTGTAGTTTCCCTTTAGTACATTTGAATGTGAGATTTGGGTACTAACAATGAATTCATCATTATCAGGATAAAGATCCTTTAAGAGTATCACCCACACACATTCACACCCATTTCAAAGAATCTATGGTGAGCACCTTTACCGCTAGGTCCTCACCCCTGGGTTAAGCATCTAACTTCTGCACCTACCTCTTAAAGTTGCAATTACCGGCACGCTCTTCTCCACTTCCTACTTCCGTGCCGCGGGCTGATGACCTACTGGTATCAGACAGGAAGTAGAAGGTGGAGAACAGCATGCTAGTGATTGCAAATTTTAGAGATAAGTGCAGAAGCTAGATGCTTAACCCAGGGTTGAGGACCAAGTGATTTAGGTCCTTACCCTTGTGCTTAATAATAGGAATGTGTGTGTGATATTCCTTCAGGATGGGTCTTTACCCTGATAATTATAAACTCATATTTAGTGCCCAAATCCCAAAAACGGATAAAGAAAATGGATGAAAATGTACCCCAAAAATGGACTGCGTGTTTTTTTGGTCCATCGTAGTGTGAACAAAGCCTAGTACTATGTTTACAGTGTACCAGGTGGTTACTTAAAAGTGGGTGGTGCCTCAAAAGTTGGCAGGGTTTTGGAAAAGTGGGCATGGCCAAAAATTTATGTGCGCTTACCTGCGCACTTGCATATCTTAGGTTTTTCCTTTACTTTTACTTCAAAATCTGGAAACCCTAGTCTCATTACATGTAGCAATGTCTGCTCCCCATTAATAACCATTGTAAAAATCTGTGGGTTCTCCAGTTTCTTCATGTCTATTGTTCTCTGTGATTATATCATGGAAGCAGTAAGTCCTTTCTAGCAACAGAATAATGGTCCCTGAAAAGAGGTGATCTATAAATCCTTTTGCATTGTTTTATCTGCTAAGGCTGGGGCCACACTACAATGCGCAGTAAATCTTCTGAAAACATTTTACGTGCGTTACTCTGCATTTGCACAGCGATTCTGCTAATATTCTGTTATTAGATCACATGCGATTTGCAAAAAATGTTTTATGGCATGTGCTCCAAAAATTGCAGCGCACACAGTGTGGCCACCCATATTGTGTTAGCCTGGCATGTGTTTCTCACATTTCCAGGTAAAAGGTAAGTTTAATTTCCAGGTAATAGAACTCCCTGTCTTCTTTACATTACATCAAAGACATAATGTTTAGTATGTGTATTTTGAATTATACATATGGATTTCTGTGTGTAATTTTTTAAAATTGAATTTAACATTCTGTTCACCTGTCTACTGCAAGAGGATGTGGTTCCTATTTTCAGTATGCCCTGATCTGGTAACATAAAATGTTTTGCTTTTCATCTGTGTTAACTTGACTTTTTGCTAAATTTAAGTTGTTATTAACATTACATTTCACTGTGTTATTTTCATCATGATGAAATTTTGCATATTTATAAAAACAGTCAAAAAAATGTATGAAGACAAGATCTGGCAGAAAAATGCTTTCTACATATGCTAGATGTGTGGAAAATGAAATGTGATATACATTTGAGTTTTCCAACGTTACAGCGTTTATTGCTCTCACACAAGCACAAACACTGCAATTATGTAAAAGAAACCTTTGATGTTATAATCAGGGTTTAAGGGAAAAAAAACTGTCAGAACCTGTTTTGTTTGAAGGGCCCTACATGACAAGTTAATAACAAAATACATTATTATTAAGCTGGGTACACACAGTTAAGCTGGGTACACACAGTAACGATAAAGCTTTATCGTTATGGCTTATGAAGTTCATAGGGAGAACGCTCGGGACTGTGTGTATGCAGATCTTTGAAAGATGGCAGACAGGATCTTCCAGATCCTGTCTGTCATCTTTCAGAAATCTGTACTGTGTACCTAGATTAAGTCTTTAGTTTATTAAAGCCATTTTGTGCCTAAAACTATTTAGTAAGTACATTTTGTGCTTAAATGTAATTAAGGTCTTTGGGCATATAGTACATTTAGATTTTAGAACTAATGGGTTTGTTCTTTTTGTTAATAAGGTTGTGTGGGTAATTCTATAGTTTTGAGAATGGTGGCTGTTCTGCTTTACAATTTCTCCCCCTTTTAGATCCCTGGCTACTGGCACCCTTGCAGCAAACCTGTTTTTTTAATCCACCTGACACCCTCTGTAGTAATATGCAATTTTAAAAATTCATGTTTGTTGCAATTCACAAACTATAGCATAATATTGTAGTATTTACTATAGGTAAAAGTGGGTGTGGTTTAGGGGTGTGGCCTGTGTTGAATGGTGGAGTTAAAGGACAACTCCACCCTCATAAGAACATATTTTAGAAAAAAATTTAAAAATATGCTGATATAACAAAATTTGTCCTATGAATTCATTACTGTATGCCTGCTATGCTTCTGGATCTTCATGGAAACTGAGCCTTTTAGAAACCTGTACTGAGCCTTTACTGAGCCTGGGCATGCTCAGAAGAGGTAGACAGGATTAACATTCATTGGCTGTGATGTCAACTGTCAAATCCATAACTGATAGTTACTAGCTGGAAGAACCAGGAAGCAGAAACAGGGGAAACAGGACATTGTGCAGGATTTCAGGTTAGACTTATATATTTCAGATTTCAAACTATTACCATTTAGGGAATTGGGGGATGATTTACCTGTATATGTTTTCATTTTGGAGCTGGACTCACCAGGATTTTTGTAAATCCAACCTAGAGCACACCCAGACAATTTTAAAAGTAGTGGGAACACTAAGATCATAGTCAAACACCACATGGCATTGTTTCAGCAATTGTGGGGGGGAAAATGGTTAAACCGTGTAAAAATCCTCTAGGCAAGGTTATTGTATTGGCTTTTTGTCCTTGGGACTTCTCCACCTTCATCCCAGCCTTGTTTGTGCAATGACCTTAGCAATTCACTTTTATCAATGAAGCAGTTAATAATTGTTTGTAAATTACAAATGGTGGAATGTTTAAGTCCATGGATGTGCAGTTGAATAGCAATATTCCTATTGTGACCTAACATTCCACCTTTATTAATAGCCTGGGGTTGCAGAGATTTCTAATTAAAGGGTAACTGTGATCCAAAAATTACTTTTGATAAAAATGACTTAAAGATATTTACATTTTTATATTTGATATGGTAGCAGCATCACCAGATCCCCTGCACTTCTGCTTCCTATTCTGACATGCTTCCCCGTGTCTCCTCCTCCTCGTGGGCCCCCATGGCTCCTCCCCTTGCTGGCCCCCCATGTCTTCTCCCACTTGCGGGCCCCTCCTCCCTGTGTGCCCCATGGCCTCTCCCCCTCGCAACCCCGTGGCCCTCCCCCTCATGGGGCACCCATAGCACTCCACACTTGCACCTCAGAACCATACCCCCTACAGAAAACTGTGTTAAAAAAGTCTGAGCCAGAATCAACAGTTTTAAACTTTCTGTCTGATTCTGCCTCTTCCCGAAAAGGCTGTTTTAACACAGTTTTCTGTAGAGGGGGTGTCTGAGGTGCAAGTGGAGGAGGGACAATGTGTGCTCCGTGAGGGGGAGGGGCCATGGGGCGCATAGATAGGTGGTTGATGGCTCATTTTAAAGGTAGGAACCTTGGCTTTCATTTAAAATCAACTTTTGTGGAAACCACAGTTCCCCTTTAAAGGAGAACAATAGCACATTTAAAGTTTGTTGAAAAACAGCTAAAATTAAAAGTACTTGGAGCAGGGAGGTAGGATTGGTACTTTCTACCTCCTAATATAATTTCTATAAGTAGTGGCAGCACAAAAAAAACTGCTTCTGCCCATTTTCCTGAGTGCTTCAGAACTATCTTTTATACAGGAGGGCCCAGGGCTGTAACACGGCAGATTAAAACTATTTGGGCTGTAGCTCCTCAACAAATCTACAGAAAATGTTATATTTGGGGTTGGAGATACCCTGTAACCTAGCTAATGAAACTATATTGGTAGTTTCCATTCATATGTATGAATCCATACAACCACATTACCAATTTACTTATTAATGCTGTCCCAGCACCAGTGGCATAACTAGGAATCACTGGGACCCCAGCAAATCTATGATAGGGCCCCTATCCTTGCTTCATCCATAGTGGCTTTCTAAGCGGAGGCTATATCTGTCATAGGAAAAACAAGAAGATGGGGCCTCCTTGGCTCCTGGCCCCCTTGCGGTTGCTCCTCCTGCTCCTCTGGTAGTTACACCCCTGAGTTCAGGCTCACGGTACTGATCAAGTAATCTGGTGGGTGTAACTTACACAAGTATAGTAAATATACAGTCCTACTGATTAGAAGGGATGATGTCCGGTTCTGAGTCCAAACCAGTTCCAACTGAAACAGAACTCTCGGATTTTTCGGATAGTGGAACTTTTTTATAATTTATTATAAATATCGAATTTTCAAAATTGAATAAATATCGAATACACAAGCCCTCAAATCCGAATATTTGATACAGAACTTCAAAAATAGCTTCCGCATGAAAAAAAAAATATATATTTTTTTTTTACAAGTTTTGGTTATTTGTATGTGTTCCCCAGACTATTTCCCAGGTCCCTGAGACATTTACACTAACTTACTATTGCTATTTATACCTTCAATTTAATCGGAATTTGTAGACTTTTTATCTCCTATTGACTTCTATGGGTCCGTTTTCAGACTTAAACATTTTTTTGATAAGCAGAAAAAAACAAAACTCGACTGTTTCAAACAGCTCTACTGATGGTATGGTATGGTGAAGTATGGTGAGCAGTACAATAAACAACAGAATTATTGAGGGAGGCCTAACTGACTGCTGATTGGACTGCGTACAATAAAACCTATACCCTCATTTTACATACACTAAAGGGGGCTATGGGAGAACTCCTTGGGCAAAATTACAATGAAATTCAGTGGAAGTGCTACTGATTTGGCCGAACCATTAATACAGATAAAGAAAAAAGTTAATCAATGCACATTCCAGGGTCCCATATATTATCTTAGTATCTGTACTAGTGCATATAGTAAAAACATTGAATTTTCAAAGATTTTAATGTAACCTTCTATTCTATTTAGGTTCACTAGTATAATAATGCTGGCCGAGTTTTTTTGGAAGTGGCTTATTTGGTAATATTTAATCATGTATCCACAGCATTATAACCTTGCAATAATAATATTATACAGAAGAGGACTATAACTTCCATAAGTTACAAGAACAGGAAATACACTATAGCCTATTAAAACACATTACTGTACTCTTTGAGACGTGAAACTGACTAATTTTGGAAGCATAGTAGTCCTGCCATAATGTTCCAAAATGTCATATCCCCTTGCACTCTCTATCCCCTCTTTTTTAATAGTTGCACTGTGCTTTCCAGGCAGCTGACCACAAACAGCTATATAGTATAATTTGCAAGTTATATGAGAGTTGCACTCACAATTCCTTTATGTGATTTTTATCACCAGATAGGTGCACAACGTTTTGGGGCAATCCCCTTCGTCATATGCATAAAACAACATATCAATGACTTGTTTAAATACTCTTCTCCCTCTTAGGATAGGGAGGGAATGTAGTACATCCAATTAATTTTAACACACTTTATTATAAAGTCCTGCCATAATGATTCCTTGTGAACCTCTTATAACAAAATAAAACAGATCAGACCCCAAAGTCATATGTGATTATCCATTTCTACTCCTTGTTTAGTGGGGGAACTGGGTAATTAGTGCTATATTCATGGTACCATAGAGATGGGGGTTGTACCAACTATAAATGCAAAACTATTGTACAAATATGTAATGTATTAAGAAATGGTTGGACAACAATAACTATACAATTGACCCCATTTGTGATCCTCCTGTGGAAATCAGTTGAATCAGGTTTATAAATTTTCATAAGACAACACATACTTCTCTTTTTACTATCCCAAGGCTAATTACCTGTTAGGAAAAGGAGGACCCACATTGCAATCACCAAAAATCATTAAAATAGTAGCAAGACCGGGTCAGCAATGCAAAATAGTCAGCAAGGACTGTTAGGAGAACAAATAAAACAATACAGTAATTGGTGGAGAAAAATTAAAAATACATAAAGACATCAAAAGGAACAGCCTTTCATATTGCAGTTTTTCGGTAATAATGATTCAAGACTTGAATTTCAAGTGTCAGATTCTTTTTACACAATTTGAGGGAGTCTGACGCATATACATTATGCATATTATTACCATTATTTGCAAGCATTTCCCCCCTTAAAGGGCATGTCCACCCAATTTTACAACTTGTTTCTGTAGTGTAGGGCTCCCTCCCCCAACCCCAAACGCCATAGTAGTTTCACATAAAACACCCCTGATCACTACTTACATCCCCTCATTCCCCCGGCAATGTGTCACGGCCCTCTGCTTGCATGAAACTGCAAGCAGGGGCCGTACCGGCAGCCGCGTCCTTGATTGGCTGAGAGGCAGCCATGCACGGACGCAGCTTCCGGCTGTGCAGATCAACGGGGGAAAGAGGTAATGTAAGTACAGATCGGGGGTGTTTTGTGTGAAACTACTATGGTGTTTGGGGTTGGGGGAGGGAGCCCTACACTACAGAAAAGGGAGGGGAGGGGGAGGGAGAATAACTGCACTGAGCATGACAAAATTCTCCTGGAGCAGAGACAGGAGTCCTACTTTTGAAGACTTATCCCCCGCCAGCATGTTCTCGTCTCCTCTGATGCTGTTATGAGCTATTCACAAGCTGCACAGCAGCAGAGGGAGCAGCACATGCCCCATTGTGCCCCAGTGTAGCGCCGCCACTGTTTACGTGTACTAAATGCTACTTACCAGAGAAGAATCTTACAATCTGTGGAGACAGGCTTTCATATTAGTTTTTAAAGGGCATATCCACACCCAAAACTATAATTTAACCTCATACTAGCTCCACTGTATAGTGCTCCAAATGGTTTCTCTGCAGCGTCTGTGTAAAGTCCAGGAAAATGAAGAGTAGGAAGAGTCTTCTTGTAAAAAAGGATTCTGTCTCTTCTCTTGCCTCCAGGAGGTATTGCAGGCATGCGCAGGCCATCCAGATTCATAGTACTGTAGGTTTAGTGTAGAGTAAAATCCTTTTTCTCTAATGTAGTTCTCCCCCTCCATACCCTAACCACATGGTTAGTTTGTAAAAAAAAGATAATAAACTTACTTACCAGCCCGGGATCCCTTGGCTGTTTCAATATCCAGCAGCCGCATCTGTGATTGTCTGCCTCTCAGCCAATTACAGATGCACCTGTGGCCAAGCCCCCAATGCAACTTCTGGGGAAAAGTTTCATTGGAGGCTGAGGCCATGGGATCACAGGCTGGTAAGTACCGTATATACTCGAGTATAAGCCGACTCGAGTATAAGCCGAGGTACCCATTTTTGCCTCCAAAATTAGAAAAACATGATTGACTCGAGTATAAGCCGAGGGTATACAGTAACCCTAATACCTTTCCACTGTAGATGTTTGGAAACTACAACTTCCAGCATGCTTGGTTGCTGGGAGTTGTAGTTTCCAACCACCTATAGTAGAAAGGTATTGGGGGTTACTGTATGGCATACTGTCCCCCACCCTAATACCTTTCCACTGTAGATGTTTGGAAACTACAACTCCCAGCATGCTTGGTTGCTGGGAGTTGTAGTTTCCAACCACCTATAGTAAAAAGTACTGTGGTTCTACATGGCATACTGTCCCCACAGCCCTCCGCCCAGTCCCCCCCCAGCTCACTTACCGTACCTGGTCTTCAGTCTTCCTCTCTCTGCCGGCTGCCACAATCCAGAAGCAGCCGCGAGTCAGGCCAGCAGTTCCCAGTACTGCTTCGCCAGCGTGCGCGATGACATCATTGCGCAACCGTGAAGAACTACTGGGAACTGCCGGCCTGACTCACAGCTGTTTCTGGATTGAAGGTAAGTGTCTTGTGACTCGAGTATAAGCCGAGGCAAGGTTTTTAGGTTGATTTTGAACCTAAAAACCTTGGCTTATACTCAAGTATATACGGTAATGTTCCTCTACCTTTTTTTTAGAAACAGACCATGGGTTTAGGATGGGAAGGGGGGAACTACATTATAGAAAAATATAGATTTTAGGGTAGACAACATACACTTTAAAAAAAGTTCAGTTTTCCTTTTATTGTTACTTTGTGTCTTTACTTGACATTTGAACTCATAAAAAGCTGAACTGTTTTTTGTTTAACTTTCTGTTAATCATTCATTTAGATTTATGCTTCCACCAAAGTTAAATCCAGAATATCAGCATACCTAACTGAGCAGTCATGGCATGAAATCTCAAAAGAAAAATCCCATATTACTCTATTTTAAAATGAATTTCTTATCATGTGTGTGTGTTGACGAAGAATTTTCTAGTGCAAGCTAATCATTTATAGATATAAATCCTATCCATCAAAATATGTCATTTTGGTGAAAACATAGTTGTCTGCTTATCACTTTCTATCATGGGTACAGTGCTACAATGTGATGAATGAAGATTGTTGTTTTAATGAAAAAAAGTTTCTTTTGAGGCTAACTTCTGAGCAGAACAATTGTTTCATCACATCTATTCCCCTCTTTCCAGCAGACCCTCGCACCCCACCTTGACCCGCCATAGCATACTTATGGCTGTAATGGTGATTGTTTCGCTCCAAAGTGCGGCGATATAATATCGCTGATGTTAACGGACCTTTATAAATATGACCCTTGGTGTGATGGGGGGAGGGTGGGAGGGTTGGTGAACTTACCCTTTAAATAGTCTGAGATATATCAATTGAACCAAGGACTTCACTGCAAGGCATCAGCGCTAACCACTAAGCCACTGTTTTGTCAGAAAGTGTAGGATCAGTCCTGTATAAGGATTTGAACAATGGGAAGGTAATGCAATTCACCTAAATGACAGAAAAAGGATGGAGTAGCCTCATTTGTAGACCTCTCTTTAGTGCACTCTAGAGTTTTAGTGAGGAACCTTAAAAGTCAGTAACTTCATTTTACTAGTTTAACATTCCTTAACTATTATAAGGTGAATGGCTCAACCCTAAATAAAAAAAAACTATATCTACAGCCAATCTTAAATAAGGGAAGAATCAGAACCTACATTCAATTTGGGTCTTTTTGATCTCTAGATTAAGGGACTGTTCAGTGTAAATTATCAATATTTGTTAAATTGTTAGTTTGTGTAATGCATACTTAGTTATTATAAATATTTTCTTCCATTTTCAAAAATCAGTTGATTTCACACCCTTTGCTATTCCCTGCTGTTGATATTAGTGAGCTGACATTTCAGGTTCTAATGGTCCTTCTTTTTCCCAGGATGCACCACATCCTTGGATTGTTCCTAACAGTAATTTCTACTGATTGGCTGTTGGATGGGTCAAAGATGCTCAGATCTCTACTGAGCAACTGAATCAACCCAGGCGCTGGGTCAAGGGCAAGACCATAACTGTCTCTAATAGGAAGCAAACAGCAAACAGGAAGTCAGTATTTCGGTTGCATTTATTTATACACAGACAAAATGCTGAATTGGCAGATTATGGTCATTGGGATGAAAAAATACTGCTCTTTTTTCTGAAACGTACATGTATTTGCACTGAACTTCCCCTTTAAAAGGGACATTTTTTTTGCCAGTATTTACAGTATTAACCATTGAAATACAACACTAATAAATGGTATCTTGGTCCTTTGTCACCATTATAAAAAAAAAACTATGCAGATTGTTAAAAGTCGTTTCTAACCATTGCATTATTTTATGGCCTTCTCATAAAATATTGCTATGGCAGTCAATGGGCCATACCATGCAGTATTGGCATTTTGCACCATCATGGCCAGTATTTTGGGCTGTGGTTGTAAAATACCAATGTGTTCACAAAAAAAACACCCAAACCATCAGGATTTTTAAATCTTATAAGGAAGCAAAAGCACGATTTAGCAATATTGCTTCTTTCTAAAAAAACACCCATGCAGTATAAAATGAGAAACAATCCACAATCCAATTACATGGCAGATCTTAAAATTTTAAATTGTTTCCTAGGTCTGTAAAAATGTACATATTAATTCCCCTGCTTTCAGTGCAATGATAATATATTGAAGAGGTTATACTATGGATAAATAGTGAGCATCTTACTCCAGTTATGCAATGACAACTGATGAACAAGTCATATGTTGATTTTATTTTGTTTAGGAGAACGAGACTCCTTGATAGATCTTGCACCCAAAGTGACAAATCCACCACCAAAAAAGTCAGCACCACCACCTCCAGTTCCAAACAAAGTTAAACCAAATGCAAACCCTTCCAACAAGTAAGATGGACATTAAAATAACTGTTTTTAATTTATGGGCGCAACTAGACTGCATCTTAGGTAGTTTATAAGAGAAGGTAAGCAAGAGCTGGTTAGAGGGCTTAAAGGAGAACTATAGTCTCCAGACAACATTGTCCCAATAGACAGAGCACATTCACAAACATATACAAGCTGTGTCTCACCTCTTCCTTTGCTGTGGCTGCTGGGTGATTTATGAAATCACCCATAATGAAATCACTGTGGGTCGGCTCCCACAATCCACCATAGCTGGCTTTACAGTATGCAGTACATGCACATGTTTGCAGTACATGCACAGAGCACATGTGCTCTGTAGTGCTCAAAAGATCAAAACAAGTAGTAGCCTTGCTTCCTAGAAGCTGACAGCCAATCATATAACAGCACAGTGATCTTCTACAGAACAGGGGTTTCATTCTTCTCCCCAATAAATGCAATCAATACTCCTGTCCTAACAATGATATGATCCTTTCATTCAAAAAGAAAACTACTCTTTTCAGTGTATTTCTTAGCTACCATGAATGTAAGAAACAGAATATTAAAATTTCCGTTAAAAAAAAGTAGTCTGGGGAATTGAACCAACAACTTTGTGTAGTCTGTCTTGACAAATCAGAGCCCTTACCCCTATCCTAGCAGAGATAGATCCCTTGCAAAATGTAGAAACTTTTAGGGAGATTCAATAAAAGTTCTTATCGTTTAAAATGGTGCTAATTTTGCCCCAACCAATCAGATCTTATTTAACATTTGAAAGCTAACATCTGATTGGTTGGGGCAAAATTAGCACCATTTTAAACGATAAGAACTTTTATTGAATAACCCTGTTTATCTTTTGTGAGGAACAAACAAAAAAAGTTATTGAACCTGTGACCTTTTGGACTGTTTCTAAAATATGCACTCTGCCAAATGAGCCACCACTGCAGATGCATGGCATTCATGTACACTTATCTTTTGCTAGGAGCTACGTATTTTGTAGTGCCCCAGGAAAGCTCTATGTAATTCACACTGACTGGTAAATAAACTGCAGGGTAACAAGCGTTTTTCAAAGACTTAAAGACAGTAAATACTGGGGTCATGGGGCGTGGCTCTTTGAAGGCTACATAGGCTGTGGTTTGTACTGGCAACAATATGGAAGCCTTCTTAGTTCCAGAATCTATTAATTGCATGTACTAAATGCAACTTACTAGAGAAGAATCTTACATGTATAGGTGTTTTGGGGCGAAAAGCTTTCACATTAGGATTAACAAGTTTAGTTTTCTTTTAAGATACTTTGCATGATTTAATAGTTTGCTCTTGCATTTACAGGCCCAATACAGAATCATTACAAGATACTAACCAAAGTGCCAAGCAGCCAAGTAAGTTGTAGTTGATAATTTGATATGGCTTATAAAGAATGAAGTGGAGGGGTTATGGTCTAATTTTTCACCCTTATAACATTATTGGACATGTCTGACCCAGCACTACAATCTATACTTATCTTCCCAACCACCCAAACCAAAAGATCATTTTATTTACTCAGTGGCAGGTTTTTGCTGCCTGAGCCAAACTTTTGAATGCCACCTTTGACTATTTCCAGGCAGACGAAGCGCGCCGCCACAGCGTTCAAGTGGGTGTGGCTTTGCATTAGGCGTGGCTAAAATTTTTACGATTTTGAACTTCCTATGACATAGGTATTTAAACAGTTCCTCAGACAGTCAATTAGCAATAATTTAAATTACTAGAAATATATTACATCCCTTTCTCAAACAGCTTGTGTTGCCACTACCATATAACAAATAGCAAAGTGGATCATGGATTAAATCAACAGATTTTTCAAAATAAAAGAATACGGTATGTAGAATAACTAGGTATGTTGAATATAAAAAAAGTTTGATTATTCAATAAATAATAATAATTTTTCATTGAACAGCCCTTTTAAGATGAAAGGAAGGTCTACAGCTTTTTTTTTTTTGAAAGTTAAAGGCCAACTAAAGCCTCAGAACTCTTTCTCTTCCGCATGCGCATCATCCAAATGCAGCCAGTCAAGGGAAAATATTTTTTTCCAACACTGCCTGTCTGCACCCTTTCTTCTTCAGTGCAGGGGTGTCGCCTGAGACAAATGTCTCACTCTGCCTCATGGTAGATGGGGCCCTGTATTTATCTCCCTGTGGTCCCATGGTAAGTATAGATTTTAGTGCTGGAGGTGAATGTTCCCTAATGCTAAGTCATATGGGTTTAATTTAATGAGAACCACAAGGTGTCCCAACCTCTCTTTCTAGTGTTGTCTTGCTTCTCATAGAGACTCCTGTCTACTTTGAGTGAAGATCAAGTTGAACCTCACACTATATTTGTATAGAGACAAAGAACAAAGAACAGGACAAAGTCCACAGATGCAGAACAGGTTTATTAGTCTGGTATAACACTACCAGGAAGATTCACCCAGAGCCGCAAACACTCTGGAGCAAATCTCCCGTAGTGGATTTACCATAGGCTGTGCGGCTCTGGGTGAATCTCACCCACATGTACGTATTTAACACCAGCTGTCTGCTGGCATTAAATACTTACGTGACACAGCCACACAGCCTCTGGTAAATTGGCTTGCGACAGCTGCAAGAGAATCTCTTCCGGGTCTCGTGCAGCCGCCAAAAACCGAGGCTTAAAGTCATGCTAACCGATCGTAAATTAAGAGCAGGGGAGAGTGCTCCTCGGTAAATGAGGCCATACATGTTTAAGGACGCATTAGGCAGAAACGTGGGTTTAATTCATAGTCAACTCTCACCTTTCTTTGTGATCTGGTTCCAAATATTCCTCTAGAGAAACCTTGGGGCTCATTAACAGAGAGCCACAAGCGCTTCCCTTACAGGGGTTCAATATTGCATTTGTGGCTGTGGGGTAAATATCATTATGGTCTACCCAGTAGCACAAAAGATGAGTAAAAAATGCCACAAAGGTAATATTGAATTGGCCGCAGCAACTGCATGGGTTACATTTTGACATTTAAGAACTTTAAGAAGGGTTCTCCATAAATGTGCGACTTTATTTTTTGTTTGAGAGCCTGATGCAATGGGTTGAGCATAATTATTAAAGGACAACTAAAGCCTCAGAACAACGCTGAATCAGAAAACAAAGCACCCTGGCATGAAAGCTGTAACCTGTGTCTGAACTCATTTTGATGTGGATGCAGGGAAATGTATCTTACTAACACAGCATGTGTACTTTATTTTCCAGCATTCCAAAATCACAAAATTTGGTCACTGACCATTGTGTTCTTCACACTTCCCAATTCTAATTTAATACAGGAACTTGTTATAGCAGTGGTTATTTAGCTGGACTGTTCCCATAACAAAAGTTCAACCTTTTTTAGAGAAAAAAAAGAAAATTAGTATTATTACAATACATTTCAAAGCTTCGTAAATCTGAGAAGAAAACTACAAACTCAAGTGCTCTGTAATTTCTGAAAACCCTAAGGCTGGGTACACACCAGCCAAGTTTTTGTCCCAACCAAGCGCTTGCTACTGGTGAGTGTTCAGCCAGGACAAATGTATGTCAGTCGCTGCAATAATGGGCGCGGCTAACAGTTTGCGTGGCCGATTGTGCGGGCCCATGGTGAACCAAACGATAGGCCATGATTTACCAACAGGCCCGTTCATCTAATTAGGACGGTCAACACACACCATCAAACATTCTGTCCGACCGACCAATACACGTCACTATCGGTCAGTTGGCCGGAAATATCTGATAGTGTGTACCCAGCCTAAGCTATTCTTATATGTACTTAAGTTGCAGATGATCATGTTTACCTTAAATGTGTGCAGGTGTGGCGGGCCACACACTATTGAAAGCAATAGTAACAAACTGGATACATGTGGCTTTCTCTTACAGATACCTCCACAATTGATGGACTTAGAATTTCCTCTGTAAAGTTGGCCCATCCTACTACAGACAGGCCAAAGGTGCAGGGCAGACGACCACCAAAAGGGCGGGCTGCATCGCCTGAGGTGTGTAAATAATAAAACATGTTGACAGGTACTGTATATATATTCCAATAAGCTTTGCTTCATTTGGATTTTTAATCACTTTTATTTTAAAGAGACCGGTAGCGAATGAAAACGAAGAGCACAATAAAAATTCAACACCTTCAAAAGTTACCATACTCAGATCAGTATGTGTAAGCCAAAAACAAACATTTCATTAACACACAGCACGTTAATTCACACCTACTGAATGTTAATCTAGGCCTTGTTCACTGTACTATCAATTATAATTTAAAATATTTTTAAAGACGGGGCGTAGCTATAAATCACAGGGCCCCATACCAAGATTTTAGAGGGGCCCTCCAACCCACTTAAAAAACAGTTTGGTGCATTACAACCCAACCCAGCAAAACTGCAGCCAGGAATTATAGGGCATTTCAAACCTTCTTAAAAAAAAATTACATCACAAAGATACTCCCAGTCTCAGATATTCTACTTACAATACCTCGAGCCCTTGCTGGCATGGCCACACCTCCTCTTCTGCTGTTGCAAGCTGGTTAGTTATGAGCATGCACAGCAGCATTGGAGGCTCATTCTGTAACAACCACGAGCTATTGGCTGTAATGTCACTGTCATGGCTATGACTGGTGGCCATTACCAGGATAAAAAGAAGAGCCGCAGTTTTGTAAGTAGAATATCTGAGCCTGGGAGCATCTTTGAAAGGTTTAAGTAAAATGAAAAGAGGGGTTTTTTTTAAAATGAAAGGGAGCTGAATTATGTGAGGAAATATGTTTCTTAGGAGGGTGGACATGCCTGCAGGAGACCTGGTAGGGCCCCCTTTGGCTCCGGGCCCCATAGCAACCGCTATGGATGCTATGGTAATCCCTACACCCCAGAAGACAGTCCAATTAGTTCCTAATCTACTACTATGAGCACTTGGAACTTTGGTGGCATCAATCAAATTAGTCTGCCAGTATTGTCAGTGGGCACAACTAAAAGCAGACATTCTTATCAGAAATAAGTATTTATATTGTATTTTGCTTTTTTTTTTTTAACAGGATCCAAAGACCTCAAGTCCCCTTAGCCCACCATCCCCAACTACAAAGTGTAGTCTTTTGTCACCTATAGCCACCCAAACAGGGCACAGAGAAGAGACTCCTAATAACCCCTCTGTGCAGAGTTTACAAGTAGAAGATCTTGCAGCAGAGATCTCATCACTCAAATTCATGATGGAGATTTTAAAAAACAAGCATGAGTAAGTATTACTGAGTAAGTGACAAAGAGAAGACAAGTATTGGCATTCACAATTATGTAGCTCACCATTAAGAGATTAAGGATTATGAAATAAAGTTGTAACCTGGATGATATGTAACTACAATGAAGTTACTTTATAGGTGTTTAGTTTAAAGGGATAAAATTTGTTTTTGGAAACGTTATCATCTATTTAAAGCTTGCTAGGTGAAAATCATCTAAAAACATTCCCCGCTAAAGAAGCCTACACAATCAGCCACAGTGCTGTGCACAATGTTTTGGACTATGATCTTCATCAGCCAAGCCTTTTCATATAATTTCAATATAAAACTTAGAAGATTGTATGAAGACATTATGGGCCATATTCATAAACCACTTTTTAGCGATACCTCGGGTTAGTTAATGTACAATCGCGGTCGTAAATATACGACGATCGCAAAAGTACATTTACAACCGACCATTTGGTAATTACCGAACGTTCGGTCGTACTGCAATAGTATTCTATAGTATCGTAGATTTACAATCGGTATCTGTAATTAACAGATTCACACCTTTAACGGTTGTTAAACCGGTCTAAAATTAACACTAAAAACCAATACCGCGCCTTAATAAATACGTCCCTATGGGCCAAATTTATAAAGGTGCTGTATCGCCATAGAATACCATTGTGGTAGTTTACTACCGCAAAGTATTCTACGACCAAGTATTTGTTAATTAATGGCCGCTGTCGTACATTAACGATAATGCGCAGTATCGCTATATTGCGATACCGTGCGGTTATAAATATGGCCCCATGAAGAATTATGGGGCTGTTAACCTGATAATATATCGGGTAACGTGGGGTTTACAATCATTTGGCTGCTTAACGTGGAATTTACACAAATTTATGGGGGACAGCATGGTTTACAAAACTTTTTTGAAACAGTGTGGCACCCCCAATGCAATATGGCTTAAGTTAAGATTTGCGGTACTATGTATTGTCAAACTTAACACCTTTTTAATGGAGATTTAAGCCAGAGCTTCTTACCTGACCGTGATGTAACAAATCTTCCAAAGGGAGCATTGCATTGTTGGACTTCGGGCAAGTAATTAAACATTGCTTAGTGTCTGCATTGTTCTGTATATGCATTTATTGTTCTATGTAAAAAAATATTTTTAAAATGTCTAAAATGTTAGAATATTAGGAGTGGGCTCAAGCGGAAAATCCAAATAATTGCTTAAGAAATTACACACAAACATTTCACAGATTAATAAGGCATTTATAGAATAGTATATCCTGTCTATCCTATATGAATAACACACATTTCCACCCTACCAACTAAAACAAAAAATATGGAAAACCAACAATCAGGGTTGTTGGGAATATAGTGGGTTGTGTATTATATAACACTTATATGGCTTTTTTCTCTGCAGGAAAGACATGGAAACTATCAGATTTGAGATAAATAAAGAGAGAGATAAACGTCTAGCGCTCCAGGTAAACAATTAAAAACTGTTTTGACAGTTTTCCAATTCAGATATTTAAGGCAATAGTTAACGTGTAAAACAAGCTGATTTGCCTTAATGCAGCTGAGTACTGAATGACAAGACGTAAGTGAAACCCTTACGTTTCCAGGAAGGTTCCCACAACAGGGTTGTTGTTTGCAGGCATTTGACAAGAAGGCTGGTGCTAATAATAGACTCATATATAATCAAAGCTTTATTTAGCCTTTATATACAATTCAGACATACATATCGATACAAATTTTAAAATTAACAACAAGCATTTCCTACTGTACAGTATATATACAGTAGTTAAGGCTGGAGCTAGATAGGGGACTTCCTCACAATTACAAGATAGTTTGCAGTTCCTTGGCTGCAGAGACAGCTGAAATGTTAGATGAGCCATTGTAACAGGGTGTAGTACGGTGTTTTCTCTCCAACACTGATACCAGATATGAAGTGAATAAAAGTAGCTGTTCATCTGTTGTCTCAGACATTGTATATTTCCTTAGGGGAGAAATAAACCCATTCTGGGAGGTTAAAGCTTTGTTTTCCCAGTTGAACATTGTTTAAACTACATTTTAAATTTGGAAAAAAAGAAGAATCCTAGAGATCTTTGGTGGAATGCAGGAACAGGCCCATGGAAATACATATATTGTACTACATGCTTTCTTTCTTAAAGGGCATGTCCACCCCCAAACCTATAATTTCCCCCACTACTGGCCCCACTCTGTAGTGAATAAAAATTATTACCTTACATCCCAGCTCCAAATGGTTCTCCAGTAAAGTAAAAAAAAAAAACTGGCCACCAGGAGTACTGCAGAGTCCATATAGTGGTTGGGGCTTGGGGAAGGAGAACTATTATTTGGCAAAAAGTTGGGGAAGGGGTGGACATGCCCTTTAAGAACCATTGTAGAAAGGTTTGTAGCAACTTTATTTACTGGATTTTTTAGGGGGGCGCTTTTGTGCACTAAAGTGTTTAATATATTATTTGTTTGTCTCTATTTTTCATGCATCCACTGCCAGTGTCGGACTGGCCCACAGGGTTACAGGGGAATTCCTCGGTGGGCCCACAGCCCATTCACCAAAGAAAACTGCTAAACTTTAAATATAGAGCCAAAGAGACAGTAAGAAATGCAGTATTAAACATTAGGAGTCAGTAGGAGTAAGACAGATATGTAAATGAGTAATAATAACAGAGATATGAAACGTTAGGTGGGCCCCTTAGCTCATTCTTATGGTCCCCTGGTCTTAAGATTTACTGATGGGCCCCAACATTCAAGTCCGACACTGTCCACTGCTATCTCGGTGCAAAATCCACACTAAAGGCTAGGCCACACTGGTGTTTTTCCCACATGCCTCCAATCGCACGCACTTTGCAATTTACGTGTGTGACTTTCGGAGGGCATGCTATCACAATTTGTTGTGCAGATCACATGCGCTCCAATAACAGATTGTCAAAATTGCAGTGCATGCATGTGGTAATTCGCACACGCACGCATCGTGGTGTTAAGCGCACCTCCATGCACGCGGAGGTAACTGACCTTGCCTTTTGCATAGGTAGATGAAAGGACAGAGAATGGTTTCAGGTCTGTAACTATCTTCACAAAAGATAGATTTTTTGGGATGGTGCTTTTTACACAACTCTTCATGCGTATGTCACAAAGATTCAGACAGACAGGACAGACAAGAAAGTGTAACTCAACAAGCCTATAACATAAGATCCAGAGACGATAGATACATCCTAGGCTTGCTTGAAAGTATGACTTAGAATTGGGTATTGAGAGCAAGGTCTCTGTGTTTGCTGATGATATGCAATTGCTGCAACAGACCTTTATAGATTATCAAAATGGGCAGCAGAGTGGCAGATGAGATTCAGTGTTGATAAATGTAATGTGATGCATTTTTGGGTTTACTGTAACAATTCTTGTGCCATCTGCACCATAAATAGCTCTGTAAATCTCTATTGGGGAAAAAAGGGTAAATAACAGACTAAGATGCAGAAGGGAATGCCAGACAGCAACGGCTAGAGCTAGCAAGATACTGTCTTGTATAAAGAGGTGAATAGCTTCAAGGGAAATACATTTTACTCCCTTTTCTTAGCGCAGGCAAATTATGTTGGGCCCACTAATCAGCTGTTTTGTTAGTATTGATACACGCGATCAGCTGTTTAAAACACCATTACCGGACCAGCAGCAGTTTAAAACAGCTGATAGCATGTACCTTTACAAGCATAAGCGTAATTAGCTGATTTTACTGCTGCAGGCCCTGTAGTTATACCACTGAGATGACACTTGTGTGGGGACCTGTAGAAAATATACATGCGTCTACATTTGCATATGTTGTGTGAGTTATAGGGTCATAAGACATCACTCACATAGGAATAGATTTTGGTATTTATTATGCAAAAATATTACAGACAAAACAAATTATAGAGCCAGTCAAACATATAATTGACAGCTTACAATATTCAAATAAAGTAAAGGTATAAAGTTTAATATGTGGAATGAATTAAGTATATATATAGAGTATGTAGGTATGTGTGTTACAAATGTGTATAAGTGTGTCAGTGTGAGGTGAGAGAGCAAGAGAGATCCCCCCCTTGATCTTTCTTTGTCTTGAAATATATGCAGTTTACTAAGTTGGCTGCAACATCCCCTCCCTAATATATCCATATAAGGCAAGTTAGGTACACACAGTCACCTTTGAGTACTTAGGATCAGGTTGCTTTTCAAATATACACAAATAAATGGATATTGACAAGACAGAGGTGCATATGTGGCAACAATAATAAGAACTCACAATAATAATTTTTAACAAGACCATAGTTACCCTTTAAGTTTCTACTTAAAGCGTGGTATCGCAAGTTAGCGATCGAACATTTACGGCAAACGTTCGGTCGTAGAATACCATGCGGTAGTAAAATACCACAATGGTATTCTAACTGGGAATTGTAAATCTAAAATCGTGTTCATAAATTTACAATCGTTATCAGACTTGATCGCTATCGTAGATTTACAAGGCGTGGTTAAAAGGCATGGTATTGCTAAAAAGCGATAGTGCCCCTTTATAAATATGACCCATGGAGTGGGAATGTCGCTCTCTTATGATTATCTTGTCCAATTTAGTAAAATGAAGTAGTCAATCTGCAAGTGAAGCAGCACAGTGGCAGCACTGCTCTAATTTCCTGGTTGGCAATTCACTATCTTTATTTCAGATTGCAAATGGGCAAATGGTAGGAAGAACTATACACAGAGATTTTACTTTTACCTGGTTAGTGTGATTCCAGCCAATGTATGATTTTTTTTCTACACCAAAAAGGTTAGTTCAACTTCTACTGTATTTTTTTATTTCAGGTGGAGGTTGAGCACCTGAAGAATTTGTCTTCAGCATAGAAAACAGGTCATAGAATTTTATCAATCCATGAACACCAAACTGCCATAAACATCTGTCTAATACCTACATGGATCCAAATGTGCATTGACATCGGACAATTAGGAAAAAACACTAACCTACTGCACACTGTATATAGTTAAAGGGTATGTCCACCCCTTAGAAAAACTTTCAAAAATAAATTGGCAGGACCCCTTAAAACATAAGTTTCAAATTGGCTAATGTTATGAAATCTGCTCCCAGACAGAGATATCATACTTACAAGTTCACGATCCACCACTGCTTTCTCACTCTCCACTGTTGCTGCTCTGTTCTTTTTCTGTTCCCGAGCAGCAGCAGTGTAGGCTCGTCCGGGAATGGCAGCCAGCCATTGGCCATGACATCACTGTCACAGCCGTGACTGACACTGCCTTACCCGGAAGAGCCAGTGAACCGCAGAGGTGGATTGAGGTGCTGGTAAGTATGGGATCTCTGTTTGGGATCATATTTAACAACATTAACCAATTAACCATAATAAGGGGTCCTGCTTATAATATTAAAAGTTTTTCTAAGGGGTGGACATACCCTTTAATACTATGGAAAGATACTGAAGATTTGGCCTTTTGCAAACTGATTCCTAAATTTGAACATGTGGTTCTGTAATATTTTTCTAAAAACCCAATTTAACTAGGGTTAGGAAAATGCTTTGGATTATCATTTTATTTGTATTAGTTTTGGGGAGTATATTTATATCTGCCAAAATGTTATTGTTTAGAACATGTGGAATTGCAGCATTGGGTTGTTAGTCTTGCAGCTGCATGTTTTCTTATCTGTACTATTTTATGTACACCTGAAGATTATGAAAGGTCTGTGTCCCAGGACACACTTACTAGATTAGGCCTCATGATTCTATATGTACACTGCCACCACTGCACAGTTGACAATAATATAGTGTAATAAGGTAATGGCCATTTAAAGGGGAACCGTGGTCTCCAAACAAGTTAAGTTTAAATGAAAGGCCAGTTTCCTACCTTTAAAACGAGCCATCAACCACCCCTCTACGTGCTCCACAGCCCAAGATATACAGAAATGACTGACCAGAAAGTTAATGGGTGGAAGGCTGACATGTGACATTCCTAAGGCTTCTCCTGCATAGTGCCGCCGGCGAGCACAGCCTCAGACTCCCTCAGTGTGTGAGGGAGACAGGAAGTCCCTCCTCCTCTCTGCTGTGTGAAGTCCTGACAGAGAAGGTAAGGGAATCTACAGCCCTTCTCTCTCACTGTGTGTTCTCACTCTGTTTTCACTGTGATTCCACAGACAGGGAGATTCAATAAAAGTTCTTATCGTTTAAAATGGTGCTAATTTTGCCCCAACCAATCAGAACTTATTTAACATTTGAAAGTTAACATCTGATTGGTTGGGGCAAAATTAGCACCATTTTAAACAATAAGAACTTTTATTGAATAACCCCCTGAGTTTTCTGTAGGGGGAGGGTGTCTGAGTAAACCACGGCACTCGTGAGTGGGCGGGGCTTAGACACCTGCCAGTGTACGGGGATTAGACACCAGTGAGTGGGAGGGGCTTAGACACCCGCGGCTGGGTGGGCCCGCGGGGCTACACGGGGCTGTAAGATAATGGGCCATGGGGGTCTGCAACAGGAGGGACCATGGGGTCCATGAGTGGGAGGGACCATGGGGTCCATGAGTGGGAGGGACCAGGGGGGCTGCAAAGGGGAGGAGGAGACACAGGACAGATTGACTGACAGTTTCAGAGCAGGAAGCAGGAAGTGCAGGGGACCTGGTGATGCTGCTGCCATATCACACACAAAAATGTAAATGTCTTCAAAACTATGCAAAATAAACAATGAAAATAAATTGCAAAAATTCTCAGGGGAGCGATTCCTATCAATTTACCTAAAGTCATTTTTGGACCACAGTTCCCCTTTAATCTATTTAGCTTGTATAGTATGTTTGGGGATAATAACCTCCCAGTATTTTTCTAATACTGATGTTATTATTCCAATATTAATATATAATATTGAATATTTATAACAATGCAATATCCCTTTCTTATCAAAAATTATAATTGTAAAGAAGACAGGAGAATTTCCCCTCACCCGTGTGCGCAAGCGGGATTGGTTTGGCAAAGTCTCCTGTCTCCATTACAATAACGAGTTTTACCTATATACCCGAGTATAAGTCACTGCCTTCTGATTCTGTATTGTTCTGAGGCTTTAGTTGCCCTTTAAATGGACAGCACAATTCCCATACAGTAATAGCCGAATCCAGTACCAGTAACCCCAAATTCCTTGGCACTCCAGATGTTTAGAAACAACTCCCAGCATACTTTAGTTGCTGGAAATTGTAGTTTCTAAACATGTGGAGTGGCAAGGTTCAATAAACTTTTAATGAAGCTTACCATCATTTACAATTCTCCTGACCCCCATATAGTAAAGGGCCCTCTGACCCCTATATAGTAAAGGGCCCTCTGACCTCCATATAGTAAAGGGCCCTCTGACCCCAATAGTTAAGTGTCACCTGAGAGTTGTAGATTCAAACTGTCACTTGCATTGAACTAGCAGACATTTTGCCCCAAACTGAGGAGACCCATCAGATTTTCAGCATCCAGATGAGCAGTGACAGTGCTGAGTGAGTCCAGCAGCCTGACTACAGATCAGTAAAGACAGATCAGCTCCTGTAACTTTACCACCTACTGGTTACTATCCGCGATTGCAGCATTTGGAGCTAAATTAGGACTTGACCCGAGTATAAGCCGAGGTTAGGTTTTCAGGCTCATTTTAAAGCCTGAAAATCTCGACCTATACCTGAGTATATACGGTAATAAAACAGGTCTTTTTTTTTCAGTGAACTATTTCTTTAAAAAGCATGGCCTTACATTAATACATTTTCCACTTGGGAACAGTACAATGCCAAAGATTTTCTGCCATTGAATGAATTCTGGGAAAAAATAAGGTACTTGGCCAGGCTTTGTGGTTGTTCATATTTTATTAGCAGATTAAGCTTCTGTGACTCCGTGAGTAAAAGATTTGCTTGTTTGACTGTAATTTGTACAAAAAGTCCAATAAATATATTTATTAAATTACAGACTTCGTCTACATTGTTATTTGGGGGTCAGTGGTAATCTAGATTACAGTAAACAAAGGGGCATATTTTTATTACTAAATTCTAACACTTTACTGCAGTTGTTAATACAGACCACAGTGCAAAATACCGATGCCATGTTGTATTTTGTGGATGTGCGATTTTGTCCACAGATTGCCCATCCCATAGAAATGCGTTATAAACTTATTGTGTCAAGGATACTGTACTTGACGATTGAAGGCACCGTGCCAATTCATCAGGTGTATATTATGTTGAGATTTTTCATTTAGCTGTTATATTTGGGTACAAAATATTTACAATAAATACACTTTATATGCTACTATGGAGAAGGTTCAAAGAATTAGTGAGTTAAGGTTTCACCTCCATTAAACTAGTGGGATTATCTTTCAAAAGATTTGGTAATGGCAGGTTCTTTGTTTATTGCTTTAAAGGAGAAGTGTCTCCAAATAAAAAGGACAGGTTCCTACCTTTAAAATGAGCCATTAACTACATCTCTACATGCTGCACTGCCCAAGATATGTAGACATCACTGATCAGAAAGTTAGGGGTGGGAGGTTCTGAATCTGTGGTCACAAATACTAGTTCCTCCTAATCTGTTGTTGGCACATGCTCAGTGCAGAGGAAATCAGGAAGAGATCGAGTTACAGTGACTGAAGGAGGAGTGGGAGGGGCCACAGGGGGTTTTGAGGGGACTGTAAGGGAGGGGCAATGGGGGCCCATGAAAAGGAAGGGGACACAGAGAAGAGGGACTGACACATGGTTTCAGAGCAGGAAGCAGGAAATGCAGGAGATCTGGTGATGCTGCTATCATATCACATATAAAAATGTAAATATCTTCAAAACTATGTAAAATAAATAATGAAAGTAAATTGCAAAAAATACTCAGGAAAGAAATTCCTGTCAATTTCCCTAAAAAGTAATTTTTGGACCACAGTTACCCTTTAAGAGAGGGCCGAATGAATCTCCAGAGTTAAAGAGTATTGAAAGTTACTGGTATCAATACAAAAGTTCTTGTTGATGCAGAAATAAGTGGCATTTCTGGGGAGTCACTGATTGGAGCGAGTGCCTCCTTATGTAAATATTAGTGCGCAGAATTGAACTTAATGCTGGTGGGTATTTTCTGCCTCATGGCTGATGGTTATGCACATCATTTTGCATTATAAACCATATTATAGCAGTAGTGGCTATATTTTAATTCAATATTAGTTCCTGTATTCTGCCAATATTGGAGTAGTGCTGAAAAACTGCACTGGATAATGGTTGGTATTTCATTGAACTCATAAAACAATTTCTAAGGAACATTTCTCTATTTCACCACATGCCATTCCATTGGAACTGAAACTATATTTGCAAACCAAACAGGACATTGTTGAACTAATATTCTTTTTTCTTTGTGTAATCATTTTGGTTTTTAGTTTCAATCATTATAGTGTAGCATTACTATGAACCATACTGTATATATATTATTACGTTGGACTAATTTGTACTTTACATTAAGTATATTTAAGTGGTCAAAGAAAGAATTCAAAGTATTATTAGGTTACAATCCATCTGACACAAGCAAACTTTGGCGTGATAGCTCGGCTTATCCAAAAACGGACAATTTTTAAATAGCATTGCTTTTATTTAAAAATTGAGAAGGCCAGATTTTAGGAGTATAAAAAGCAATTTGAGTGGAATTGCATATGCAGTAGTATTCTATTTTGTTTTTTATGTATGATACTTTTGGCTGTTAGTTGCACTATATGTACTAAGCCCCATAAATATTTTATGTTTTCAATTGATTTTCTAATTCCCCATGAATACTGTGCTAGGGGCCATATTTGTAACGGTGCGGTATCGCTTTTTAGCGATACCCCGCCTTTAACGATCGTCAATTTCCGTTCGGTTTAACGATCGTTAATTTACGATCGTTATTGTAAATTTACGATACGACTGTAATTTACCGATCGTAAATCTACGTTAACGTAAATCTACGTTACGATCCCCATAGAATACCATTGCGGTAGTTTACTACCACGTGGTATTCTACAACTGAGTGTTCGGTTGTAAATGTACGATGGCGATCGGACATTAACTAACCCATGGTATCGCTAAAAAGCAATAGCGCGGGCTTATAAATATGGCCCTAAATGTCCATGGTTTTCTGATGCAATCTAATTTATTTTAATGTACGCCCATGGCTTTTGACATTGATGTGGTGTAATACCAGGACATGACCACTAGGTGGTGCCATAGCCCAACATTCTATCTTGCACCATTAGCCCAGTGTAAACAGAATAGGAAAGAGATACAATTTCTCTTAAGCTTTTTTTCTAGCACGTTAGCCAGTCCTAACGTAATTTCCCCTGGTTTACAAAGGATTTTTGCTGTTTCTCAGTGACAATTGGAAAGATGTATTTGGCACATTGTGGGTTTCAAACCAGCTTGAAATGTGTTTCTCCCTCCTTTTACCTACAGTATCATTTTATCGCTTTATCTTTAAATATATTAACTCACAAAAGGACATTCTGGAATCCAGTAACAATTCTTTATTTGTTGTCTGTCCAGAATGTGCCCTTGAAAACTGTCAGGTACTTGGAACCAGTTTTCTTTTTGTTTAGGCATTCCATAAAAAACACCTAGCAGTCTGCCATGGGCCGCCCCTTCCCCCATCGCATGTGCCATATGTTCCAATCACTAAGAAAAAAGCACCTGTGGCTCCGGATGCTGCAAAGTGGGAAGGATAGTCACAGTCTGGGGCTTATCTTAGGGCTCGTTCACACTAGATCTGTTTTTGTCTGTTACTGGACAGAAACATCTGTAGCAGTATTTTTATTACACAGCCATTAGAAAAACTCATTGATACATATGCATTTCTGTCCAGAAAAAGATTTAAGCCTAGAGATAGGGGGACAAAGACTGCTTTGTTTCTGTTCCGTGTGTAGTGTGAACGTGGCCTTAGATTGTCCTATAAGTCAAAGGTATCACCTTTCAAAATGGCCTATATACTGTCAGGGTGATGTAAAATGAGCCGCTATTGGCTAAGAATGCGTTAACCCCATGCTTATCGTTTTTATATCAGGTTGGTGTTGGTTTAATTTGCTTCTTTTAGACCAAATAGATTGGTAATCTCTGCTCTGTTTGTTTTATTGCTGTAAAAATAGACAGGCAACTATTTACAATAGAATGAACCTTTACAAACAAGGTTTCTTTTAGATCTCATTTTCTACTACTTCAAACTGAATTGTAATGCACGGCAAAACAATGTGCCTATGTGTTCTGCTTTTCTTTCCAGGATAAAAAGAGGATGTGGTTTGGGCAGTGACTGTTGTCATCTTACCTAAGATTGCAAAAGATGGAAGTGAGATCCCACAGAAATATTATTGTTTATCAATATGCACATTACCAGCCTGTGTCAAGGATGTGGGATGTGCTAATCATCTTAGTATGCAGCAAGCCGAGAAACAAGAACATTTCCTGGTTTAGGGGTGTATTTTTCTGTGCATTTCATCCAATATTGACCTTTGTTTTGTTTTTTTCTCTTTTTAGCAGACCTGCTGCTGATACCTCGGTTGCCTAAAACTAACTTAAACTTTACCGATGTTTGTGAGATGAATACATCATCGGCCAATAAACCCCCAGGTCTTTTTGAACTGGCCGAAACCAGCTCCCCCACTCTCATGGCTCCAAAGAATGCCAGCGTAAAACTGGCTTCAAATAGTTTAGCCTCATACTTCGAGTCGCACACCACTTGCAACTTTTCCAACAGCCTTAACAGTAAGTTAAAATTTATCGGTCTCTTGGCACAATTGGCTACTTGTTCTTTTCTCCAGCCCTTTAATATAGATTTTACGATAAATTCCTTGGTGATGTCCTTCCAACCCAACAATCTGAAAAGGAAGGACAAACCTGCCATTCTCCGCTGGGCTACCAAACCCGAGGAACCTGTCACTCTCAGGTGTTCTAGGTAATCTAAGAGAGTATGCAATCTATCATGAGAGTTAGTATTGACATCCCTTTCCCTTGCAAATTGTAACCATTCAGACCAGGCCTTACCGTGACTGGCCCATGTAGAAGGGGCGACTGAAGATTGTACCAGCTGCATCAGCTGCTGTCTATCAACCCCCACAGGAAGTCCGGGCATCTCTGACCTATCTGGTTGGCCTCTGGGTGCATGCGTTGGAATTCTTCCCACTGGAAACGAGATAGAGCATCCGCAACACAATTAAGAATACCAGGTACATGTTTAGCTCTAAATGACACATTACGTTCCAAACATTTTAAAACTAAATACCTAAGCAGCGCTAGCACCGGTAGGGAAGAACTGGTCAAATTGTTGATCGCATAAACCACACTCTCATTGTCCGTCCAGAATCTGATCTTTTTGTTCTGAATTTTTCCGCCCCATAGCTCTATTGCCACCACAATGGGGAAAAGTTCAAGGAGAGTGAGGTTTTTGCAGAGACCCTTTTCCCTCCAGGAGGTGGGCCACCTTGCAGCGCACCAATTAGGGCCCAGGATTGCCCCGAAACCTACTGAGCCTGCTGCATCCGTGTAAAGCTGTATTTCGGCATTGTTTTCCTCATTCTCCTGAAAACACGTCCTGCCATTGTAATTGGTTAGAAAAGTATGCCACACCAGTAGGTCGCTACGCAGCTCCCTAGTTATCCGTACATGATGGTGGGCAGCAGGCACCCCCCCGAGTGGCTAGTGATAGTCTCCTGGAGAAGACCCTCCCCATGGGCATGACCCTACATGCAAAATTCAATGATCCCACCACCGATTGCAACTGCTTTAGTGTAACCTTTTTAACCTGCAGGAACATCGAAATTGCGTCTAGCATACCCTGGATTTTTTCTGCTGGTAACCTAAACTCCATCTTAACTGTATCTATCTCGATACCCAGGAACGACAGCACTGTTACTGGACCTACGGTTTTTTCCTCTGAAATGGGCACCCCGAACTTGTGCATCAAAAAACGAAAAGAATTTAACAGGAAAGAACAATAGTTAGAGTTAGCGGGGCCAACAAACAAGAAGTCGTCAAGGTAATGCAAAACATTTAAGGAACCGGTTTCGTAAGAAATAGCCCAATCCAAGAATGAACTAAAAATTTCGAATAGGGAACAGGATATGGCGCATCCCATAGGGAGGCACATGTCGTAGTAATATTTGCCCTCTAAGTGACAGCCCAATAGATGAAAACAGTCGGGGTGAATCGGCAGTAGGCGGAAGGCCGCTTCTATGTCTGATTTTGCTAGCAACGCCCCTACCCCTTCCTTTCTCACTAAGTGAATTGCCCTGTCAAATGAGACATACGAAACCGAGGACGCTTCCTTTATATCCCCGGACAAATGGACACCTAATGGGCTAACCCCACAAAAATAAGACTCCTTTAGAGCCTCTACTGAAGGGACCTCGGACGCAGGCTGGAGTGCTGCCGCTCCCCCTGGGACTGGGCTCGTTGACGACCCAGCTGGCATGTTGTCTAGCTTACCCATCAGAGCCCTTAGGACCTGAACCAGTTCCCCACTTTCACCTCCCCCAGAGGTGCCCCATGCCCCAGCACAAGTGTACTCACCGGCTCCAGATGACTGTACGGCACTTGTACTCGCCCGCTCGAGACCCTCTGAGATCACCTGTTGAGAACTGGATTCCTCCCTCTCTGTGGGCAAGACCATCCTGGCGGTCCTGTCACCTGCCGCTGGGGATGATCTCCTGCTCCTGCCAGAAGTCGAGGACCGAGAAGCTCTGGACCGTCTGCTTCTGGAGTGGGATCTGCGACGCCGGCCAGCTTCACTAGATCTGGAGCGATGCCTGCGACGCTCCTTTCGGCGCTGCTCCTTCCGCCAGCGTCTGTAGGACACCTCGCTACTATCGGAAGAGGAGGAATATCTGCTTCTCCTTCTTCCGTGCCTGTGGCTGTCGCCCACTCGCCCGGTAGGGCTCCTCTCTCTGGAACGCCTACGTTCCGAGAACTCCCTCAATCTAACTGGGGCCGGTGTCAATCCCCTGAAGGTGGACCTAGCGTCCACGAAATCCTGTTCGCCATCATCAGATACCTCTCCCTGCCTTAATGGTTGGGCATCTTGGGCGACCTCCCCCGCCGCTGCTGCTGCTACAGCTGGGCGGGCGGACCTAATCGGGCCAGAGGCAGGGCCGCCCCTGCCTCGTGCTCCCCCTCTATTAACTGCTGGAATTGCAGCCACGGGTGTCCTGGGCTCCTCCGTTAGGGTCGGCAACCGGGGTCGTCTCCCTCCTTCCTCTGTAAGCAGCGAGGGGTGCACCGTATTAAACGCCTTCAACAGGCCCTCAGTTGCCGCCCTGCGCCTAGGGGTGTTTGCTCTAACCACCCGGGCCCCCCGTGGTCTGCGGTAGGAGTGTGGGGGACTGGGACTCAAACGGACGGGGGCATTGGGGCGGCGTACGGGTCTACCAGCCGTCCGACTGGCTGATCTAGTCTGGGGGCGGGCCCCCAAGGGGGTGCCACCAGCCGGTGGGCCCCCTTCCAAAATTCCCTGTAGCCACCCTGCCCCCTCCGTGCTGATCCTCTCCCTTACCCTTTCCAGCATCTGCTCTGTGTCAGCCATCACCAGCTGCCTCAAATTCCTGCTTCACTAAAAGCCTGTCTTGCCTGTTGCTCTGATCAGGAAGAGAGATTCTCCTCCTGGTAGCAATTTACACAAAATGGCGGCCGTCTCCTCGTGCTCCGCCCCCTTTATAGTCCCGGTGACGTCAGCGCTGACGTCACCGCTCGCGACATTCTCGCGGCTCTCGCGAGATCTGCCGGTCCAATCCGCGAGCGGGCCATGACGTAATGACGTCACGCGCTCGGCCGCGACCAGCATCTATTACAGGAGGAAGGGGAGGCGGAGCTACCCGCGCAAACTACAACCCCCAGCATCCTCGCGGGGCGGCGCCGCAGGTCAGACGCTCCGGCCCCCTAACTCGGGTCGGAGCTACCAAATTATCTTTAAGATAATTGTGTTCAATAGCAAGCTAAAATATTTAGGTAATCAACCATTAATAAGCAAAAAGAAAAAAAAATATCAATATCAAATTATTTTATGCTGTTTGTGTTATAAATATTTTATCTCATGTCACTCTCGGCACAGATTACCATCTTAAAAGGTTATGTTTATATGTACAATCAAAAACCATATTGTGCATGAAAATTTATGAAAAAAATATTTACCAATTATTTTTTTAGCATACAAAAAAGTTTAGCACCCTCCTTACATTACAGGGCTTATCCATATAATATAAAGAATTTATATCAGAGATTAGATATTGGGGAACTTCATTACCACAAGGTCCTTGTATACCTTGGGTGTCGGACATTGCCAATTATAAATTGGGTCCTAAAGGCTGTCTTTATAAAGGCCCGTTATTGGAAATGTCTGAATAGTGATTGGAAAAATGTCTGCTAGTAGCAAGCGTTTGTCTATGTTGCTCTTTGGCCAAAAAACAACATTGCCATCAAAATAATGGCTGCTACTAGCAGTCATTTTTCAGATCGCTATAAAGGTTTGTTATCAGACATTTCCAATATCAAACTTTTATAAATAGGGCCCTTAATACCCTACGACATACTCAAAACAAACAAGCATGGAGAGAAACTATTTGCAAGTGTAGTTAAAGGACAATTATACTCACCCCCCCCCCCTCGTTCCCTGCATTCTTGCAAAGTACCCAGGATGAAAACTTAAAATGCAAAGTAATCTCTATCAGTGCTGCGGTCTGATCCTCCCAACTGGCACTTTGAGTGACAGGTCACGAGGCAGCCAATGGAAAGACGCACTCTGCAAGGAGGTGTGTCTTCCCATTGGCTGCCTCCCAGACTGTCACTGACAGTGCCAGTGGGGAGGATCCGCCCGGAGCGACGAGGGAGATTACAAGTAAGTATCACCCAGAGGTGTATTTTAGGTCCTCACCCTGAGTACTTTGCAGGAATGGATTGGGGAAATGGCGAGTATAATTGTCATTTAAGGGCCCTATTTATAAAAGATCGGTATCGTTATCGTAAAATACCGATCGTTATAGTAAAATAACGACCTGGTTTTTACCGATAACGACCGTTATTTACCGATAACGACCGTTAAATACTGGTCGTTATCGGTAAATACCGGTCGATATTTACTGATATCGTTAAATAACGACCGGTATCGGTAAATAACGGTCGTTATCGGTAAATAACGGTCGTTATCTGTAAATAACGGTCGTTATCGGTAAAAACCCGGTCGTTATTTTACGATAACGATCGGTATTTTACGATAACGATACCGATCTTTTATAAATAGGGCCCTAAGAGTCCTTTGTGAAGGCGTTCTGCAATTCCCAGTTTCAAGACTGAGGTAGGGGTGAAGCTGTAGTGCCCTTGCGAATCCTACTCCCTGTTAGAATTTTTGGGCAATCTAATTTACCCCCAGAGGTTATAAGACCTAGGATTTTACTGTAAGTCCTCACCCTTGCAACATTAGAAAGAAAGGGATATGTTTGGGGTTATAATTGTCAAGCAAGCCTAAAATACTTTTTCATCATCTAGTCTTCACAACTTTATGCAGGTAGTAAACAATAAACAGAAAATAATCGTTTGATTATGAATAGAATATGTTGGAGAATGCTGCTAAACAAAAATGAATCCCATACAGCACCATGATTTCATAAATTAATTTTAAAGGTCTTCAACTTTATAAATGCTTGGTATTATAATGTAATGTACCGGTATTGGTATTATACTATAATGTACCGGTATTGGTATTAAACTATAACGTACCGGTATTGGTATTATACTATAACGTACCGGTATTGGTATTATACTATAACGTACCGGTTTTGGTATTATATTGTAATGTGCCGGTATTAGTAATATACTGTAATGTACCGGTATTGGTATTATATTGTAATGTGCCGGTATTGGTTTTATACTGTAATGTGCTGGTATTTGTATTATACTGTAATGTGCCGGTATTGGTATTATACTGTAATGTGCCAATATTGGTTTTATACTGTAACTAGCAAAATTGTGCCAGTTGGTGCACAATGTAAACATGTGTGTGTATGTTTTGCTATGTGTGGATATAGTGGATATAGAATCTTTACACCAGCTTCCAGAGGAACCAAATAGGATAATCCTGCAGGTCTGAGAGCAGACCCAGGCAATCCTACTACACTGTGTGGTTGAAACTAAACATGCTATGTTAATACTTATTAGTATTCACCACATGGTACCATTTATCCTTTATATACTCTTATACAGATCTAATTGAACAAAGTAGCTTCAGAGCAATTTTTAATAACTGAGAACTGCTTTTTATTTCAGTATTACAATAAATCCTTGGTATAGCTGCCTGGCTTTACCACTAAGCAAAAGGCTAAGGACTTGCAAGCGAGCACCTTCATCCCAACCATTGAAAGGCTGCCAATTCAAATTGTTCTAGCCAATCAGTCCACTCCCTAGTTATCCTATCAAATGGATCAGGTTTAAAAATAGGTTTGGCAATTGGGCCTGGTAGAGCTACAGAGTCTAATTGGGGAATTTCATCTGCAGGTACAAGGACAGGAGGATTTAAATCAATACTATCAGTAGCAGCCTCCATAGCTTAATACAGAGAACAAATATACAAAGAAAACATGGAGAATAAATGGTATTACCAGCACCGCTGCCACCAATTTGTACCAGATCACTGCTTTATGGAAGGATTATGGGTAGCATGGCACACAGTGGGTTACTCTGGTGGTCTGGCACAAAGCAGACAGTGCACATAAACAGGTTCCCACATAACATGTGCAGTAATCAGGGGTGTCCCTGACTATGGTGCACCACTTTGAATATTGAACAGGCCTGTATATTGTGTGTCCTTGTACGTTGGTGTACACTTATCTGTTGCCTCATAGTTTGTATCCAATAAGGTAAATTGTCTGTCCAATAATCTGTCCTCCCAACAGGTGGTAACAGGATCTTATACACAGGATCTTGTGTTGCAGTCAATATCTCTCCAAAGCACACACCACAATCCACTTTCACTTTGTCTCCTCCTACCATAGAGAGCAGGGATGTATTGTATTTTATTACTCACTGACAACACCTGCAGGCTGGAGGTGGTATATAAGGAGCCTTGGTGTATATGTCCATTACAATACACATCATATCCTGTGTAGCAGACAGAAACTTTTTTTGGATAACACTTCCTTTCATATGGAGTCGACACAGGGGTGTGGTTTAAGCTGCCATTTGACCATTCCATTTTAAAAAAGGGATCTCAACTTAATAAGTTTTTGTATTTTGTATATTTTGTGTTGTACCTAATATAAGTCAGTGCTAAATTTTATATACATTTACAGATGGTCATTTAAATGGTAACAGTGAGATAGTACACACATACATATACACCTTTCCTATGTGTAATATCCTATACCCCCCACCACATTGGTAGCTCCTAAAAACTCAATACAATCTCCTACGGAGATATAAATATATTTATATAATATAAGGGATAAGGGATGTGCCGGTATTGGTATTATACTATAATGTACCGGTATTGGTATTATACTATAATGTGCTGATATTGGTATTATACTGTAATGTAGCGGTATTGGTTTTATACGGTAATGTATTGGTATTATACTGTAATGTGCCGGTATTGTTATTATTCTGTACTGTACAGGTATTGGTATTATACTGTAATTTACCGATATTTGTATTATACTGTAACTAGACATTAAGCCTGTTACAATAACAGGCGCTAGAAGCCCAGAGTGCCTCCATCCTCCATGTCACGGCCAAATTCCCTCTTAGTGTCCCAAACCCAGGGTCCCCCCTTTGTCCCGACCCAGGGCCCCCCTCTCTGTCCCAGACCCAGGGTCCCCCACTCTGTCCCAGCCAGGGTCCCCCACTCTGTCCAGACCCAGCCCCCCCTGTCCCAGACCCAGGGCCCACCTCTCTCCCAGCCCCAGCCCCCCTCTCTTCCAGACCCAGGGTCCCCTCCTCTCCCAGCCCCCACCCCCTCTGTCCCAGACCCTCCTCTGTCACAGATCCAGAGTCCCCTACTCTGTCCCAGACCCAGGGTCCCCCCTCTGTCCCAGCCCCCCTTTGTCCCAGACCCAGGGCCCCTCCTCTGCCCAGACCCAGGGCCCACCTCTGTCCCAGACCCAGGGCCCCCCACTCTGTCCCAGACCCAGGGCCCCCCACTCTGTCCCAGACCCAGGCCCCACTCTGTCACAGATCCAAGGTCCCCTTCTCTTCTGTCCAGACCCAGGGTCCCCCACCTTGCCCAGACCCAGGGCCCCTCTGTCCAGACCAGGTTCCCTCACTCTGTCCCAGACCCGGGTCCCCCTCTGTCCCAGACCCAGGGTCCCCCACTCTGTCCTAGACCCAGCCCCCCTGTCCCAGCCCCAGGGCCCACCTCTCTCCCAGCCCCAACCCCCCTCTCTCCCAGCCCCAGGGTCCCCCCCTCTCTCAGACCCAGGACCCCCCACTCTATCCCAGACCCAGGTTCCCACCCCCTCTGTCCCAGACACAGACCCCCCTCTGTCCCAGATCCAGAGTCCCCTACTCTGTCCCAGACCCAGGGTCCCCCCTCTGTCCCAGACCCATGGACCCTCCTCTGCCCCAGACCCATAACCCCCCTCTGTCCCAGACCCAGGGCCCCCCACTCTGTCCCAGACCCAGGGCCCCACCTCTGTCACAGATCCAAGGTCCCCTTCCTCTGTCCCAGACCCAGGGTCCCCCACCTGTCCCAGACCCAGGGCCCCCTCTGTCCCAGACCCAGGTTCCCTCACTCTGTCCCAGACCCAGGGTCCCCACTCTGTCCCAGACCCAGGGTCCCCCACTCTGTCCTAGACCCAGCCCCCCTGTCCCAGCCCCAGGGCCCACCTCTTCCCAGCCCCAACCCCCCTCTCTCCCAGCCCCAGGGTCCCCCCCTCTCTCAGACCCAGGACCCCCCACTCTATCCCAGACCCAGGTCCCACCCCCTCTGTCCCAGACACAGACCCCCCTCTGTCCCAGATCCAGAGTCCCTACTCTGTCCCAGACCCAGGGCCCCCCTCTCTGTCCCAGACCCAGGGTCCCCCACTCTGTCCCAGACCAAGGGTCCCCCACTCTGTCCCAGACCCAGCCCCCCCTGTCCCAGACCCAGGGCCCACCTCTCTCCCAGCCCCAGCCCCCCTCTCTTCCAGACCCAGGGTCCCCTCCTCTCCCAGCCCCCACCCCCTCTGTCCCAGACCCTCCTCTGTCACAGATCCAGAGTCCCCTACTCTGTCCCAGACCCAGGGTCCCCCCTCTGTCCCAGCCCCCCTTTGTCCCAGACCCAGGGCCCCTCCTCTCCCCAGACCCAGGGCCCACCCTGTCCCAGACCCAGGGCCCCCCACTCTGTCCCAGACCCAGGGCCCCCCACTCTGTCCCAGACCCAGGCCCCACCTCTGTCACAGATCCAGGTCCCCTTCTTCTGTCCCAGACCCAGGGTCCCCCACCTGTCCCAGACCAGGGCCCCCTCTGTCCCAGACCCAGGTTCCCTCCTCTGTCCCAGACCCAGGTCCCCCCACTCTGTCCCAGACCCAGGGTCCCCCACTCTGTCCTAGACCCAGCCCCCCTGCCCCAGCCCCAGGGCCACCTCTCTCCAGCCCCAACCCCCCCTCTCCCACCCCCAGGGTCCCCCCCTCTCTCAGACCCAGGACCCCCCACTCTATCCCAGACCCAGGTCCCACCCCCTCTGTCCCAGACACAGACCCCCCTCTGTCCCAGATCCAGAGTCCCCTACTCTGTCCCAGCCCAGGTCCCCCCTCTGTCCCAGACCATGGACCCTCCTCTCCCCAGACCCACCCTAACCCCCCTCTGTCCCAGACCCAGGCCCCCCACTCTGTCCCAGACCCAGGGCCCCACCTCTGTCACAGATCCAAGGTCCCCTTCCTCTGTCCCAGACCCGGGTCCCCCACCTGTCCCAGACCCAGGCCCCCTCTGTCCCAGACCCAGGTTTCCCTCACTCTGTCCCAGACCCAGGGTCCCCCACTCTGTCCCAGACCCAGGGTCCCCCACTCTGTCCTAGACCAGCCCCCCTGTCCCAGCCCCAGGGCCCACCTCTCTCCCAGCCCCCACCCCCCTCTCTCCCCAGCCCCAGGGTCCCCCCCTCTCTCAGACCCAGACCCCCCACTCTATCCCAGACCCAGGTCCCACCCCCTCTGTCCCAGACACAGACCCCCCCTCTGTCCATCCAGAGTCCCCACTCTGTCCCAGACCCAGGGTCCCCCCTCTGTCCCAGCCCCCTCTGCCCAACCCATGGACCCCTCTGCCCTGCCCCAACCCATAACCCCCCTCTGTCCCAGACCCAGGGTCCCCCACTCTGTCCCAGACCCAGGGCCCCCCACTCTGTCCCAGGCCCCCTCCTTTGTCACAGATCCGAGTCCCCTCCCTCTGTTCCAGACCCAGTGTCCCCCGTCTCTCCCAGACCCAGGGCCCCTCCTCTGCCCCAGCCCCGGGCCCCCTCTGTCCCAGACCCAGGTTCCCTCCTCTGTCCCAGACCCAGGCCCCCCACTCTGTCCCAGACCCAGGTCACATCACCTCTGTCCCAGACCCAGGAGATAGAGTTACATGACATTACAGCAGTGTCATCTGTCCCCAGCCTCTCCTTCCCAACCCAGCATGATCTCCTTCAGTAAACTTTTTTTTAACACTCACTGTGTTGTGAAGTTCCTAGTCAGGAATCTCAGGATCAGATGTCTGGATCTTGCATCCCCTCCCCAGAGGGGAGGACCCAGAGCCGCTCCGCCCACAAATCTCTGCAGACTGCTGGTGACTGGGAGGGAGGGGAGGAGTCAGAGTGAGAGTCCCGTAGCTGTAGTCTGTGTGAGATTGTGACGAAAGCTCTGCTCTGCTTCTAACAGTGAGTCGGAAACCTCCTGCTCAGGACACACGGACACAGGGACGCACACTTGCATTTTATTATATATGATGTGCGGGTATTGGTTTTATACTGTAATGTGCCGGTATTGGTATTATACTGTAATCTACCGGTATTGGTATTATACTGTAATGTATCGGTATTGGTATTATACTATAATGTACCGGTATTGGTATTATACTGTAATGTACCGGTATTGGTATTATACTGTAATGTACCGGTATTGGTTTTATACTGTAATGTACCGGTATTGGTATTATACTGTAATTGGTATTATACTGTAATGTACCGGTATTGGTATTATACTGTAATGTATTGGTATTATACTGTAATGTACCGGTATTGGTATTATACTGTAATGTACCGGTATTGGTATTATACTGTAATGTACCAATATTTGTATTATACTGTAATGTGCGGGTATTGTTATTATACTGTATATACTATACTATACTATACTATACTACTATACTCCTCACCAGTCCTTTTCCTGTCCCTCACGTGGATGGAACGCAAGTTAAATTCACCCTCTAAAGCCAAGCCAACTTGTTCCTGTTCCCCTTAATTCAGCCGAGCTGAGGCGTCCCCTTTTAGGGTTCTAATTCAGCTTCCCAGTCCGCCTCAACCCATTCTTGGGTCTCAGTGAGGCAGTTCCTACTTCCGGATTTGTGATCGTACATACACAATTATTATTTTTTGTGTGAATCTTATGAATAGAACTTTTTTTATTGTAGGATGGATATGAGCTCCAGGGGACACTGGTCAATATCTAGTTCTATGTCTAGGGGGTGAGCATCTTTATATCAGCTATGTATTATCTGTCATATATTGCTAATATATTTATTAAAACATTTTTTCTCTCTTTCTAGGGATTCATCTCGGCATAAGGATGGAAAACATATGGAGAAATCAATGAGGGATTGCACAACTTGCGATAACCTTGTTGCTAAAGGGAAGAAATTTTGTGAGGAATGCCTAAATATGTTTTATATGGATCCTGTCCAGCAAAAAGGTGAAAGAATCTATGGCAGAGAAATGCAATCCATGGAGACTCAAGTTTTTCAGTCTGTTTTGGCTTCTATACCTCAGGCTTCCTTACCAGCTCAGGCATTCACGAGTCAGTAACAGTCCCTTCAGCTCAAATCTTGGAGTCTTAAGGGTTAGAGGCTGAGGAAGAATGTAAACTGTCATTTCCTCCAGAAACAGTGCAAAAGCATTATCAAATCCATGAGAGACACCCTCATTTCAGATGAAGATCCATCTAATGTTGCTCCTGTTGATAGGATGTTCTCTTCTCCTGTACCTAAATCTTTCTTTCTTTCTGCATACAACTTTGGCCAAAATGAACTGAAGAGAGGGACAATCATAAATTAGTTTTATCATCAATTTTTTCTTCTAAATATCCCATGTTGGAAGATGATGTTAAATTTTGGGACTCTAACCAAACTAGATGTCTTGGCTTTCTAGAAACACTCTTTTACCTGTTGATAGAAAACAGAATTCAATTTTAAAAAAGGCATATTCTATTGCAGGAGCCTCTCTCAGACCAGCCATTGCAGTGGTAGATCTTACCAAAGCTTCCAGTCTGTGGTTAAAAGAAATAGAATATGCTGTTTCTAATGGAGTTCCTAAAGAAGAAATACTTCTCTCTAAAATCAAGTTATGTTCATTTGGAAGCTGCACCTTAAAAAATACTGGTGCCACATTTTTTTTTACCTATGGCCCTCCAGAGCCTAGCTTTGTGCCTTGAAAGTTGCTGACATCTTGTTACTAGTTTGCTGAATGTTAAGCTCCGTTCTGAATTCCCTACAGAAAGTGCTTCTCCAATTAAAATAAAAATTAGTAATTCAAAAAGGGGCCTAGGTGTACTGTATACTCCCAGCTTTTTCTTGTAAAAAAAAAAACATCAGGAGATTACAGAGCAATCTTTAACTTAAAGAAACTGAAAGCCTACCTAAAAATAAGAACTTTCAAGATGGAGACTCTCAGTTCAATTCTGTTACAACTGAGAAAAGGGGGTTATATAGTCAAAGTGGACCTACAAGATGCTTATCTTCATATTCTGATATGGGAACCACACTGCAAATATCTGGGGTTCTTAGTTCTATGTCAGCATTTTCAATATTCTGCACTTCCCTTCGATCTAGCTACATCCCCAAGAACCGTCACCAAAGTATTAACACCAGTAATGGCTCTCCTAAGATCAAAGGGAATTTTTCCATAGGCATACCTAGAGGACATTCTAATAAAAGCTTGTCTCTTATTTCACTCTACAGAGGCATTGTTGTAACAACCCTTCAGGAGTTTGGATGGATCATAAATTGGGACAAGTCAAATCTCATACCAATTCAGAGAATAGAGTTCATAGGTTCCATATTGGATTCAGTTCTTTTCCAGGTTTCAAAACAACACAACATAATTCATCAAGTATCAGAATTTCAGAAGAAATCTTCTGTTCCAGCAGTTCTTTGCCAGAAGTTAGTAAGCAAATTAGTGTTGTCAATCCAATCAGTGAGATACGCCATGTCACATGTCAGACCGTTACAGATACATTTCCTTAATTAAGTATCATCATCACACTTATCAGGATATTGCAATTCATCCCTCCATCCACTTCAGCCTGAATTGGTAGAAAAATCCTCTGAACTACAGGCCAGTCTCTATGGAAAGCGGACGATGGATCAGGGTCACAACAGATGTAAGTCATTCAGATTGGGGAGCCCATTGTCTGAATCAATGGATTCAACAGTCCTGGCCTATAGCTCTAAGGAAACCTTAATTTTCAAAGAATTAAAGGCTATTCATCTGGCTCTAATTCCTATGTATGTTTAAAACAAGTATATCCTGATAATATCAGACAAAATGATAGCCATTGCCTATGTCAACAAATGGGAGGTACCAGGAATCAATTTTGTCTGTTAGCCCAGTCCATTCACCTCTGGGTAGAAACTCATATGTTGCATCTGAGAACCCAGTTCTTTCCTATCATTCAGAATGTGGAGGCGGATTATCTGGGCACAAATAAAAATTCTACCAGGGGAATGGTCTTTGAACAACCAAATTTTCCAACTGATATTGAACAGATGGGGTCCTCTCCAAGTGGATCTACTGACCTCAGAGTTTAACTTCAAACTGAAGAAATTCTGTTCCAGATACCCGTATCAGAAGGCTCTAGCAACAGACGCTTTCTCAATAACATGGAATTTCAGGAGAGCTTATATATTTTCCCCATTCTCTCTCATAGGAAAGGTTCTACAAAAAAATTGGTAAGAGAAAGCCACAGTAGTAGCGGTGATTCCTCTCTGGGCAAGAAGACCAAGGTTTGCTCTGCTGTTAGAATTATTGACCACAGATCCATTTCTCCTTCCAGTAGTCCCGGATATATTGAAGCAGGGCCCGGTAAACTTTCCAGACCCTGCCAGGTTATCTTCTGAATGCAAATCATTAAGAATTCAAGGCCTGTCAGAAGCAGCTGTCAATACTTTTCTAGAATCCAGAAAGAAATTTACAACAGCAACATAATACAAAGTCTGGTATACATATTTACTATGGTGTTTGTCAAAATCTCTTCCTATATCAGTATTGTCAGAGATTCAACTAGTGGAGTTTCTACAATCTGGATTAGATAAGGGTCTCTCTCAGAGCACAAATCACGGCACTTTCTTCCCTTTCAGAAATAAAATGTGCTTTTCAGCCCCTGATTGTTAAATTCTTTAAAGCTTTAAAACATATTAGACCTCCTAAAAGTGGAAACCACCTCCTTGGGACTTTTCTTTGGTTCTGAAAGTGTTGTTGGGTTCCCCATTTGAACCAATTGACAATATTTTGATTACATTTATTACCTGGAAGCTTTCCTTTCTTCTAGCAATAACATCAATAAAGAGAGTTGCAGAGATTGCAGAGTTAAAATTTTTAGAAAATTGCCTACTATTTATGGAAGATAGGCTTGTCTTCACATTGGATGAGTCTTTCCATTCTAAAGTCATTTCAGATTTCCATCTCAATGAAAATATTGTCCTACCATATTTTTGTCAAACTCATAGTTGTGATGAAGAGAACAAAGAACTTCAGGAAGGGTGCAAATCTTTTGGTACTTTATGCTGGTAATAAAGTCTTCAATTGCCAGGAGGATCTCCTCCTGTATCAAAAAGGCCTACGTGGTCTCAGACTAACCTATTCCCCCGATATTAGAGCTCATTCTACCAGGGCAATGTCTACTTCCTTGGCCTGCCAAGCGGGAGTTTCGATGAAAGCTATATGTAAGGTAGCAACCTGGGGCTCTGCTCACACATTCTTTAATCACTATAAACTGGATTTAGGTTCCTCAAAGTTTGGAGTTAAGGTTTTAAAGCCTGCCTTAACGTAATAAAAATTACATTTTCTAGAATTCCCTCCCTTCTGTTTTTTACTGCTTTGATATATCCCATTAGTGACCACTGCCATAAAGGACAAGGAAACCTGAAAATTCCGTCATACTTACCAGTAATTTTAATTTCCTGGACTGCTATGGCAATAGTCACTGACCTTCTTTATCACGCTTGGGTCAATCCAGACTGGTGAGGAGGGGGTGGGGTTTATTTTATTACTTGCGTATTTCCTGTCCATGCTTGGTGTCTGGGAGGGTTAATCCATTAGTGACCACCGGCACAGCAGTTCAGGAAATGAAAATTACTGGTAAGTATGATGGAATTTTCAGTTATAGCAACATTAATTTAGATATATACAGAACCACCCTTGGCAGCAATAAAAGTATACTTCTTTAATCGGAGCAGGACATTAGGACATTAGATTTTGAAGGTTCAATCTTACAAACCTGTCTGATTTTAGTTAATTAAAGCTGAAGACAAGTCTTTGATAAATGTGACCCTATTTTCCAGATCACAACTGTAATATTGATGTATGCGGTAGGAAATACAAGGAATTGTACTGTAAAACATTTTAATTGATTCTATTGCCTATTCTCTGTGACTACCAATCAGAAGGGATGCTTCTTTTAGGCTGAGGCCACACTGCAACGCACCAGAATCGCGCATGCAACTGTGTGTGTTAGCGCATGCGATTGTGCGCGCGACTCTTGTGCATTTTGCATTTGCGCGTGTGTTTTGCGCATGCAATTTTGCCGTTTTCCGTTATGGAAATGCATGCGTTAACGCACCAAAAATGGTGAGCCCATGCTTTACCAAAATGGAAATGTATGCGCAATTGCATACGCATTGGAAACTGCGGGAATTTTTGCGTTCCCACGATTTCCATTATAACCAAAAACGAATGCACATTCCCGAGTGCAAAACGTGTGCAACGCGCAAGTGTGGCCTAGCCCTTAATTTCAATAAAAAACAACTTAGCAAATGTTACTAGTGATGCTTGCTCTTTCTACTGTAACAGGGTTGTTGATGCTCTATTAGTGTAGTTTTCAAGTAGAGCAGTTTATTTTGTTAATTTTTAAAAATTGAATCTGGGTTTTAGCTCACCGAGAGACAAATAGGGAGATTAACTCAGAGCGGCTATCGCTCCAGGATTTACCCACAGTGCAAATATAACGCAAGCTGGTTGTAAAAGTTGCACAAAAATATGCACAAATTGTATTTTGCATTCCTTGCGCTGGTGTATTTTTTGTGATACCCATGAACCAAGCACAAAGAAAGAGTTTTACATTTCATTGAATCAGTTAGCTCGACTTTAAATCCTTAAAACTGTGCAACACTCTCTAAATCCGTCCCAAAATGCTTTGTGTCATCTCAAAAATTCTGTACTTGGATGTGATCTTTCTACAGTAACTTTTTTTCTTGTACAGGAAGCAGTGTAGGACTGGACCCACCAGGAAATCTGTATCTCTATGATCTCTATTATCACTCATTTACATATCAATCTTAAACCTTCCGATTCCTATGGTTTATTAAAATAAATTTTTTACTGTCCCTTTGGCTCTGTATTTAAATCTTAGCAGTTTTCTCTGTTTTCTTGGGTGAATAGGCTGTGGGTCCACTGGGGGATTCCCCTGTAACCCTGTGGGCCAGTCCGACACTGACGGGTAATCCCCAGGTAACAAACCAGATTCTGTGGGTTTGTTCTGAAGGTGAAATTATATGTAAGTTGGAACAAGTATATTTTAAAAAGTTATTGCTGCGATGGACGGCTTTGTAAATAGCTGTTTTTAACAGCTACTTCTGGTACAGCACAAGGTGGGTAAAAGGGAGTTTTGGGGGCCTATTAAATAGTGATGGGTAGCCAACCACCGTTGGACCACCTGGCTGTACACACCTACAGACTCCCATGATGTGCCGTTTTTGCCCTTATGCCCCTCCATTTTCTCCATCTGTTTTTCATCTGAGTTGTGTGTAAGTCAGATGTTTGTAACCTGTAGGCTGCCTGTAAAGTCTACAGACTGTAAGGGGGAGATGCAATATATTTCGCTATCGCAACCTACATGCACTTGTTTCTGCAATGTATTAATCACTTTGAGACCATTAATACATTGCGGTAAGTTGTGACATTTTGCACGTATTTTAAAGACACCATTGAAGAGGCATTAATTGTCGCGCTGCGCTTAAAGCTAGCGCAAAAACCGGCGCAAAATTTATTGCATCGCTTTGCGACATGGTGCAGGCAGCGCAAAACCTTCGCTAACCCGAACGTGGGTTAGTGTGATTAGCGAGGGATATTGCATCTCCCTGTACATGTGTAACAACTAATGAGTAGTTTCTTTAGGAAAGATTTTATCTTCTAATGCTAGATAATGCTAGGGTCTGACCTTACCAGATAGTTTTGTGGTTTAGTTTTGAGCCTAAACTAATAGATCATTTTTATAAAGAAAAACTAAAGAATTGCAACAAGTAAACCATAGTTAATTTCCCATAAATAGAGCAATGATTTGCATATATGTTTCTGATATTGGTTGCAGATCATTAATACTGAGCAGGCAGGAGAAGACCTGCTTGTTTCAGTGCCTATACTGTTGCTGACACACCTGAGTTTCTAGCATTGGAAAACTCAGTGAATTATATTTTATTTATATATATTTGTACATTAAGTACAAATATACGGTAAGTAAAGTAAAACAAAATTTGCAAGAGTGTGAACAAAAAATGATGGCTATAACCAACTGAAAGAACTAAAAAAGATTGTTTTATATGGAAACAGTATATTGTATTTACAATTACAGTGCATAATTCACAAATTAATTCATAATTCACAAGTAGTGTGCACCTCTTAAGCTTTTGCTTGGAATCCCATGGTAGAGGACTTTTGGAGGGTATACCTACGTATATCACTGGAAAATTGCCGCTAATTGTGCCCAGGCCCTATTGTATATAGTGGTTACAATAACTACAGTTACTGTGATTCCAGAGTAGATTCTCTGGTTATATAGATAACGCAGCTGATCATTTATTACTATATACCATGTAAAATATTATTGGGTACTGGGGACTTTTATAGGGAGAAGTGGTAGGGTTGAGGGGTATCATTGTCCTTTACATTTTTGTATTCCTGCAAATTATATATATCTGCATAAACATTTAATGAATAAATTAGAGGGAACATTGTTGCAATAGATCAGCAAAAGACTTTAAACTAGTTTACTATTTAGAATATTATAGTGATTTTTCTCTGGTAAAATAAAAACAGTATGTGGAGGAAAAGGGTTAAAAAACAATCATAGTTGTTTGTGTTCCTGACATGTTTATATTTCATGCAATGCTTTTTAGAGCATTAGAAATATGGTGTTTCCCAGTAAAACAAAACACTCTGGTCAGTAATAATCTTGCAATACATTGTGTTAAAATAGGTTTGGTTGCTTCATTCTGAGGGGATGTAGTAACTTTTAGGTAACCAGAAGCTTGGGAGCTGTACACAAAGCACGAACACAGACTTCGAAAGTTAAGGTGAAAAAATCACAGATTTTGTCTGAAGATAATAGTGCTGCAGCAGTCAGCTTGTAATTGCAGTTGATCTGTAATTTTGGAAGCCACAATAATTGCAAAATACAAGGATATTAGAAGTCAGTTACGAGTTTCATTGACATTAAAAAACCTTCAGTCAGCAGATATACTTAGATTTTACAGTAACGTGTATAATTGCATACCTCCCAATCGTTCCATCATCGCTTAGGTTTTTTTGCGCGGTTGCGCCCGCAATTTTCACTAAAATGGAAATCGCAGGAACGCGAAAATTCCTGCGATTTCCGATGTGCGTGCGTTCACCATTTTTGGTGCGTTGACACATGCGTTTACATAACGTAAAAAGTCAAAAACGCATGTGCAATCGCACAAGAATCGCTCACACAATTGCATGCGATAACGCTCACGATTTTGTGCGCGATTCCTGTGCGTTGCAGTGAGGCCTCAGCCTTAGACAGTCTGTTTTAAGGGGTCTGTCCTGCTGCCTCAGACTACTGAGCTTTGTATCAGAATAGACAAGTCTTAGGCAGTCATGGGTAGGATGTTGCTGATACAGGGTCAGGGTTGGTGAGCCTGTGGTGGAGCTGGGGTCTGGATATTCTTTTCTTTGGCCCAGTTTACTTCAGACCGTTGATGTCTGTCTAAAGTAAAGAGGGTTATGGAAAAGTATATCCAAGTATGTTATTTTCTACTATATGTAATAGTAATATAAAAGATTCATTCATGCAAATGAAACATATGACATATCGGGCAGCACGGTGGCTCAGTGGCTAGCACTGATGCACTCCAGTTTCCCCCACAGACATACTGATAGGTTGTGTCAAATAAATGTACTTAGATTGCAAGGTCTGATATGAATGAATACATGTAATTGTAAAGCTACTAAAGCGCTATATAAACCCGTAATAATAACAATATCTAAACGTATGGATATTCCATTTTATTGCATGACTGGTTTGCTACACAATGTAACCAGTATGTCCATCCCTGTTAAATCTCTTTATATCATTTATTTTGGGTTAAGAAAAGACAATAGCCCATCAAACTCAACCCCTCCACGACCCCCCCAGTCCCCTCAACCCAACATTAAAGCACAGTCTCCTCCATTCAAATGGTGCAAGTAAACCAAACTAGACAAGGACACAATAAATCACACATGCCCACACATGAAGCAGTTATAACCCTGAATATTTTGCTTGTTCAAGATATATAAACCTCCTTTGAATGTGAAGTATTCCCCAATCTTACTGTTCTCAAAGTGAAGGAACATTTACATTGCTTGAGTTTAAATTACCTTTACTCAAGTCTAAAGGGGTGACCTGAAGCAAAGAAGGAGTATAAGATTTCTGTCTTCCCTAGTCCCTGAAAGCAAGGGACCTATCCCATCCCACGGTAATATATTTTTAAAAAATAATTTGTCTTTGATTTTCTCTTCACAGTAGAATTTTCATATTATGATTTTGCTGGCTTGCTTGCTTTTCTACATGATCAGCTAACTTAAATGCCAAAAATGCACTTTTCTTGTTACCCATTTCAGCATTAAACATTTTATTTCACCACAGAGGTCAGGCCTTATTCTGGTTACTTTTGCTTATTAGGCGGATGCATTTGCTAAGTAGACTCTATTTACCTTCTGTGTTAAACCCCATGAATATAGCTTCCCACCTAATTGACTGCATTACTTCTCTTAACCCTGTAAAGTTTGCTTGTCTAAAATTAAACAATATTGTGGTTCCTTTATACTGTTGTCTGTGCAACATGATCTCAAAGGTAAGCATATTATGATAACTATTCCCCAAATGTCCACCCACACCAATATTGGCAATTAATTCAGGATTATGAGTGTCACAGGACGCCCTGTGTGAGGTTGTGGGAAATAAGGCAAACCAGGCAACACAAGCTCTTTTGCAATTAGAGGAGCTTTATTTTAACACACCAGTATCAAGCACAAACTTATCTTACCAAGCAAGCACTGTTCTTGGGATGCATTCCCTGGGATCTCTGGGCTCTACTGCCTTTGCTTCAAACTGCTGGGCTGCTGCTGGCGTCTCCTGGGCTGCTGAATCCTTCCTGGCTCCTGCATCCCTTTCTCTCAAGCTAAGGAACAGGGCATTGTGTTACAGCTCTGAGCTGCTGAACACCGCCTAAGCATGTGTCCTAGCTCTGTTCTCCCTTGCTCAGCTTTCCCTTCTGGAAAGCCCTAGTCTGCTTCCTCCTGCAGACTAGCTTCCTGTATCCTTTGCTCTTAAGCTTAGGGATAAGATAGTGTTAATCAGCTCTTAGCTACAGGATACTGCCTCAGCATGTGTACTAAATGTGTACACATGCTGAGGCAGTGTGTACTAAAGCTGATACTTTTATTCCCCAATTTCCTTTGAAGTGCAAATGACCAACTTACAACCAGCAGCTAATTATCAGGCTTGCTGAACTGCAGACCAATCAGCAATTACTTAACTCAATCCAGCCACCTAGCCAAGCAGGCACTGTACTAATGACTTTACGACAGGCAATCCCAGGATTTTTACCCATTGAGCCACCTTGTGGACAAAGGACTAACTACATATTCCCAGCAGTGTGCTTGGTACATTTTACAAATGCATTTGCACTAGATATAATACTGGGGGGGTGGTGGTGCCTATTTATTAAAGACTGGGCACTCTTTCCCTTACATAGTATTCATTATTTAATGTTATTACAGACCCCTGGTGCTCCATCACAATAATAATTGTAATAAATGTAATAAATAAAACCAATGTAATAAATAAAACCAATCTGATTTTTCTGATTTGCGTTCCCCACTGTTCCAGTCAAAGTTTGGATAGTTGAAAACTCCCATCATTACAACCTGACCCGATTGGGAAGCAGTTTCCATTTGTAGGAGCAACTGTGCCTCCAATGATAACGTTCTTAGTTATCCCCTGACCTACTGAAAGCTCTACCCATAAAGGCTTTACATATAGACAAACCCCCTTTTTATTCCTCTGTCCCTTCTAAAAAGGTCATAACCATCTATTAGCAAATGCTAGTCATTCTACTAAATAATTCACGTTTCCCTATTTTGATTGATAAGCTCCGTGCATTTGAAAAAAGACATTCAGGGAGATTCAATAAAAGTTTTATTGTTTAAAATGTTGCCCCAACCAATCAGATCTTATTTAACATTTGAAAGTTAACATCTGATTGGTCAGGCAAAATTATTATTTATTGAATCTACCTATGTGTAAGCTACCATATGTATGCTCCTTAGTGGATATTACTCTTTGCCATTTCATTTATACAGTTTTACTTTTCGGTTGTAACATTGGGGCATCCCTTACATATGCTCTCCCTCCCAAGCCCTCAAAACTATTGACTTCCCCATAATACACTTCTTTGCCCATCCCCCTCCTACATAGTTTAAACACCATTCAGCCTCTTAACTATCCTTTCCCCTAGCAGAGCATTCCCTTTTCATTTAGGTACGATCCATTATGACTATAGAGATTGTACCCCAATGAAAGATCAGCCCAGTGCTCTAAAAACTCAAAGCCCTTGTTCCCACACAAGCATTTAACCCCCAAAATATCATTCTTCATTAATAATTCTGCATGTAGGGCATATAAACCTTCAGAACAAACTAGAAAGGGAAAGTTTAAGTATAAACTCTGAATTTGGCTTGAAAGGCCGCATTTTGGAAGAGAACATGTGTGTTTGTACTGTACATTTTAAAACTCAATAATGGCAATGATGAGGACATTGTTGTTTTTTACTTACCCTTTAAATATAGCTGTCACATGAATGAATGGTTAGGTCAGTTGGTGTGTGTACTCATTTCAGGTTGGGGATAAAAGACTAACTTTTTTGATGATTGGTCAAAATGTATTTTCTGAGTATACTTACCCTTTAAAAATAGTTGCCACATGAATGAATGGGTAGCTCAGTAGGTGTGTTTGCCTGTGTCAGGTTGATCAAAATTTGTTTTTTGACTATAATTACTCTTTAAGTATGGCTACCATGGAAATGGAAGGGTAGGTCAGTAGGTGTGTGCACCTGGGTCAGGTTGGAAGTTAATAAAACACATTTCCGAATGCCTTTTAATTAAAAACATAGGGAAAAATAACAGCTAAAAACGTAACAAAAAATTGTCCATTGTGGTCTTTGTCTAGTATGAACGAGGCCAAGAATCGTGCTGTGCATGACCACTTCTTCAACAAGCCCGGACCATACATGGCAGAATTATCGTCCAGAACCGGCGAGCATAAACATTGTGCGCCGCAGGTCGGCCCCTGTGATAGCACGTGTGTATGCACCTTAAGTCACGGGAAACAATTTGGCAATCCTAAAGTTAAACATCCTGCTACCCTTGCAAATAGTTCACAATGCTGCAATCAATGTCCTGGCTGTCTGGGCCACAGGAAGTGTGAACATTTTTTAGAGTGCAGTACAGAATTACCAACTGCAGTTCACTGATTGCAGCCCTGAGTTTATGGTTACTAATCTGTTTGAATTAATGGGCCTGTGTGTATACATAATTAGTTTCAAGAGGGATTCCTAAAAGGGTTATTATTAACAGTAAGGCATTGAGTGTGCAACCAAAATGTTAGCAATGCTAACATTTTGTTCTGGTTGGGATCCACCGCACGATCCACCGGGGCTCCATTGAAAACTGCCGACTGCTTCCTGGTTTAGTCTCACTATAGCGCGCATGCGCGATATTGCACACTATAGTTAACTAAATCAGGAAGCAGTCAGCAGTTGTCAATGGAGCCACGGTGGATTGAACACGAGGTAAATATACTTACCCTCGGTCCTGGATCCTGGTGAAGTGATTGAAGAACTTAAGGTAAGGAATAGGTCCTTTACCTCTCGGTCTTCAATCACTGCTTTAAAGGAATAGTTCACTTTTTGTGTGAACTATTCCTTTAAAAACATTTAAAAATACATTCTGATACTATTGGAGCCTAAGTTATGCAGACAGATAAGATACATGTAAAGTATAGGGGTAAATCAATTATCAAAGATTATAACATCATGGACATAGTATAGACAAGTGCATCTGTAGTATAGAGGATATATAGCTAACATCTCCAGTCAATATCTGTGCCTAAGAGAACTACATAATAACTACATATAGTAATGTGGGTGTATAAGGGGACTCCTAAGAAAAGCTGGCACATCTTAGTTAACAACCCTACTTTCTCTGACTATATTGTAGACTTCCTGCTAATGAATTCTAAAGGAGGGAAAAACTTCTTGGACTTACTGACATCCAGTCATTTCACCAGAGAAAAGAAAAAAAAAACGGATGGAGGATTTCATCTTTTAAAAAGGGAGACACAGGGGATTCAATAAAAGTCCTAATCGTTAAAAATGGTGCTAATTTTGCCCCAACCAATCAGATATTATGTAAAATTTGAAAGCTAATATCTGATTGGTTGTGGCAAAATTAGCACCATTTTTAACGATAAGAACTTTTATTGAATAACCCTGTCAATCCCCAAAATGAGTAATTGAAGAGCGGGATTTTACACCTTTTTTATAAAAATGTTTTTCTCTCTTCTGAGAGACAGACTGATTACAGGCTATGCCCAAGGAAGACAGATATTGGAGACAAAACTGAGAAATGCTCCCCAGCTCCTTGCTTTTGATAGGATCAAAGGAACAACCCCTCTGACTGAGCCATCTATACACCATCTGAAACCATCAAGGATTTCTATATTTCAGCACCCTCATATACCTACCATTTTCAAAAGGATTACAGCATTACCCCATGTGAGACATTTTTTTGAATTACACTCACCTGGGGTTACACTTGGATTAGAGCCCTGAAAAGAAGATGTAAAGGACAACTTTGCATCCTGTTGATCCAGGGAAATTTCCGATTGCCACTTGGAGTCAGGAAGGAATATTTTCCCCCTTCATAAATTTTTTGGTTTTTTTTGCCTTCCTCTGAATCAACAGTTAGGCAGGAAATGTGGATATTGCTAGATGGGTTGGACTGGATGGACTTATGTCTTTATTCAACCACAAATACTATACTATATTATACTATACTATACTGTTGCGCTAATTTCACAAGCTCAGGAACTTTTTGTTGTACAAAGGATTATGGAAGAGGACAGCCATTGGAGACATCTAGGAAAACCAACTTATACATGAATTGAATTTACATAAGAATTTACAGGAGGTTGGGCACAAAAATGCTGCCTGTGAAATCAGAGATGATTTATAGAGATGGACTCGAACCCGACTAAACTATTCGAGTTCGAACGAACTCGGACTTCTTGAACTATCCCGGACCCGGATTTTCGATATTTACTGGACATTCGATAATTATTGAATGTTCGACTATGCGAGTAAAATGTCTATTATACCTATACGCGAGTAAATATCGAATATCTAATCCGCAAGTAAAATGTCTATTATACCTATGCGCGAGTAAATATCGAATTTTCAAATCCGCGAGTCGTTCATGGGATAATTATTGAATGTTCGAATGCGAGAGCTCGAAAGTAGTGTGCGTGAAAGTAAAATTGAGTTTTTGAAAGTCCTGGATATTCAAACCTGTTCCCCAGACCATTTCCCAGGTGCCACAGCCATTTACATTAAGTTATCATTGATATTTTAGTTGTGTTTTATTCAAACTTTTTGAACTATTTGACTCCCATTGACTTTAATGGGTCCGTTTTTGACCTTTCGAACCTTCCATATTGTTTGAAAGTTCGAAAACGGACCGAACATTCGGAAGTTCATCCATCTCTAATGATTTACTGTCTATTAGAAATTTGTAGAAAAGCTTTCATGGATATTGACTTCTTCTATATATTTCCCTCTGTCTGACTTTCTACTCTCTTTTTTCTACCTCTTGGTCCTGCGCTTTTTATTACTTAAGGCTTTTTGATACTGTTTTTGCTAGGTATGTTCATACCCGATATGTAGTGATCCATATGCCTATGTGCTCTGTATAGGTTACTAAACGGAACAGGGTAAACTGACAGCCTACCCTTACTTAGCAACGCTATACACATGCCAGGACGTATACGCCTATGCGTGCGCATTCGTCGCTCAGTAATGACGTCATTACGTAATACTAGAATTAGGTTTAGAACGCTATGTAAAGGTCGCGCAAAGTGACGGTAAGCCTCTTCATTTGGGTACTTGAGGAAGCCCTCCCAACCTTAAAGGGGATAAACATGTCCACCCAGATGTCTATTTGTACGCTATGACAAAATACGATGCACTTGTCTATACTACCTCCATGATGTTCTAATCTTTGATAATTGATACTTACCCTTATACTTTACATGTATCTTATCTGTCTGCATGACTTAGGGCCCAATATTATCAGAATGTATATTTAAATGTTTTTAAGTAAACTTTACCCGTTATATTGAGAATAAAGGTATTTTAGCTGCATTAATTAGAGTGTGCCAAACATTCCTTTTGGTTTTTGGTCTATATGTATTGAAGACTATAGTGCACACCTTCCCTCACAAGAGGTTTCCTAAGCTTGTTGCTAAGTCAATTTGCATGCCAATATAATACAGTCACACCCATTGCAAGAGCACTAACAGGGTTATTCAATAAAAGTTCTTATCGTTTAAAATGGTGCTAATTGAGCCCCAACCAATCAGATGTTAGCTTTCAAATGTTAAATAAGATCTGATTGGTTGCAAAATTAGCACCATTTTAAACAATAAGATCTTTTATTGAATCTCCCTGTAAATTTATCAAAAGTTAACAGCCTAGTGCATAAACATTACTTTTACTATTTTAAAGCAGCAAATGAAAAAAACATTTTATTTTAATAGCCAATGTAAAGATTTACACTAAATTCTGATGATTCTTTTTATATACTTAAGTCAGACAGCAAAGGTAATCCAGCACACTCCTGTGGTAGTATAAGCGTGTATATTTGCTGAGTGCAATGGTAGATCGTGGTTGGAGGTCATACATAGGGTACACAGACAGTGAAACGTTTCGGTAAACAAGCAGCTTGTGTAACGAAACGTTACACTGTCTGTGTACCCTATGAAGCATTAAAATACATGGGTGTTTAAGACTGATGTGCATGGTGTTTTTTCTATTGCTTTTATATAATTAATGTGCATACATCAACTATTTTTAGTTTACTGAACTAGTGGTTAACAGACAGCATGTTTTCTAACTTTTTTCCGTTTTACTTATAGGTAAAATACCAGCCTTATAAACATTTGTATTTTAATATTTATCATAGCAACACCAGACAATTACAAAATTAATATTCATTGCGTATGATGTCATAGGTATTATAATATTTTGACCTAATCTAAATAGATTTTTAATTTTTAATAAAATGTAAATGTTTTATCTTATTACATTCTATGATGTTTTGTCTCCTTTCTCCTTGTCTCCTTTCTTTTTTGTTTCTTGCACTCCCTACATAATTGTATCTTCTCACCATCAGCCCTAATACTTAAATGGACTTACTGTAAAACTGTAGATAGATAGTAAAGTTGATATTTTTTTCTTTTCTCCAGATGTAGTCAATAGACTATTTTAGACACAATGGCAGCAAAACGTGTTAGGAAATTTTTTGCTTGTCTACACATCTTTTCATGTTGTTTCGGGCAGGTAAGTCTGCAAGATTTTGTTTTATTTTCAATTTAACCTGTTCACAAGACAAATTGTAACAAACAGCTGTTTACCCAGTAGCATTTTACCATTGGTTAGCATTTTACCATTGGTTGGTATAATACCATTGCTTAGTATTATACTTATGCAGCGAGAATCAATAAAAGTTCTTATCGTTAAAAACGGTGCTAACTTTGTCCCAACATTTGAAAGCTAACATCTTATTGGTTGGGGAAAAATTAGCACCATTTTAAACGATAAGAACTTTTATTGAATAACCCTGATAGTATACTAAAAACTTACAAGGTTTTTTTTTTTTTTTTTAAAGAAAACTACAGTTGAAGTTCCGGCTGTTGAGCATGTAAGTATAAAATAGACATGTACTATAGAATAAACCTGTCATTTTTTTTTTTTTTACAATTTACAATTAAAAATGTATTAGTAGCCCTCCCTACAAGAGGTGAATATTCCCATCAGATACCTGCACATACTCGAGCTCTGCATAATAAGTCAAATATTTAAAGTGCATATATACTGAAAAAAATATATTTTACATTCTTCCCAACTATTTCTGTAACATTTATCTGTTGATCTGCCACCTATTTCTTTAGATATCCAATCTAAACCATCATACATTTCAGATGTCAATTAAGTCATGTGCCACATTATTATAATAAACTATTCTTCTGTGAGCAGTTCTGCTGTAGCTAGAATAGAGACAAAGTTTTGACAGTTGGCATGCTGTTAGCTGTGTGCAGATTTGACAGTTGATATGTAGGAAATTCCCTCGCCTTATAGTGATTACTGAGCATGCTTTCCCTCATAAAGTCTAGTCAGATGGAGGGGGAAATGATTAAATGAGGACTCCCTCCCTCAGTATCCCCCCTATACTGAGCCTGAGCTATACACGTACTGGATTTAGGGCATGTCCCAACACACATACCTCAGTGCTACTCACACATATTTATTTATAGACTTCACTAGACAATTAAGCCTGTGACATAAATGTGTATTATGCTGACAAACACACATGCATCTAAATATACAAAGAGACACCTACAAAAATGCAGCACACACATGAATGCAGCCACACATACACACATGCATGCAGACATACACATATACATGCAGACACACAAGCTTGCAGACAGACAGGCACACATGCATGCAGCAGATACACACATGCATGCAGATAGACACACAAGCTTGCAGACAAACTTACACACATGCATGCAGTAGATACACACATGCATGCAGCAGACACACATACAGCAGACAAACACATACATACAGGCACACATACACATGCATATACACACATACATACATACATGCATGCAGAAATACATACATACACACATGCTGTAGACACACATGCATGCAGACATACATACACACATGCAAGCAGCAGGCACACAAATGCCAAAAGACATACACGCATACTGGCAGACATATACATATGCATGCAGACATAAACATATGCATACAGACTCATCCACACAATCTGAAATAAATAAAACATCTATCTTTCTATATTTTGTTATAATATTATAACTATTTTTTTTAGCTTAAAGTCAATGAAATTGGTCCAGATGCATTAGCTGTTGAGGATATACCGTATATACTCGAGTATAAGCCGAGGTTTTCAGGCTTTAAAAATAGCCTCAAAACCCGACCTCGGCTTATACTCGGGTCATGGTAAATTTTCACAATCTGCTGCTGCTTACCGGTACTTCTCTATGTAACGGGCTACCTGTAACTTAATTCTCTCGATCCTGCTGGCACTCTGCACGCTGAGCTGCATGTCCGTACTCGGCAGCTGTCTAACTTACTGTCCGGCGCCGAGTAGTGACAGGATTGAGAGAATTAAGTTACCGGTAGCTGGTTACATAGAGAAGTACCGGTAAGCAGCAGCAGATTTTGTAAAGATTTACCACCTCACTCCCTGAACTGGGGGGCTCTCTAAGGGGGAATGTTTTTGGGCCTTTCCTGGGGGGTGCTGTCCATAAAAAAGCCTCATTCCTTGGCACTAAAGGGGTTTGGAAACTACAACTCCCAGCTAATAAAGCATGCTGGGAGTTGTAGTTTCCAAAACATCTGGAGTGCCAAGGAATGAGGCTTTTTTATGGACAGCAGAGTTCCCATAATTTCAACCCTCGGCTTATACTCGAGTCAATCATGGGTTCTTACTTTTTGAGGTAAAAATAGGTACCTCGGCTTATACTCGGGTCGGCTTATACTCGAGTATATACGGTAAGTACAAAAAACTTGGATGGCCCAGCGAATATTTTTGTCTTTTAAGATATTTGCAAACTTTCTACCAATCTGATGCTTAACCTACAATGTGTTGAATTTTTTTTTATTAAAAAAGCAATTAGGAAATCCACATGCACACACCTTGCTGGTGAATTTTAATAATTTCATATGGCAACCCAATCCTTTTGGATTGCAGATAGTTGTGTGCAGTGGATTATTGACTGAGATTATACATATTTCACATCTATTTAAACAAAGAAAAGATAATGCACATTCCTAGGCCCCATACAATATCATATTATCTTCACACTGGCATACGGTGCATTATAAATAAAGGGGCTTTAGTATACATTACTGTGATCACTTGAATGAAAAGCCTTCCAACCACTTCAAGGTAACCCCAGTCTGCTTCCACATTCCTTCTATTGTATTTATTAGGAAGCATGGTGAAGCTTCCATGTCGTAATAGCACCTCCAACTCAGCCCTTTAATTGGAAGTCCTATGTCTATAATATAAAGCACTGGATGGATGGCCTCTTTACTCATTTTAAAAAGCCAATGGGCTAGGGGGAAGTGAGAAAGCCTGCTATACTGATCCAGACGCAAGTATGAGAAATGCAAAAATTTGCTAATGGTAATTAAAGTAAAAAATATTAGAAGTCAGGACCTTCCAGACTGGGGTAACCTTGACGTGTTTGGTAGGCTTTTAATTCATATGATCACAGTAATGTATACTAAAACCCCTTTGATTATAATGTATGCCAGTGTGCAGATAATATCATATAGTATAGGGCTCAGGAATGTGCATTGGTTACCTTTTATTTGTATGTATAAATGTTTGACCAGATCAGTAGCACTTCCGCCAAAATATAATTGTAATTTAGCCTAAGGGGTGCTTTTACAGTCCTTCTATTGTATGTATTTCACATCTATTAGTACCAAAGGAGTACATGATTATATCTCCTAGACATATCACAGAAGTGCCTCCACTAAACCAGTTATTGGTACGTGTTGATACCCTCCCAGAGACCTTCTCTTTCCTACCAGAATATATAATTGCTGGAGATTTTGCCAGTGATCATGTCTCATTGCAGCATAAGTGTGCTAGATAATTTGGAGGATTTAATGCACAGCTGTTTTCCTGATTTTCTAGGGATGCTGTTTTTTAGACTTAAGGTGTGACAAAAGGAACAGGATAGCAAAAATAGATTCAGAATTTTTTTTTGTCATTTAACAAATGGATCTCTATGTATTTCTAATACAGTACACAAATCTGTTGTATTCAGTTAGATCAACTGGACTTAAATTTTTGGTTCTTGAAAACGTTTCGCTAGTCATCCGACTGGCTTTCTCAATTCAGAATGACTTGTACAAGAATCTTTGGCAATTATGTACCCTTGTAAGTCCCAATTAGCATATGACAGCCAGTTGTTAGGGACCTTCTGTATTCAAGGCGTGGGTGCATTGGTGTTACGAAACTGCCCAGGATAAGGTGTCAAAACAGCATTGTACATGGCAGACCCCCCCCCACACACACACACCTCTATTCCGGCTTGGTTTCTTCATCTTCACATAAATGGCCTCCTTGACACCTCTCTTGAACCAGTCATGCTCCTTTGCCGAGATGTTGACTGGGCCATACGTTGATGCAGTTGCTGTTTGGTTTCCCCCACATACAATTCAGAACACTCTTCACTGCACTGCACTGCGTATAAGATGACACTTTTCTTGTGTTTTGGTACTAGGTCTTTCGGATGTACCAATTGCTCCCTGGGTGTGTTGTTTGGTTTATAGCAGACCAGGATACTGTTAGAATATTACTTAGGGACTTGTTTACTGAACTAGTTCTGTTGGCAAACCATGAACAATATGTTCTTTCAGCTAGGACCCTTACCTATTGTTTCTTGGTTATAATGGGTTTACCTTATATTAATTAGCCTTCAGTTAACAACACACTTGGCAATAACAAGTGATCAAGAGGAGGGCGGTGACTGTATCACATCATGTATGATATTCGCCAATCACAAGTATACACATGTATCTGTTATCCCATCACTTAAATTCTGTACATCCCTAAAACTCTGAATAAAAGGACCCCTCAGAGAGATCTGGGAGGACACACAGAACGATGATCTAAAACCTCAGTGTGTGTCATCACTTCATATGGCGCCCCAATAGGGACACGGACATTAATCCTGGGCAGGGACATTAACCCTGTACAGGGACCTTAACGAGGACCCTTCATCCCTTCTTACTTCGTCCGGTAAGGACTTATAGGTGCACCTCTTCATCCTAAATCGTAGGATCCCAATTCAGGGTAAGTATGGGAGCATTGCTTACGCAGGAGCAAAAAGTGCATGCAAAACTAATCTAAGGAAAATAGTTACAATATAGGGTAGTGGAATATATACTTGGTGTCCATCCTGACTTATTCTTTGGATTTTTGGAAATTCAGTACTGAAAGCAGAACATTGTTTGATTGGATCCAAGAAGAAAGCAGAATCATGTTTAAGAAAATATTGAATGAAGCATTGAAAGCTGTTTGTAATGTAACCATTCCAGGATTGGATGAACACCTATATGGACTCTGCTATCCTCCTGGTGGGCAGTTTTTGGGACTTTGGGGGGGACTACAGGAGAACCATATGGAGCTGGGATGTGAGGTAAGGATTAAACTACACTACATGATGGGGCCAGTAGTGGGGGGGATTATAGTTTTGGGGGTGGACATGCCCTTTAAGGAGAAAGGGATCAATAACTTAGTTAAACCCTGTTTCTGAAAATATTTCGTAACTTATTCAATAATTGTTGGTAATGTTTATTTCTATAGGTAAATATGCAGTAAATTAGTTGATTGGGAGATTTTAAATTGTAAAATGCAGTATTGGAATTAGAGATAGGAATATTACAGGTATAGAGGAGATATTCATTGCAATACAAAATAATGCAAAATGGATTAGTTTTTTAGGTCAATGTGAAAGTGGGGAAGATTTGTGTAGGGTTGTCATCAAGATAGCTAAATTTATGTTAACCTTTGTTCTACTTAAACAAAAGTTATTTAAGTAAGCAATGTCATTTATATGTTTACCATACCCTACTTCATTGTCATATCTGTTCTTGTTTTGTTTTTTTCTAAATAGAGTTATTCTATCTTCCTGCCCCTATTCCAGAAGGGTAAACACCTAAATCTAATGAACCTTAAATCACAAAGCTTTTTTGTCTATCCCTAGACTAACTTCATAAATTTATATTTACCTACTTGGACCATATAGAGATGCCCTTTGGATAGCTAATTAAAATTGTGATATTTAGTAAACAGTCATTGGGGTCAATCCATTTGACTCAAACACAATGGCTTTTCTTTTTGTTTATCTTGTGTAAACGCACAGAACTGCAACTCCCAGCAACCTCAGCTATCCATTTGATCAGTTACCAACTTTTATTGAATAAGAATTTAATATCAAAATAGTAAAGTATGTTTAATAGTGCATTAGATCAGAAGGATTCACTTTTTATAACATCTGTTCCATATATTAGAGTGTAATAAGTTCAATATTAAACACAATGTTATTTTTTTTCAATGGATTCTAATATTTTTGTACTTTTATAGGAAATGTACATTTCATTTCATGGAGAAACCCAGGGATCATGCTAAGAAGTTACATTTTTGTTAATGGTTGCATGTGCATGGACTACTGCTTTTAGCATAACTTTAGAAATAATAGTCTGGGTATATTAACTTGAGTGTTACTATATCGTGTAGTTATTTTTTGGGTACTTGATTAAACATGTTATAATATAAGCTAATTAACTAATCAGTCTACTCCTTCCTTCTTGTCCTAAATTTTTTATTGGAAATTTATTACATATATAAAAATCCTGCGCAGGTTTATAAAGTTTACAAATATTAATCATTGTTTTAGAAATTGGTATTTTTAATGACATTTTTGAATAATAAGTATAGTTTTTTAAAAATACTGTATGAACATTGAGAAACACTTTGATAACTATACTTTAAATTTGTCATATAATCTGGACAGTTATATGATATAATTTGTACCAAAGATGTTTTATATAATGTATGTTATAAGATTTATTATGGATCCATTTGTTCCCCATATGTACGTACATATTTTAGCTTTTATTTTTATTTGTAAGCATTATATATTTTTGAGAATTGTTTTTAACCTGTAGATTATTGTAGTCTTTATGAAAGAACACATATTTAACTTTCTTTTACCTCAATTGATATCAAGAACTGGTATTGTGTCACCTTTGAATACCTGCGCATTGTTATTTAGTATATGGAAAGCGCAGATAAGGAAAAATATGCCGCAATCCATTCCATGTAATTTCTCTTGCACTCAAACGATTATAGTCCCATGTGTATTGCATATCCACCTCAATATTTGGGGAAGGAATCTCATTAGCTATTTTTATATTATATTAAGCTTTAACTGTTAAAATGTCCCACACTGCCCTTTCCTTAAAGGGGATCACTTCTGACCCTGTTTTGGTAGGACAATAGCCACTAACTAAAGATAATTAAAAGTACTTTATTAATTAGGTAAAGAACAATAGGCTACCTGTGTATTGTTCACTTTCAATCTACTCTATTTTGCCACAACGACAGGTTTATTACAGACAACTACCTGATTTGAAATGGTATGGTCTAGTGCCACTAATAACTTTGGGGTGGGGTCATGCTGCTGTGTTCTCTCCTTCAGGTTCTTTGTGGGTTCCAGCTTGGTGTGTTAAACCAGCACAGGGTGGCCTGGCATCAATGAACTTCCAACCCGATTCTAAATTCAACATCAATCTCAGACAGCTGGATGAGTCAGATTTTCAGAAAAACAAAAAGGGATACCGCAACTCTTGATGACACCTGTGACTCCTCTGTATTACTACTGTCTAAAGATGAATAAATATCCTTAGCAGTATCTCTTCTTGGAGATCCAGGATTAACATTATATAATTCTAGAACTATTAATTTTTTATGATGTGTAGTTGCAAAATCTTTAAATCATACTTCTGCAGCTCTCGCAGCCTTAAATCAACTTTGTACAGCTATATTAGACAATAGAGCTGCTATTGATTATTTGCTTTTGTTACATTATCAAGGCTGTGAGGTTGTCTCTAAAATGTGTTGTTTCAATCTTACATACAATAGTAAAACTGATGAAAAAGAAATTGCAGCTTTCAAAAAACCCGCAGAAGGTATAAAGCAATCTATCTTACCTTCCTGGTGGGACGCACTATGGTCCTGGATCCCTGGCATTCGGTGGCTACGTTCAGTTGTCATATATGGTTTTCTCATTATAATTATCTGTATTCTGTTATGTTGCTGTGTACAATGTATTCCTTCATTACTACTATGTGTTTCTCACAAAATTAACCATTCTGTTGCTACATCTGAGTTATCATACCTCTACAAATGATTACAACAAATTGTAGTTGATTTAGGTAGTTGATGGGATGTAGGAATATTACTTAGGGACTTGTTTACTGAGCTAGTTCTGTTGGCAAAGCACAAACAATCAAGGACCCTTACCTATTGATTCTTGTTTATAGTGGAGTTAGTTTATATTGACTTAGCCTTCAGTTAACAACACACTTGGCAATAACAAGTGATCAAGAGGAGGGTGGTGACTGTATCACATCATATGTATGATATTCATCAATCACAAGGTTACACATATATCTGTTATCCCATCCCTTTAATTCTGTACATTCCTAAAAGTCTGAATAAAAGGACCTCTCAAAAAAGATCTGGGAGGACACACAGAACGATGATCTAAACCCTCAGTGTGTGTGTCATCACTTCAGATACGGTGTTTTTTGAAAAATTTTCTTAATTTCTTGGAGACCCCTGCTACATATGGGATGAACATGTTCTTTCTTCTGTCTAGCTTTTCCCCTTCACTGTTGGTATACGTGTTCTTTTCTTTCCTTCTACTTCTTTTGACAAAGGCCCAGTCTGGATATCTACAAGTTTTAAGGGCTCCTCTGAGATGTTTAATTTCTTTAGCCTTCGCCTCTGTGCTAGTGGGAAGTTCTCTGCACTGTGTTGCAGGATTCTGATGACACCCAGCTTGTGAAACTTCCAGTTTACCATTCTCCGTGACTTCTACCAAAGCAGTCCAAAAAGGCCAGTGTACCTCTTCCCTTTTTGAGAAAACCAGTCAGATGACTAGTGAAATATGTTCAAGAACTAAAACTTTAAGTCCAGTTGATCTAACTGAATACAACAGATATACCATGACATGGATGAACGATAACCTTCACAAGAACACAGTACACACTTTTTGTGTTTAATAGTATACATCCCATCATTTTAACTTTAATATTTTTTTAGCCTCCAGCTAATGATACCTATGTGGAAATACAAGCTATTGAGCAAGTGAGTAGAAAGTGATAAGGCAATATAGACTCCTTTCTCTAGAAACTCTCCTATCCTTCTGTAATATCAAACCTCTGTAATCCTCAAATAATAATTATAACTTGTATTTTTAGCTTCCAGATAAAGGAGCAAGTAATCCTATCCCTCATTCTGTAATTAGCTTTAAAAGTTTAGCTGCAGTTTTAAGTTTGCAGCTTTCAGTTTAAATGCCTAAATCTGTAATGAACAAAACATATATTCATCCATCTTTCTATATTTTGTTATAATATTATATTATCTATATATATCTATATTTTTTAGCTTATGGTCGATGAAATTGGTCTAGATGCATTAGCTGTTGGGGGATGTAAGTACAGAAAAGTTATAGTTACACACAAAATGAAACAAAAATAGTATACATCTCATCATTTTAACGTTAATATTTTTCAGCCTCCAGCTAATGATACCCATGTGGAAATACCAGTTATTGAGCAAGTAAGTAGAAAGTGATAAGGCAATATAGACTCATTTCTATAGAAATTCTCCTATACTTCTGTACTACCAAACCTCTGTAATCCTAATTCTTCAATAATAATTGTAACTTGTGTGTATATATATATATATATATATATATATAGTCCATGTGAAGCTTAGTGCACTCAGGGTAATTTTTCAAAGATTATTTATTGTGCAAATAGCATAACAGCAAATACACAAGTATCATGTGCTTATTTAAGTGTTGAACAAACCACACCTCTTCCTGTGATCTCATTATTATAAGTGAATACATATGTGAATCAAGGTTTTCCCTCGGATATATTTCATTAAAGTGCACAAAATGCGATAGAATGCAATGAAACCACTAGGGGTCAGCTCTTCATCAAAGTACATAAAAGTGCTCATGTGCTATAAATATACATATATCAATATACATAGATCAAAATTATAAAATATTAAGTGATTAAAATAGCTGGGTGACTAAGAATGAAGTAAAAATGGAGTAAAAATGGTAACAATGGTAAATGTATAATGAAGTTGTACTGTGGCTAGTATACACCTATATATGTGTGAAGGGTATAGAAATAAGGAGTTATATTGATATAAGGCTATATCAATATAACACCTGAAGTACATCTAGATAACGGGTCCTACTATCATAAAAGAGCTAACTGTATGATACTATATATTGTCGATGCTCAACAGATAATTACAGTGTTAAATACTAAAAGGATATATAAAAGGTATGTTAAACTACAAAATACTCAAAAGGTATGTAAAACTCCAAGATACTCAAAAAGTATGTAAAACTACAATGAGTTGGCACCTAAATAACCTTATAATATCCCTAAATAAGTATAGATGTGAGAGAATAGCAATGGAGGGTGTAAAAGCAGTTGTCAAATCTTTCTACTGAACAGCAGCGAATTAAGCATAGTACATATAACATATAATATCCCTAAATAAATAGGAGGATAGCAATATGGGGAGATTGCAATAGAAGGCTAAAGTGCAGTGATCTTATCTTTCTTCTAAGAAACATCGAAATGAGCATTGTTCTTTAAGTCCTCTTGGGCTCATAGTGTCCAAATATTTAATCCAGAACGTCTCGCGTCTCAGGAGAAGTTTCGACCTGGCGCCTCCCCAGCGAGGTAATGGAACATGGTCAATGCCCATATATTTGAAAGTGGCTACCCCATGTCCTTTCTCCAAGAAGTGTTTAGCTACTGGTTTACAAGTTTTGTTGTCCCGAAAGGCAATATTAATAGATGATCTGTGCCCATCAATACGGAGTCGCAGTGCTAAATCAGTTTTACCGATATATGCTAGACCACAGGGACACCAAACCATATAAATGACATGAGTTGTGGAACAAGTAATGGCGGATTTGATGTGGATATCTTTTGCAGTATGTTGATGTTTAAAAGATGATCCTGCAACCATATATCTACATGAGATGCAGCTAGAACATTTATAGCTGCCTCCTTTTTTGATAGGGAGCCATGTGTTGACTGGAATGTAACTCTTGATTGGATCAGTATAGACTAATAAATCACGGAGATTTTTTCCTCTGCTGTAACCAACAGTGGGTTTCTCTGGAAGCAACTTTTTAAGCTTTTCATCCCCACAAAGAATGTTCCAATTGTTCCTCAACACATTCTGTACTTCATTAGATAATGTGGTATATTTAGCGGAACAAATAAATGTCTCTAGATTCTGTGTTTTAGTATCAGTACTCTGTTTGTCTGTGCTAATCCTTTCTTTGGCAATTTTTACTTTGGCCAATGAGAGAGCATTCTGTAAACACGAATCACTGTACCCTCTATTACTAAATCGTGTCCACATCTCCTCAATCTGCTGCTTTAAAAGGTCATCTCTTGTATTGTTTCTAATGACCCGGCAGAATTGCGAGAGTGGGAGCGATCTTTTGAGAGCTGGTGGGTGGAAGCTTTTATTATGTAGGAGAGTGTTCCTGTCTGTTTTTTTACGAAAAAGGCAATAGTCCAACTTGTTAACATTATTTACCATTATCTTAACGTCCAGGAAGTCTTTGCTGGTTCTGTCCATGTTGTAGGTCCATCGGATGGGTGAGTCCAGTGAATTTAAGTCCTGGATCATCTCTACCAAGGATACCTCCGAACCCTGCCATATAAGAAAGGCATCATCAATAAAACGACGATACAGTACAATGTTCAAAGAATATTTAGAAAGTATATAGGCTTGTTTGTAGAAATGCATATATATATTGGCGTAAGCTGGCGCCATCGCCGCACCCATTGAGGTCCCGGACACCTGAAGGTAGAAGGTTTTTTCAAAACGAAAATAATTAAGATTCAGAGCTTAATGTAACAAATCCATAATAAATGCTCTTTGTCTATTGGAACCAAACTGATTACTCTCCAAAAGCTTACACACCCCCTGTATCCCCTCTCCATGGGGTATGTTAGTGTAAAGGCTAGTGACATCCATGGTCACTAGCCAACAAGTCGTGTTACTGGAAATTGTATTTGAGAATATTGTTGTCAGAGGGAGTGTCCTCCACTAATCACCTGTTGGGTATTTAAACCCTTGTAGTTGCACAAGAGTGTAAGCTTGATAAAGGCCATTAAACCAAGGCCGAAACGTTGCTAAACTTTTTTTTTGCACTATGCAAAATATATATATTCATTTTATAGGATAATCACATGTCCAACTTTTTTATTTAGTTTGAAATAAGTTCTTTCAAAGGGAATCTGGCCTAGAAATATCTGTTATATCTATTATTTGAGGAATAGCAGAGACGCCACTACTGCCTAACATTTTTTTATAGTTCTTTTATCTGAGAACCTTTCATTTCTTATGGACACTTTTACACAATGGTGCTTCAAAGAGAAAATTGCTCCTTATGGGTGAGGGGGCAGCACATAGACTTCCATTGAAGAGCAATGTTTTCCCTCTTGGATGGGGCCCCCTGCTTTTACAGCAGTTGCTCTGTAAAGCTCTGTATTTATATAAAACCATACATGTTAACATGCCCTTTATTCTCAGTTGTATATTTGGACAATTATAATAATAACCTATTTCATTTTTTAATAATTTAAAACAGGGCACCAAATACAAATCTTATACCAATGTAGCCATAAAAACATTGTCCATTTTTATGGTGCTTCAGTTCAACTCACTGAACCTTCATTGCTAGACCTGCTATGGGTAAGTATAATTTTGTTGGTTAATATAGTGTGGATTTAGTGGACATTGGATGTATAAACTTATTGATCTAGATTTGTGAAGTAGAATTTATGTGAAGTAGTGAAGTAGAATCCCATTATTATCTCTATTTCCCTGGCCCCAAAACCTCCGAGGGGGGTAGCTATGCCCTTTAAGAGAAGAAGCATTGGACCGATATCACTTCTTGCTGGAGATTGAGTATCGGACACAGGAATGTAATTTTTCATTGACGCTGAGAGTAAAATTTGTCATTAATGACTTTCTTTAATTGGGCCATATACAATTTCCCCCCTTTAGTGTTATATGGAATATTGTGATGGAGGATGCTTAACTGGGCTGATTGACACCATGGTGGAACACTGGCTACCAGAAAGATGGATAAGATACATTACCAACGAAGTATTAGAGGAACATAAAGGTTTACCTTCTGGGTTAATATATGTTTCTTCACAACCTGATTAAATTGTAAAATAAATGAGGTTTCCTCATTAAATCTATATAGTAAAACAGTTTCTCAAACTGAACATCTATCCAGAATGTTCAAACATCATTATAAATAAATATTTGAGAAAAACGCAGGTTCCAGGCAGAAATGCTGCAAAAAAAGTGGCTTGGCTTTATTCCTTTAGACACCACACAACATGTTTTGGGTCAAGACCCTTTTTTACTCGATTATTCATCGAGACCTGAAATCACACAACATTGTTTTGGCAAAGGATTCAGAAGTTAAGATAATTGAGTGAAACTTTGTATATCATTTAATAGGTACATAAAAGCTTAAGGCTGTATGTATACAGGAATAATAATTTTCTGCCTGGCCTGATGTTGAGTATGATCAAGAACTGACCGGCCCTATATATGGGCAATGTTTAGCAAATCATGTTATATATATAGTATTAGGTATAAAAGTATAGTGTGTCACATAAGCAGTGATATTGTAGCATCTTTATTTTCATGATATGATATAGTATTATATTTCTATATTTAATTTAGTTGTTTGAGACTTGTCAATATAGGCTAAACAGGTATATATATGGCACTAAGTTAACTACGGTACTTTTATATTACCTTATATATCTAGTAATTTATCAGCACTGCCTATTTACCTTTCAAAACCAACTTTTGCATTAACTATATCATTTCAGTTGACTTTGGCTTGGTGGTTCAGTTAAGTGGGCCAGGAGATCTAGCCAGCGGACTTGCTGGAACACCTCAGTGGCAAGCTCCAGAGATTATAGGGAACTACTAATCACTTAATGAAGGATATGACACAAGAGTAAGTAATTTGAGTAATAACATTCCACATTTCATATAATTTCATTAACTTGCTAGTTCCTGAGTCTGCAAACAGAAATGTTGTTAAGTGAATCTTCTATAGGATATTTTAATCATTTTAGTGTGATATATGGTCATTAGGAATAGTTGCCCTTGAAATGGCACACCACCACGTAAGTGAAATGTACTCATTCTAGCTGTGTTTCTATGTAACAATAATAGAAGTTAAAATACCACCAATCAGAATATTATTTTCCTTTGTATATTCATTTAGAAATAAGTCACCCAAATTTGAGGATAGCAACTTGCCCTGATATTATTATTATCAACCCGTATCAACTAAATTGGTTATTTAACAATCTGCCATCTGTTTATTTTTTATATTTTGTTTATAAACTGATTAAATTTCAGAAAAAGAAATCTCTTGAGATCTGATCTTATAATTCTATAATCTGACTGAAAAATCACCATTATGGTTTTCTTTTATAGATAAATATTTTAGTTTCATAATAGATTTGGGTGCCAGACAAAACAATACATTCAAATAAAAGTGTTAAATGTGACATTCTATTTATTTGATTTTATTATGTCTACAAAATTTCCTGATTTTGTCAAGCAATGTTTGAATAAAGACCACAAAGAAAGACCCTCAGCAAAAGAACTACAAGTACACAAATTCATAGTGGAAGATTATGACACCTCTACTGTTCAAATGGACATTTCTAAATTCCTGTACGTGGTCAAACACTTAAAAGGTAACAGAAATATTTATTGGATTCATGTGTATCCAAGTGCCTTGGATCAAATAAGCTTTATGCTAATTTACAGTGCTAAGTACAGTTGTGTTCAAAATTATCCAACCCCCACTGAAATTGAGTATTTTGTCCAGTTTGACATTGATTTTGATCATTTCAGTCATCTTGTTTCAATTAAAACAAAGAGACACTTGTAAGTCAGACACATATAACATAACCTTTATAATGAAATAACCACAAATGTATTTTCTGTGCTCACATCATTATCAGTTTTATTCAACCCCCAAGTGACATTCATTCTTAGTACTTAGTACAACATCCTTTTTCAGTTATAACAACTTTTAAACGTGAAGCATGGCTTGACACAAGTGTCTTGCAGCGATCTACAGGTATCTTAGCCCATTCTTCATGGGCAAAAGTCTCTAGTTCAGACACATTCTTAGGCTTGCGCGCTGCAACTGCTTTCTTTAAGTCCCACCAGAGGTTCTCAATTGGATTTAAGTCTGGTGACTGCGATGGCCACTCCAAAATGTTCCAGCGTTTAATCTGCAACCATGCTCTAGTGGACTTGGACTTGGGATCATTGTCCTGTTGAAAGGTCCAACGTCTTCCAAGCCTCAGGTTTGTGATGGACTGCATCATATTTTTTTTCAATATCTCCTGGTACTGAAGAGAATTCATGGTACCTTGCACATGATGAAGCTTCCCTGTACCTGCAGAAGCAAAACAGCCCCAAAGCATGACTGACCCCCCGCCATGCTTCACAGTAGGCAAGGTGTTCTTTTCTTCATAGGCCTTGTTCTTCCTCCTCCAAACATAGCGTTGATCCATGGGCCCAAACAGTTCTAATTTTGTTTCATCAGTCAATAGAACACTTTTGTGGTTTGTCCTCATGACTTTTGGCATACTGCAGTCGACTCTTCTTATTCTTTGGAGACAGCAAGAGGGTGCGCCTGGGAGTTCTGGCATGGAGGCCTTCATTACGCAGTGTGTGCCTTATTGTCTGAGCTGAAACTTCAGTACCCGCATCTGACAAATCTTTTTTCAGTTCCTCAGCAGTCACACAGGGACTTTTCTCCACTTCAGGTAGCACACAGCAGTCGAAGTCAGCATCTTCTTTCTGCCATGACCAGGTAGAGTTTCAACAGTGCCCTTTGCCTTTTTTGCGTATGATGCTTCCTATGGTGTCTCTTGGTATATGTTTAACATCTTTGCAATCTTCTTATAGCCATTGCCCCTCCTGTGAAGAGAAATCACCACTTCTCTTGTCTTCCTGGACCATTCTCTTGACTTCACCATGTTTGTAAACACACCAGTAAATGTCTAGAAGGAGCTAAGTATCACAGTCATTTTAAATCTGCCTAATTGATGCTTATTATGCTTGATTGCTGCTCGATGACATCCACAATTGTTTTCAATACCTGATCGAAAACACTTGAATGAACCTCTGTTCTTAAGATTGGTAGTTTTTAAGGGGTTGAATAATTGTGTCAATGAAAAAAAAAAACAAAAAACATTTAATACTGTATTACAAAAACAAGTAATGTCATTTTAGTTGCATTTGGTTCTTTAAAAAGTCCTTGTAAGATTTCATTCTGAACACAATGACAAATGTACCCTGTATTCCCTAAAACCCTTTACAGCATTGGGGGTTGAATAATTTTGAACACAACTGTATAAGGAGATTATCTCAATGCCCTTAGGCCTATTTATTTAAACAAAAAGGGCTGCTGTGGGAGCACTCCTATGGCAATATTATTATAACATATAGTGGAAGTGCTACTGATCTGACCAAAACATTAGAACAAACAAGAAAAGAGATGATCAATGCACATTCCTGGGCCATTTATACTATCATAATATCTGTGCTAGCGCAAACAGTAAAAACATGGGTGTTTTAGTTACAATTTTATGCATAAAATTGAAAAGCCTCCCAACCACATCAAGGTAACCAGGGTAAGTATGGAAGGTCCTAACAATTTACCTTGGGTAATTTATCTGGGCTGACACTCCATGATTGGTTGCATTTTCATGGGAAGTTGTCTCCCTGACCTTGCATCGGATTAGTATTGAAGGCTATCACCTACTGGCTTTTAACAAGGAGGGAAGAGGCCTGCCATCCAATGCTTAGTATTCAAGGTGTAAAACCTCCAATTAAAGGGACTAGTTGGGGGTGCTACTACCACATGGAAGCTTGGTCAATCTTCCTGCAGAGAAACTGTTACATTACATAAACAGAAAGGAGGGCTGTGGGAGCACTCCTATGGCGATGATCAATGCATATTCCTGGGTCCCATATACTATAATATCTAGTGCTAGTGCAAACAGTAAAAACATGTGGTTTTTTTTTAGTTACAATTTTATGCCTAACAATGAAAAGCCTTCCAACCATGTCAAGGTAACCCCAGTAACTTCCTATGAAAATACAACCAAGCAGGGAGTGTCAGCCCAGATAAATGACCCCAGGTAATTTGTTAGGACCTTCCATACTGGGGTTACCTTGATGTGGTTGTAAGGCTTTTCACTTTTATGCATAAAATTGTAACTAAAAACCCCCATGTTTTTACTGTTTGCACTAGCACAGATATTATGATAGTATATGGGGCCCAGGAATGTGCATTGATCATCTTTTCTTGTTTGTTCTTAGGCCTATTTATTTCAGTACACCTCAGTTTTGTTGAGTTAAATTTTTTGTTGATATATATAATCCATCATAACTATTGCAATATTCACCATTCAAGTTTGGGTTTGAAATACTTAAATATGTGCACATATATGTGCACACAGAGCCACAATTCTGCTCACTTCTAGAAAATATGTGATATTTATCAGCAATTATTTAAAATGGTGTTTTTGGATAACATAGATTGCATTCTTATATTCTCTCTAGATCTCAGTCTGTACTACACATACAACAAATATCCCTGATAAAGTTATCATTCACAAAGAGAATAATTCCTTAAAGGCAGAAGCAGGTTGCCTTTAAAGGTAAGTATTATTAAGAAGGTACCATAAGTAGAATTAAGAAGGTAAGCTGCAAAAAATTAGGCTTTTGGCTCTTTAAAGTATATCACAATTCCATGTCAACCTCTCAAGACGCTCAGAATATTGTGTATAGGAGAGAGGAAAAGAGCAGTGTTATGTATACCGTAATCATGATTTGTTTTATAAACTGCTGAAAAATGTTATAAGGAAGCAACAGAAGAGGCTCAACAGGCAGTCGCGACAGTGATTAGCTGAGAGGCCATATCTCAACAAATCATTACCGCAGATACCTGTCAAGCCCCTTCTCCTTGCTTCCATGCATGGAAAAGGCACAGGAGACAAGCAGAAGGCAGCGAGGGAACAATGGCTGGTAAGTATGTCTGGGGGCTGATTTAAAAGATTTAAACCTAGCAAGGTCTAAGTAAATAATTAGACTTTGGTTCCTCTTTAAAGCAAAACTAAAATATATTTGGAAACCATGGTTCTCATAATCATGAATTTTATTCTGTTGATGAAAAGAAGGGCAAGAGAGAAGAAAGTACAGTACCCCAGAAGAAAACATTATATGACCAGAGAACGTAACATTTTACAGCAGTTTATAAAACAAATCATGATTATACATAACATTGCTCTTTCCTCTCTCCAATACACAATATTCTGAGCAGATTGAGAGATCATGAGACCTCATGGAGATTAAAGACCCAGGCTTTGAGGACAAGTGGGAGCCAACGTGGGACACAAGACTGCAGAAGGATGGAAAATAATGCCCCGGAGAAGAAAAAACAGTACCCAAGAAGGAAACATTATACTACCAGAGAATATAACATAAATTGTTTAAAAAGCATAAATAAATAAAAAATCTTTTCTATAAATATATCCTAGCCCTGCTTTATTTCTTTGTGTAAGCAGGAGGTTTGGCAGATAATAATGTAAAGGGGAACTACCTGAAAATTTTACTTTGTCTTGTGTAAATCTATAATTAAATACATGGAAGCAGCTCTTACTCTGAGGTGTGTGTGTGTTGCTGCATTCATTCAATGCAGTACTTGCTTTACTCAGGCTCAGTGTCTCCCCTTATTTTTAACTAACTCCTCCTTTCATCTGACCCGACTATCTGTAAAGTCAAACATTTTCAGTAAAATGTAAGATCAAACACCAAAGGCAAACTAGAAAGAGAAAGTTTAAGTCTAAACTTTGAATTTGGCTTGAAAGGCCACATTTTTGAAGGGAATGTGTGTGTTTGTGCTGCAGATTTTAAAACTCAACAATGGCAATGATGAGGACATTGTTGTTTTTTACTTACCCTTTAAACCTGACACGAGTACACACACCAACTGACCTACCTTTAATTCATGTAACAGCCATACTGTTATAAAAGACTTAACTTTTTTGATGATTGGTCAAAACGTTTTTTTTTTTTTTTACTATACTTACCCTTTAAATATGGTTGCCACATGAATGAATGGGTAGCTTAATTGGTGTGTGTACCTGTGTCAGTTAGGAAGTTAAACAAAAAGTTTAACTTCCAACCTGTAGGTAGTAGGTATGTGTAATTGTCAAGTTGGGGGTTAAAGAAACTGACTTTTTTGATTATTGGTCAAAATTTGTTTTTTCACTTTAGTTACCCTTTAAGTATGGCTGTCACAGTAATGGAGGGGGTAGGTCAGTAGGTGTGTATACCTGTGTCAAGTTGGGGGTTAATAAAAGCTAACTTTTTTGATTATTGGTCAAAATTTGTTTTTTGACTTTTGTTACCCTTAAAGCATGCTGCCACAGAAATGGAAGAGTAGGTCAGTAGTTGTGTGTACCTGGGTCAGTTTGGGGGTTAAAAAACTTTGTTGATGAATAGTCAAAAATATTGTTTTTTTTACTACAGTTATGCTTTAAATATGGCTGCCATTAAAATGGAAGGGTAGGTCAGTAGGTGTGTTTACCCTGTGTTGGGTTGGAAGTTAAAAGAAAACAAAATCTTTTGATTATTGGTCAAAATTTGTGTGTTTTTCTTTACTTTAGTTACCCTTTACATATGGCTGCCACCTTAATGGATAAGTAGATCAATAGGTGCGTGTGTACCCGTGTCAGGTTGGGGGTTAAAAAAAACAAACTTTGTTGATGATTAGTCAAAATTGTTTTTGAAGGGTAGGTCAGTAAGCGTGTGTACCTGGACCAGGTTGGAAGTTAAAAAACAAACTTTTTTTGATTAATGATCAAAATTATAGTTACCCTTTAAGTATGGCTGCCACAGTAATGGATAAGTATGTGTACCTGTGTCGGGTTGGGGGTTAAAAACAAACTTTGATGATGATTAGTCAAAATGTTTTTTTTACTATAGTTACCCTTTAAATATGGTTGCCTTGAAAACAGAAGGGTAGGTCAGCAGGAGTGTGCAACTGGATCAGGTTGGAAGTTAAAAAAACAAATTCTTTTGATTATTGATCAAAATTTGTTTTTACTTAAGTTACCCTTTAAGTATGGCTGCCACCGCAATGGATAAGTAGGTCAGTAGGTGTGTGTACCTGTGTCAGGTTGGGGCTTAAAAAAAAAACCTTTTTAATGATTAGTCAAAAAAGTATGGCTGCCAGGGAAATTGGAGGGTAGGTCAGTAGGTGTGTGTACCTTGGTCTGGTTGAGGAGGTATGTCTTTTTTTTGTTTCCAACCATAAAACTATCTTTTATTGAGGATATATCAAAATAATTTTTTTAAGTAGGTGTGTGTACTCGTGTGAGGTTGGGGGTATGTGTTTTTGCATGTATGACCATATAACTAACTTTTAGGGCTAGGCCACACTACTGTGTTTTTTGTGCGTTTGCGCATGCGATTTTTAAATAACATTAAAATCGCGGCAACGCACCCAAAATTGCGAGTTGCAATTGCAATTGCACACCCGTTTGCGAATCGCTAATGCATACGATCTGCATTTTATGCTCAATTGCATGCGTTACCCTATCTCTAAAGAAAAAAGCGCAAGCGCAGTGTGCCCTTATTAAGGATATATCAACATTTTTTTTTACTTTATTTACCCTTTAAGTATGGCTGCAACAGGAATGGAAGGGTAGGTCAGTAGGTGTGAGGTTGGGGGTATGTGTTTTTGCATATATGACCATAAAACTAACTTTTATTGATGATTGATCAAAATAATTTTTTTGACTATAGTTACACTTACACTAAGTATGGCTTCCATAGGAATGGAAAGGTAGGTCAGTAGGTAGGTGTACTTGTGTCTGTGTGGGGGGGTTGGGGGTATCAGTGTTTGTGTTTACGACCATGAAACAAACTGTTTTGAAATATTCACATTTGAGGATTGTTACCATTATAGTCTAAGGGAAAGAATGGCCCGTAATTTGCCAATAACGACGTATTGCTTCTGCAGATTCTTTAGCTAGGTAATAGCACACTTCTCCTTTATGCCCCGCACGTCTGTACTGAATTTCATGTCTCTAGCTCAAAACAACTCATTTTGTTGTCACTACTAACATGAAGCGACACCTGGGTCATACCCAGCACCTCCCAATAATTTGTCTACCCGATCCACTATGTGCTGAACCAGACTATTAACTGTTTGGTTTAAAGAAGAACTAAACCCAAAATACAAAGGCAGCCCCACAGACTCTATAACTGTCACTTTGTAAAACCATTTGTCTCTCACCTCTGAATTCAGCTTCATACTGTAGAAATCATTTATAGAACATTTCTGAGTACTGGCAATCTATGATGTCATGGCTGGCTTCTAGTGTTGCCTCTTCCTGGTGGTCCAGTTACCAAAATTCCTTCTGCACATGCTAACTAGCTACTTTGTGTTTGTTTCCCACTCCCCTTATGATAAGCTGCATGTAACAGTTGAACTCAGAGTCCCCCACCTGCCAGTGTCTCCCAGCCAATCATCAGAGATAGGAGTGAATATTATTAGCAGATTTTCCGGCTCAGACAGAGTGGGGGAAGGTGTTAAACTTTTTCATAAGTATTTAGGAAGCAACTTGTTAACCCTTTATATTTGTGAGCATTTCTGCAAGATTGTGTCTGTATGTGTTTATTTCTGCACTCATTTATATTAGTGTGTGTATTGCTGAAATTTACATTTAGGGCATGGCCACACTGTAACGCACCTGAATCGCACACGATTTACATGTGTTTGCGCTTGTGATTTGTCCATTGTCATTATGAAAATGCATGGGATTGCACAAAAAACGCATGCGTTACCAAATTGCTGACACATGCAAGAGCTAGAGACCTTCACACTATAAATTTATATATATATATATATATATATATATATATAATATATATATTTATAATGGTGTTGTATCGCCTTCTTTAGCGATCATTATGGCGATCATCAATTTATGATCACTATCGTAAATCTTGTAAATGTACGATAGTCAAAGTAAATTTACGACCGCCCGTAGAATATCATTACAGTAGTTTATTACCACATGTTATGGTATACTACTGCCACAGTCATACAGTAACGAAAACCAGCGGTATCGCAAGTTTTTAAATATGGCCCTCCAACACTTAAACAATACATTGCAGGTAAAACATACAAAGGCACAGATCTGGAACTGTGAATAGTGCAGGTTTATTGCAAAACATGCATTCTACATATCTGTTGTATTCAATTAGATCAACTGGACTTGAAATGTAGTTCTTGAAGACGTTTCGCTAGTCATCCGACTGGCTTTCTCAATTCAGAATGACTTGTACAAGAATCTGTGGCAATTATGTACCCTGGAAAATCCCAATTAGCATATCACAGCCAGGTGTTAAGGGTGTGATTGGATAGTGGCTAAGAGGTGTTATAGGAATACCTTTAAGGGCATAGCACCCAGCCACTGGTTCAGATATGTTGATGACACCTGGGTTAAAATCCACCAGAAGGAAGTACAAGCTTTCACAGAAAACATTAATGCGGTGGACCAAAACATTAAATTCACAAGGGAAGAGGTACAAAACAACAAACTGGCTTTCTTGGACTGCTTGGTAGAAGTTAAGGAAAATGGTAAACTGGAAGTAGAGGTTTACAGAAAACCAACACACACAGATCAGTATTTGATGTTTGACTCCCACCACCCTTTAGATCACAAGCTGGGTGTCATCAGAACCCTGCAACACAGAGCCGAGAACATCCCCACTAGCACAGAGGCGAAGGCTAAAGAAATGAAACATCTCAGAGGAGCCCTTAAAACTTGTGGATATCCAGACTGGGCCTTTGTCAAAAGAAGTAGAAGGAAAGAAAAGAACACGAATACCAACAGTGAAGGGGAAAAGCAAGACAGGAGGAAGAACATGGTCATCCCATATGTAGCAGGGGTCTCCGAGAAATTAAGAAGAATTTTCAAAAAACATATATATATATATATATATATATATATATATAATATATATATTTATAATGGTGTTGTATCGCCTTCTTTAGCGATCATTATGGCGATCATCAATTTATGATCACTATCGTAAATCTTGTAAATGTACGATAGTCAAAGTAAATTTACGACCGCCCGTAGAATATCATTACAGTAGTTTATTACCACATGTTATGGTATACTACTGCCACAGTCATACAGTAACGAAAACCAGCGGTATCGCAAGTTTTTAAATATGGCCCTCCAACACTTAAACAATACATTGCAGGTAAAACATACAAAGGCACAGATCTGGAACTGTGAATAGTGCAGGTTTATTGCAAAACATGCATTCTACATATCTGTTGTATTCAATTAGATCAACTGGACTTGAAATGTAGTTCTTGAAGACGTTTCGCTAGTCATCCGACTGGCTTTCTCAATTCAGAATGACTTGTACAAGAATCTGTGGCAATTATGTACCCTGGAAAATCCCAATTAGCATATCACAGCCAGGTGTTAAGGGTGTGATTGGATAGTGGCTAAGAGGTGTTATAGGAATACCTTTAAGGGCATAGCACCCAGCCACTGGTTCAGATATGTTGATGACACCTGGGTTAAAATCCACCAGAAGGAAGTACAAGCTTTCACAGAAAACATTAATGCGGTGGACCAAAACATTAAATTCACAAGGGAAGAGGTACAAAACAACAAACTGGCTTTCTTGGACTGCTTGGTAGAAGTTAAGGAAAATGGTAAACTGGAAGTAGAGGTTTACAGAAAACCAACACACACAGATCAGTATTTGATGTTTGACTCCCACCACCCTTTAGATCACAAGCTGGGTGTCATCAGAACCCTGCAACACAGAGCCGAGAACATCCCCACTAGCACAGAGGCGAAGGCTAAAGAAATGAAACATCTCAGAGGAGCCCTTAAAACTTGTGGATATCCAGACTGGGCCTTTGTCAAAAGAAGTAGAAGGAAAGAAAAGAACACGAATACCAACAGTGAAGGGGAAAAGCAAGACAGGAGGAAGAACATGGTCATCCCATATGTAGCAGGGGTCTCCGAGAAATTAAGAAGAATTTTCAAAAAACACCGTATCCCTATCTGCTTTAAACCGAACAACACACTGAGGCAGCAATTGGTACACCCGAAAGACCCAATACCAAAACACAAGAAAAGCGACATCATATATGCAGTGCAGTGCAGTGAAGAATGCTCTAATTTGTATGTGGGGGAGACCAAACAGCAACTGCATCAACGTATGGCCCAGCACAGAAGAGCCAATTCCTCGGGTCAGGACTCAGCCGTGTATCTGCATCTTAAGGATAAAGGACATACCTTTGAAGATTGTAATGTTAACATACTGGCGAAGGAACGTGACTGGTTCAAGAGAGGTGTTAAGGAGGCCATTTATGTGAAAATAAAGAAACCAAGCCTAAATAGAGGTGGGGGGGTTCGACACCAACTGTCTGCCATGTACAATGCTGTTTTAACACCTTACTCTGGGCGTTCCTATAACACCTCTTAGCCACTATCTAATCACACCCTTAACACCTGGCTGTGATATGCTAATTGGGATTTTCCAGGGTACATAATTGCCACAGATTCTTGTACAAGTCATTCTGAGTTGAGAAAGCCAGTCGGATGACTAGCGAAACGTCTTCAAGAACTACATTTCAAGTCCAGTTGATCTAATTGAATACAACAGATATACCATGACCTGGATGAATGAGAACCTTCACAAGCATGCATTCTACATATTTCTGACCCACTTGTACTTGAGTGGGTCTGAAACATGTAGCACGCATGCAATAAATGTGCAATATTCACAGCTACAGACCTGTGTCTTTGAATGTTTCACCTGCAATTTATTGTTTATATATTGGATTCGGTGGAGTGAAAGCCGTAGGTGAGACATACATTATTTCAGATCCGGACACACTAGATACCCAGGCCTATATACATCACACTACAACACTGCTACTAGGAAAGGGTTAATCAGCTGCACCACTAATTTGAATACTGATGCTTTAATATATTCCTACATCATAGGGGTTAAGAGGTGGGAGTTCAAATCACACAGGTGCTGAACATGTAATCAAGGCAAAAGTACTGGCAGGCAAGGGAAAATGTCAGCTTAAGAGTTGGGGGACAAACAGAACCTAAAACAAGCTCATAGAGGTAAAGAAAAGGCCCCTGAGTGGAATCTTGAGGCAAGTACTTTCTAACTTTAACTTTGATTTTTTGGGTTTAGTTCTCCTAAATTTTTCCTAAATTTTTCCTTTGATTTTTTGGGTTTAGCGATCCTTTGATTATAATATACTGTATATACAATTAATTAATAGTGATCCTGAAGGACAGGGCAAGTCTTTGTGACAAGCAAACTGTGCAAGACACAATTGGCCCCATGCAGCACACATTCTTTCCCACTAGGAACGGAAACACTTTAGGTTGGACCTTTACTTTATGACTGCATAGTCAAAAATCAGGTCATGCTAGAAGTTAGGGTGAAATTTATAAAAGTTTGTTATTGCAAAATAACTATTGATACTATTAGCAATAAGGATCTTTTATAAATTTCGCCAATGTACAGAAAATAAAAAGAGAGAGAGTAAAGTATCCCACTATACAGTATTATCAAATCTCATAACAGTTGGCAACATCCAGTGTGACAAAGAGTGAATTAAAATATAATCTTTAATTGGTATACATTTAAAACTTATAACACGCACTTTAAAAAACCATCTAAGAGCCGAGCAGTAGGGAGGGAAGTATATTAGAGTAATAGGATACACATCAACTTGCATTATCCCGGTGAAAAACACACACAGGGTGGGAGAATCTCTCCACCCAAGGCAAGCCCTATAATATGTAGAGTGATCCTGAAGCGTTCAATGTTTCTCCTAGTCCGAAAACGAATTGGTCTGGGTTCCCCACTCTAATGATTGTCGGTTCTGAGGTAAATTAAAAATCAGGAGACAATGGACAAAAAGTAACATCAGTGTCTCAGTGTACACACATATTAGCTACGCTGGTGCGAGTTGGGAAATATACTCACTGATTAATCGATGTCCCATTGGCTGTCATCTGTCATTGATGCGTCCTATATCCAGGGCAAGGCAACAGAGGCTCCTGCCCAAAAACCAAAATGGGTACATATAAGCAGCACATCCCGTGCTTGCTCCACAAAGGGGCAATAATTCCCGCAGGGTGATCAGCGCAAACGCACATTATTCGCAGTGAGTAAACACAAAGATAAGAATAAACACTTATAACCCATCTTGAAAAGTTTATTTCTTTCCTGGAAACATTATATTATCGCACAGTGGTATATAATTATAAATAATGGGTAAAGGTATTCATCTGAACGATTTCAGGAAGGAGGAATAATATACAGTCCAAAATTAGGTGGATAGTCCTAAAAATGTTTTTATATTTTGTGTTCATGGAGGTATTAGATATTTTAAGGGGAGGGCTTATGGAAGAGCATCCATATATGATAAGGGAAAATAGGTAAGTATCTGGAAAACAGTGAATACAAAGAGAAACAAACAAAATCAGTATAAAGGTCTTGCAAAGGAGCATCCATGTAATACACTGATGGATAGGTAAGTATTAACAAAACAGTGGATACAAGGGTGAATGTAACACTAGCCTCTTGTTGGAAAAGAAGGTAAGTATATTACTGGCCTTTTATGTAATGGGTAATATCTGGATGACATGTGCATAAGTATCCATGTCACACAGGAGTATTGTCCAGGTATATGTGAGGACATTGTATTGTATCTTTTCATTCAAACCCATTGGTGCCAATGTATTTAGTAAAAATATCCACCTGCTTTCTCTTCTTAATAGTTTGATCTCCCTATCACCACCTCTCATACCTACAGATACCTTTTCCAAAATATGCCACTTCAAACTCTGAGTAGAGGCATTGTGTCCAAGTAGAAAATGGGTTGCTACGGTGGATAATTTATCCCTCCGCAGTCTTTCAAAAGTGGCAGTTCTGATATTGGGTAGGTTTTCGATTATACAATCCTTTGCTTTCCTAGATGTCATACCCACATATACTTTCTGACATGGGCACATTAGAGCATATATAACTGATTCCGTAGAACAATTGGTATAAGTTTTGAAATTATGTGTTTTACCTAAACGATCAGTCACATAATCCGGTTTGTTTGATCATGCTGCATACGCAGCAATGCCCGCATTAGAAGAAACCTTTAGATGAGAGAAAAGTATCCTTTCTTTTCTCCAAAAACTGTGTACCAGTCTATCTCTCAGCATTGGAGCTCGCTTGTATATAAAAGTTGGTTTGAACAGTATTTTTTTAGAAATAGACTGATCGCTTGTAAGGATCTTCCAGTTGTTGATAATAACTTGTTCTATGTGCTTATAATCCAGATTGTACTGGGTAATGAATCAGACCTGATTAACTTCATTTTTTATCCTCAATTTTGGCTTGAGCAATGTGGTTTTCAATTCTCTTTTATAGGCTTTAGTAATCTGATTCAAATGAACCCATGATATTCCGATAGGTCATCTCCGAAAATACAAACCTCTTCCCACCACCCTAAAAAGAGGTTGGCGTACATCGGAGCACAAGCTGTACCCATTGCAGCACCTTTAAGTTGTAAAATGTACTGGTTGTTAAATAAAAAATAATTATGTGATAGTATAAATTTGAGTAATTTTAGGTAAAATCGTTTCTTAGTGATATTTAACGTGTCTTGGTTAAAAAGTATTGTACGCCCTGTATCCCAAATTTATGTAGAGACACAAGTATTCCTGTCAATTGCAAAGGTTCTCATTCATCCAGGTCATGGTATATCTGTTGTATTCAGTTAGATCAACTGGACTTAAAGTTCAGTTCTTGAAGACATTTCGCTAGTCATCCGACTGGCTTTATCAATTCAGAATGAGTTGTACAAGAATCTGTTGGCAATTAAGTAACCTGGAAAGTCCCAATTAGCATATGACAGCCAAGTGTTATGGATCTTCTGAATGAAAGGTGTGATTGCATAAATAGCCGGAGCAAAGACACCCCTGGCCAGAAAGCGTCCCCTATATGCTGCAACAAGCTATCCACACCAAAAGTTTTTACTAAAATTCACAACCTTTATTCAAAGCGGTTTAAAAACATAATAACAAGAAATACATCCCATAACAACCTACCATTACCTCCCTCCTAAATACATCCCCATAAACACTACTAAAAACACTTAAAAAACAGAAATATCAGTCTAGCCACGAAAGGATGTGGGTGGGGCGTCCCCCTACCGACACCTCAGAGTCAACTGCAAATAATTAGGAGCAAGAAATAATGTATCGAGTGATCAACTCTTCTAATGTAGCACTTAGTGAAGAGGCATCTATTTGTATCCACAATGTGGCTGATGAGAATGTATCAGATAGATAACAGCGGTGACCATGTATCCACCAAACAGCTACATCAATAAGGCTCGTGTTTCCATTAACAGCTACCGTGTTCAACTGGTGATGCTGGAAAGGGACACCTTGTAGCTGCTGTTGTTGCTTATCATTGAAATTAATAGCCACTTCCGGGACAGAATATCCGTAGTATGCACATCAAATTTAACTCAGCAGTACCATGCAAACTAAACAGTCATTACGCTAGGACAGGACTTACAAGAGTTCCGCAGATCTCCAAGATACACACGTCCATTCCTCTCTGGACTCACCGGGCTAACCGAGGTAACTGAAAAAGAACATCACTCTACTTCACCTGTTCCTGCGCGCAATATCCCAGAATGTCAATACACACTGTTGCTGTCCCGAATCAGGCCGGCTGGTGGATTCCCACACTGCTTATCAATCTGCATGGCCACCCAAGTTCAAGTTGCTCCTATACCGATGACTCCGTAGGGGATTTCGGCTCTCACGAAATTAAAACCTAATTTATGCTCAAGTGGAGCCATTGTGCTCAAATGTCCTATGATTAATTATAAGGTTGGCACTTGGGATGTAATTATTTTGTATAATTAGAAACCGCCATTAACTCCTTCTGTATGTATCACTTTAAGTTTAAAACTGGGCGGGGTACTCTAAGGGAGGTATGAGGCTTGAGTGCTATTTAAGGATCTCTGAAAGAAACCTCGCGAGACCCTGACGAAGTCTCGTGAGAGACGAAACGCGTAGGTCTGGATGTTATCGGGTCCGCTACGGAGTCATCGGTATAGAAGCAACTTGAACTTGGGTGGCCTGGGAGTGGCTATTAATTTCAATGATAAGCAACAACAGCAGCTACAAGGTGTCCCTTTCCAGCATCACCAGTTGAACATGGTAGCTGTTAATGGAAACACGAGCCTTATTGATGTAGCTGTTTGGTGGATACATGGTCACTGCTGTTATCTATCTGATACATTCTCATCAGCCACATTGTGGATACAAATAGATGCCTCTTCACTAAGTGCTACATTAGAAGAGTTGATCACTCGATACATTATTTCTTGCTCCTAATTATTTGCAGTTGACTCTGAGGTGTCAGTAGGGGGACACCCCACCCACATCCTTTGTGACTGGACTGATATTTCTGTTTTTTAAGTGTTTTTAGTAGTGTTTATGGGGATGTATTTAGGAGGGAGGTAATGGTAGGTTGTTATGGGATGTATTTCTTGTTATTATGTTTTTAAACTGCTTTGAATAAAGGTTGTGAATTTTAGTAAAAACTTTTGGTGTGGATAGCTTGTTGCAGCATATAGGGGACGGTTTCTGGCCAGGGGTGTCTTTGCTCCGGCTATTTATATGATATTGTGTGTACCTTGGTCCCAGCTTGCACCGCAGTATTTTGCGTAGCTACACCTTGTATTAAGTAGTGCACGCTTCACTCTATTGTTTTGGTCGAAAGGTGTGATTGCATTGAGGTTGATTGCAAGAGGTGTTATTGAAACTGTCCAAGTTAAAACCGCATTGTACATGGCAGACAGTTGGTGTCAACCCCCCCCCCACCTCTATTCAGGCTTGGTTTCTTTATTTTCACATAAATGACATCCTTGACACCTCTCTTGAACCAGTCATGTTCCTTTGCCAATATATTAACATTACAATCATCAAAGGTATGTCCTTTTCCCTTAAGATGCAGGTACACGGCTGAGTACCTTCCAAGGTACTTAATTGCCAACAGATTCTTGTACAAGTCATTCTGAATTGAGAAAGCCAGTCGCATGACTAGCGAAACATCTTCAAGAACTAAACTTTATGTCCAGTTGATCTAACTGAATCCAACAGAAATATTCCTGACACCAATTAGCAAGATGTTTTGCTAAGAGATTCCTCAAATGTAATCCTGCCCCACAGTTCTTCCTGAATTCTCTGTATTTATGCTCTTTGAAAGAGCCCAAGTAATAGATCATTGCCACCATGGCTGCCCCTTTATCCGTGTTGTTTGCAAGTAGCCTGAAGAGCTGGGCTGTAGTTATAAGCAAATTCCAATAATAAATCTTTATTGTGATCAGAAAAAGTATCTCTATCTGATAGTGAAATCGCTTTGCAGACATAGGGTGAAACAATAAATAAAAGCTTTTTGCAATTGATCCATTATGGGGGCTTTTTACTAAGACTAATACCTGAGAGTCAGTAAAGGGTAACATTGCACCAGTTTAGTGGAGATACTGGGTTGCTTGGGGAAATTGACACTAAATTTCCAATTTTGTTGAATTACTGCTTTATCATTTAGGATTGCAGATCATTGAAAATGTTTAAAGGGCATGTCCACCATTAAACAGAAACGGGTGACTTGCCAGTTATCTACCCGCAACCCTAACTGCAATTTTTACCAGTTTATTACATTCTTTGTAACCAAATATTCAATGATAAGTTCTCTTCGATTCTAGAAAAAGTATCTACTAAATAAGTTTTTTATAAGCTTTATCATGGGCAGAATGTGAAACAGCAGACAATCATTGGCTGTTGTAACAATCTTGATTGACTGCATTGAGGGAGGAGGCAGATATATTATGTCAGTTCGAATTAAGGGCAGGTAATTGACAATTTACTAGTTTTTTTGTTTTAAGGATGGACATGCTCTTTAATGTTGGTCAAAACCTTAGATTATTGTAATTTCTTATTTTAAAATAACTATCAAATTAATATAAATGTATGTTTGACTATAAATGAAGAAATATACAAAATACTTGGTGGTGAACTCAGACATGAAAATTAAAATAGGTGTGGAACACATTGGAGAAGTTTGCCATCTTAAAAATCTATTTAGTGTTCCTGCTTTTTTATGAAAGGTGTCCTTTAAAGGTTTTGCCATTGTTGGGGATGTTATGCTATGCGTCAATTCCAAATAATTTTGAGGGAAGAGAAAGTGACAAAATTCGTAGGAAATAGATTTCTCTCTGTGAGCAAGCATAATTCTGCAGGTTTATGGAGTTTAGTGATTTCTGTACTTTTCCTTTTTAGTGACTAATTCGTTTTCTGACTTTGCAGTTATTATGACAAAGAAATCATGGGAAGGTCATCCATTAGGTACTTGAAAGCTTTTGAAGGGAGGAATAGAAAGGGAATGGGGGGGGGGGGTTGGTAGAGAATTCAAAGAGCATCTGTACTGTAACTTGAACCAGGGTGGCCAGTGACCCATCATGTAAATGCTACAAACCTTCAGTATTAAGGCACAGTGGCTCAGTGGTTAGCACTGATGCCTTGCAGCACTGTCAATGGTGTGAAGCCACTCTTTTACACTTCTGCATTGAGTTTGTATTTTCTCCATATGCATGACCAGGTACTAGAAATTAGATTGTGACCTCTTTGTGGCAGGGCCTGATTTGAATAAATTAAATAATTATAAAGTGTTGTGAATTATGTAGTGTTATAAAAGAAATAAATACATACATACAAGGGGGTGATTTCTCTACAACTCAACTGAAATCAGAGGTGAGATATACAGCATACCTGTTAGCTAATAATTGTACAAATGAGTTCTGGGTCTTTATATATTTACAGGGAGATTCAATAAAATATCTGTTGTATTCAATTAGATCAACTGGACTTGAAGTTTAGTTCTTGAAGACGTTTCGCTAGTCATCCAACTGGCTTTCTCAATTCAGAATGATTTGTACAAGAATCTGTGGCAATTATGTAACCTGGAAAGTCCCAATTAGCATATCACAGCCAGGTGTTAAGGGCGTGATTAGATAGTGGCTAAGAGGTGTTATAGGAACGCCCAGAGTAAGGTGTCAAAACAGCATTGTACATGGCAGACAGATGGTGTCGAACCCCCCCACCTCTATTTAGGCTTGGTTTCTTTATTTTCACATAAATGGCCTCCTTAACACCTCTCTTGAACCAGTCACGTTCCTTTGCCAATATGTTAACATTACAATCTTTAAAGGAATGTCCTTTATCCTTAAGATGCAGGTACACGGCTGAGTCCTGACCCGAGGAATTGGCTCTTCTGTGCTGGGCCATACGTTGATGCAGTTGTTGTTTGGTCTAACCCAAATACAAATCAGAGCATTCTTCACTGCACTGCACTGCGTATATGATGTCACTTTTCTTGTGTTTCGGTATTGGGTCTTTCGGATGTACCAATAAGCATATTTCAAATCATTTTGGGGAGAAAACCCTCAAACTTGTACGGCAATATGAAAAGACAGCAAGGAAATTGGCAGACTACAGAAACCACCTGCGATTTAACCTCCGATGCAGACAACAAAGGCTAGTACCATGCAGCATACGTCTGGATTCCACAGTTAAAGGCATCAGAGCCAAACAGATACTGCAAAGAGCTCAAACACAGCTCCTAAATGAACGGGTACGACAGACACATTTTACAGTCGATGCTTTATTGCACAACATTAGTCAACTAGAACAGAACCTGGCCTCACAGCTACCTGTGTCCATCTGGGAAAGAGTGATGGAGTTCACCAAACAAGCACAGCTTTCTCAGCACTGTAAGGGCAAACAAAGGCAACAGAACAAGTTCTCTATTCTGTCATCCCAGAACACCCCCAAGGGAGAACAACTACCTTGGATACAAAAGGAGGGAAGTGTCCCTTCATCTAACAAGGAGGAATGGGTGAGAAACTTATCTAACAGGACTCTGACCCAGCCAGAAATGGAAGTCCTTGCTAAGGGCTTGAATTGCCATAACTCCTAAAGCCATCCCTGTGGTGGATATTATAGCAGCCACAGAAGCCTCAATCCACAATAATAAGGTACCACAGAGTGAGGCAGAACAACTTCGCCTTAAGGTATCTGCAGCCTTAGCCATTTTTTTGTATGTGGGGGAGACCAAACAACAACTGCATCAACGTATGGCCCAGCACAGAAGAGCCAATTCCTCGGGTCAGGACTCAGCCGTGTACCTGCATCTTAAGGATAAAGGACATACCTTTGAAGATTGTAATGTTAACATATTGGCAAAGGAACGTGACTGGTTCAAGAGAGGTGTTAAGGAGGCCATTTATGTGAAAATAAAGAAACCAAGCCTAAATAGAGGTGGGGGGGTTCGACACCATCTGTCTGCCATGTACAATGCTGTTTTGACACCTTACACCTCTTAGCCACTATCTAATCACGCCCTTAACACCTGGCTGCGATATGCTAATTGGGATTTTCCAGGGTACATAATTGCCACAGATTCTTGTACAAGTCATTCTGAATTGAGAAAGCCAGTTGGATGACTAGCGAAACGTCTTCAAGAACTAAACTTCAAGTCCAGTTGATCTAATTGAATACAACAGATATACCATGACCTGGATGAATGAGAACCTTCATAAGCAGATTCAATAAAAGTTCTTATCATTAAAAATAGAGCTAATTTTGCCCCAACCAATCATATTTTATTTAACTAACATTTAAAGCTAACATCTGATTGGTTGGGGCAAAACTAACACTATTTTTAATGATAAGAACTTTTATTGAATTTCCCTGTTAATTCTCCTTTATGCCACTTTAGGCATTTCTAGCCAATTTCTATAATTGCTGGTTCCCAGTTGAAAAAGAAAATGCCTAAAACTCTCCTTCTGAAAAAAAAAGTTCTACGGGGGATTTTTTCAATATTTAAAACCCAGAAAATGTTCAATAAATTATCCCTCAATTTCTACAATGAAAACATGGCCAGCAGAATGCTTTTAATACAATAAACATCATGTTAAAGTCTTAACGCACTGGAACATACAGCACTGGTAAGTGTGAGCTTCATTATCGATAAGCCTAGTTTTTGATGATTTACCTGGTATGCACTTAAAGGGTAACAGTGGTTCAAAAATGACTTTAGGTAAATTGACAGGAAATACTTTCCTGAGTATTTTTGCAATTTACTTTCATTATTTTTTTTACATAGTTTTGAAGATATTTCAATTTTTATGTGTGATATGATATCAGCATCACCAGATCCCCTGCACTTCCTGCTTCCTGCACTGAAACCATGTGTCTCCTCCTCCTCGTGGGCCCCCATGGCCCCTCCCCTTGCAGTCCCCTTAAAAAACCCTGTGGCCCCTCCCACTCATCCTTCAGTCACTATAACTCAATCTCTTCCTGATTTCTTATGCTTTTTCCTGCACTGAGCATGTGCCAACCGCAGATTAGAAGGAGGAAGTAGTATTGTGACCGCAGATTCAGAACCTCCCACCCCCTAACTTTCTGATCAGTGATTTCTTCATATCTTGGGCTGTGCAGCACATAGAGAGGTGGTTGATGGCTCATTTTAAAGGTAGGAACCTGGCCTTTTTGTTTAAATTAACTTGGAGACCAAAAGTTAAAGGGTATCTCCAGTGGTTAAAACCACTTTTTGCTAACCACTGGGGAAACCCTTTGGAGAAACCCTTTAAGGTTAAATAGACGTACACAGTAATCAGCTGGTATGCACTTAGGGGGAAATAGAGGTACACATTTATCAGCTGGTATGAACTAAAGCAGTGATGCCCAATCCATGGCCTGCAGGTGGGGTGTTCCGGGGGCATAAGCGGTAGGGGCAGGGGTGGAGCTACCTCCCATGGCCCGCTCACAGTGTTCAGTGACGCTAGTGTGGCCCCCAGCATTGGCTGTGTTGGGCACCCGTGAACTAAAGGGTAAATAGAGGTACACATTAATGAGCTGGTATGCACTTAAGGTTAAATAGAAGTACACTAAGTTGTAGAATTTATAAGTCTCTCTAAAGGGCCACTAAACTGAAAAAAATTACTTGCCTTTATCCTTTTCTATATTGTTAGTGCTGTCAGGAACTTGATCCCTTTTTCCTCTCAGTGCTCCCTGTCACTAGATCTCCTCATGTCCTGTTCAGCTCCTAGTTAGTATGCATGTCTCTTCTCTATGTAAACTGAGACTCAGCTAGAGTGTGGAGCATGTGCAGTTGAAATGACTTGTGCCCCACCACAGCCAATAGCATTCACCCAGTGATTTTGTGTTATAATGAAAGTGAAACTGCTTTGCTATGGGAAGGTAAGAAACACTGGGATCTGTAATAAAGGCTTGAATCAAGTAAGATTTTCTTTTAACTGTAGGAGCTGGTGTGTGTGTGTGGGGGGCAGATTTTGTAATTGATTTCTTCAGGTACAGTGCTTCATTGGGACTTTAGCAACACAGACAGCAGCTAACTGCAGGATTGAGTGTTATCTGTAGAAAGAGAACACAGAGCAACATAAAATGCTTATTCCTTTTTCAGATCTTAATGCCGAATCAATTAGCCATGCAGTGAATGAGAAATAATCTTTACTTTTATAGAATGGATAGTGTGTACATGTAGTGTGCCCAGGGTGGGGGTTGGGGGGGCTGGGTGAATGACAGTTCTATACTGACTAGCTGTGCTCCACCCTCTTTAAAAAGTAAAACTTACAGAGCTACTGTAAAAAAACAAGGGATAGGAAGGTCAGAGAAAAAAAAAACAAGCAGATTTATTATTGCTGGTAATTAATCCTTATTACTGTGTGGTTAGTTAACAAATTATTTGCCAGTTTACATGTCCTTTAAGCTTTTTGTATTAAAAGGGCATATACATTTCACTGAATGTAAATCAAAATTATACAATAATTGTATAATATAACAGTATTTATAAAACATCATTGATATAAAATAACAATATCGCATTATAAGAGGGCAATCATTATTTTACATAGAGATTTTAAATGTGGATTTAACTATCGTAAGCCCCTTGTAAAATAACAATGTACTTTGCACCTTGACTATTTAACATTGTATTGCTTGTTTCTTTTAAACACAACATGTCCTCAATTGATTACCTTTCAAATTCACCACCTCTAGGTCATTTTTCAGGCTCCAGTTTTCTGCATTATATAGAATTTGCACAGTAAAATATGTTCCCATCTATAAGATTTTCCTTAAAAGAAAATGTCAACTACTTCGGCCACCTGTAGGCTTAATGATGAAAACAAGTTCACATTTGTGAGCAGGGTCAGATTAGGCCTGGTTCACATAGTAGAATTTTGTCCGATCTTTCGGTACATGGGTGTAGTCATATATTTAATTATTTGCTTTTGTATGTCCAGACAGCATAGTGACGTCCACACTATCAGTTGTTATTTTATGACATGATCAATTAAACCCACTAATTTTGCCTGAAATTCAGAAATGATCCATGGTCTTCAAAATCACACTGATCACCCAGCCAATCCAACCAAAATATCAGGGTGGTATTATTTGAATATTTGTATATGCACAGGCAGACATTTACAAATCATATATCCTTCCTTAATATACACATATAGGAAGTTATAGGAAGAACAGAAAATGGGAGGTTGGACAGAACTTACCAATGGTAAAGTGGGGGTTGGATGTTTGGTTCGAGACTCATTGGACAGACTTAAAGGGAATGCCCACCTTTAAAACAAAAAACTGGTAAGTAACCCCCCAACCCCAACTGACATATTTTTCATTTTATTACCTGCTTTACTAACCAAATATTCAAAGATTATTATTGTCCCTATTCTGGCAGAGTAAGCTGGCTCCACCCTCAATGCAGTCAAACAAGGCTGTGACTGCTGACATCACAACCAATAATAGACTGCTGTTTCACCTGCTGCCTCCTCTGCACATGCTAAAGCATTTAAAAAGTTCTTGGAGCAGAGGGAGAAGGCAGATATCTTCCCCAGAAAAGGAATAGAAAACTTATCATTAAATAACTGGTTACAAATGCATGTAATAAACTGGTAACAAAAAGCATCTGGGATTGCGGGGAGATAACTGACATCCCCTGTTTTTTGTTTTAGGGTGGACATGTCCTTTAACCTTTAGCAGAGATGAATCACAATTTTGTGGAACCCCTGGGCCAGTCATAATATAGGTCCCCCCATCCCAGGAAACCGCAGCCACAAATATGAAATAAACTGGGACATCCCTACCCAAACATTCTTAGTCTTTCAGATGATTGATAGATTAACCCCCACATAATAGAATGAGAAAGAAGCACAGTAACCAATACCCCTAGGAGTTTGAGACCCTTTACACAGTGGCCATTAAGGCCCACCTTACCCACATAGGAGTTTGAGAAACCAGCAGTGACCATCAACCTCAACATTACATCATAATGAAAAACGGACACTCAAATAGCTGGCACACTAATGGCCATATTTAGTGCTATTTTCAGGTTTTTTTTAACGTCAGACTTCGCTACAAAATGCCATATTTGTAGAAAGGCGAATTTTTGTAGCATTAATCTTTGCCAAGGTAAAATACAGCAATTATTGCCCCCCTATACATTATACTGCAGTTACTGGCCCCATATACTTTATATGGACGATAATGCACCCCCTACTGTAAATTATAAGGATATTAGATATATTAGAGGTGACATCTCATATCCTTATAATCTACAGTAGGGGGTGCATTTTCTTTTATAATTTACTCCTTCTCCAGTGGCGTAGGTACTGGGGTTGCAAAGGTGACTGGGCCCATGTACCTTGGGGGCCCATAGGCACCACAATATAATTACGATGGTTCATGCAGCCTCCGCTAGCGCATCTAATACAGTAATAACAGGCAGCGTGCCCATGCGCAGGGCTGGTGTGCGCCGTTTGCTGAACAACCACTGAAGTTGCACCTTGTCTGGAGGAGGAACTAGGAAGTCAAGTTGCTGTCTGGTTGGAAGGAACAGAAGTAATGAAGTTCAGCCCCTGGTCAGGTCAGTCTCAGAGATATCAGGTGAGGGAGGAGGAGACTGACTCCTGATGAAAGTATTAACACTCTGTCTGTGACGTCACCAATAAGCCCCAAAGCTCTGGTGGTGCTGGTGAGTACCTGCTGCTGCCTGTGTGCTAATTTTTTTACACTAGTGTTTTTTTTTGTGGCCAGCCAGTCCTGGTTATCTTTATCACTGCCAAATATTTACTAATGCCTGTATGCCAAGTTGGCATGCAGACATTGGTAAAATGTTTGAAAATTGGCAGTTGTAAACGGCTGGCATTATCTGTGCATCAAGTCTTTATGCACAGTCAATGCCAACCATTAACCACTGCCAATTTGACAATCATTTACCAATGTCTGTATGCCAAGTTGGCATACATATTGGTAAAATCAGAATGGTTGACGTTGTCTGTGCATTAAGTGCCATTTATCACTGCCAATTTGCCACCATACAGGCATTGGTAATTGGTTGGCAAATTGGCAGTGGTAAATGGCACTTAATGCACAGACAACGTCAACCATTTACATCTGCCAATTTGCCAACCATTTTACCATTTCTTTGCATGCTGCATTATTAAATAGTTTCCCTTTTCACAAAGTTTACTGTGCAAGAACAGTTTAAAGGGAACTTTGTTCAGGAATAAATTATGGTTTAAAAAGTATAGTTTTGAATATAGACATTTCGATCCGTATTACTTTGGGAAGTTGTTTTTAGTGTATATTTGTCCTTTAAACTAGCACAAAAATTCACATTTTAGTGCCCTATACCTATAGCGGACTGTGGATTATGTAATAACATTTTAACATATGTTCTTATTAGGGTTTTGATCAGACAATGGGTCAGGGTGTCTCACTTGTTGCTCTTCTAGGTGTCTAAACAGTGAAATCCCCCTCCTCCATCTCTATCATGCATGCTCAATGTTCAGGGAAGTATTTTGCAATTTCCAGTGGGTTGGAGAGACAGTAACGGCATCATTATACTGGGAACTGCAGCTGGCAAACGACATCTAGCAAACCAGCAGAAACTAGAGTCTAACTGAAAGAGGCAAAGTGCAAGGTGAGATTCTATACACAAATAAATATTCTTTTACAGTAGTTTTTACTCAATATTACTCGATATTTACTCAATGTTACCAGTGCCTCACTAACTCCTAACATTCTGTCAAATAACACGTGAACAAGTAATCCCTTTGCTTGTTTCCTCTTTATAGTAACATAAGTATCTACGTTGATGTGTTGGTTTGTAGTAAATGTAATATGGTTAGTTTTGGTACATACATAGAAAATGTTCTCATATTTGAAAAGACAATAAGAACGTACGTACATGAGTGAAAGGATTTTTATATGCGTGTGATGTTTTTTTAATATTTTAAAGCCACTTTCACTGCATATATTTTGCCACTAAGTACAGGAAAGTAAATGAACATGCTTCAGGGGTATAAGGACTGCTAAAATACTAGATGCAAGTGTGTGCCTTTTCTATTTATTTGCATTCAATCAGATATTAGCTTTTTACTGGGTTACTGCATTTGATTGGTTTCTGCATATTAAAAGCATGTGCAATCTTTTGTACCTTTTATAGCATCTGCCGAGTAGGCTGGGTACACACATGCGGATTATTTGTCTGTGATTTTCTGACATGTCTATTTGTCTGATCCGGACGAAAGGTTGCTGCAGAAATCACCTCATATTTTTTTGGCTGACCGACCCATACATAAAAATATTGGTCGTTTGGACCGAAAAATATGCTTTGTGTGTACCCAGCCTTATTCTAGTAAATATTGTTTAAAATGTTTTAATGTTTTTATTTAAACAGTGAGATACAACATTTTTTGTGCTGCTTACTTTACTTTAATCCCACTTGTTTGCCAGAACCAAGTTTGAATTTCAAAATTGATGGGAATTTCTATTCTGATCCTGAAATGGAAAATGTAATATTTCATTAGTTCATCCAAACTTGTATTTTAGCTTACTGCTCCCCATTTATGTCTATGTAGTTAAGTTTAATGACAGTTTTCTCTGTGTGCATTTTGTTTTACTGCTGATATTCAACCTATGGAACTCCTAGCAATTCCAAGCTGCCAAGAGTTATTTCTGAACAAGTTCTGGCTGGGTGCTACAGTTTTAAACCCACAGACACATGTAGATGTTATCTAACTTATAAGGAAGTTTACTATAATTTTTTTTTTATAGTAGTGTCTCATATTTATTAGGCAATACACTGAATTCTTTGGGAACCATTAGTATTGGCTGGGGAAGGAAATGCAAACTACTTAAATGTCAATGAGTCGAAGTTTAAAAGTTTAACTCTTTAGTTGCTGGAAATAGAAAGGCATTGATTAACATTGATTTCATTTAGCAGAAACATGCACCAACTAACTTAAGCACCCCATACACAGGATCAACATTTCGAGTGATTTTCCATTTTTTCGATCGACCGCTCAACAATGAGCAGTTTATTGGAAAAACGAAGATCGGGCCAAACCAAGATTCTGTCCTAATCTCTCCACAGGCGTGAAGCCAAAATCTGCAGAGAGATCGAGGCCTCAATGTGGGGTACTTCAAATGATTCTTATGATTGGATTGCCGATCTTTGCCCTTGGTCGGAAATCCGATTGTATCGGAAGAACGTCTGCCAATGTATGGCTAGCTTAACTTTGCATTTATTTCTCTAAAATATGACACTTTTGTTATCTTTTGATTTTGCAGGATTTAAACTCTGTTTATCATTCTCAGGCCATCAAACAGTAACAGACTCACAGATCAATCCTGATTTAAATGGCTGTTGTGGATATTATGTATAAAAAATAACATTCTCAGAGATCAGTTTTTCTATTGAAATTTTCTGTTTTAGGCATCTGGTAGGTCATAACCTGTCTGATCAAGGACGTTTTCTCATGCTAGTGGCTGGATTACGGCAGGGAAAGAGAGATCTGGGTGCCCACTAACGATGGATCTGCTTGAAAGGATGATCATGGTTTTATAATGGATTCCTTCAAGTCTTGATCCATCAGTAGTTTTCAAGGGCCAGCTAGGTCTCATTGAAGACTCTCTTTATTCTCTCTTTACATCTGTCTTTAAAGTAAATTAGAAAGTGAGGTGCAGCTACAACTGTACAGCCATTGGATACATATTACAGCCCTATTTTGATTATGAGTGCCTACAACATGCTTGTGTCTTACAAGAACATATAATCACTGGAACTTATAAATCCTGAATAAACAGTCTCATAAATATTTCATTTTCTTAAGGCAAATTTTCCAACTTAAACTTCTATATTACATTAAGAAATGCTATTAGATTGAAATATGACATGCACAGGCGTGTTTTAGGCGGAACTGGTGAATCATTTGCTTTAGTTAATTTATGAGACAGTGTACGTATTTTCTGAGATTGCTTTGGGATAACCAAGATACATATGAGGAAATTATCATTACCAGGTTTCTTAGGGTAAAGTGTAAAAAACTTTCTTCCTTCTACAGTTTTAGCATGTTGTTTGCAGGTACCCCCGGGGTGTCAAATTCAATCACATTTGGGGCCAAAATCAAAAAGACAGGTGGGGCAATTTTTTTTTTATTAAGATACTGGGTCTAGTGCTGGGTCTTGGCAGGGAAAGGGAGGGAATCACACTGATTTAGACTGAGTCCTCTGGCTGTGGCGACATGCTGTGCTAATGTGGAACTCTAACCTTACTCTTCTGGCATGGTAATGGAATAGCCAAATCAATAGAAGATTCTTTTTTACACCTCCCTCCCCAGCGCCAGGCTAGATACCCAATCAGATGTAGAGAGGATCCGCGAATTTTTGAAAAAATTTGAAAATTCAAAAATCCGCGAGCGGACCCATTAAAATGAAAAAATCCTTGAAATTACGAGGATTTCTCGTATTTTCGAAGAATCCTCGTATTTTCGAAAATACGTATTTCCCACATTTTCAAAAATACGAGAAATCCTCGTAAATTCGAAAATTTACAAATTACGTATTTTCATGCATTTTCGAAAATCCGAGAAATCCTCGTAATTTCGAAGGAGTTAGAAGCTTAACCCAGGGGTAAGGACCTAACAGTTTAAATCCTCATCCTGGGTACTTTGAAATGGGTGAAGAGAATCATAGCAGATGCATAATTGCAGTGCATCGGGCCCCTCTGCTTCCTACCCACCCTTCCTCCCCAGCACACAAGCAAAACTGGCCGATCCGCTCTCCCGCTAAACACTCCAAGTACTCAGCTTGGATGATAAAATTACACTTTATTTGAACAGTTAAAAAACATGAGACATCTGACACGTTTTGAGCGCTTCACGCTCTTAATCATAATTATAAATAACCAATAATCATTTCTATGATTAAGAGCGTGAAGCGCTCGAAACGCGTCAGGTGTCTCATGTTTTTTAACTGTTCAAATAAAGTGTAATTTTATCATCCAAGCTGAGTACCTGGAGTTTCTAAAGGAGGTGCGGATCGTCCAGTTTTGCTTTATGAGAGTTGCAGTGTCATGGATTTAGCGAAGGGCCTGGGGCGATCCTGCACCCGGACCACCCGAGAGGAAGGGTGAGTCTATTGTACGCTACTATGTTTGCTTTGTCTGGTGAAAGAAGTCTTGGAAGCGATCGGTCTGGGGTATATACACCCAGGCCGTATAAAGTGAGTTCACTATATGTGTGAGCCTACTAATATAGGTGTGATTCAGCCAGTATAAAACATAGGGCTAATATCTGGGGATATATATTCCTGTGCGGGGTTATTTAACATATTGTGATACTTTGAGTATAGTTGTCCTTTTTTTATAGTTAATAAAAGACGGGTTTGCTGTTGTATGTGTAATTTACAAGCCGCACAGCATAATGCACCCCTCTGGGGAATGGTGCCATGAGCAGATTGCCTCCAGTGCCGCTCCCCTTACAATAGAGGTCAGTGGTGTCCATTGAATTCTACTAGACAGGATTGCTACACCCATTTAAAGTTGTGCTAGGTTTGTAAGGAAATAAAAACTAATGAAAATACTTTTTTGTAATTACTTTTTTGGCTTACTGTGATAATTAAAATGGGAGGTATAGAATAATATGCTTCCCTGATTTAATATCAGGTTAGTGTGTGTTTAACTCATACTTTGCGGTGCCTGTGGTGTTTTGTATTAACGCCATAGGACCCAATGCAAAATCCAAACATTCATCTTTGCACTACTTTAGATTGTAAGCTCTTCTGGGCAGGGATCTCATTCCTAATGTGTCGAGGCTTGTTGCACTTATATCCATTTATACATAATTTATATATATGCTTTCTTAACCGATGTATGAAATTGTATTTAACTTAATTTAATTTTTATCTATCTATATAATGGCTTGCACTTATCCCCTTGTTTGTATACTCTGTATTTTATAATGTACAGCGCTTTATAAATAAAATTATACATACATACATACATACTTTTTAGTATGAAAACAAACATTATTTAAAGCTGGCGATACCCACTGCGCACCTTATCTTAACGCTTGTGATGCAGTAAATCAGTGAAAAAGTGACTACTGCTTTGCAGGAACCTAGAAGGAAGTGGAGCACTGAGGGAAAGTATTATATCATAAATAAATAATAAAAAAGAAGACAGAAAAACAAAGAACAGAAACAGCCAGAAAAAACAGCAGAAAGGTCAAGCTAGGTAGTACAAGGTAGTACTATGTGCTTTGTGGGACTTGATCACTACTTGGGTGAGACCATTCCTTAGACTTTTGAGCCCAGTTACCTACTGACTGTCCTTCATCTTAGCCCTACTACATATATTTTTAGGCTTTTGTGTTGGGGTATACAATCAGGACTGGGTATGTTCCATATTTATACTTATGGGCTGCCAATCGATTCATAGTAACTGTTCCCTGTAAATTCCTGCTAGGGGTTATTCAGCCGATACTCATTTCTTGTTCCCTATGGAACTGATGTGCCTATATGTTTTTATTTTTATGGTGTTTTTCTTTGTGTGCATTTAAATGGATAGGGGGGAAATTATAATAAAAACTATTTGATATTTTTAATATATAGTGTGGTGTCCACCTCCAGGCCGTTATTTATTGATGAGGTGCGTATTAGCCCTCCGTTTTTTGTATATTATTGGATGGTATTTATATGCAGTTGGAGTGCTCTTGGGTTCTGTGCCCTTGTACTACCTAGCTTGACCTTTCTGCTGTTTTTTCTGGCTGTTTCTGTTCTTTGTTTTTCTGTCTTCTTTTTTATTTTCTATTTATCTTATTGGCCCTAGGTTGTGCACCCGCTTTATTGGCGTTGACTGCTTTCCATCAATTATGCCCATTACACAACTCTTTGTGTACTTGACACCCTTTTTCTTCTTATAATTTAAAAAGTATTATATCACCCTGATTATGTTATTTTAGAATAGTATATATGAATGTGGTCATCTATGAACTTCCTACTGTAGTTGTTCGGTGATAAATTCAGGAACAGAATAGAACAATAATGTAAATGCCCACACAGACTGGTACAATAGTGTAAATACCAAAACAGACTGGAACAATAATGTAAGTGCCCCCACAGACTGGTACAATAATGTAAGTGATCACACAGACTGGTACATTATAATGTAAGTGCCCAGACAGACTAGTACATTAATGTAAGTGCCCATGCAGACTGGTACAATAATGTAAGTACCCACACAGACTGGTACAATGATGTAAGTGCTCACCCAGACTGGTATAATAATGTAACTGCCCACACAGACTGATACAATAATGCAAATGTATATTGGCTTGGAATAGAGAAAAGATATCTCCTTATCTTTTCTCTATTCCAAGCCAATATACTTATTTAACCTCCAGCATTCAGTCTCCTTCCAGTGCGTCACTATCTGACTTTTTTATACAATAATGCAAATGCCCACTCAAACTGGTACAATAATGTAAGTGCCTACACAAACGGATACAATAATAAAAGTGCCCACACAGACTAGAACAATAATAAAAGCAGTTACCCCAAACATTGGTAACTAAGTTAAGAACTGTGCAGCTGCTGACTTCTACTTACATTATTTATCCTCCCCCCTGATGACCAGTAAGTAGCCATGTGACAGGCCATGACACAGGATATGAGGCACTTTACTTTTTGTGTTGCATTCAGGTACAGAACAAAGGCCATCCACTCTTAACCCACCCTCTCTTACACAATTTATGCATATATAATAGTAATGGGTAAGTGTGTGGTGCACTCTCTGAAAAGAGGAGATTCAAAAAAATATATATATGCTGATGAGCAGCAGGGTGGCTGCAGCGGACACTTGTCGGTTTTTCACTGAGTTTATGGTAATGGAGCACTTGAATGACAGCTGAAATGTTGGATAATTCAGATTGAATATCTAAAGAAATAGGGGACAGATCAACAAAAAATGGCAAAATGGGAAGAACGGGCAATTTATTATTATTTTTTTCCAGTCCTTTTAAATTAAAATGTCAGGTGCAAACTTGGTTCTTTGGCAAACAAAAAATGTTTTATATGAGAAGCAGACCAATATTCCTGTAAATCCTCTTCAAAAAGGCAGAAGATAATGAAAAAGCCACAAGTCACGGTTTAATTACTAACATTCAATAGAAAATAGATTAGAAGGTTTAACTGAAAAACTGCAGACACAACCATGTGAGTGTATTTGATATACTATTTCACGCCAGCCATTTATTAGAATTCATTTAATTACTGCCATCTATCTGAGTATCTATTCTAAAAAATTTAAATTGATATTACATTATATAATTATAGGGAAGGTAGGAACTGCTATTCATTCATTGTCTTGTGATTTAATATACTGTAGAAGGTGAAAGGCATAATCAGTTGATTTGCTTTTGGTAGAGAAAACCTTACTTTACCACCTCCCCAAATGCCAATTGTAAATAGCTAGAGATTACAATAATAATCAGAGTATCATTATAATAAGATATGTACTAGAATTTTATAACTAGTAATAATATTAAGGCACAATATCAATGTAAGGCAAAAAAGCAACCCCTACAGTGTAATATGAGGATATATTCCACTCCTTCCATTAAACAAAATGGAGCTGAAGTGTAAAATAATATCTGTATAATCAGATGGCACAATGTACTGGCCACTGGAAAGGCTGTTTTCCAAAAATTTGTTGGGAAGGGGGTGAATTATATTGAATAAGGTACCCCCTACAGTAAATTATTAAATTAAGGACATGGTTACTTCAGCATTCCGTGGTCTTAATATTTATATGGTTTCTATGGTCACGGAACTCCTCTGTGATATAATATCCTTATAATTTACAGTAGCGGTGCATTATTCACTATATTACATCATTAAGGAGTTCCCAGACCATATATAAGTGCTATTGCTTTCATACAAGCCAGGAAACTCCTTTTTGATGTAATATCCCCATGCATTAATACAGGGTGCATTATTTCTCATAATACGTGGTTTTTTAAAAACTAAAATACAAGAAAATATATTATTATTATTATTAGGTGTGCTTTAAATCACTTTCATCAATTTTGCTAATCAAAGCATACATAAGCTGGACAAATAGGACATGTGCTCTGCTTACTTCTTGCTGAAAGGGCTTTCACAAAACATGTTGGCAACAGATCAAATAAGGGACTCATGCAGGATTGTCCTCAGAATTTTCTGGGACCCATACTAGATAAATTACTGGGGCCCCCACCACAATGTACCCCCGCCATGCTGTACCCCCACACCTACTACACCACTGTATCATCCCATTCATTAAGAAGCCTCTTTTTCCCCCTATACTTTATACAGCAATAACTGGTACCCTTTACACAGTGATTACTTGCCCATATACATTGAACACCAGTTACTGTCCCCATATTATTGTCCCCTTAAGTGTCTCTATCACCAACCTGACTGGCTGTGCTGAAAATTCGGCTGGAACAAAGCAGTTCAAGACACTGCTCCTCCCCAAGTTGCTAGTAATAGCAACAATGAATCATCTACCTGCTGATTAGCAAGGTCAGAAGATACAATGTTGCAAGGGTTGCCCCATCCATGAGGCAACTTGAAAAAATATCAGCAACCAATCAGATGTTAGCTTTTTACTTGGTCACTGCAGTTCGTATTGGTCAAAAAATTTGATTGCGGATGGTCACCAGTTCGTCTGGATCGGACCGCATGAACATTGCTGCAAACTGATGACTACGGCTAATTTTGCAGTGACCAACAATAATTCAGCCTGGCTGACTGCTCGCACGTGCCAGCCTTATAAAAACAGCCGGGGGTCAAATCACGCAGCCATTGAATCTGAAAGACACAATCATGATATTAAAGGGTATTTTTACTCTAAAAAATAACTCAAAAATATATACAGCAAGATCACACTACTGCAAAACATTTTTTGCAATTTAAATCTAAACTGTAGATTCTGAGAAATCATCATTTGAATTTACAGCATTTACAGGGAAAGACCTGTCATGCCAGAAGCAGATATTATAATATGTCCCCCATCCATGGCCTCTTACTAGGATCTTTGGCTGCCTGCCACCACATTTTTGACAAAAATTAAGAGACTCAACAGATTAAAGAAAGAAGGCAGAGGGAGAGGAGATGTGTAAGCAGAGCATTGTCTATCTTAGGGCTGTGCAAAACTTGTGTCAGAGACACTACAAGTAAGGGAGAGCATTTAGGAGCAGTCACTAAACATTGATAATTTAATGACAAAGCTATCAAACACAAAAATATGTAAGTACCAATATTTTGCTTCTCTAAAATTGTAGTTTCAGTGAATGTAAAGTTGTTTGAGTGAGTATAGTGACCCTTTAAATCCCTATAGTGGCTGCAAGAGTGTGTGTCCCCCATAATTGCCCCTATAAATGCCTGCTTCCACCGCCAGGTTTTGTTTTAGTTGGCTTATTACTTATTTCAAGTTATAAATAGAGCATGTTCCCTTTTGGGAAATAAAAAAATAGGTTTTCCTATAATGTAAAATATAATAGGTATATAAACTATATAAGGATTTATTGTTAAATGGACTTTTTGCATGATTTAAATTACCGGTATTAATTATTTTTAGATTGTTCCAATAAATTATCAATATAATACTACTTGTGGAATGTAATGGGATACAAGAACGGCAGCCATGTTGAAAGAGCGGGGAATTCTGGTGGTAGAGATTTTGCTCCTGCTTTTGTCTGCAGGTAAGTTGCCTGACTAGTTTCTACAGATGCTTTAGACTATAAAATTGTCCTGGGCTTTTAACCAGCAGATCTAAAAAACAAATCACCCCAATACAAATGTTAAAATCTTAAAAGACCACTTTACTATATAAAGTGGTCTTTTAAGATTTTAACATTTGTATTGGGGTGATTTGGTTTTTAGATTTATTTAGTACTGTCTTTATCAGACAGTTGTTTATAGTCGTGAGGGGACCTCGACTATTACCCCATTGATATAATAATTCAGTTTACAGGAGGGCATACCTATATTAGAGATTTAAACCAGCAGTTAATACTATTAGTAATGCTTTGTTTCTCAAACTATTAAAATTATTCAGCGGCTCTTTGTGCATTTGCATGTGGAGATTTACCATTGCAGAACTTTAACCATTGGCATTGGTTGGTGTTAAAAAGTCCCGCAAAGGTAAGTGGCTAAGCAAATATAGCATCGCTTCTGGCAGATGCGTGGTTAATGTCTGCAAAAACCAAGCAGCCACTGCAATGATGGTGTTAAATGCTAACTATACTCACCTCCACCATAGTTCCATAGGTTCTCACTGTTTGATTTGCTGTCTATCTTCCGCAATATTCCCCATTCCCGATCCCAGCCAATGAGAAGACATGCTTCTACATCCCCCGTGGCTACGGAGCCACGAAGGAAACTTTAAGTAAGTAATGCAGAAGATAGAAAGCAAATCCAAGGGTGAGGACATGGCAGTTTAAACTTTGGTGGACAGTGGTTAGTAGGTTAGCATGTCTTTTATCTGAACTTTGGGAAATGTGCCTCAGGGTGCATTGCCCTGATTGAGTCAAATAATGTTGCAAAATATTAGCTCATTAGTTTCAAATCATTATTTTTAAGAAAAAAATAATAATTGTGGTTGAATATAGACATACGTCCATTTAGTCCAACCTTTGCACCCCACTCTTTAACTCAGTTGATCCAGAGGAAGATAAAAAAAAAAAAACAGGTAAAAATGGGAGGAAAAAATTATTTTCCGACTCCAAATGGCAATTAGAAATTATCGCTGTATCAACCAGAACTACAGTATATGTATTAAAGGAATAGGTCACTCTCAAAGTGAGCTATTCCTTTAATATACTGATTGAAGCCCAGGAGGTTAAGGAGTTATGCCTTACCTCCTGTTCTTCAATCAATAACGCAGGGTCCGGGAACGAAGATACGAAGAAACTTACCTTTTGCACCATCCACGAGGGATCTCCGACTGCTTCCCTGCTGAAATCTCCAACTGCTTCCCTCTCCTGTACAACTATAGCGCGCATTTGCACTCCTTTCCTTTATATTTTCTTTCCTTATTCATATTTTTGAAACACATTTATCTACACCAAAACTGGTGAACCCAGGCATTCCAATAATGGATTGGAATGCAACACATACAGTAGGGACAGGCTCTATTGCATTGCCAATACAGATCAAAAACAATTGATTTACTGTATTTCTTTTTTTACAGGTAAGACAGCCAAACTCTGTGGACATATTTCCATAGAATCTGACACAGTCCAGCTCGGCTCCCCTCTTTCTGCCTCCTGTATTGTGAATAAAGAGTTCTGCCCGAATATCCATGAAGATCTCCAGATTCTTTGGAAGTTAGACAGAGACTTTATCCCAAATGAACATTACAATATGGTTAATCAGAGTACATCCTCTCTATTTATCAGCAGTTTTAACAAGACCTCTGCATCTCTCTTCTGCTACATCAGATTAGTTAATGATCAACAGCTAGTGGATGGAGTTGACCTTAATGCTGGCTGTAAGTCTCATTCTGGGCATATCATGTTACTGTCAATATACTAAGCTTTGACTAAAGGTGCATACACATGTATGACATCTGTATGGGCCTTTCAACAGCAGTGCTGTATGTGGGAGATATTCTTGGCTAGGCCACACTAATCCTCTTTTAAGCATGATCCAATCATGCTTTTAAAATCGGACACTAGCGTGTCCAATTGATTTGGTCACGCTAGTGTGCTGGCATGCTCTGTTATCAGAGCACATGTGATCCACATTTTTGCACTCTCTCATCTCATGCTCTCCGATCGGGCAACATTGCCCGATCATGCCGGTGCGCTGGTGAGAGCTTCAGTGTGGCCTAAGCCTAAAGGTGAATGAATTCTGCAGATTTATATAAGCAATAAGATAATAAAATAAAAAGGACAAACAATATTCTGATTTCTAATGCCTTGGATATGTCATTGTTAGGTTTTTCCTGCATAGAAAATCTAGGTTGTCAGTTGGTTTAAACAAGAACTGAAAAGTACACATATTAAGGCCTTTATTTTATTATGTTTACTGCTTTGGTTTTATAGACCCTCCATCAAAACCCTCTAACCTGACCTGCCTAATGAATCTCACAGATGCCAATTTATCCTGCAGTTGGCAGCTTGGAAAAGATCCCTTGATTAAAACCAATGTGACACTGTCAATTTCCAGGTACATTTTAAGGGGTCTTCGTAATTTATAGATTTTTCAATACCATTATCTGTAACCTAAACAAAATGTAACATAATTAGACTTTTTTTTACCAACATTTTTTTTACACAAAAAGCTACTATAATATAAAAGAGCCATGAATTCCTTATACATTATATCCTTATGTATATATGTAATGTATTGTATGTTTTATGAGAAATATATTTAAACAGAAAGACAGTAAAGGTCACCTAAACTTTTAAAGTCCAGTTGATCTAACTGAATAAAACAGATATAGCATTTGCTTTTTATTTTACATGTAACTTTGGTTACAAATAAATTAGATAGTTCTACATCTTTTATATAAAAGTATTACATTTTAAAAATTAGCAGTTTTCTAGGATACCAGTCAGAAATCTCCTTTTTAAGCTTAATATCTTGACAAGCTTTCCTTATCTCTGAATAAATGTTGCATGTGGTATAGCTCTGGTACATGATAAATTCAGCAATCAAAAAATAATATGGGTGCCAGGAACACTTTGGGCTTGGACAAACATTAATGGTCTATTTAACTGATCGAGTAACTGCAACATGTCATGTCAGAGCAAATAAATTAAATAGTCAGGGAAGATATAATAGACCTGAGGAGGTCAGCAAATATCATGGAAACTCACTTATATGAGACACATTGTTCTTATCACACATCACAACTTACCACTGTAATCAGACTGACTGCCCAAAATGGCTCTTTTATAATTCACTCCATGAGAACATGGTTCTAAGCAATCTGTAACTTTTTTACTGTGTAATTTCTAATAACTACTGTAATGATGGGAAAATAATATTTCATATTTAAAATATAGTGCACTATTTAATTTTTTTTTAATGTATGTTTTAGGATCAATGAACAATGTCAAATTACTAGTGGGAAAAAAATTGTCTGTAATGCCTCAGAGGATCAGACTTCATGCATCATACCTCGTAACCAATTCCACCTCTATAAGAAACTTGCAGTTTGGATTACTGCACAAAATGCGTTGGGATCTGTAACTTCAACACTTTGTTTCATACCAATAAAGCATGGTATGTTCTTTTCAGTCTGCGATGCATGAAATAAGTCTTTACAACCTGCTGATTGTGTATACTGATTGTGTATAACATTTTCTGTTATGCTGCTTTAAAAATAACTTATGCAAAAAGATAACACAGCACCTTGGATCACTGATCTATAGTTTTAGCAGTTTAAGGTTTTTGGAGATAATTTCCAATTTGCTAGTGAACAGTGGGAGCTAAAAACTAAGACACGCTCCTACTGCTGGAGGCCCAATCATTAGGGAGATAAGGCACTACCAACCTAGCTGCTAGACATCAGGTAAACCTATATAAGCTGTTGTACTTCTCACCCTCTGGTACAGTCCAGCTCCCAGAGGGTTATTTAAGTTATTTAATTACAGTGCAGAAAGTACTGAAAAGGGTCACTTGCTTCCTTTCTAACCTGCGTAAAATCAGCCTCTTCTACCCCTTCCTCTTCTCCAAACTGCTGTCTTTTTTGGCCATGCCAAGTGTGCATTACCAAGAGAGATGCCCAGTGAGCTAATATGCAAATCATTGTTCTAGAGGGAAGTAAGGAATGCAAATAAACACAACTGCAGGGTCTGCTGTAGTAAAATATTTTACTTTTTTTTGGTTTAGAATTACTAAGAAGTGCATGTGACTCATCTTTGTACAGAGCAGTTTTTTGGATTATCCTTTCAAAATAGCTACAAAACATTAGATTGGGCATCATATTACATGGATTTTTTTTTTCCTTCAATGAATGCCCACATAAAAAAATAGATGTTAAATAGGGTTGCGGCAGTTGCGTGGATGTCTTCCAGAAACCAATGCAGCTGTGGCAAACTGTAAGGTTAGTGCAACTTTAAAATAGCATTTTTGCCCTGCACCACTGGGTAAATGAGGCTGTTGGTCTACAGATAATCAGCAATGTTTTCTTTTTTTACACAGTAAAAGCATTTCATCATTATTAGTATTTAATACAGGTTTACTGATCAATCTCATAATATTCTCTGGTTATTTTTTATAGCAGCAACTCATTTTGTCAGTTGGTTGATTTTCAGTCATTATCCTGCTGTAGACAGTGCCCTTAAAATATTTCCCTGTTGTCCTGGACCATCAAACCACACATCATAGTGGGACCAGGTTATGGGACATGTCTTGGACAGGTCCCTTCCCCTCCCTTGTGTACCAACTAGGATGGTATGGTGATGATAAAGTGTGGTCAACCAAATAATCTTTTATTATCCATGAGAATTGGTGGAAGCACTAATGAGTGTCTTTAAGGATAGTATTATAAAGCAATCAAGGTATATATTCTTGTTTAATACTGTTTAACAATAAAACCAATGTATCTTCTATCAAATGTATCTAAATTAGGAATCACATTTTGAATTTTCCTTTTTTTTTTCATTTCTCAGTGAAATTAGATCCTCCACATATCAAGGAACTAGCACCTGTTCACTCTCGCCCAGACTGTGTTGTTGTTCGGTGGAAAAAGCTTGAAAAGGGAAGCTTTATGAAACAATGGTATCAACTACGCTATAGAAAGGAAGAAGAGACCCAATGGATGGGGGTAAGTAACATTAGTAAGTAACAAGATTCTTTGGTTTGCAAAGGGTGAACCAGAGGGTCATACATGAGTCATAGAGAAGCCCTATGCATTTTCATTCTTCCTTTTTTTTCTGCAGCCCCTTAGTATTTAGAGTTTGTATTTTGTATTTGAAACATAGATGAAATGGGACCTTAAAGTGCAGGCCATGAAACTAGGAAAAACAATTATTTCTGCCATTTAAAGTTACCTGTCCCCCACTCCTTTGAACTTAAATGTATCCCTATAAGACCACAGAAAATGATCATTTGCTTCCTATATTTGATGGTATCAACTGCATACAATTTAAAGCAGGCATAGTCACTTATTATGGGATTACCTTCTTGAAAAGGGACAGTGGCATCTATATATAGTTGTGTAGTTAAGTGCTGTGTATTTTTTCTCAAGCTTTAATGAAAGCATTTGGTTACCAGGGGTATAGTATAGTATAGTATAGTATAGTATAGTATAGTATAGTATAGTATTTGAGGTTGAATAAAGACATACGTCCATCCAGTCCAACCCATCTAGCAATATCCTCATTTCCTGCCTAACTGTTGATCCAGAGGAAGGCAAAAAAAACCCCACCAAATTTATGAAGGGGGAAAAAATTCCTTCCTGACTCCAAGTGGCAATCGGAAATATCCCTGGATCAACTCTACTTTATGTATCAATACCAGTAACTTGCAACATTCCTTGTTTGTAGAAACTCATCCAGCTTTTTTTTTAAACTGACCAATGAACCTGCCATAACAACGTCCACTGGAAGACAGTTCCATAGCTTTACCGTTCTCACAGTAAAAAACCCTTTTTTTACTGTGAGAACGGGAGCCAATCAGGAAAATTAGAGGCTTTAGTTTTCCTTTAATGAAAGTGCACATTTACTTAACTGAACACATTGAACTTGCTGGATAGCTACAACCAACAGTAGTAAAATAAGCATATAGGAAATAACTATTTTGTATATCAATACATTAAAGGGCATCTATACCGAAAAATTGGTTATTTTAAATTGACCATAAATTGAAACTACAATTACTGTATCATTACTGTAGCTGGAATGGTGTCAGAGTTTTGACAGTTGGAATGCTGTATGTTGTGTGCAGGCTTGACAGTTGGTTTGTGGGAAAAATGTCAGGTCGGATGAAAGTGGGAGTGGTTAAAAGAGGGAGGGTGGATACTGCTCCTAAACAAAATGTGTGCTGGATTGAAGGCATGCAACAAACACAAATCAGAGTAAGGGCACGGCCACACTGCAATGCAAACGCAATCGCATGCGATTTCATTTGCGATTTCGTTGCGTTTGCGCATGCGTTTTTTCATTAACTATTGAAAAACGCATGCGATTGCGATTTAAAATGCGGAACGCAAATCGTAATCGTAGAGCACCCGAAAACGCGCGTTTTCAATTATATGAAAAAAATGCAAGCACAGAAGCAAGCGCAAAAAAAGTGCAGCAGTGTGGCCTAGCCCTAAGTGCTACTTACATGTCTTCAATTATAGATTAAGATGAGGCAAAGTCATTTTTTCAGCATAGTGTCCCTTTAAATTCACTTTATACATCTGCCATTTCTTAGCCTATTCATGTGACTAATGATTCAGAGGAGTTGGTGCAGTGCAACCTTTCACCTGCTACAAGATATCACTTCCAAATTCGCTGCATCCGAAGTTATCTAGAGGGATACTGGAGCGAGTGGGGATCCGATAAAAGCTTCCTTACATCTGAATCAGGTTTGTATCTTATCTAAAGATGCAGAAAACATAGGTTATTTAAAGTATTTGCACAGTATGATATATGTAGTCATGGGACTTTTTATTCTGCACTGGAATGCACAGTGTCATTTGCTACTTAGCAAACATACGTGTTTGTAAATGCATATTAAAGTATAATCTAACTTTAAATTACAGTTCATTTATTGGTTTTCTTTATTTTTTAAAAGCTCCAATTGGAAAGCTAAATACATGGTGGAGAAAATTAGAAGGTACAGATGAACACCCAAGACGAATTCAACTAATGTGGAAGGTACTGCAACTAGAATATATAAAATGTTAATGAATGATTCCATTTTGAAAGAGCTTCCTTCAATCCTCCAAGATCCATGAGTGTTCTTAAATGTTTTAAGATGAGTGTGCGTGTATATAGTAAATATATATATGTGTGTGTATGTGTAAGGCTTCGAGTGGTTCTTCCACTCGGATTTCCGATCAATGCACTCAATCAAAAATTTGATCATAACAGCATCTGCTTGTGTACTGTATGGCTAGCTTAATGGAAGATGGCAAAAGCATGTATAACCATTCAGGGCAAAATACATTATAGACAACTATAGGAAATATAAATGAGTGAAAGCCCAGGGAAACCTCCCATTGTCAATATTATATAAACCACTCCATTGTTCCATATCAATAGGGACATTAGTCTTAAAATAAGAACTTGGTTATCAAAGAAAGCAAGAAAGGAACAAAATCTGATTAAAACCCTTTAAAGATAGTGTATCGAGGCATCTGAACCACTTGGCCTCCAATTGCAGGAGCTCCATGTTCCCCAAAATCTTGATGGTGCCACATCTTTGGAATATGATCCTCCAAATGCAGCCCAAATGGCTTACAATGTTCCCCAATCATTCCCGTAGGGCAGTCATGATTTTTCCAATGTAATATTTCCTATACAAGTATGTAATTAAATATATTACATAGCTGCTTGCGCAGTTAAGTCTGTGTTTAATTATTAAACATGTGCCTGTGTATGGGTGAGGAAAAATGGGTCGTGGATGCGTATTCTAGCATGACAATGACACTTACATGACAATGGCAATAAAATAGTGTCTCAAGAAGAAGCACATTGGCGTAGTAAGACTCCAGACCACGTACCTGAGAGGTACAGCAGGCTGACAACAAAAACAAAATCCAAATAATAAGTCACATAATATCTGTTTAATATACCTTACACTGTGAGGTTGCCGCAAAAGGCAGGCCATGACAAGGCCATGACATCCAAGAATTAGTGTTTTAGGTCAGTTTGCATGCCCCCCCAAGTCTCCTCAGTATGGGTTTCTCTTGCCTCAACGCTGAAAATCCCCTCCAAATGGAGATTGATTTAAAAGATCTTGAAAACTTTTTATTTTAAATGGTGAAGATATGAAGACATTAGGTAAAGTTTCAGTTGCTGATCTGTTTAAATCTGAAAATTCTTGGCTTGCTCCAGTACAATTTGATGGCTAAGGGTTGATGAAAGCTAGAAAGTAATTTTCCCTGCATTTTTCTCCTAAAGAGTTCTTTGTGGTTATTGCTGGTTTAGGACAAAGATTTCCTTTATATTATCCACTCTTTAATAATAAAAAATATTTTAATATTTATTTAGAATATATATTATTATGTCCTAGTGTTATCTCTTAACTGAACGGAACTTGATTAAGCTTTTACTTTCTTCAGAATTTATTTACTTTGCAATCTACAGTATGTATTGGAACAGACATTGAGTGTCTTACTTTGTACTGATTGACTTAGGCACCAAAAAAAGAAGAGGCTAACTCAGATAACCCATGGTACATAGTGAAGGTCAACTCAAGTGTGGTGTGCAATACAACAGCAATCAATTGCAGTTTCCCAATGCCACTAGGAAGAATGAATGCTTCTGTATGGATTTATAACTCCGCTGGGCAATCACCAGGAACAGAATTCATTTTCTCATCTAAAAAAGGTAAGAACACTACTTATTGGTATTCCTATTAATAAACCTTGCAGGGTAACATTAAAGGGGAACTGTGGTCTCCAGACAGGTTCATACCTTTAAAATGAGCCATCAACCACCTATTTACATGCTGTACAGCCCAATATATGAAGAAATCTCTGATCAGAAAGTTAAGGGGTGGTACTATGGCACCACGCTAGCGAACACAGCCTCACACTTCACAGTGTGTGAAGGAAAAAGGAATTACCTCCCCCTCCCTTACATTGTAACATAGTAATTGAGGTTGAATAAACACATACCTCCATGAGGTTGAATAAACACATACCTCCAACATTTTCACCCTCCTTTTTAACCCTACCTAACAGTTGATCTAGAGGAAGACAAAAAACCCAGCTAAAAGAGGGGGGTAAATCTATCCTGACTCCAAATGGCAATCGTAAAATATCCCTGGATCAACCAAAACTAGAGTATATGTATTAATACCAGTAATTCTCAATATTTTTTAGCTTTAGAAACTTATCAAGCCCACTTTTAAAGCTATTCAATGAACTTGCCATTACCACATCTGATGGAAGTTCCACAGTTTCACCATTCTCACTGTAAAGAAAACGTTCCTAACCTCAAGATGTAACTTCTTTTCTTCTTAAAGGATGTCCACGAGTCCTCTGATATGACCTATTAGTGAACAATGCACCAGAGAGTTCATTGTATGGCCCATTAATATATTTGTATAAAGTTATCATATCCCCACACAAACATTGGTTCTCCAATGTAAACAGCCCTAATTTGTCTAATCTAACTGCATAGACAAGACCCTACATTCCCTTTATTATTTTAGTTGCCCTGCTTCCATTTCCAAGATGTCCCATTTGTATATGGGATTCCAAAACTGCACCGCATATTTCAAATGAGGCCTTACCAGTGCCTTGTAAAGAGGGAGAATAATATTTTTCTCTCTTGAATCTAGTACCCTTTTTATATAAGACAATATCTTGCTAGCTCTAGCTGTTGCTGCCTGGCATTGTTTGCTACAGCTAAGTGTGTAAATCTTTTTCCATTAGTGATTCACTTAACACAGAGTCATTTATGGTGTAGATGGCACAAGGATTGTTAAACCCCAAATGCATCACCTTACATTAATCAATATTGAATCTCATCAGCCATTCTGCTGCCCATTCTGCTAATCTATCTAAGTCAGCTTGTAGCAGTTGCACATCATTTGAAGTTTCTAAGTTCTGCATAGTTTAGTGTCATCCTCAAACACAGAGACCTTGCTCTCAATGCCCACTTCTAAATCATTTATAAACAGACTAAAAAGAAGTGGTCCCAGTAAAGAACCCTGGGGCACTCCACTTAAGCCCACATAGATGTAGCTCCATTGGCCACCACTCTCTGTTTGCGATCCTATAACCAATTCTCTATCCATGAACACATTTTTTTTCTAGGCCAACAGTCTTCAGTTTATACACTAGTCGCCTACAGTATGTGGCACAGTATTAAAAGCTTTAGCAAAATCCAAGTATACGACATCCACTGGTATGCCTGAATCTAAATTCTTACTCACTTTTTCATAAAAACCAAGTAAATTTGTCTGGAACAAACTATTTCTCATAAATCCGTGCTGACTACTACTAATAAAGGATATGATCCCTTAACAAAGTTTACAGCAACTTCCCTACCACTGATGTTAGGCTTACAGGTCTATAGTTACCAGGCTGGGAACGACTACAATTTTTGAAGATTGATATTACATTGGCTTTTTTTCAATCCAGCAGCACATCAGCAGGCAAAAGCAAATCTGAAAAGATAAACAGTGAACTATATAAAACTGGACTACAGATCTAAGGGTGTATTTGATCCGGTCCTGGGGCTTTTGTCTAATTGTTTCCTTACCATATGCTTTGTCAGCCAGAGTGAATATTCCTCATTTATACCCTTTATATTATTACAGTCCCTTCTATAAGGACTAGGATTCTCTATAGTGAATACATAGGGGAAAAATGGTTTAACACAGTATACCCTACAGAAAACTATGTGAAAACAGCTTTTACAGGCTGAGGCAGAATCAGACAAACTGTTGATTCTGACTCTGCCTGTAGAGGCTGTTTTCACAAAGTTTTCTGTAGGGGGGTATGATTCGGAGGTATGAGTGGGGTTGGGGCCACAGACCCCATGGAGTCACATGGGTGGGGCAAATGGGCTGCAAATGAAAGGGTCATGGGGCTGCAAGGGGTGGGGCTATGGGACCCACAAGTGGAGGGTCCATGGAACCCACAAGTGGGAGGGGCCATGGGACCCATGAGTGGGAGGGGCCCACAAGTGGGAGGGGCCATGAAGGCTGCAAGGCAAGGGGCCATGGGAGGGCTTGCAAGTCAAGGTTATATTTACCAGTTCATTTTATGCATTCATAACCAGATATGTAATCACAATTTCTATTTTGTTCTGGCAAAGTTATCTGCCTCCTCCTGAGCTTTTTATAAGCTTGAGCATGTACAGTGGAGACAGCAGTCAATCATGTCAGCAATCACTGCCTTGATTGACTGCATGGAGGGAGGAGCCAGCTTACCATAATGGAGCCAGTATTTATACTTAAATATCTGCTTAATAATAAATCTAATAATGTGCTGAATATATCCTTTGGGGTTGGGGGCATGTAACCTACATGTGACCAGTTTTTGTTTTTAGTGGACATGCCCTTTAAAACTGAGATATGTAAAATATATCTAACAGTTTAAAGAATATATTCAGCCTAATGCTGGCTCCATTTCAATATATGGTTTACTAATTTTGGCTATGGCTATTTGAAACCTATGGTATAACTACCTGTCTAATTAAGTAAATATCAAGTTTACAGCTTTAAAGTGTAAAGACAGATAAATGAATTGTACCATATAGGAATCTGAACTACTATTCTTAAAATTATTTAAAAGCTTTTACCTTTGCCATAGACAAATCATTGACATCTCTTGTATATTTCTACCTATCTTCCTACATGGTTGGTAATATCTTTTGGTGCAGCAAAACTAAAACTAGCTGTGATTAGAAAAATCATACTATCGTTTAGCTAAATAAAAATGGAAAAAAAAAAAGTTCAGTCCCTCATGTCTTGGGAATTAATTTTTTTAAATGCCATTAAAAAATACAGACATGCCATATTTAAAGTGAATGTTATGACATCATAGGTGCACCTGCTCCCTGGATCCGTGTAACTCCTAAAGATGATTACAGCCTTTCTGTTGAATGGAAGTTGCAGATATTTGCTAAAAGCTATGTGTTGGAGTGGTGTCATTGCACACCACATTGTGAAAACTATTTCCACTGGAAAATAGAGCCAGAGGGGATTAACAGGTCCATCCTGAAAGGTAGTAAATGATTTTTAAAATATACTTTAAATATAAATAATAAACAGAATGCATAACGTTTTGGTTGATAAATGTTTTGTTTAGTAATGTAATTTTACTTACATCCTTATAACATTTTATTATTATTGTTATTTTCTTTTATACTGCATTCATTAAAATTAATTTTGAAAAAAAAAATGAAACTAATGTATAAGAAAGATATGTATGGATATTAAGAAAATTTCACCAAGTTCTTTTTTGGTAGAAAGTCATTATACAAAACGTGGATTATTTTTATCTTTTAGATATTGAACCCTTTAAAAGGTATACTGTTTGGGTACACCCTGTGTATGAAAAAGAAGTAGGTTACGCTGCACAGTCAGATGCCTATTCCAGTCAAGGAGGTAAGTTTCCTCATCAAACAAAAGTTTATTATCAGTTATCATCCGTGTTGCGGTATAAATGTTGGTAAAAAAATGTAAGCGATTTATATGTACACATTATCAAAATATATTTTTGCTTTTCAATAAAACACTTTATCTGGCCCCATCGCAGCTGCGTCTGTGATTGGCTGACTCTCAGTAAATCACAGACGTGGCTGCCTGTCCTGCTCCTATTACTACTCCGTTCCCGGAAGTAGCAATGCAGGCAGAGGCAACGAAGGTTGGTAAGTAAGTTTCTCTACACATTTTAAGTTTTAAACATGGTGGTTAGTTGATTTTGGGGTGGAGATACCTATAAACCTAGATGTAGAAACTGGGGAATTGTAGAGCTGGTTAGTTCTAACAATGATGCTCTTGATACTAAAATCCCACATCATGCATAATGAATGTACTGTCATACTTTAAAGGAGAAAACATACAACAAGCTGTGTCTCTCCGCTCCCTTTCCTGTGGATTTTGGTTGATTTATAAAATTAATCAATGGGTACTAGCGTTCAGCTCCCATAATGTACCTCTTCACCTCCACCTCTGTATTGTGGACAGCCAATCAAAACAAGAAAGCAGCAGCCTTGCCATCTAGAAGTTGACAGAAAATAATATTATAGCACAGACACCTTCCTTGGTACATATTTGCCAAGATCCTGCCTCTCAGACATTGAGTAAGAAAACAAAATTGTTATAAGTAAGTCTGGGTATTTGAACCTATAACCTCATGGGCTGTGTTTCTAAAAGTAGAGAATTAGTCCATTAAGCCACTAGAGCTGACACAAAGAAAACCATGTAAAATTAGAAACTTTAAAAACTAAAGGCTCCTTGGGCTGTTAGTTATGGAAGCCCTCTTAATAACAGAATCTACTTCTTACATGTCCAATTTTTCTAGAGAAGTATATAATAATGTGTAGGTATTCTGGGGAGAAAAGCTTTCACATTGGGATTAAAAAAATATAATTAAAATTTTCCTTTAAGCGGGCTATCAGGGTCTACTAGCATTGTAAATAGAGCACTCTGTGTGAATTTAATATAAAAAAGGTATACGATAAATTTAATAAAAGTCTAAAGTTCTACTTTCATGGAAGAAAAGGCACTCTAGACTGCTGCCTTAAAGAAGAAGTATACTAATTGAAATACAGACTGCTTTCGGACAGTTTTTGGAGTTTTCCTCTTCCCCCTCCTTTAATAACATATGTTCATGTGAGAAATGGAAGAATCCGCAGTGACAATGAGTGTAGGAAGAGCCAACATAAGTATAATTCTCCATAAAATTTCCCAAAAGTTAAGCTATTACAAGATGCTTAGCTCACTAGTTCTGTCATTTAGCCAGCAGCAGGAGTATCTGACTTATGCATGTCAGCTCCTTCTTTTATCCAGCACTTTTGTTGGTGCTAGGTTACATATGTTCTCAATACTTAATAAGTATTTCATATTATTATTATTACTGTGGATTTATGTAGCGCCAACATCTTCCATAGCACTTTACAGTTACATGTGGTACTTTCACATCAGGCCCTGCCCTGAAGAGCTTACAACCTAAGCACATTTATTTGACAACCTATCAGTATCTTTATGATTGTGGGGGAAACCGGAGTGCCCGGAGGAAAGCCACGCAAGCACGGGGAGAACATACAAACTCCTTGCAGATGTGTCCAAGGGTTGATTCGAACTCAGGACTTCAGCACTGCAAGGCATCATTGCTAACCACTGAGCCACCGTTCTGCCCATATCATATGATAGTACTTTTTGGAAATTTTGAGGCAACAAACAACGGTGCTAGATTAATGCTTTGGGGCATATAGGGGTCTAAGGGACATATTTATAAAGGGGCTTTATTGTTTTTTTCGCCACCAGACTTTACCACAATTTTTTAAACTTTCAAATTTTCTTATAAAGTTATTAAAAAGGCAAATTTTCATCAAAGGCGAAAATTATGTAGCAAAAAGTAGCACTAATAATGGCAAAAAGTTAAGTTCATCACATATGATGGTAAATATCAGATTGGTAAATACACATTGAACACCTATCTTTGTTATTATAAAATAGCCTAACACGTGCTGTTTTTTTCAGCAAAAAATATGATAGTGTAAAACTCAACCAGGCAAATGTTCTGTATTTTATTAATAGGACTAATTTTTTAGCATTGCTTATTTCCAGCAAACTGCAGCTACTTGTCAAACCAGTTCCATTAATATGGGAACATCCCACAGTGCTGTGTAGCAAATAGTCATGTTAAAGGGACTGTCCACCCCTCTTTTGAAAAATTAATATATGGTAGATTAGCCCCCAAAACCTAGAGATCGTTTAAGTCTAAAGCTGTAAATCGGCTCCCACACGGAGCTATCATACTTACATGCTCCTCCTCGCTCCACCGCCGCAGCTCTGCACTTCCAGGTAAGGCAGTCAGTGTCGGCCGTGACTGTGACGTCACGGCCAATCACTGACTGCCATTCCCGGAGCAGTCTCCACTGCGGCTGCTAGGGAACATAAAAAGAACAGAGCAGCCACAGTGGAGACTGGGAGAAGAACCCGGAAGCGGCGGTGGAGCGAGGAGCTTGTGAGTATAATAACTCTTTGTGGGAGCCAAATTACAATTTAAACTTAAACGATCTCTAGGTTTTGGGGGCTAATCCACCATATATTAATTTTTCAAAAGAGGGGTGGACAGTCCCTTTAATGGAACATTCCAGTAAGTAATAATGTTTGGCCAAAATTCTAGTAAAACTGCAAAAAATGCAACAAAAGGTGAAATTTCACCTATTTATAAATAGCTTTAAATAAAAAAATGACAAAAATAGCTCTGAAATTCCACCATCTCTGGTCTGGTAATGGCTGTCACTAGAGAGCAATTTCTCTTTTCGCCACAATACCAGACTTAATCCAATGAATAAGGTGAAATTACTATCACACATCATTGTAGCTTTACTCTTCTGCGAAAAAGAGCGTTTTTATAAATAAGGCGAAAATTGCACTCTTTAACAGTGCGATGTCCTGCGATCGTTTATAAATATGCCCCTTTATTTTCTCCAAAGGGGAAGTTCTCCTTTAAAATGACAGGTTAGCAGATTTTGTATTTAGTAACCAACAAAAAGTAATAATTTCCTTGATTTTGCAGCTCCAGAATTTGCACCTAAACTTTTACTTTCAAGGTTCACTAAGTCAGAAGTGCACCTGTCCTGGGAGCCAATTCCATTAGAGAGACGCCATGGGTTTATAACAAATTATACTATCTTCTGGACAGATCCTTATGGAAAATCCCTTTGTAAGTAACCTTTTGTTTCTGTAGTTTAACTTGTATTTTAAACTGGATTCATAATTTTCAAAAACTACAAACTGTTGTAAATTTTGTGATTTTGACATGGAATTTTGCATTTGACTGTGGAATTCTGATGATGAAACCTTACCGTTTCCCTGAACCCAGGAACAAAACAAACCCTAAATAGAAGAAAGGCAGTTCCAGGAATTGAAGACAGGGATATCTTCCAAATGCTTTATTATCACAAAATGTTTCGGACACGTTGTCCTTTATCAAGCGTTATAAAGTGTGAGCAAACAGTGCAAAACACTGCATTTAAAACACAAAACAGGAAATTGCATCCTAAATTCATCCCTCTACCATGTGAACAAAATGTCAAATCAAATAGTCCTATGGTGTATCTTCATCAACTATGGAGAAAAAGGGGGATTGGATTGCATACAGTACATTATATAAGGGATAATACGCTACCTACAGTGTAATATAAGGATATTACGCCACCGAGGAGTTCCATGACCATATACAGGGCATGGAACTCCGAGGTGAAGTAAATCCATATATTACACTGTAGGTAGCGTATTATTTCTTATAGTACATATGGCCAGCCAAAAAAAACATGCCCATTACCACTGTCTCTCCCCCTCCCTGTATTAATCATTTATATAGGAATCCCTGTTTAGTGTATAAATAGTTAATTACTGTTCCTATTGAAAGAGAAAGAAGGACCGAACATTGTCTGTCAACAATAAACAGGGATTCCTATATAAATGACTAATTCAGGGAGGGAGATACAGTGGGAGTTGCAGTGGAATACAGGAAGTCACTCAGTAACCTCACTGAGTGACTGTAATATAGATTCTCGCCACTGCACCTCCCCATTGAAAATGCCTAGCCTTATGTATTATAACAATATAATCTTCCTCTGCAGTGGATCTCAGTGGGATCCAGGTGTAAATTATAGCCTTATAATCAGCGTGCTACTGCATAGTAGTACACCAATTATATGGTAGTTTTCTATCCCCTCCGTCCTGGCTATGCCAAACATTTATTGTTGTTTGCTCAGTGATAGTCTCCTCAGCACAAGGTGTTCTGGGGCTAAATCTAGTGTGTGTCTGGCTGGTGCTGGTTGAGGAGAACCCAATATATATATCTATCTGTCTATTATTTATCTATCTATTTGTTCGATAGACAGACAGATATTAGATAGATAATAGACATACAGACATATACATAGACAGACAGATGATAGACAGACAGAGTGGAGTAGGGTAGGAAGTTTACAACATGTCAAAGTTAACAGCACAGGGGGGTTACCACAATATGGTGCAGGGAGTATGGGGCGTTTTTCCATTACATTAAAGGGTTATTAGAAGTAACCTTCCATGCCCTGTATAAAAGCAACCTTGTGCTTTTATATGGTCACAGAACTCTTCTGTGACTTCTAATATCCATATAATTTACACTTGGGGTTGCATTATCCACTATATAATACAAAGTATATACATAAATTATATACATGCAACATGGGATATAAGTTATTCCTTAATGTACTGTATGCATTTTAATCACTCTTTTTCTCCAGAGTTTCTCATGTATTCAAAACACGTGATAATAAAGCATTTGAAAGATTATCCCTGTGAGTCATCAATACCTGGAACTGCCGATTACCTTTCTCTATTTAGTTTGTTTGTCTGGGACGGGACACAGCAGGATCCAGCAGCAGGGTTTGACAGAACAAACCCTGTCAAGTTTGTTAAACTCTACTGCAGACCTTTCAACCTTAAAGCCCTGTATTTAGTTGGCTGCCAAAAAGAGATTTAATAAGGCTTTTTAGAAGCTCATCCCACAGTGAGGCAATCTAGTATATAATAATATCGGAGAAGGAGCCCCCAGTCCACATCAGAGCAGCAATAATATACAGAGACTATTGGGGATTTTCCCAAGAGCTGCTAGCACTCCACAATGTGGCTCTTGGTAAATCCCGACTGGGTCTTACCCCCGCATGACCTTAACACCAACTATTTGCCAATGTTTAAAAAATAAAAAAGTTGCCAGAGCAAAATGAAATCACTTGCAGCAGCTTCAGAGGTGAAAAACCAGCATAGCCATCGCGATTCCCTTTTTAAAGACATGCTAACCTGTTGTAAATTGGTTAGCATGGTGTTTCTAAACTTCTTAATGCTTATGGAACCCTTGAAACAGGGGAACCCTTACTAAAATAATATATATATTATTTTAGTAAGGGTCTGGGTTGATTCAGTTTGGGGGGGTTCTGCAGCTATGTGTACATTTTCATTTTTTGTGTGGACATGCCCTTTAAATTCTTTAAGTGAATTTTTTTTAATAAAGTTATTATTTAGGGATTTTGCTCTTTGCTCTTATGAAATTTGGTTTATAAAAATCATAAAAATTCATAATTTTGTTTCCTGTCTGCACTGATATATGATTTATAGTAAAAAGGATCTCATTTCATAGATGGAAATGATGTCGGATATATTGTGACAGTTAATTCAGTTCAGTTCAGATCTGTTCCTAAAGGTGCCCAAACTTGCAACGCTCATGCAACATCCGAAGAAACATCTGACAACTATTTTTGCGATCAACATGCGATTGCAAAATGAACGTGACAGTTTAGAATAGTATAGTATTTGAGGTTAAATAAAGACATGCGTCCATCCAATCCAACTCATCTAGCAATATCCTAATTTCCTGCCTAACTGTTGATCCAGAGGAAGGCAAAAAAAACCCCACCAAATTTATGAAGGGGAAAAAAATTCCTTCCCGACTCCAAGTGGCAATCGGAAGTTTCCCTGGATCAACTCTACTTTATGTATCAATACCAGTAACTTGCAACATTCCTTGTTTGCAGAAACTCATTCAGCTTTTTTTTAAAACTGACCAGAGAACCTGCCATAACAACGTCCACTGGAAGACAGTTCCATAGCTTCACCCTTCTCACAGTGAAACACCCTTTCCGAACTTGAAGCCTAAACCTTTTTTCTTCAAGTCTTAAGGGATGCCCACGTGTCCTCTGACATGTTCTATTGGTGAACAATGCCCCAGATAGTTTATTGTATGGCCCGTTAATGTATTTATACACAGTAATCATATCCCCACACAAGCGCCTTTTCTCCAGCGTACATAATTGTAACTTTTCCAGTCTCTATTCATATTCAAGCTCCCCCAATACCCTTATTAATTTAGTTGCCCTTCTCTGAACCCTTTCCATTTCAAAGATGTCCTTTTTGTACACAGGATTCCAAAATTGCACTGCATATTTCAAATGAGGCCTTACCAATGATTTTTGCTTTGTAAAGAGGGAGAATAACATTTTCCTCCCTTATATCCATACCTCTCTTTATACAAGACAATACCATGCTGTCTCTGGCTGTTGCCGCTTCCTTTAAGTTTGTTATCCACCAAAACTCCAAGATCCCTTTCCAACAGGGATTCATTTAACACAGATCGATGTATAGTATAAGCAGCACAAGGATTTTTAAGTCCAAAATGCATCACCTTACATTTCTCAACATTGAAACTCATCTGCCACTTAGCAGCCCAATGTGACAATCTAAATCCCCCTGCAACGATTGTATCAAAAGCCTTTGCAAAATCCAAGTATACCACATCTACTGCTATGCCAGAGTCTAAATTTTTAATTACTTCCTCATAAAAGCCAAGCAAGTTAGTTTGACAAGATCTATTCCTCCTAAATACATGCTGGTTACTACTTATGTCAGTCCTTAAAACATACTCTAGAATATGTTCCCTTATTAAACTTTCCAGTATCTTCCCCAACACATAAAGTTAAACTTACAGGCCTGTAATTACACGGCTGAGAATGACTACGTTTTTGAATATTGGAATAACATCAGCCTTTTTCCAATATAGAGCACACATCCGGACATGAGGGAGCCTACAAAAATAAGAAACAATGGCCTAGATAAAACTGAACGTAGCTTCCTTAGTACCCGAGGATGTATTTTATCCGGTCCAGGAGATTTATTAATATTACCTTATTTAGTTCTTTCTGTACCATATCCTCGGTTAACCAAAGTGCACTTGAATCCTTTATACCATTATTGCTACTATACTCTATGATATCTGTACTTGGATCTTCTATAGTGTATACAGAAGAAAAAAAATATTTGCTTTATCGCCATCCTCCATAACTAACTTATCCCCATTAATTAATGGTGCCACATTCTCAGTCCTCATCTTCTTACTATTAATATACTTTTAAAAAAAAATTCTTCCTTACACCACCCTCTTAGCCACGCATTAATGCTCCTAATCTCCCGCTGTTTCCCTAGCGTAGCACGTGGCTACAGTAGTATTTTTGAAAACACTACCCTGGAGGTCCATGCTTTTAACTTGGCCCCTAGCTCTCGGAAATCATGTTTAAGGACCTCACCTCCTCCTCTCCATCCACCACATGCCGAACCCTAGCACCAGGCAGACAACACACAGTTCGGCATGTAGCGTCTTGGCGGCAGATTACCGTATCTACCTTCCTTATAATGGAGTCCCTTACCACTACCACATGCTTAGCATTTCCTCCTCCCTTGAATTAGTGCTCAAGGGATTAGCCTGCTCCATGCTAATTTCGAGCTGTCCTCCTCTGGGAATCTGGGAAGAAGCAACCCTACCCTTCCGTCCCCCACTTCCCCTAGTAACCCTAACAAAACTACCTCCCCCTCAACTTTCCCTTTCCCACTTCTACCCACCTCTATACTAGCCCCAGCCAGTGCATGCTGTTCCCCCAGTTTTGCCAATCCTTGCAATGCTGCCCCCCTAGACTCTCCACCTCAGCTTCCAAACGGGCAACCCACTCACACCTGACACAGACATAGGTCCCCTGGAGTGTCTGCTCCAGATTCCAATACATGTGGCAGGATGCACATTGCATGGTACCGACAAAACTGTCCCTTCTAATACACAACACCAGCACAGTGACACACCAACCTTCTTTAATTGCCCTTCTTGTTTCAATGTCCTTCCTTTTCGATGTCATTAAGAGCAAGGTCCTTTAGAACAAGTGACTTTGTACATGTTCCACTCTAGTTCGTTTCCACTCAAATCCAAAGAAAGTCTAAGTGTATGGCCAGTATTACAAGGATGTATGACTAGCTTTAAATGGCAACTGTGGTCTCAAAACAAGTTGGGGTTAAATGAAAGCCTGCAGTACTTTCTTTAAAATGAGCCGACAAGCACATCTCTGTCTGGAACCTGTGAGAAATATCAATGGGGGGAATGTTCAAACTTCCTGCTTCCAGTAGGTTGAGTAACATTACCTGACCTCTGCCCCTCCCGTTTGCCCCGGGAGAGAAGCATGCTAAGTTAAAGGGTAACTGTGGTGTCCAATTCTCCCAAACAATAAGAATTATATAAAAAACTTTCCATCATACCTTCAAAATAAAACCAAAATCAAATCTCTAGATAAAATTTGTGAGACGTTATTGCTGGAAAGGTTTTAGCAACATTAATTCCTGCTTGAATTCATCCTGTTTTCAGCCATGTGACCAACTTGAAGTCATGTGACCAGCCTGTCTGCATTAATAGGCTCACCTTCTCAACTGTCAATTTTCCCCCCAGGTACTTCCTGTTTTCCCCAGCATTAAGTCTTTACTGAGCATGCTTCTCCCCCGGGGCAGAGGAGCTAGCAGAGGTAAGCTGATGTCACTTAACCTACTGGAAGCAGGAAGTTTGATCATTCACCTCGATATCATTTCTCACAGGGTGAAGCCAGAGATGTGATTGTCGACTCATCATAAAGAAAATACTGCAGGCTTTTATTTAACCCTAACTAGTTTGGAGACCACAGTTGCCCTTTAAGACTTAATGCTGGGGAAATCAGGAAGTACCTGGGGTAAAAATTAACAGTTGAGAAAGGGATTAATGCAGGCAGATTCTGGTCACATGACTACAAGCTAGTCACATGGCTGAAAACAGGAAGTGTTCAAGCAGGAAGTAATACTGCTGAACCTTTCCAGCAATAACTTCTCACAAATTTTATCTAGAGATGTGATTTTGGTTTTATTTTGAAGGTATGATGGAAGGTTTTTTATATAATTCCTACTAGTTTGGAAGAATTCGAGACCACAGTTACCCTTTAAGAACATATTTGTAAAATATATAAACAAAAAGACTAGTAATTAAATGTCCCATTCATTAGAATCTGGCAGCTTACTTTGATAATGTTAAAGTAAATACTGACTGGTATTGAACATTAACTTGATACAATGCTAGAAAATGCTGGTTGGTAATAATCGACTGCAGTAAATACCACCACTTTATAAATATTCTGTTAGTATGACTTGTCTAAATGGGTTGACTATTTCTTGTAAAATTACAGAAAAAAAAATTTAAGGCGAAAATGTTCATCAAAGGCAAGTACTTTAAAAATGTTAAAAATTTAAATTAGCTGGGGCAGGGAGGTAGGATTGATAATTCCTACCTCCTAATTAGGTTACGTGAGGAGCATGAACATAAAGAAAACTGCTTCTGCCAGGCTTCCTACTGGCTTCAACACTATCCTTAAAAGGTAACTGTGGTCTCAAATTCTTCCAGACTAGTAAGAATTATAGAAAAAGCCTTCCATTGTACCTTAAAAATAAAACCCCAATCACATCTCTAGATAAAATTAATGAGAAGTTATTGCTGGAGAGGTTCAGCAATATTACTTCCTGCTTGAACACTTCCTGTTTTAGCCATGTGACCAGCTTGTAGTCAAGTGACTATAACTGAGCATGCTTCTCCCCCAGGGTGGATGGGTGGGGTTGATGTCAGGTGATGTTGGTCAACCTACTGGAAGCAGGAAGTTTGAACATTCACCCCAAAGTAATTTCTCACAGGCTCCAGCCAGAGATGTGATAGTTGGCTCATTTTAAAGGAAATACTGCAGGCTTTCATTTAACCATAACTTATTTTGAGACCACACTTGCCCTTTAATAAATGAATGCCCAGGGCACTAACATGACAGATCAAAACTCTACATGCTGTTGCTCCTAAATGAAACAATATTTGGAGGTAGGAATAATCAATCATACTTCCCTGACCCAAGTATTTATTAAAGTGATTTTTACAGTGTAGTTGTCCTTTAACAAGAGCTATTCCCTTAATTAAAAATTAAAATTACAACTATGGATTCTTCTTGTGATTTCAATATCTTGCATTCAAGTGAACATTAGCTTTTTGGGTAAAAACTTGCCTATTTATTCATGCAAATAAAAAATCTTAGCAAACATGCTATAGAAGTAAAAAGTGACAAATACTTAAAATACTCAATAACGTATACTCTTGTCTATTATAGCGAAAACACTGAATGGGTCAGTTACAAACTATGCAATCAAGAACCTGCAGCCTTTTAAAACGTACCACGTGTTTATAAGTTGCTCAACATCAGGAGGGAGTGTCAATGGATCTGTTTTAATGGTTCATACAGCTTACTGGGGTAAGAGTACAGGTGTTTGACAAAGGAAAGAAACAAACTGTAATATAATAAAAGAGAAGATAATTTTTTATTCATTTCTTTTTATTGTGTAGATGAAAAGGACACCCAGATAATAATAATCTCTACAACAGTCACCTTTCTAGTCATTTTTGGATTAACCCTTTTTTTTATTTTAACCCAACAAGAAAGGTAAGTAAGTCCTAAGTACAGTGTTTCTCAAACTTTTTATATGTGGGAAACCCTTGAAACTATTTTCGTCGCTCAGTGAACCCCCACATAAAATACTGATTATATATTATTATCTTTTTTTCTTTCTCAGTCATCAAAATACACAATTTATACAAATATAAATGATAGATCTATAAATATATCTCTATTTAAAGCAATGCACTCAAATTCACTGCAGGGTAGGGTCTTCACCTGTTTCTCAACCTTTTTTATCCTTATGGAAAAATGTTAACATCTCAGGGAACCCTTACATAAAAACATTACTATTTTATTTTTCTCTCAGACATCAATACACCAAACACATAATTCATACAAATATAACACATTGATAAATATATAGAAAACTATATATCTGTATTTATCACAATGGTGGATCCATACAGTTTATGTCAATCTCTTGAAGACCCCCATGCAACCTCTCAGGGATCCCTAGTTGAGAAATATTGCCTTATAGCATATTACAATACTTCTCCTGAGGAAGAATGTATAAAGGGTTTTATGAATAACTGCTTACAACCTAATCTTCCTATTAAAATAATATTTAAATATGCCTAAATGGATTTTATAATTGTCACAGCAATGTTCAGAGTACACTCCAGCACACCGATGTTGGCTGTATGCCAGACAAATAAGTAGGTGCTATCCCCCTAGCCCTCCACTCAAAGGGCCAAATAGTTCTATAGCACAAGAAAAATGATTTGGGAGCACACTAGTCAGGTGAATCCAAATGTATTTATTCAAACAACATACACAACGTTTCGGGACGCACTGTCCCTTCCTCAGGTACAATCAGTGTGAGTAAAACATCAACCTTTTAAACCCTAAACACCACCTACATATCATGTGATATCATGAGTGACACACAGGGGCCCAACAAGAGGCTACCCATACAGTTTAACAAATAAGGTTCAATATTATAAAGTGCATTATCATATAAAGTGCTAAGTGCCATAAAAACATAAATTATTATAAATACGTGAAAAGCATCAATAAAATCAAGTGCTATTCATATCTGTTAAATACAGCAGATCATCAATAAATTGTAATATGACATTGGATAAGTGATTTGTTACCAAATGGTTAATGTGAGATGCATAAATACAATTGTGACAAGAATAAAATCTATTAAAAACATGAGAGCAATAATAAAGTTACTTATGCGTATCAATGTTACATAATTTGTTCAAGACCATCCCAGAATGATACTTTTTATTCTTGTCTGCGTCCTGTAGATGGCAGTGTGGGGCCTGAGGGAAAAACATATAATATTCAATAACTATGTGGGAAATCTATAATCAAATAGTAAAAAAGTACTGATTATAAAGCCTGAAAAAGGCAAACCAAGGTCTATATAAAACTACTTAGTCCTGCTTCCTCGTTCATACCAATAGGATGTAGCGATTGTAATCTATCGATCCAGATTGCCTCTCTTCTCAGAAGGGTTCTTCTGTAATCACCCCCTCTGATTGCAGGTTTGACCACCTCTAAAACCTGCCATTTTAATTGTGAAGCATGATGCCGGTTCTGAAACAAATGTCTACTTACAGGAGTTTTGTATCTTGACTGCTCTCCTGTATACTTATTAATGTCCCTTTTATGCTCGCCTATCCGTACCTTCACCTCTCTTTCCGCCTTTCCTACATATCCTTTGCCACATGGGCAAAGGTAGCAAAGTCTTTAAGTGTCATTTTGATCCCTTTGCTAGGATGGTATAATATTTCTCCTGGAATTATAGTGTTACAACTACCACATCTCCTACAGGGGCCTAGTAAGAAATCTTTCTTTTTCTCTGTGGGGTCTAGATCAGTATGTACCACTTGGTCACCTATGTTTTCAGGTCTTTTGTAAGAGAATAGCGAAGAAGATTTTTCCAAACGTAGCATCGTTCTGTAAAATTCCCCAATGGCGTTGCACTATTCTCTGTATTTCTATCGCATGTGTACTGAAAGTAGAGACAAAAGGTAACCTAGTATTCTCTGTTCTTACTTTCTTATCCTGTAATAAAGTACATCTTTCTATCTTCATCACCCTTTCACAGTCCTTCTTAAGTGAAATAGCATTATATCCTCTTTTAACAAATTTTTCACACATTTCAGTCAACCTGATTTTACACTGGTCACTCTCACTTATGTTTCTTCTGACACGTAGAAACTGGCTATAAGGCAGGCCTTTAATGGTACCTGCAGGATGATGGCTACTTGCCAGTAAAAAGTTATTCCTGTCAGTTGGTTTAACGTAAATGTCTGTGACCGTAATTGTCACCTAACTGATAACTGTATGTCTCACCTTTTTGCTATCAACAATATTTGGAGAAATAATCTGTTTCTAGTCTCTAGGTGTAGTTCCTAGACATTTGCACATGCTCAATGATCTTACTAGCCCTCCTACATGCCAGAGAGGTGAGGTAAACACCGGATGACCTGTTAATGACCTCCCTAGTGGAGAAATAAAAAAGTTACTGAAAAGGAAGTCTGTAGACCTTATCGGAAGCCATAAGCTAGCACAATCACACATTTTCTCTAGGATACTGCTGTTTTGTTAGCTCTTTGATAAATACATTTGCTGTCTGAAAATCTGAAATCCTTTTGTATTTTAGATCTTCTTTAATGGGAAAGTTTAGAGGTGGCTTAAATGGGATCATTATTTTTTCACCACAGTTCCCTCATCAAGTCACTAAAAAGGCACTTACAATATAAAAAAATAACCACGTAGGACATTGGTAAAATAACATACCATTTTAATAGCAAACAGCATACGCAGTTACATATCCTAAATATGCCTTTAATCCCATTAAACATCCTTACTACATAACATCATAGTAATTAGAAATACTATTTACAATGCCAGGCGGAGAAGAAAATGTTATAGATGATATAATCAGAATCTTCACACGCGCACACCAGTTAGCTCATGATCAATTTCAGTAGTACCCATTAACCGGTTATCAGTTTGTAATTACATCACCTGTATCAAAGTTCCTTCCGATGTATGGTGGAAGGGCTAAAGAAATAATAAAATGCGTATAGGGGTATCAGGACTTTCTTCTGTGTTGTCTATGCAACTTCAGGTAATTACCATTTCCATTATACCATCAATTGCTTATCTTATCCAGACTTTTTTTTTTAACACTGCCCCTCCACCTGTCTCCACACCGACATGCATTTCGTATGCCTACCTAAAAGGGATAGGTAGGATATGTATCTACGTGTGCTGTTTGCTATTAATATGGTATGTTGTTTTACCTATGTTCTATGTGGTTATTTTTTATAGTTAAGTGCCTTTTTAGGCACTTAACTATTCCCTTTCTTAAAGTGATGGTAATTGTGGTTATATATATTTCCAAGGGCACCTGATATTTAAGAGGTAACCCTAACCTATGTTATTATTGTTTCAGCATTATTTTACAAATCTATAAATTTACTCTAGTGCAGTTTATTTACAGAGGGCATCAAAGTAAATACACCAATACAGAAGCGTATGGTAACATATTTTGATAAATGTATTGGACATTATGACCACTAACGTCGTAACGTCTTAGGGGTCCTTATGGACTTCACCTGAGGCATTGTAAAATACAGTTGTGGCTGTAAAAACATCACGCCGTAGCTGTATTTAAGGCATTGTTATAAATATGGCCCTTAGTCCACAAACTTAACTTTTCCCTTGCATCTGTACAAGCTTTCTTCCGGGTTGCAGAAGTCAGTTATTCTACATTCGGCCTAGTCCTGGGCATCTCCTCTGAAAAATCTCTCTGAACTTACAAAGGAGGCGAGGACTGGGTAGGATGAGCATGTTTTCTGGGATTCAGAGACCACAGGGAGTAAACATAGGGTTCTCATAGTTTGAGGGGGTGGGAAAGTATGAAATATTATTCTTAGGGTAAACATGTCCTTTAAGTGAGAACACATAAAATGTACTTTTAAAATAAGGTAATTGCAGTGTGAATTTTTATCATCTCTGTTATCAAAATTGTAATTTCCAATTATGCTAATCTGTTCATCCTCTTCTTTTTCCTGGTTCAATAGAATGAAACATATAGTTTGGCCAATTGTTCCAGACCCGGCAAACAGCAGTATGGCAAAATGGACCCCATTATCCCAGGAGGTAATATCTATATAAATAGTTAAAATACATACTACTTTGTAATGTAAAAAAGATAATCATGCTGGCACTTATCAGTCCTAAAAGTACTAATTATTCAGGGGTGGAATTTCTGTATTGTGATATCATTCCTTTATCACATTCACAAAATTCTGCTAGCCAGTAAAAGGATTTTGCAAAAGCATCTGTATTTTTTGGCTGTGTTGCCAGAATACAACCATGGAGCAAATACTGATAATCAGCTATATTTTCACAAACCATGCGATATGTGCCATTGTTTTGTCTTACTGATCAGTATCCGTATTTTATGACCAAATTATTATTTGGTTATTTTAAGGCTACTTCTTAAAATAATGACTGTGGCAAAAAAGAAATGCTAAATAGTCGCAAAATATTAGTACTGTTGGAAGTCTGTGATAATGGAACAGTTTCTCAATAATGCCCATTAAAAATGTATGACTGTTTACATGTTTTATATATTTTCAGTGTATCCAGCTATTAGGACAATATAATATTTTTCTGTTTTTATATTCTGCAGAGTCTCAAGATGGCATGTAACATCAGGGATACAAATCAAATAATTTCAAGTGATCTAATTATTTTAGAGGAGTGGGCTGAAAAGAAACTCATAGCTACAAATACCACCAAATACAGTACAATCCTTAACAAAGATTATATCGGTGAAAACAGCCACAAACAGGAGTATAATATAATAAATAAAAGTACAGCAAAGCCCTACATCAATGTTATTGATGCTGTGCAATATGCTAAAGTGCTTACAGGAGCATACCTTGAACAAAGTCCTACATCGAGTGGCCATATAAGATCTAACTCTACACAGCCCCTTCTTAGCGACATATCACCCAGTCCCAAAACCTATGAGAATATTTGGTTTCATGGCATTAACCAAGGAGATAGCATCCCTTTAGTTGAACTGGAGAACACAAATAACTTCCCATTGCTGCAGGCATTAAAGATCCATGAAGATGAAGAGGTCTTTAGTTTTTATAACTGAATGATTTAATAGAATCTATAGCTTTAGTAGCATTTTCATGAGTATTTGTCACCAAGATATACAACCAAGAGAGTCTGTAGCAATGCAAGAAACAGCTGTCCTTACGAAGATGAAAGCAATATTTCAAAATGTGTTTTAATAAAATTCCCTGTACCCATTTTATGAATGAATTTTAGAAAAATACCAGTAAGTATTCTGTTCTAACTTTGTACATTAGCAGCTTGATACAAATCTTGCAAAGGGTCAAATTATACTTAGGCCTATCCACACTAGATCATCAGCCAAATCGGCGGGTTGTGGGCCACTTTGGCCAACAATCTAGTGTGTGTACAGGCCCATGTTTAGTTAATTGTAAAGGTGGAGCAATGTTTTTGCTCATTCTCCTCTGCATATAAACAGAAAAGGCATTGTCAGGTAATAGTCTTTCAAATTATTTTTCAAAAAGACAATTATCTTACGTGTGTTTCTAGTTTAAGAATATGTGTGGGAATAGAAACTAGTAGATATTTTTTGCTCCCTAGGTATTAAACACAATGACAGCTAATAATTTCTTTTTCAGTTTTTCTTATTTATAACAGAATATTCTATAAATTAATATTGATATTAATTTTTGCAAATGTAATTAAATTATTTGCATGCCATCATAATTGAGTTGCTTTAACCTAAAAGTCTTATCTTATTACGGGTAGTAAAACTTCTTGTAACCATGTATTCTGTTAGGAAAAAAATCCTGTCCTATGTCAAGAGACCAGACTCATATACGTTCTTGACTCTGACTTTAAGTAGACAGTAGGGCTGTAATGACCCAAACATTGTTCCCACGTGAAACTCATGGTTCTGCTGTTAACATTCGACCTAAAAAACCCACGCCCTCTGGATAAATGTGGAGGGATACAAGATCAGTTCATGGTCTAAAGTCAGTCATAGATTAAAAAGAATGTTTATTAAAAAAATATTGTAAATGCCAATAGTGCAAACTGCCAATAGATGGCAGTTATAAGGTTAGCCATTCACAGACCATGAATAATTTTTTTTTTAACACATCCAGTCAACAGAAGAACCTCTCGTTAATGGTGGCAGATGATTGGCATAGCCCATTTTATTGGATTTGGAATTAAACAGAATGTCCATCCCAGAACAAAAATCTAAACTAAACCTGTTGGTTGGGAATTAAAGAGATGGCACCCATATTTAGGGTTAACCAATTAAAACCTCATAGGCTGTGAGTTACTGAATGTTTGGACTGGACGATTTTTCTGAAAAATTATTAGTCTTTTTGGTAATCACGGCTAATCCAACCATAATATTAGGCCCAGGGATTAGTCAGGCCAAAATATTATCTTGTTTATGTTGAACCTGTGAATGAAGGATTATTTAATTATGCTTAAGGGTGCTTATTTTGTAGTGAGTTGTTTTTTGGTGCTGCACTTAGACTAAAAGATTATTTCTATATGAATAACTGTTTAAATTAACAGAAGCAGGAACAATATTGTCCTTCTGAATGCATATGTAATGGGAAATTTATAGGGAAGGTTACTAATCAAGAGTGAAAGAGTAGAAAGGCAAGGCTGGGGTATTAGGAGTTTTCAGTCTGGCATGTAGCTCTACCTCATAACCCCTGTTTCATGCCCACAGTTAATATTAAAGCTTCTTTCCTTCCTTGTGCTACTCTGTGTGTCCACTTACCTAACTTCATGTTGCACCATTGTCCCCTTTGTTTTCCAGCTTCTAAAATAATATTAGCTCTTTAATTCTATACTAGACTCAAGCACTGGGCACACGTTATATAAAACAAAACAGCAAGGTCCCCCAATCGCTCCATCCCTTACCAAAGTCTGTAGAGTAGTCACTCCCAACAAGATCTAGCTTGTGTGTGAATGAGGCTTAACCATCATCAGCCCTTAATTCAGACGAAGAAAGTTCAGGTTAAGCACAACGGTTGAAATTCTAGATATGCAGTTAAAACCTAGTCCTTTGCACAGCTAAAAAAAAAGTGTTATCACAAAGAAGAGATGACAGCAGACGCATGATCAAAGAAACCCATTTTAGATGCAGTATCCTCTTTAACACTCAAGGTAACTACTGCTTCCAAAATGCTGTGATTTTTATATCAAAATCCATTTTATTATAAATACATGACATTTTTTTGTACAACACTCTTGACAGATTTACATAGGTTTTAAGCAGGTTTCTTCTTATTATTCTTCTAATTATTATGCATTTTTTAACAAAACTCCCTAGACATGAATTTTTCTGATTTGCTTCAAATATTTAATCTATTCTTTGTACTTAGAAAACCCATAGCAGCTTTCTCTTATAGTTACAGTATTTGCAGTATTTATGTGTCATTTAACTAAAGCTTTGTTTTATAATCTCCCAAGCAATGTTGCAGTTTTATTAAGTTAATCGGCCATTATAGATCCGGTTATATTATTGTAGTTTTGTTCATAAAATAGTTCTACCTCATAATACTCCTTCAACTAATAAAAAGTAAAAATTTTTCCAGGTATCATTAAGGCCATTTCTACATGTTATGTAAAAAGGTTTAGAATGTTCCCTGTGCTTGTTTGAACTGTGTCATTTAACATAAACTCAAGCTTGATGTTATAATCTCCTAAGCAATATTGCAGTTTATTAAGTTAATCGGCCATTGTGGATCCTGTCATATTACAGTAGTTTTGTTTATAAAATAGTTCTACCTCATAATACTCCTTCAACCTTTTCCCTAAATCTTTTTATTAAATATGCGGATAAAGTCATTTTCATGGCTCCATAGACTAATAGTGGTTTTACTGTAGTGGTTTAAAAGGCATGTTCACCCCCTAATTACTCTTCATTTTGTTCCTAGTAGCGGACATCAGTAAGAGTTGTGACACTTATGTCATGGACAATCACTGCAGCTTAAAGGGGAACTGTGGTCTCCAAACAAATTGATTTTCAATGAACGGCCATGTTCCTACCTTTAAAATGAGCCATCAACCACCTTTCTATATGCTGCACAGCCCAAGATATGAAGAAATCACTGATCAGAAAGTTAGGGGTTGGGGAATTCTGAATCTGCAGTCACAAATACTAGTTCCTCCTTTTAATCTGCAGTTGGCACATGCTCAGTGCAGGAGAAAGCAGAAGAAACCAGGAAGAGATTGAGTTAGTGACTGAAGGAGGATTTTAGAGGAGGAGGGTGGGGGGCAGCACAGCCAACAGCAGGGAGTCTGTAAGATCTGGTGATGCTGCTACCATTTCACACATAAAAATGTAAATATTTTTTAAACTATGTAAAAAAAACAATGGAAGTATATTGCACAAATAATCCGAAAAACGATTCAAGTCATGTTTTCGGACCATACTTACCCTTTAAATTTTAGTTTGGGGGTGGACATGTCCTTTAACATTTCCAATTTTTGCTCCCCATTACTATAAAAAAGAAATAGAAACTCCCAAATTAGCTAATTTATCAGCTGCTCTCTGGTATGGTTCCTATAGGGGTTGATTTCGCACAGGGGTTGATTTTCTGCTGTATTTCCACATGCATTTAGCCACTCATTCTCTTAGGTTAGAGGCACATTTCATTAAAAAGTGAACCCCATGAAAAATAATCCCTGCTCTGCACTTTATAGTTTCAAAGAAAATTAATCATAATTCTACATTCAAAAATATATAGTTTGATGCATTCTTTAAAAGACAACTACGGTATACTATATGGAGTTAGGATTGATTATTCCCACCTCCCAATATTGTTATGGCCCTGGGCACTCAGAAATCAGGCAGAAGCAGTTTTTTTTGTGCTGCCACTCCTCATAGGAATGATATTGGGAGGTAGAAAGTACCAATCTTACCTCCCTGATAAAGGTACTTTTCTTTTTAACTGTTGTTAATACGCACTATAGTTCTCCTTTAAGTTCTCGTGGGGCTTTTTTTGTTCTTAAACTGCAGCAACCAATCAGATGTTATCTGCGTCTGATTGGTTGAGGCAAATTGATAGCTCCTCTTATAAAATAAGCCTGTATATGTGCTTTTAGATTTATATGTACTTCTGGAATATGTGCTTTTAGAATTGTGTGTACTTCTATTTTTGTATATTAACAATAGACTATGTAATGTATATGATAAGCTCCTATTACCCTTCCCTGTATATGCTGCAAGGATTTATTGTTTTTACTGGAAATAAAGAAATATGATATGTATTCTTCTTGTCTTTGTTCTGTTACAGTGTTTCAGAAAATGACGTGGCTGTATAAACACACTCAAATAAAGGCAGTTTGGGACTTAAACTGTACAAAATAAATAGTTATACGTCTGCTTGGAAAACTTTTATTTCCATGGGACCCACGGATTAAATGTGGAATTCTTTAGACATTTGATAAAACTAACTTGATCAGATTAGCTCTCAAATGGTTATTTTCTTTTAAAAGGTTGAATGACAAAGTAAACGCAAATAAAATTATCCCATAATAGGGACAAATCACCTTATTACCCAACTTTTAGCTGCACAACTTTTTTTCTACATGATTTCTTCACAAAAACACAGAATTATAAGATAAAAAAGCTTTCGCTAAATCAAAAAGTCCAAAAATCAAACTCTGACCCCTAGCTAAAAAAGATACAAGGTGATTAAAGGAATAGTTCATTGGAAAAGTCAACTATTCCTTTAATGCATTGATTGAAGCCTGGGTTAAAGAGCTATGACTTACCTCCCATTCTTTAATCAATCTCTGTGGAGCCAGGAACGAAGGTGAAAGAAACGTACCTTTCGCACAATCTACTCTGGCCACACTGAAATGCCCTGGTGTATTACATGAAAGGTAAGTTTCTTTCACCTTCGTAATATTGATTGAAGAATGATCGGGCCAGGCGTTTGTTTGAAATATTGCTCGAGTGTCAGGAGGTAAGTTTGTAGCTTATGGCCAGCAGAAGGCGTAACCTGAAACAAGCCAGGAAGTGGGATGCTGCTGATATGTTTGCACATCTGTACTGACCCTATAAAGAGCTTAAAGGGGAAGTTCAGTACAAATACATATACTTTTAAGAAAAAAAGGGGCATTCCCTGGTGGGCCATTACAGAACATGAAATTTCAGCTCACTAATGTCACACACATCCAGGGTTGCCAGATTTATTCGGCGCTCGAGTGGTAGGGCATGGGGGTGGGGTTAGGAGTGCTCCAAAGCAGACAGTGTGCGTTTCGGGTGCAAGGCTTCCAGAGTCGTCTGGCAACCCTGCACACATCTATCACTAACACTCTCTCATGCACATACTATGACATACACCCTACACATTCCTGGTCCTTTCTGGCAGTGTTTACTAATGGGTTAAGTCCCAGAATGCTTGCATGGAGAGGAAAAATATAAGCAATAAAGACTCCTCCTCCCCTTACCTCCTCAGTCCTTTTTTCTGTCCTCGCTTGGGTAGGAGCGTAAGCTGCTCTCACCCCCTGCCTCAAATTATTGGTGTCCCTCTTCTTTGATGACCGGGTTGCTCCGATCCTATGCTTGGATTCCTACACAGCCCCAATGTTTGTTCCACTCCAGCCCTATTCTTGGGTCTTAACGCGGCTTTTTCCCCAGTACTTCCAGGTTCATGTTAGGAAGTGCATGTGCGTGTCGTCATCGCGCTAAGAAATTTTAAAATTTGGTGGGCCTGTATTCCCTGTCTCTGTACAGTGCGGCTACGGGCGGCTGATATCCAGTGCAATCCTTGTTGGAGATGGCTGCTCTGAGCGTATTGTCTGCAGTTTTTGGGTATTTTCTGGTGGATCTTCGGATATCAAGCACCATTTTTTGTCTGAAGATATAAACTTAAAAAAAAAATCTTAACTCTTCTATCTCAGGTCATCATGAGCTCCAGAGGGCACCAATCTTGTTCTAGGTCTAGGGGGTGAGCATCAGTTTTGTGACTATGTTGTATTCTGTGTGTGTTTGTCCCCTTAATATTGTTTATTATGTTTTTCAGGGATTCATCTCGCCACAGTGGTAAAGGAAAACATAAGGAGAAATCCAGACGTGAATACACAGTTGTGATTATCCGGCTATTCGAGGAAAGAAATTCTGTGAAGAATGTTTAGCCCAATTCGGCATTGATACGGCAAAACAAAAGGCTGAAGTGACCCAATGAGTTAAAGAGTCCATGGCCTCTATGATGAAGGCAAGTTTCCCCCCGAAACGTTGTGATATGTTGTGTGGTCCAAAATAAATCTAAGTTTTTTTTGGAGTGCTACCCTCGCTTTCTTGCTTTTCCTCTATGATGGAGTCTATGGTGGCTCAAGTATCTGACTCGGTTAAGGCCTCTCTACTAACTCTAATTGTTAAACCGGTTCCTAGTACTTAATTTTAGCCTCAGGTAGAGAAGGAACCCATTTCGGATGACTATATTGAACAACATTTTCCACAAGAGACAAATCATAATCTCATTAAGGCTATGAGGGCTATGCTGTTGTCTGAACCAGATTCCATATCTTCAACAGCACCTTCCACTGATGTTTGCATCGCAAGACCCTAAGCCTACCTTTTATATACATCCGTTTATGTAAAAATAATATCAGATGAATGGGAGAATGTGGATAGAAAGTTCTCTCTATCTGCCACTTTAGCAGCTAAATACCCGTTTCCTGATGACATTTCATCTTGGGATAATCCCCCTAATATTGATGCAGCCATGTCCAGAATGGCTCTTAAAACTCTTCTTCCAGTAGAAGATGGGGTAGCATTAAAGGATCCAATTGAAAGAAAACAGGACTCTTTGCTTAAAATGCTTATAATGTTGCAGGAGCATCCTTTAGACCAACATCTGCAATAGTGGATTTGTCAAAAGACTCTAGTCTCTGGATTAAAGAGGTTGAAGAGGCAGTTCTTAAAGGAGCAGATAAGAAAGAAATTGTCAATGCTCTTAAAGACATTAGGCTGGCTACGGATTTGTACGGATATGTGCTGAAGCTGCTTTGGATGGTCTAAGCCACTCGCTCTGCTTCTCTAGTAGTTCTAGCTAGGCGTTTGTTATGTCAATGGCAGGCTGATATACCATACAAAATGAGTTTGCTTAATCTGCCGTTCCAAGGAGATTTTCTGTTTGGTAAAAAATTAGAAGCCATTTCGAGAAATGCTCCCTTCCAAGGCAAAGGCAGATGTTTAGAGAAAGCATTCACCTAAAAGGGATCTGGCCCAATGGTCATGGAAGATGAATTCCGCGCAGTATTTTTGTCATTCCTTTCGTCAACAAAAAAACAAACCACAGAAGAAAAAATCTTTATGAAGGTGCAAGAGCCCAGCAGGAACTGGTAAGTAACAAGTAATACAAAGGGTTCCAGAAGAACAAATAGGTTCAGGAGTATCTCTCGCTTCTTTCTAGTAAGGAAAAGTTCAGTAGAATTCAGAGCTATCCTGGAACTTAAGATGCTGAATTCATTCCTAGAAGTTAGATCCTTCAAAATGGAAACTTTGAAATCTGTTATGATTCATCTGAGGGAAGCAGACTGGTTAATAAAAATCGATCTTCAGGATGCTTACCTGCATGTCCCCATTTGTCCTCCTCATCAAAGGTTCCTTCGGTTCTGCATCATGGATCGGCATTACCAATATGTGTGTTTTCCCTTTGGGCTAGCAACAGCTCCAAGGACTTTTACGAAAGTATTGGCTCCACTTTTGGGATTCATCAGAACTCAAGGGATTTTTCTCTTTGCCTACCTGGACGAAATTCTAGTCAGAGTCCAAGAATACAACAAGTTGATAGATCAAAGGAACAATCTTCTTCAAATTCTTCATTAACATGGATGGCTAATAAATCTGAAGAAATCATCACTGAAACCAACTCATCAGCTAGAGTTCTTGGGAGTTCATCTGGATATGTCTCTATTCCAAATATCCCTTCCTGTCTCAAAAAAGCTAGAGACTATCAAATTTGTGTCAAACACAAATTTGTTTGTTTATTCCAATAACTTATAGGGAAACTAGTATCCTCCATCCAGTCAGTCAGATAGGCTATGGCACACATCAGACCTTTTCAAATGAATTTTTTGGATCAATGGGACAAATTAAATTCTCATCCATTCAAACCAATATATCTGGATTTCTCAGTTTGCTATGGTGGATGGATCCAATAAATTACAGACCAGTTCCCTTGGGTCAAAAACAATGGATCCAAATGACTACAGATGCAAGGCTTCTAGGTAGGGTGGCAGATTGGGAACATCATTGGACACAGAAAGTATGGCCACCATCTCTTTAGAACGATTCCATGAACTTCAAAGAACATTTAGCTCTTCTCCACTTTCAACATCTTTTCCTCTCAGGAGCTGTATCCAACAATGCCACAGCAATCTCATATGTGAATCAAATAGGTGGAACGAGGAGCAAAAAGTTGTGTGCTCTTGCCCAAGAAATTCATCTTTGGGACGAAACCCTCAAAATAGACCTGAAAGCAGTTTTTTATTCCATACAGGTTGAATATTGAGGCAGATTTCCTGAGCAGATGCCATATTCTTTTGGGGGAATGGTCCCTAAATTCTCAGGTTTTCAATCTGATAGTGGAGAGGTGGGGAATGCCCCAAATAGATCTGAGGGCATCACCCAAGAATCACAAGCTGAAGATGTTTTACACCAGGTTCCCTTTAAAAAAATCAGCGAAAGCGGTAGATGCATATTCCTTCCTGTGGAAATTCAAGATGGCATATGTGTTTACTCACTTTCCTTTAAAAGGGAAAGTCCTACAGAAGGTGCTGGAAGACAAAGCATTTCTGGTGGCAGTAATTACTGCATGGCCATGGTTTCTTCTCCTGATAGAAGAGGGTAGATCAATTTTACCTTCTCCCAGTCAGTTCAGATCTCCTGTTCCAGGGTCCAGTGCAGTTTCTAGATCAAGCCAGATTATCTCTGACGGCTTTGCTGCTGAAAGGGAGTCATAAAAAATACAGGGTCTTTCGGAAGCTTCAGTTAATACTTTGATCCAGAAAAAAAATTGACTTTCGCTCAACACTCAACACTAGGAGATATTTTCCTAAATTGGTGTTCCTCCTCTTCCCTGACAGTCACTCAGATTTCAGAAGTTCAAATTGTAGAATTTTTACAGTCTGGCCTTGAAAAAGGTTTGGCCCTAGCTACTTCAAAAACTCATGTGTTCGCAATCTCTTGTGTTTGGGATGTTAAATGGGGCTCTCAGCCTTTGGTCTTTAAGATTTTCCAAAGCCTTGAAAAGAATTAAACCTCCCAGATGTCTTTCTTTAGTCCTCAGAGCACTTACTTCCTCTCCCTTTGAGCCTATCTCTAATATTTTGTTGGTGAAACTTACCTGGAAGCTGTTGTTCCTTTTAGCACTTACATCTGCCAGAAGAGTAGCTGAGATATCGGAGTTACAAATTTCTCTGGATCAACTACTATTTCTAGAAGATAGGATGGTATTTCGATTTCACAAATCGTTTCTACCTAAGGTTGTCTCGGTTTTTCCTATTAATAAAGAAGTGGGGGTTTTCCATATTTTTTCCCTAACCCTTCTAATGAGAAGGATGAGAAATGTAATTTCATGGATGTGGCAAGATGTGTTAAAAAAAAAAAAAGGTCAAAAACTGGCTAAATCTTCAGGGGTGTGATGGATCTCTTACTGTATTAGAGTCTTGCCTATCCTCTAATATGTTGGTTCCCTCTGGAATTAAAGCTCATTCAACTTGGGCGGTGGCTGCATCCTGGGCATGCCAGTCGGGAGTTTCCACAGGAATCCAAAGGATATCTATAGAGCAGCTACCTGGAGTTCAGCGCATAATTTACTTGATCACTATAAGCCTGATTTAGGTTCCACTAAATTTGGAAAGGAAGTTATGAGTTCTGTCCTTTCTTAATAAATTCTTCATACCAACCCTTGTTTGTTTTACTGCTTTGGTATATCCCATTAATGACCACTGCCAGAAAGGACCAGGAATACTGAAAATTCCTTCATACTTACCAAAATTTTAATTTAATGGACAGAATGGTAGTAGTCATTAAGATCCCCCCTTGTTTAAATTTTATTGTTTTTTACTTCCAAGCTTGGTCCAAGTCGGACTGAGGAGGTAAGGGGATGCTACATGCGTAACAAAAAAACCTGACAGCCAATTGTGCCCAAACAGGGTAATCCAGGACTGACATTAAGGCTAAGGCCTACGACTGAAGGGAAAAGCAAGCATTACCATCTGCTTGCGCAGACAACAAAGACTCAACCTTTCATAAACTGTAAACTTATCCAGCCGGCTACTATGTGGCTTTGTAAGGGCATGCACACTTCAGATACCTTTGCAAACTCCACTATGTATGGCAGTCTATAGGCAGTGAACTTGCAAACGCAGTTGACCTGCCTTAGGCGTGAGATCCTCGGAAAGCTCAATGTAACTACATTTCCCGACAGCCCGCTAGCACTCAACTGTTCCTATTGGAACTTTCTGTTATGTGTAACATTAGCATGCGCAGTGTTAGGTCTGGTTGCATGGAAAACAAAGGTCTGTCTGAAAGGCGAGAATGGTTTCTTTCATCTTTTTAAATTAAATGAGAAAACGGGATTTAAAACATGGACAGGGGGTGAGGAACATTATAAGGTTCTATTGAAGGAATAATCACGAAAAAAGAATGTAAAAATATTTAATAAATTGCTAATTTTCTGTGATAAATCCGCAGTGTAAATAACTATGGGACCAATGTAACGTGTTTGGCCAAGGTGTATTGTTACTTGGTGCTATAGCAGTGCACTGTAAGAACATACAGTAAAGGTCCCACACAGTGATGAAAATCAATAAGGGTCACACACAACAAAGATCCCATACAGTGAGAACCAACAGTAAAGGTCCTATACAATGAGAACCGACAGTAAAGGTCCCAAACAGTGAGGAAAGACAGTAAAGGTCCCATACAGTGAGCAAAGACAGTAAACATCCGATACAGTGAGAACAGAAGGTAAAGGTCACATACAGTGAGGAAAGACAGCAAAGGTCCCATACTTAGGGCAGCACGGTGGCTCAGTGGTTAGCACTGATGCCTTGCAGCGCTGAAGTCCTGAGTTTGATTCCATCCTTGGACACATCTGCAAGGAGTATGTATGTTCTCTCCATGCTTGTGTGGGTCTCCTCCGGGCACTCTGGTTTCCCCCACAATCATAAATACATACTGATAGGTTGTATGTGTATATAAAGTGATTAGATTGTAAGCTCTTCGGGACAGGATACATAGAGTGTGGGCAGACAGTAAAGGTCCCATACAGTGAGAACAGTAAAGATCCCATACAGTGAGGACAGACAGTAAAGGTCACATACAGTGAGGACAGTCAGTAAAGGTCCCATACAGTGAGGACAGACAGTAAAGGTCCCATACAGTGAGGACAGTAAATGTCCCATACAGTGAGAACAGACAGTAAAGGTCCCATACAGTGAGGAAAGACAGTAAAGGTCCCATACAGTGAGAACAGAAAATTACTGTATGGTCCCATACAGTAAGGATACACAGTAAAGGTCCAATACAGTGAGAACAGACAAATACTGTATGGTCCCATACAGTAAGGATACACAGTAAAGGTCCCATACAGTGAGGCCACACTGCACCGCACGTGTTGCCTTACGATCGCGCAATGAGCGCATGCATCGCACTAATTAGAAAAAAATAATTAGAAAAAAAGTTTTAATAGGCAAATGCTGCAATGGGTATGACAGATCACTGCAATGTTTAAACAAACTGATAAAATGTCCATAAAAGTTCTCACATTCTATATACATAAAATTAATTTTGGTTGATTAATAGTATTATTGGCCATTTTTATTATTAGTTGTTTGGAGACTTCATTCAATAAAAAATGTATTCTATAAAGGAAGGGTACCTTTTAGGCTGAGCCCCCTTTCATACATTTACATACTGTATACAGCAATTCTTCATAACAAACACAGCTGAGCTCAACTTAGAGTCAGTGACTGACTGACTGTCTTACAGTGACTGACTGTCTCACAATCACTGACGTCTGTCTCACACTAACTGACTGTCTCACAGCAATTCTGACACTCTCCCTCCAACTTCAGCACCGCCAGGAGACTCAGTTACGCGCAGCAGCAGACAAGCCTCTCTCTGCTCAGTAACCTCCTGTACCCCTCCCCCTGCGTGCGTGCAGGGACGTGGTGCCGCACATAGAGGACGTCAAGCTTCAAAGACTTGCCAACACTGTCTGATCTAGCGCAACTTGCCAGGTTACGGCCGCGATACCGGCGCCTCACAGGATCAATTCATTTTAAAGGTACAGTGTTCCGGTTCGGCCCAGGTCTCGGGACTTTTCGTGGGAATTCAGGATAGCGGGACTGCTACCTAAACCCGGGACTGTCCTAGAAATTCTGGGACTATTGGCTACTCTGAATTATGATCTGCAGCAGAATTACCTAGGATATATATGCACATACCGAAGCTTCCTTTGTATGGAACGCGCACACTGTATTTACAGATCGGATGTGGATGAGTGATCTCTAACTGAGCACATATTAGGTGTGAGCTCTGTTCCTTGTTTAAGGTAACATACACACACTGTACATATTCCACATTGATGGTTTTTATGTCTTTATTACTGTATTTAGAAAATATCCACCTTGAAAAGCTAGTGGCAATGCACAACCTTCCTATCCATTCAACCCTACAGGGTAACCGGTACATGCTAACATGACCTCCTGTATGTAATCCCTATTGGGGACACTGTTGTGTTCTTGCCAGGTGGTGTCCGCTCCCTTGCCTAATTGAAACTTTTTGCAAGGCAGTTACCTGGGGTGCTGGATAACCATTTTTTTTATAATTATGCATTTACCATTTGTCGTTCTTTAAAGGGCATGTCCACCTCCAAAGCTAAAATTTAATCCACTACTGGCCCCACTGTGTAGTGTTAAAGGGAATGTCCACCAGTCTAATCAAAAAAGCATATATAGTAGAATACCCCCCAAAACCTAGAGTTCGTTTTATAGAAAACTTTTAAATCGGCTCACACACACAGCTATTATACTTACATGCTCCACCGCCGCGGCTCTGCACTTCCGGGTAAGGCAGTCAGTGTCACCGTCACGGCCAATCACTGCCTGCCATTCCCGGAGCAGTCTCCACTGCGGCTGCTCAAGAACACAAAAAGAAGAGAGCAGCCACAGTGGAGACTGACTGAGGAACCGGCGGTGGAGGGAGGAGAATGTAAGTATAGTAACTCTGTGTGGGAGCCGAATTAAAAGTTTTTTAGAAAATGAACTCTAGGTTTTGGGGGGTAATCTACAATATATGCTTTTTTGATTAGAGGGATGGACAGTCCCTTTAAAAAAATCTTTACCTTACATCTCTGCTCCTTATGGTTCTCCTATAGTGTCTGTCCAAAGTTCAAAAAAGTGAAGAGTAGGAGGTGTCTGAGTCATCCGGTCCCTGCTACTTCCTTAACCTCTGTAAGTAAAGTGACGTGCAGGGGAGCCCCCTCCCACCACCCGGTTCCATCCTTTGCTGCCGTTACAAGCAAATATAAAAAATACCTGTGGATGAAAATAGGAGCTCAAATAGTGGAATCCACAGTAGTATCACATGATTCCTTCTTCTCCACACACTGACACTATCCAGCTGGGGGACTCAATTCATCCGTAATTGAAGTAAGTGAAGGGGTCAAATCTCTCTAATCAAAATTGTTTATAGAGGATTCATATATAGAGAAATAATAACACCACCCCATCAGGGTACTCGCTTGACGCATTGTTTATACCCATAATGATTCTGTTCACACCTTCCCCTGCATATTAACTCATAACAAACCTAAAACACATTTAAAACAAATACCTGGATGTTATATAGACATATAAATATATATGTCTATATAACATGCAGGTATTTGTTTTTAAATGTGTTTTAGGTTTGTTAGAAGCGAATATACAGGGGTAGGTGTTAACAGAATCATTAGTATTGTCTCTGTGCTTTGTCCCCTCCGTTCTAATTACCCCAAATTGTATAAATATATGTGGTGTTGTATCAGGGTCCTCAGCTTCTGAAGTACTGTGATTACCCTGATTGGGTGTTATTATTTCTCTATGTATGTATCTTCAAGAAAGAATTTCTATTAGTTTGCCCTCTTTACTTGCTTCAATTAAGGATGTTTGGGTATATTGTAGATGCCCCCTGCCCACCCCTAACAGCCCAGTTATTTCTTTAAAAAAGATTAGAACATTACTTACAGCACTTCGTTCCCGCGGCGCTGTCCATTGACGGCTGCTGGTCCAACCCCCTGTTTGCAGTTCTGGCAAGAAGAGAACCGAGATCTGAGCGCAGGGGGAATGAAGGCATGTAAGTAGAGTTCTGGTTGTTTTTTTTTCTTTACAAATAAACCTGGTGGCTGGGGATGGGATAAGGTGCCTTACAACTTTAAGCAGGATTTCAATCTATACATGTTTACTTCTAAACATGTAGCCCTGCACAAGCAGGAATAAGGAGCTTTATTCACCATTGTCCCAGAGTAACTGGAATCAATTGTCCAGACTTGAGGGTCAATAACACAAGCTAGGCCACCGCTAAACACATTTTTGACACTTTGGCAGTATATAGTAGCAAGGTTTTCTAACAATATTTTTTAATATATCCTGATTTAAGAAACGGCTGAATAAAAAGATGTAGCCTATATAAAGATTGTTGGTATGAATAGGTGATGAGTTTATGTATGCTGAGGGACATATCTTGAATTTCTGAGTATGAGGGTTTTTGATAATCACTCCAGGATTTTCGTGCTAAAGCTTATATGATTAGTGCTAGAGAGTTAAGTTTTATAGACAGTTGCACATCTGCATGTGAGTGAAGATATATTTGGCCATAATAACTGCTAAGTAACACACATATTTTGCCACTAGAATAATAACTTTAAATGAGAGAGGTGAAGCCCTAATCATTCTACTTAAAGAGCATGTCCACCCAAAAAAAAAAAACTGGTCACATGTCACCTGCCACCCAACCCCAACTTATATATTCAGCACATTATTAGATGTATTATTAACTACATATTTAAAGGGTAACTCCAGCTCCAAAATAATTTAAGCTTTTAAAAAAGATTACCCCCCCAAAGGGCCGCTTTCGTTTTACTGTTACTTTTCTGAAATGCTCCTACGCTGAGATCTAGCTACCTACACACAGCAGATTCCTCTCCACGTCCTCCTTCTCTTCCAGGTAATGATGGTCAGTCATGGCCGCGACAGTGACGTCACAGCCAATGGATGATAACCTTTACCGATTAAGCGGTTACGAGTGCGCTCCTAACCAGCTTGTAACAGGAGCAGAGGAGGAGGGACTTAAGGTGAGGGGTCAGCTGTACAGTAAAGGATGTCTTAACCTTCTCAGCAATTTAAAATTTCTCAGGCTTTTTTTTTTTAAAGCTGAGAAATTTAAATCTAACGTTAAATGCTGCCTGATGATCTGTTTCCTATTTCTACTTTGTTTCTTCCAGTCAGCAGCTGTGAATGTAATGATGGATGTAATATATGGTATCATAGCCAATGACTGAATGCTATTACCCTAGCTGCTTTTTCTGAGCATGTAAAAAAATCTTGGAGAGTTTGAAGAGGAGTTGAAAAGTTTTGAAAGGCAGAGGAAAACCATTTCTCTGCATAACAGATTAGCCCTGTCAGCTTTCTAACTATTGCAGTTTTGGGGGGTAATTTACCTATATATAATTTTGCATTTAAGGGGCAAACATGCCCTTTAAGAAATTTGACAAAATGTTTGCTTGTCATTGTACTTGGTGGCTGTTCTTTGCATTATTAGGTTTGTTTTATAAATTTTCTCTTGCAGCTGGGAGATTTTTTTGTGTTGAAACCATGGAGATGCCATCATATTATAAAAAACTTCTTGGGGAATTGAATGAACAGCGTAAGAGAGATTTCTTCTGTGACTGCAGCATAATTGTAGAGGGACGGATTTTCAAGGCTCACAGAAATGTCTTGTTTGCTAACAGTGGTTATTTCAGGGCCATGCTTGTACACTACATCCAGGACAGTGGGAGACATAGTACTGCTTCCCTTGATATTGTCACATCAGAGGCCTTCTCGACCATCCTGGACTTCCTGTATTCAGGAAAATTAAACTTGTGTGGGGAAAATGTGATTGAAGTCATGAGTGCTGCTAGCTATTTGCAGATGACAGATGTGGTCAACTTCTGCAAGGCTTACATCCGCTCTTCATTAGACATTTGTAGGAAAATTGAGAAGGAAAGTTCCTTTGGACTGGCAGACAGTGGAAGTGATGGAATAAGCTGTGAAAGAGTAGCAGAACTTGGGTCTTTGCCTGAGAAAGAAAATAACGGGGACTGCCAGAAAGATCCCCCTAGGGGGGACTGCAGTAGCTGCAATTCTGTAGAAATGGCAAAAGACCAGCCAAATGAAGCATCTGAGAGAAAAAGTCCTACAAAAGGAGTAGAACCAAAGGAGGAATTTGATTCTGATGTTGTTGAGGTGTCAGAGGGTGTGCAAACCTACCATATCCCAACAGGACTGGAGCAGGGGGATGAAAGTATGCATACAGGCACTGGAGTTGACATTGCATGTAATAATTACCACATGAAGCAATTTCTAGAGGCTCTTTTACGTAACAGTTCTTCTCAGAGAAGAGAGGATCCAGTGCATCACTTCCCACGGGACTTTGAGTCCAGGCCTGAAGATACAGGTGTTCCCATGAGCTCCATGATGGATATTCAGGGTGATTGGTATGGAGAAGACACAGGTAATATTGTATGTATATATATATATATATATCACATGTCAAACACAAGATTATTACACTGCTATCCATTTGTGCATTCGCAAGCAGCAGTGTAACTATAGATCTGTTTAATAGTTACGCTTCTTGGGACTGCATTAATGGGACTTGCACACATGGATAGCAGCGTAGAAGGGATTGGATGCAGTCACATCTGTAACAGCTGATTCCATATCTAGCCTGGCATTGGGGAGGTGTTATAAAGGGCTTTCCATTAGAGTTGACCATTCCATTACTGCACCAGAAGTGTAAAATGGCGTTCCACATTAGCACATGATCGCACCATAGGCAGAGGTCCCAGTCTAAAACAGTGAACTTCACACTCTTTCGCTGACGAGACCCAGCAGGGAGCTGTGTCTCAGAGTCCCAATCCTGCACCTGCTAAGCATCTTGATAAAAAAAATCGGCCCACCACTTTTGATTTTGGGCCATTGTGTGGTTGAGTTTGAAATCCACGAAGAAACAATAGTGTCCTCTGCACTCGTACCAAGCGTGGATGCTCACTCCTCCAAACAATCCAACCCTCAATGGATATTCAATTCAGGAATCACAAATAGGCATGGGTGGCACTCCAAATTGTAAATTTTATTCAATACAGACCAAACATCTCACAACGTTTCGGGGGGTACGTGCCCCCTTCCTCACCAATCATTTTGATGTTGGTGCTGAGAAATTTACCTTTCTAACATTGGTTTTGTGTTGTATTTCCCTGCATTCCAGTATCGCATAGTGTGGTCACTGACCGTTGTGTTCAATGCTCAATTCTAAACTACAGCAGGTAGCATATTAAATTAAAGCAGGTCACACCTATCCAATCAATATCAGCCAGGGGAGCATGTGACTGCAGTCAGGAAATGTGGCCACACAAAAGTTATCTTTTTCAGTTCTTCTGGGGATTACTTTACTTAAATGGCATTTACTGCAATTTTACAGTTTATTGGTGTTCTCAGGAGGGATGTTTTCAGATTAGAGTATACACAATTTGGTTTAGGTCTCATTTAATGTTAACTAATTCAAGAATAAGACACAAATAGTGTAAAAACAAACTGAACCAATAATAGCTGTAAAAATATATCCCTTTATATTATATAAATAAATTTATATTTTTACAGAGATCGTAAATATGCCTCTCTATATTTTACACAATATAGAGAGGCAGAAGGGAACCTATTGGGTGTATCCCAATAGGTATTAGAGGGGACATTATCCATCTCATGTTTGTTGTATAACACTACACATTTTTCTGTTTTGTTTATCAATTTGTTTTGATAAATCTATACAGGAAGATATTTAAATCCAGGGCAAAATTGCTAAAATCTGTTCCGCCTGTGGACCTGGAAAATGGTCTGGCGAAAATGTACATACATCCAGAAGTGTAAAAAAAATTACTTTCCTCACGATCAAATTGTTTTTTGAGATTACACATTCTATTTTCAAGGGGTCACCAAAATTTTAGAAAATTAGAATTTTAAAGGAATTTTCGAAAATTTTGTAAAAATGATTCAGTTACTTACTGTAAATTGCTCTGGGACCTGGGGAAACAGATAATCTGATTTTTTTCAAATCATAATTGGTTACAATCCAGATTTTTTCAGAAAGTAATTGATTGGTATACTAACCAATCAGATTCTTTCAGAAAGAATCTAATTGTAACTAATTCTAATTGGAAAAGAATCTGATTGGTATACTAACAAATCAGAATCTTTCTGAAAGAATCTGAATGTAACATTCTGTTTAGAAAATAATCTGATTGGTTAGTATACCAATCAGATTCTTTCTGAAATAATCTGATTGTATCCAATCAGAATTGGTTACAATCAGATATTTTCAGAAAGAATCTTATTGGTACGCTTTCTGGAATAATCTGATTGTAACTAATCAGAATTGGTTACAATCAGATTCTTTTAGAAATAATCTGATTGGTATATTAACCAATTAGACTCTTTCTGAAATAAGCTGATTGAAACCAATTCTGATTGGAAAAGAATCTGATTGGTTAGTATAGCAATCAGATACTTCCTGAAAGAATCTGATTGTATCTAATTAGAATTGTTTACAATTGGATACTTTTAGAAATAATCTTATTGGTATGCTTTCTGGAAGAATCTGATTGTAACTAATTGTGATTGGGAAAGGATCTGATTGTATAGTATACCAATCAGATTCTTTCTGAATCTCATTGTAACCAATTGAGATTCAGATTATTTCAGAAAGAAATTGATTGGTATACTAACCAATCAGATTCTTTTCTAATCAGAATTGGTTACAATCAGATTCTTTCAGAAAGAATCTAATTGTCTTTTCCCTAGACCATTTTCCAGGTCCCAAAACTATTTACCGTATATACTCGAGTATAATTCGATTCGAGTATAAGTCGAGGTACCAATTTTTACCTGAAAAATTAGTAAAAACTGATTGACTCGAGTATAAGCCGAGGGTAGAAATTATCACCACTACTGCCTTCTGATTCTGTATAGTTCTGAGGCTTTAGTTGCCCTTTAAATGGACAGCACAATTCCCATACAGTAATAGCCAAATCCAGTACAAGTAACCCCAAATTCCTTGGCACTCCAGATGTTTGGAAACTACAACTCCCAGCATGCTTTGGTTGCTGGGAATTGTAGTTTGTAAACATGTGGAGTGGCAAGGTTCAATAAACTTTTAATTAAGCTTACTATCATTTACAATTCTCCTGACCCCCATATAATAAAGGGACCTCTGATTTTTAATACAGCGCCACCTACTGGTTACTATCCGCAATTGCAGCATTTGGAGCTAAATTAGGGCTTGACCCGAGTATTAGCCTGAAGTTTTCAGGCTAATTTTAAAGCCTGAAAATCTCGACTTGTACTCGAGTATATACGGTGCAGTAAGTTACTGTATAATTTTTACAAAATTTTTAAAAATTCCTTGAAATATTATTTGAATTTTCGAACGCGGCTCGAAAAAATCTGCAAAGTGGAATTCGTGCAAAATCCGTGATTTACAAAAATTCGGCGTGGAACTGGGTTCAGATCAGCGATCCAATCGATCTCTATTCTTAATCTATTTATTGTAACATTGTATAGAGTGTTATATAGTTCAGTAGAAACACCACAGTGAAATACAATTGTTGTGTAGAGGTTGAATCAATCTTTTCCCCTTAAATTTCCAACCAATAATAGATCATAATAGCAGATCCAGTGGATCATTTTATAATTAAAGTTATCAATCTGTCTTTCAATACTCACCCCCCCTTATTAAGGCCAAGGCCACACTACAACACACCAAATCGCGTGCACAATCGCGAGCGGTATTGCACGTGATTTTGTGCATGATTCTTGTGCGTTTTGCATTTCCGCATGCATTTGTGTAATTCGATGCATTTGCGCAAAATGCATGCGGTAATGCATCGAAAATCGCGTGAATTTTCGTGATCCTGCAAATTCCATTTTAGGGAAAATCGCGTGCGCAATCGCAAGCAAAAACGCGTGCGCAAATGTGCAAAAAAAACTCGCTAGTGTGGCCTAGCCCTAACTCACAGTTGTTCACCAGGGATTACGTTAGAGAGGGATCACTATTGGTCAATGTGTTAGAGAGAGATCACTATTGGTAAATGTGAGGTCCTATAAAGAACACAGACTATCCTGTCATGTTTTAATATTATAACATTTATTAGTTCAGGACACAGGTTCATGGCTTCTATGGAGTCTATTGCTTAAATAATACAATAAACCATTAACAAACTCACTTATCTTAGAGAAGTGGGCATGGAAATGTTTTCCTTTCAGTCCCCGTTATCATATGGAGCAGGGATAAGCAACCTGTAGATCTCCAGATGTTGAAAACTACAACTCCCAGCATTTCTCTACAAGCACTCTGTAGTTAGGAAATTCAAACTACAACTCCCAGTATTCCTCTACAAGCACCCTGTAGTTAGGGAATTCTGGGAGTTGTAGTTTCCAAAACATCTGAAGATCTACTGGTTGCCTATCCCTGATCTATAGATATCTCTTACTGTCCAGCAAACAGCAGCTCTCCTTTCTTTCTATTGAGAGGGGAGGGGTGGGGTGAGGTGAGAGACTGTCGCATGTTTTACAAAGGAAGTGACATATACCGTAAGTCTTGCAACTTCCTACTGAGGGCTCGTTCACACTAGAAACTGACAGTAACGCAGAGCATGTGTTTCTGTCAGTTTGTATCCATTTTTTTAACAATGTGTATTCCATAGATTTCTATAGAAAATGCATGAAAAAACAGACAGAAATGCTGCATGCAGTGCATTTTTTAAAGGGTATGTCCACCCTTGAAAATATTTTTTTACATGTTATTCCCCCTGTCCCCCCAGCCCCAAACTTTACTTGCCTCCCCTCTTTCCTCCGCCGCGCTGCCAGGCCCTCTGCTTGCGAGGAAAATGCAAGCAGAGGGACGGGACCGTCAGTCTCGTCTGTGATTGGCTGAGCGGCAGCCAATCACGGACGCGGCTGCCGGGAGTTCATTGCGGCGGAGGAAAGAGGGGAGGTAAGTAAAGTTTGGGGCACTTTCTAATAAAATAAATTGAGCGGTTGGGGCTGGGAGGGACAGGGGGAATGACCTGGCAGTATGCATGCCAAACTTCTCCCGAAGGCCAGGTAGGAGGCAGAGTCTTATATGGACTCTGCTATCCTCCTGGTGAGCAGTTTTTGGGACTTTGGGGGGGGACTACAGGAGAACCATATGGAGCTGGGACGTGAGGTAAGTATTTAACTACACTACATGATGGGGCCAGTAGTGGGGGGGAATTATAGTTTTGGGGGTGGACATGCCCTTTAAACGGACTGGAACGGATTATAACGCAGCAGGTGTGAACGACATTATGAAATCCTATGGGGTTTTACTGTCTGCCCATTTTTTTTTAAACGCACCTGCGTTTGAAAAACAGATACAAACTGATGTAGTGTGAACAAGCCCTTACACTTCCTACTAACACTCAGAAAATGTTTTGATTCGCTAACACTGCTGTCAATCTAATATTAAGCACACCATTGGATACAACACTAAAAGGGAAGTGAGAAATATGTTCTTTTGTATGCTTCAATTGCCTCCCTGTAAAACTTCCTAAGGTGTGGTTTAACAGTCCATTTTGAAGATACCATTACAAAACAGGAGTGTGGACTGTGCAAGTACTTTTATTTATTTATATTTTTTACCTTATTTACATTTCTATATACTTTAATGTCATTTCTACATATTTGTTAATATTGATATAACTATTTAGTGCTTAAACAACACATAAACACTGTCTCTATGTATATTACTTTTACCCACCAACATAGTACCTCCGAAAAACCCAATGTATTCCCCATGAAATTATAAATTTATTTATATAATATGAGGGATATATATACACTAGCAAAAGTGTGCCCGCTGGTGCACAATGGAAATTATCAGGGAGATTCACCCACAAATGCTCTGGGCAAATCTCCCGAAACGGGATTTACAAGAGGCTGCTCGGTTCTCGGTGAATCTCACCCGCAAGTAAGTATTTAATAGGTTAGCGCAACGTTAAGGACAGAAAGGAACGCTACGTGACTGCAGCGCTCCTCTGTGAAGTGCCCCATATGTGTGTGTATGTTTTGCTATGTGTGGATATAGAATCTTTACTCAGGGATATTTTAAACTGTTACTCAAGACAGTCACCAGCTTCCAGAGGAATCAAATAGGATAATCCTGCAGGTCTGAGAGTAGACCCAGCCAATCCTACCACACTGTGTGGTTGAAACTAACCATGCTAGGTTAATACTTATTCGTATTCACCACGGCAAGTGGTGATTGTAGCTCATTTATTATAACAGAAGGTACCTCAAAGTATCATGTTATTATAATAGCATTGGACTAATAATCTAACGTTTAAACAAACATTTCTCATTCCCAGTCTACCTAAAGAAATGGATTTATCCTTTATATACTCTTTTATACAGATCTAATTGAAAAAAAATAGCTTCAGAGCAATTTTTAATAACTGATAGCTGCTTTTTATTTCAGTATTACAGTAAATCCTTGGTATACCTGCCTGGCTTTACCACTAATCAAAAGGCTAAGGACTTGCAAGCTAACACCTTTATCCCTACCATTAATAGTGGCTTCCAATTCAAATTGTTGTAGCCAATCAGTCCACTCCCTATCTACCCTATAAAATGGATCAGGTTTAAAAATAGGTTTGGCAATTGGGCCTGGTAGAGCTACTGAGGGGGAATGGGGAATTTCATCTGCAGGTACAAGGACAAGGAGGATTTAAATTAATACTTTCAGTAGTAGCCTCCATAGCTTAATACAGAGAACAAACATACATAGAAAACAGGGAGAATAAATGGTATTACCAGCACTGCTGCCACCAATTTGTACCGGATCACTTCTTTATAGAAGGATTATGGGTAGCATGGCACACAGTGGGTTACTCTGGTGGTTTGGCACAAAGCAGACAGTGCACATAAACAGGTCCCCCACATAACATATGCAGTAATCAGGGGTGGCCCTGTCTATGGTGCACCACTTTGAATATTGACCAGGCCTGTATATTGTGTGTCCTTGTAAGTTGATGTACACTTATCTGTTGCCTCAGAGTTTGCATCCAATAGGGTAAATTGCCTGTCCAATGATCTGTCCTCCCAACAGGTGGTAACAGGATCTTATACAGGGTCTTATACACAGGATCTTGTGTTGCAGTCAATATCTCTTCAAAGCACACACCACAATCTACTTTCACTTTCTCTCCTCCTAGCCATAGAGAGCAGCAATGCCTTGTCTTTTATCACTCGCTGACCCCACCTGACGGCTGAAGGTGGTATATAAGGAGTCTTGGTGTATGCCTATTACAATACACATCACATCCTGTGTAGCAGACAGACTTTTTTGGATTACACTTCCTTTTGCAAGGAGCAGACACAGGGGTGTGGTTTAACCTACCATTTTGTAATGGTTGTAATAGGGATCTCTGCTCTGTAAGTAAGTTTATGTATTTTGTATATTGTGTTGTACCTAATGTAAGTCAGTGCTATTCTTTATATACATTTATTGATGGTCATTTAAATGGTAATAGTGAGATAGTATACATATACAACTTTCGTATATTTAATATCCTATACCCCCCCACCTCATTGGTAGCTCCTAAAAACTCAATGCAATCTCCTATGCAGATGAAGATATGCATATGTATATATTTACAGTGATGTGAAAAACTATTTGCCCCCTTCCTGATTTCTTATTCTTTTGCATATTTGTCACACTTAAATGTTTCTGCTCATCAAAAACCGTTAACTATTAGTCAAAGAAAACATAATTGAACACAAAATGCAGTTTTAAATGATGGTTTTTATTATTTAGTGAGAAAAAAACTCCAAATCTACATGGCCCTGTGTGAAAAAGTGATTGCCCCCCTTATTAAAAAATAACTTAACTGTGGTTTATCACACCTGAGTTCAATTTCTGTAGTCACCCCCAGGCCTGATTACTTCCACACCTGTTTCAATCAAGAAATCACTTAAATAGGAGCTATCTGACACAGAGAAGTAGTCCAAAAGCACCTCAAAAGCTAGACATCATGCCAAGATCTAAAGAAATTCAGGAACAAATGAGAACAAAAGTAATTGAGATCTATCAGTCTGGTAAAGGTTATAAAGCCATTTCTAAAGCTTTGGGACTCCAGCAAACCACAGTGAGAGCCATTATCCACAAATGGCAAAAACATGGAACAGTGATGAACCTTCCCAGGAGTGGCCCAAGAGCGCAGAGAAAACTCATCCGAGAGGCCAAAAGACCCCAGGACAACATCTAAAGAACTGCAGGCCTCGCTTGCCTCAATTAAGGTCAGTGTTCACGACTCCACCATAAGAAAGAGACTGGGCAAAAACGGCCTGCATGGCAGATATCCAAGGCGCAAACCACTTTTAAGCAAAAAGAACATTAAGGCTCGTCTCAATTTTGCTAAAAAACATCTCAATGATTGCCAAGACTTTTGGGAAAATACCTTGTGGACCGACGAGACAAAAGTTGAACTTTTTGGAAGGTGCGTGTCCCGTTACATCTGGCATAGAAGTAACACACCATTTCAGCAAAAGAACATCATACCAACAGTAAAATATGGTGGTGGTAGTGTGATGGTCTGGGGTTGTTTTGCTGCTTCAGGACCTGGAAGGCTTGCTGTGATAGATGGAACCATGAAGTCTACCAAAAAATCCTGAAGGAGAATGTCCGGCCATCTGTTCGTCAACTCAAGCTGAAGTGATCTTGGGTGCTGCAGCAGGACAATGACCCAAAACACACCAGCAAATCTACCTCTGAATGGCTGAAGAAAAACAAAATAAAGACTTTGGAGTGGCCTAGTCAAAGTCCTGACCTGAATCCTATTGAAATGTTGTGGCATGACCTTAAAAAGGCGGTTCATGCTAGAAAACCCTCAAATAAAGCTGAATTACAACAATTCTGCAAAGATGAGTGGGCCAAAATTTCTTCAGAGCGCTGTAAAAGACTCATTGCAAGTTATCACAAACGCTTGATTGCAGTTATTGCTGCTAAGGGTGGCCCAACCAGTTATTAGGTTCAGGGGGCAATTTCTTTTTACACAGGGCCATGTAGGTTTGGAGTTTTTTTTCTCACTAAATAATAAAAACCATCATTTAAAACTGCATTTTGTGTTCAATTATGTTATCTTTTGAATCAGGAAGGGGGCAAATAGTTTTTCACATCACAGTATATATTCAGCACCGAGGCTGTGAAGGTTCGGATAGGAGTGCGGGCATATAAGTGGATATATATATATATATATAAATAATATAATATATACACACACTATATAAAAAAATCTGTTTAATTATATATTAGTTTTGAAATAAGTGTGTTCTGTTATTTTTATTGTTGATTAGGAAATTATATAGGTTATTGATACCTTTTCTGGGTTTTGTTTTTTTCAACTCATTTGTTTTGTTTCTCTAAAGGGGATGTTTTAGTTGTTCCTATCAAGCTGCACAAGTGCCCATTCTGCCCATATACAGCCAAGCAGAAAGGAATTCTTAAAAGACACATTCGCTCACACACTGGGGAAAGACCCTATCCCTGTGAAATATGTGGAAAGAGGTTCACCCGACAGGAGCATCTACGTAGCCATGCACTTACTGTAAGTATATATTGCTGTCTGGAAAAAATAATAAAATTGTTGTATTGAGACAGGTCTTAGTTTTTGTTTCAGACATGGATATATCCATTAAAGGATAACTGTATTGCCTCAATCAATGCATTTTTAAAAAATTGCTTTAAAAAGACTAAAGGAATGCAGTCCTCCCCGTACATTTTTTTTTTTATCCTGATTTCGAGCCTCTCTCTTCCTTCAATTAGACTTCAATTAGCCATGATGTGAAGGGGGTGTAACGATTCTGTCTGCCTCTAACTGTCATTCAAAACTAGCATGCGAGAAAACACTCCTCCATCCAAGCTTAATCAGCTTGATTATATAGGCTGTATCCTAGCAACAGGACATTTCAAGTTTGTTTGACTGGCAGAGGAGGAGAAAGTTTGTAACAGACATTCCCACCAGCCAATGACAAGTGTTATGTTAACCATGGCCCTGGGCCGTCTAGGAGGTGGGCTTTTAGCACTTATCTTTGTTTTGTGATATCTAAGGGAGGGCAGCACGGTTTTAAATGTGAGTAAGTGATTTCAACTGCTGGAAGTGTGGACATGTAATGGGGGTGAAGTTTGTTTTTTTTTTTTGTTTTTTTATTGTTGTCCTTTAACACAATCACACTAATTATGTATGGATTTAACCCTAGAAGGCAGAAAAGAAACACAATTAGACTGCAAAATATACATAAAGTTATCATAGGTAGATAATAAAATAGGTTTTTAAGAACAGGATTTAGTTCTACAAATGTGTTCAAATTTGGAACTGTTTTGAGTTCTGCACTTGTGGAATGGTTCAGCATACTATTGCTACATAAGAAACTAGGGATTGCTAGCATTTGAAGCAGGAAAATTAGGAAACTGATGCTATTTATTGACTAACCAAAAAGTTTAGAAACCAAACACTTCTTAAAATTCCTTAGTTCTCCTTTTCAGGCATGGTTATAGCACAATACATTGTATTTTTTACTAAATCTTTTCCTACATATGGAACTGTCGTTTGGACACCCTTGATTTTAGTAACCCATAATGGTTGATACACTGTATAGACTGCCAACACTATGCCTTCTTTAAAAGAGAACTAAACCCAATTTTATACTCCAGAATCTGAAATCAACCCCCCTAATAACACCAATAAGCTATAAAATCCTCTTCAGTAAATTGTATTAAAGTAAATGTAAACCTGGTAAAAACTGGAGTATCTGTGTGTATGTGCAGTGTCAGACCACACCTCCTGACCTCAGTCACATGCTTTCTTGCTTTATCTGTCCAGTAAAAGGATTGTCTACAGATTATTAATGGGTGTGACCAACTGTAACAAGCTAAGTACTGAGCATGTTCAGAACATAATGGTCGTTGACCTAACTGTGTGATACTATAATGCTGTGAAATAAAGCACAAACCATATGTTATTTAGGTAAATTTCCCAGCGCCCGTATCAAAATGAGAGGTAAGATACAGACTACTGGTTTTATATCAAGTTGTTCTGCCTTCTGGTTTAGTGTTGTTCTGTGGCTTTAGTTGTCCTTTAAGCTGCTGTTACTCTTTACAAGTCAAGGATTTTGGTTTCATTAAAAAAATTATTTGCTGTGTGAGTTCCTAAAAATACACATTTTATTTTTTATTTGTTTTGTCTTGTGCCTTTTTATAAATGTGCAAGACGTCTGATGACCAGCGAAACTTCTTCAACAACTAAACTTCAAGTCCAGTTGATCTAACTGAATACAACAGATGTACAGTGGTTTGAAAAGTATCACATTACTGCCACAAGCATGAATCCATTTTATTGCAATTTCACATGAAAGACCTATAAGTGGTGTACACGTGAGAAGTGAAACGAAAATCATACCTGATTCCAAACATTTTCAACAAATCAATAAATGCAAAGTGGGGTGTGCGTAATTATTCAGCCCCCTGAGTCAATACTTTGTAGAACCACCTTTTGCTGCAATTACAGCTGCCAGTCTTTTGGGTATGTCTCTGCCAGCTTTGCACATCTAGAGACTGAAACCTTGCCCATTGTTCTTTGCAAAACAGCTCCAGCTCAGTCAGATTAGATGGACAGCATTTGTGAACAGCAGTTTTCAGATCTTGCCACAGATTCTCGATTGGATTTAGATCTGGACTTTGACTGGGCCATTCTAACACGTGGATATGTTTTGTTTTAAACCATTCCATTGTTGCCCTGGCTTTGTGTTTAGGGTCGTTGTCCTGCTGGAAGGTGAACCTCCGCCCCAGTCTCAAATCTTTTGCTGACTCCAAGAGGTTTTCTTCCAAGATTGCCCTGTATTTGGCTCCATCCATCTTCCCATTAACTCTGACCAGCTTCCTTGTCCCCAGAGCATGATGCTGCCACCATCATATTTGACAGTGGGGATGGTGTGTTCTGAGTGATGTGCAGTGTTAGTTTTTCGCCACACATAGCATTTTGGCCAAAAAGTTCCATTTTGGTCTCATCTGACCAGAGCACCTTCTTCCACATGTTTGCTGTTTCCCCCACATGGCTTGTGGCAAACTGCAAACAGGACTTCTTATGCTTTTTGTTAACAATGTTAACTTCTTGCCACTCTTCCATAAAGGGCAACTTTGTGCAGTGCACGACTAATAGTTGTCCTATGGACAGATTCCCCCACCTGAGCTGTAGATCTCTGCAGCTCGTCCAGAGTCACCATGGGCCTCTTGACTGCATTTCTGATCAGCGCTCTCTTTGTTCGGCCTGTGAGTTTAGGTGGACGGCCTTATCTTGGTAGGTTTACAGTTGTGCCACACTCCTTCCATTTCTGAATGATCGCTTGAACAGTGCTCCGTGGGATGTTCAAGGCTTTGGAAATCTTTTAGTAGCCTAATCCTGCTTTTAATTTCTCAATAACTTTATCCCTGACCTGTCTGGTGTGTTCTTTGGACTTCATGGTGTTGTTGCTCCCAAGATTCTCTCTGTATTTGTACAGACATTAGATTACACACAGGTACACCCTATTTAGTCATTAGCACTCATCAGGCAATGTCTATGGGCAACTGACTGCACTCAGACCAAAGGGAGCTGAATTATTACGCACACCACACTTTGCAGTTATTGATTTGTTAAAACTGTTTGGAATCATGTATGATTTTCGGTCCACTTCTCACGCGTACACCACATTGTATTTGTCTTTCATGTGGAATAAAATTGATTCATGTTTGTGGCAGTAATGTGACAAAATGGGGAAAACTTCAAGGGGACGAATACTTTTGCAAATCACTGTAAATTGCAGTCTTGCATTAGTGAAACCATTTCAGACTATAATTGAAATTCACTCACTGACTTATAAACAGAAAACTCCCCTATTCATTAAGTGTTTAAACTGAACTAGTATTTCATTCCCATATCTATTTTTTTCTCTATACTAGGTTCACCGTTCTAACCGACCAATTATCTGTAAGGGATGTCGTCGTACTTTTACCAGCAGTCTTTCCCCTGGCTTAAGACGCTTTGGTTTATGTGATAGCTGCACATGTGTCACCACAACACATGAAGAACCAAACCACACTGAACGTACTGAGCCTGCTTCAGAAAGCATGGACAAAGAAGAAGTGGATGGAGACTGGCCAATCTACATTGAGTCTGGAGATGAGAATGAGGGACCAGAAGAAGATGTAGATGATAAAGACCAAATCCACAGAGAGGTTCTAATGTGAAATCCTCTACCCAGCATAAGTGAAGGACCTGTCATCCTGTATTAGACCATAAGATTTTCTGATAGACTTGTTACCGACCTCTTTACCAGCATACCACAATATACACATCCAATTCACTCCTGTGGTGATTGCTCTTGTGGCTGCGGAAATGCAAAATCATACACAAGTAATATTCCTTATTTTAGTGCTGTGCACTAAACCACTCATTAGTCGGTAACTTTTTTTTTTTTTAATATATGTCTGTCTGTTTTAGAAAGTGTTGCCAAACGCTAAGTGCATATTACAAAAATACCAGACTCTGCGATGCACTCTACATTTTATTTAAACATTGTACTTTATGGTATAGGTTTTGACTGCTTTTCTGCAATGCTTTTAGAGATGGTTTAACATTTTCCAAAACTTCCACAGGGCCAGTCAGGGAAGGTTTTACCGTTTACCGGTAAAGTAGGCACATGCTTAGCAGCGCCTGTTGTTGCAGGGGAGGCTGTCAGTCTTACGCCTTTTTTATTTGCAGCACATCAGATTTTTAAAAAGCATTTACACCCCTTGTAGTATAGTTTAATATTTATAACCGCTCATGCTTTTGTAGTTCACAAATTTCAGTAAAAAGTCTGTCCCCCCAATAATTAAAAATAGGCGCCGTTTTTGAGCATTGCCCGAGTTGCGGGTTGGGGTTAAGGGCGACTGGCTTTTTGTACCTATAGGCTCCTGAGATGTAAATCCTAGCCTTTTCCGCAATATTATGGACAATTGACTACTAATAATGAAATGTTGCTCACTCTGCTCTAGGAAAAAGTTTTACAACAGAGCAAATTAATTACAATTCACTTTTGCACTCTCTCGGTTATTTAAAGAACCTATAACAAGGAAGAGTATGTATAGAATCAAAGACCACAAGTGTTATTAGGTCTCGTTTGATAATGAAAATGTTTTTTGTGCTTTCCCTTACCAAGCTTTTTTTATTTAAGATATTATATTTCCCTTTTGATAGTCATCTTACTATAGTAGTAAGATGATTGTAGTCAATAAAGGATCTAATATATGGTGGGGGTAAATCTGACTGTTTCTACAATGTTGGTAGTTTTGTAGACCTAACTCTGCATGCCGTATCCCATACTTTGCTTTCCTTTACTTGATGCATGTTCAGTGGAATTTTTTTTTTTTTTTTTAGACAATAAGGGTTATTTAATAAAAGTTCTTATCGTTTTAAAATGGTGCTAATTTTGCCCCAAACAATCAGATCTTATTTAATATTTGAAAGCTATCATCTGATTGGTTGGGGCAAAATTAGCCCCATTTTAAATAAGAACTTTATTGAATCTCCCTGAATGCTCGCAGATTTGTGTTGCAAAATAACAGTCTAAGTCTTTAGAGTCGGGCAATTTTTTTAGTTACCTAGTGTTGGCAAAAGTTGCGCCAAACCCCAACTCCTATGTTTGAATTGTAATAAAAAAAAAATACGGTACGTTAAAAGTCCTATTTACAAGATAAGTCATACAGGGAGATTCAATAAAAGTTCTTATTGTTAAATTGATCTAATTTTGCCTCAACCAATCAGATTTTATTAACATTTGAAAGCTTACGTCTGATTGGTTGGGGCAATATTAGCACCATTATACGATATGGAACTTTTATTGAAAAACCCTGATAGTTCGTAAATTCTGCTGTAAGAATAAAGCCCAGGGCATAGTTGTTTCACTAGTGTGATGTCCAACTGAGCGATTATAATGTGTTCATTTTAAGTGTAAACACGTGTCGGTTTTAGGACCAATTTTACGTATATTTATAACTCATTTGCTTGGCTCATAAAATTAATTAATTTGATATATTATTGAATTTGGGCATGATTTAGGCTTAAGCTACAGATTTTTAGACCAAAACAGTATAATGTTTCATGTGAGCAGTGACAGGCTTGGGTGGCCGTTATAATGTATTAAATCAACTTTCTAGCCAAATTACTATTTTTCCAATTTCTTCTTTTATTCTTCCAATTTTTTTGGCCTTTATCTGTCCCACATCTTAAAGATCAAGACTGCATGATCGTTGGTCCGTGTATGGGCAATGTTCTGATAATAGTACAATTTATTTTCCTATTGGAAAGATTGAATAGGTTTTTTTTCTACCGGCTAATACAATAGCATGATCCCCTAATTGCATGACCATGATTGTTGCAACTGTGGCCACCTTAATTCACACTGGGAATGAACGTAGATTCAAAATCCCTTTTGCTGCTCTTGGTAAATTTTGAACAGGGTTTTAGCTGGTTTTCAAATACTTGTGCTAATAGTTGTGCAAATACCGAGTCTTTGCTACACCCCCACAGCTGCTGCTATTCTAGCCTTTAAAGTTATGTTAACCCTTAGTGAATAGGTTACCACTTTAAAGGACAATTATACTCACCTTTTCCCCGATCCACTGCAGCATAGTACCCAGGGTGAGGACCTAAAATCGCTAAGGCCTAACCCTGGGTACTTTCCCTAACTCCTGCACTACTTACCGCAAATCTGCTTCGCCGATCCACACTGTTCCACCTCTCTTCTACTGTCAGTGACAGTCGCGAGGCAGCCAATTGGAAGACACGCCTCCTTGCAGAGTGTATCTTCCTATTGGCTGCCTCGCGATCTGTCACTGTAACAGGAAGAGCGGAGGAATGGAGCGATCGGCGAAGCAGATTTGCGGTAAGTACTGCAGGAGTTAGGGAAAGTACCCAGGGTGAGGACTTAGCGATTTTAGGTCCTCACCCTGGGTACTATGCAGCTATGGAGGAAGAGGAGCGAGGGTGAGGTGAGTATAGCTGTCCTTTAAGGCTAGAATGTAGCACTGTGGCAAATGTGTCTGACTGTGTCTCTTACATAAACACACACAGATATACAAACAACACACACGCATTTTCAAAATAAAATCCCTAAAATGACAAAATAAAAGCATAATAAAACTAAATTAAAAAAAATAAAATCTACATTTCACAGAATGAAGTGTGAAATGTAGATTTATGGCCATGAATGGAAATACATACCCCACACAAAGACAAGGTTTAACCAAAACCTCAACCATCAAAAAAAGTTTGTTTTACAGCCATAAATACAAAAACCTTCACCCAAGCCCACACAGATGCTGGTACACACACCTACTGGTGCACTCCTACACCCACCCTCTTCCATTTCCATGGCAACCATACATGCAATAATAAAAAAAATATGTATTTAATCAGAATGAATTGTGAAATGTAAATGCATCCTTTTTTCATTGTATAGCAAGATTAAGTTTTAAAACCTGCAGCACACAGACACATACGGTACTCCCTTTTAAAACAAATACTAATAATATAAATTTTACACTCCAATCCTAAACTGATGACAAAGCAGTTGTTTAAATAACAACTCCACCCTCATAATGACATCTTTTAGAAAGAATGGTACCTTGAAAATATTTTAAGATCTCCTACCTTTGTCCTCTGGAGTCATTAGCTTATGCCTGCCATGTTCCTGGATGCCTTGCGGAAAATGGGTAGTGTATGTTAATTTGGGTAATTAAGTGTTTATTTGTTCATGCCCCCTTCAGCAATTTTGTGAGCTGGTTATGAACTTGAGCATGCTCAGAGGCGGCAGCGAGGGAACTAGCATTCAGTCATTGGCTGTGATGTCAATTGTTACATCCATGAATGACAGTTGCTAACAGAGATAAAAGCACTTTTCTAACTATTGCAGTTTTCAGGCTTGGAAGGTGATTTACCTATACCCAGTTTTTAATTTGCTGCCCTTTAACAATTATACAATTCCCAAGAGTATCGATACTAATGCTTTAGAAATACTGCCCATAGCTTTGCATGTAGCACTACCAAAGTACCCAATAATCAGCTGTCCTTTATTGCAGGGATCCTCAAACTACGGTTCTCCAGATGTTTAAAAACTACAACTCCCAGCATTCCTGGCTTTCCCTCTGTAGTTGAGGAATGCTGGGGAGTTGTAGTTTTAAAACACCTGGAGAGCCGCAGTTTGAGGATCGCCGCTTTATTGGATAAAAGTTCAGTGGAATATTTTGTGGTGTGTATTCTGCCTGTTAGCAATGGCAACAACTCCTTTATCATAATTGGGGGTGTTTCTAGGTAACCTGAGACAATCACTTCAGTTGGTAAAACCAAGCCCCAATTGAGTTCTACTAAATGTAATGCCAACACATTGGTTTACAGAGCATGTTTAGGAGAACTAAATATATTTTTTTAATCCTAATGTGAACAGAACACCTATACATTGTAAGAGATTTCTTTACTAGCATTTATGTACATGTAAGAAGTCTGTACAAAGTAGCTTTGTTTTGGTTCCTATTATGTCTCTAGGAAAAGAGAGTTTCTAAATGTACTAATTCTATATAAAAACTGTGAGACAATAATGTTAAAACAACAACAAAAAAACTTAGTGCACATGCAATTTTAAGTGCTTACTTTATAATTTCATTATGACACAGAGACTGTCAGATTATAAGGTGAGTGTAAGGACTTGACCAACGGCGAGGCTACACTACAATGTGTATTAGCGTGATGGAAACGCGATCACGTGCGGTGCGCATTTCAGGTTCATAGAGTCTGTTATCTTGCTCCGATTAGGGCAGCGCATCTAGTGTAGCTAGTGTGGCCTATCCCTAAGAAGTCATATTTTGGAGCTCGATATTTTTTGGAGCTCGATATTCATATTTTTTTACCACTTGATTTAATATATTTTAAAATTACACTATACTGAAACAATGACTTTTCCTCATCTTAATCTATAAATAAATATGTGTAAGTAGCACTTACTCTGAGGTGTGTGTGTTGTTGCATGCCTTCAATCCAGCCCATGTTTTGCTCAGGAGCAGTATCCCCCCTCCCTCTTTTAACCACTCCCACTTTCATCTCACCTGACTTTTTCCCCACAAACCAAATGTCAAAACGGCACACAGCATTCAAACTTTTAAAACTGTCACCATTCCAGCTACAGCAAAACTGCTTACACAAGAATAGCTTATGACAGCAAGGCACTTGATTGACAGCTGAAATGTAAGATAGCTTAGATTGGATATCTAGAAATAGTGGGCAGATCTACAAAATAATGGCACAGTGGTGGTTGGGAAGAATTGAATTTTCCATCAATGATCAATTTAAAACAACTTTTTTTTCAGTACAGATGCCCTTTAAGCCATGCAAGGACAATGCCAAGAGCAGGTTATGAATCCTAAATAAAGGCGGCAATGTGGTTTTTCACCAAGGTAAATACTTTTAAAGGACAATTTTATAATCCAGAGGGGCACTAAAGTTACTTTTAGCGGAGTTTTTAGGGAAATTACAATTCATAGGGAGAAGAGCATTATCCTACCCTTGAATGCGGTAAAAGATGTGCACAGGTAAAGCTACAGGTGAATTTTAACATTAAGCTTGTTAACAGTTGACCTTTTAGACAGACCCCTTCCTGTCAACATCCCTACCATTTTTACAATGAGTGCACAAATGTAGGTAGGGGTAGATATCAGACAGATGTCAGTGCAAGTGAGAGCATTCATTAGTAACTACAACCAGTAATCCTTCACCACTGGTGTAAACTGAATCTTACCTCCCTGTTAATTATAAATATATGGTAGGAGTTATTTTAAAATATGCAGTTTAAAGGGGAAGTTCAGTGCAAAGACGAATGCTTTTCAGAAAAAAACAGTATTTTTTCATCCCAATGACCTTAATCTGCCAATTCAGCATTTTGTCTGTGTATAAAGAAATGCAACCGAAATAATGACTTTCTGTTTGCAGGACCCCTAGTAGAGACCGTTATGGTCTTGCACTTGACCCAGCGCCTGGATTGATTCAGTTGCTCAGTAGAGATCTGAGCATCTTTGACCCATCCAACAGCCAATCAGTAGAAATTACTGTTAGGAACATTCCAAGGATGTGGTGTATCCTGGGAAGATGAAGGAACGTTAGAACCTGAAATGTCAGCTAACTAATGTCAACAGCAGGGGAGAGCAAAGGATATGGAATTAACTGATTTATCAAAATTGGGAGAGAATATGTAGAATAACTAAGAAGGCATTACACAAACTAACATTTTAACAAATATTGATTATTTCCACTGAACTGTCCCTTTAAATATTTTTTAACCGTTTAGTTCTCCTTTAAACATTTTGCTCATAACGACCTGCATGAGGAATTCCCTTAAGTGAAGAGATAGAAATATTGGACAGAACGTAAGAAATTCAAAAACATTAATTGAAAAGTAGATGTGTTCACGGCGATCAGCAATCTTATGGGGTTAGGATTATTAATACACTGTATAAAGTAGATAAGCTTTAGATGTGTATGGTTTTTAATTTGAAATGAAACAAAATGAGTGGTCAGTCCAAATAGTTGTACAAGAGATAGTGTGTTTAGATTGTATAATTTGTGAATTTGGTAACAGTTTCTGTTACATCACTATAAAATCATTTTGATTCATATATCATATCATGATCTAAATGGGTATTGTGCAGTGAAAGCTTTTCAGTTTATTGTAAGTATGCCTTTTAATTTAGGATCCAACTTTTTTTTTTTTCCCATGTAGCAGTGACTGCTGGGAACTTTTAATTTCAACAAATACTTTCAACAAATTTCCTCATATACCACCATCCTTCAACACAGTGCAATAGTAAAAGTAGTTCATTGGTTAGCTCCTTCCATCCTAGGAAAAGCACAGTGAACAGGTCTGAGCTATGGGCAGAGGCGAGAAGGGGGGGACTAAAAGGGCAGGACTTCACATCATTTCTGGTTAGGAATCGCATATATTGTTGTGCTACCATCATTTAGAGAATTGAATCACATTGTTTTTAATCAGCAGTAAGTCAGAAGAATTGTGTTTTAGCCTTATCTTATTTATAGGCACATTTTCTCCCTAAAAACATGCAGAACAAGGAGAAATAAAGTGATATTTTTGCAGCTTTAGTCTTTCCAAATGACCCACCCTAACTCTTTGCAACCTGGGCCTTCTTAAATCCTTTGCAAAGTTCCCTTTTGTGCCGACTGGCATGTCACATGACCCTGACAGCATACTGTCACCATTTGCTTTGCAGCCAATACGTAGTACGCAGCATAGCAAATAATGCCGTCCTGCAACTGTCTGGTATGATCGGGAATTTTGTGGAAGTAAGCACAAGACCTTAGGAAAGTAGGTACTTTATTAAGCTAATTGTGCCGGCTGGCATGTCACATGTCCACGACAGACGTTAGTATAATGTCACTATTTGCCTTGCAGCCAATAAGCATAGTACGTGGCATAGCAAATGATGCCATTCTGCCACTGGCTCTCAGGCTGGTGAACTTTGTGTAAGTGAGCACAAGACAAGGTACATTATTAAGCTGCAAAAAAAACCAAACATTTGTGTAAATGAGACTTTAAGTAGCAATCAGATTTAACAGTAACATTGAGTAATTCAAAAGTGGCTTTTTTTCAGTACTAAATATTATCAATAAAATTTATGATTTTACATTAAATAGGTTCAAGGTGTTACTACTAACATGAAGTGAGTTTGGAAGCTTTGTGATCATTTTTGTTTATGGCAATTCTTTTTTGATGTCAACTATAAACCTCTAAAAATGTGCCACTTTCTGGGGTTTTCAGAGCAAATCATTTAACCCAGCCTTCCTAATTTCCATGCTAAGACCCTGTAGTTTCCATGGCTTCCTGCACTTCTTCAGAGATTGTGCATATTGCACATTTGCATAGGTCTGAAAAAGTGACATTGTTTGAATGCTGAGTCACAAAAGTTTTATTTTGGCACTAATGATATTGTCTTACAGGTTGTAGCCTGGGTCCTGTAGCTCTCCTGCTGTGCATCATGATGTATCTTTGGAAAAAGCATTTCTCTTTGCTTATAAGTGCTTAAGGAAGATATCTTTATTTTCCGGTGTATTTGTAGCAGCTAGGTATACATTTGCTGAGATGTGAACTGATCTTAAATGTAAATGAGGTTTTATGTAGTTTGGATATATAATTGCTATCGGAACTATAATGCATGTTATGTTGAAGCTTATCTATGAATTAAAAAGAATCAAACCAGCCTTTATTAGCCAAACCAGTTGTCTTCTGTGTTTTTCATTACATGATAGTTAAGGCATGTGTAATAACTACAAATCCCAAGGTCGTGGTTAAGATGGCGAACCTAGCAGTTGTGAGGACAAAGAGCTCTGCTTCAAACAAGACACTGCTAACATCAACAGGGAACATTATGGCTAAACCCATAGAACGTTCCAATAAAACGTACTTTGAGAAATTTACAAAACTTACCAGATCAGAGTCTCTGGCCGTGAGCCCTTCCCCCTTACCCGAGAAAACAAACCACACCGCAGACAGCTCACAACAGACTCTCGGGAGGGATATGGAAGCGGTTGAGGCGAATTCACCACAAGGAGGGCCTACGCTGGCCCAAGTTCAGGCTATGCTCTTAACAGCGATACAGGAATCCAAATCCTCCCTCATAGTCCTCTTGGAAGAAGTCATGGTGGATGTCATTATCCTGCGCCACAACCTGCAAAAGGTATGACAGAAAGCAGGGTATCTACAGAAGACTCCCTAGCACCTATACCCATTACCTTAACAGACATACAAGCAAAACTCTCTGACACGCAAGCTAAAATAGACAATCTGGAGAACTGGCCCAGGCTTCAGAATCTGCATTTTGTTGGCTTCACTGGAAGATATAGAGGGACGGGACGGGACCTGGAAAAGTTTATTGAATACTGGGTTAAAACAAATTTGACACTGCCAATATCTTTACAGTGGCGAGCACCCATTGAGTCCTCACTAGGTCTCCGCCCCCAGGAGCACATTCCAGACCAATTATAGCCCTGTTGATTAATGTGAGAGATCCAGACACCATCTTGCGCTTGGCCAGACCTAAAGCAGAACAAAAGCATGATAACGCTTCTATTATGATTTTTCTGGACTATGCCATGGAGCTACAAAAAAAAGGACCCACAAAACATCAAGCAACATCTTTGAGCCTTAAATTTAGTATGCTCAATGCAATACCAATCTAAACTTAGAATACGAAATGAAGGTACAAAAGTTTTTTCTTACCACCGCTACTCCAATTTAACTACAAGATAATGGTAAGATCCATGTGAACTACTTTCATACCAACTGCTAATTAGATCCAATTACAATTCTATTGGTCTTTACACCCAGGTCCCCGATGACAACCCTCCCTCCCACCCACCAATAATGTCTACAACCTGAAATGTATACAATACAAATTTGAACCCTATGTTTACCAATAGAACGTAGAACTAATATATATCACTGGTTTATAAGGAATAAGCATCCATAAACCACGCTTCAACCATATAAAGTAAGGATAAACATCTGAGCACAGAAAATAACTTTTTTTTTTAAATTAAACTTATCTGCATTATAAACTGGTAAACACAGGCGCATACCTATGACTGCCCCCACACCACTAAATAGTAAATATAGAGAGTTTATCCCTCCTCATTGTCAGGTGGCTGTATCTATGCAATAAATGACTCTGAAGGGACTCCTCCCCAAAGTCCAAAGACGGGAATCCTTCCTCACCACATGGAATTGGCTCACTAACAAAAGTGATCTCAAAAGTGCCATGACAGTTATGGTCGTTATAGTTTATTACAAATTTGTTTATATGTAATTTTTTAAATGTTTAAATTTATCTACATCTAAATGGATCTGTGATATTGATGCTGGGTTTTCTTACTCTAAAATACGTGGAATGTTGGGGATTTGAGGGAACCACTTAAGCGCTCCCAGGTTTTTTCTGCAATACCCAAATATGCTTAAGATATTACAGGAGACACATATAACTAAATACTTATTCAATTCACTACACAAGCCATGGTTTGGATGGGCAGCACATAGAGTGTATTCCTCCATCTCAAGGGTTGTTACTATTATGATCTACAATAGAATAAGATACCACATTCTGAATGTTTCCACTGACTCAGATAGTTTGTGTTAACTAAGAGAACTCTACGATCCAAGAACCGAGAGAGAGGAACACCCCTCTCTCTGATATGATAGAGGATCTGGGATTGATAGACATCTAGAGACAGAGATACTCCCATACTAGAGAATTCTCATGTTACTCTACAGCCTCAACACTTTCGGGAATTGACTATGTTCTGGTCTCGCATCAAATTTCCCCCATGATATGAGATATCTCACCTTCCAAGGGGGATATCAGACCACTTCCCAATTCACTTCGCAATACAATGCTCTAATACAGCCACCAAGAAGAGAAACTGGAAAAATCACCCCTTTTGGCTTCCACGGTTTCCTTGATCCTGAACAGTTATCTTTACAAATTGAAGAATTCCTCATGTTTAACCCAGATACCCTCCCCTCTAGAATGAGATAGGAAAGCATATATCGGGGGAAGATTACACACTACTATATCATATATGAAACAAAAGAATAGAGAAAATGAAGACCTTATTAAAAATGCTCTCCAAAAAGCAGAGCAAACCTATATAACAAAGCTCACCCCCCTAGACTCAAAGTTTATGACTTCTCTCACAGAGAGAGTATACATCTTTCCAAACTGAAAAGGCTACTTGGTCACAATTTTTCATACCCCAACAGTTCTTCGAACACGGTAACCACTGCCAAACTACTAGCTACTGTAGCCAAAAATTCCCTACAAAACCGTACTATTCTAGTGCTATTCACAGATAGTGGCATTTGTGACAGCACAAAGATTCCAAACCTTTTATAAAGACTTATACACAAACAGATACCAGTGCAAATTGTTGCTGAATTTAAATATTTAGGCATGAGGATGACTAAATCCCCTCAGCAATTTTACACTTTAAATATATTCCCTTTAATAGATTTTGTCAATAATTAAACCAATGCATGGAAAGTTCTTCCCTTAAAAGTATGGGGTTGGGTCTGTCTGATTAAAATCTTTCTACTTCCCAAATTACTGTATACCCTTCAACATACTAGGTAATATGTGCCGCAATCCTTTTTTCATACAATAAACAGCTTCTTAATATCATTCATATGGGCCCCAAAAGGAGAAGAGTAGCCTACAATACAATGCAAGCCCCAAAAGAACTAGGGGATCTGGCCTTATCAAACTTAATCCCAATTTAAACATCTAAAATACTGGCTAGACCTCGACCCCCCCCCCCCACTGTGATAGACAATACCCTATGCACATCCAAGAGCAGGGGTGCAAATTCTTCCAACCCTCACCCCTAAAGGTTAATAATATCCAATATAGTGAGCAGCTTATGAAGAATCGCACACCCATAGATAAGTTAACAAACTTTTATTGAACCATCCAAACCGCAAACAACATTTTGGGGGGCTACTCCCCCTTCATCAGGTGATGCATAAGAGATCCTCCAATCCCTTTAAATAGCCATCATGCTCGGTGAACACTCCCACAGAGGGAGTAACAAATTCAATGCACACGTGTAATATATAGTGATAAAGTTCAATTTCCACGGTGCAGCGTTCTAAAATGATAAAACAATATACATATAGTAAAGCATATAAGTAAGAATACATTGTGATAAATTACTATGATAAATATACATTTAATGATATTAGTGATAAGATATAAAAAAGCAACATATTTAAAATATAAGTGAAAGACCGATGTGTTAAATAAAATATATACGATAAAAATCCTTATACGTTTAAAGTTAAAATGATAATAAAATGTATCAAATATCTATTCTCTGTTATTCCAGAACATACCAAGATCAGTATCAAGGTAATGTCCTCTATTTATCATTAACACATCTAGATAATTAATCTTCTCTCTATCATGTGCTTTAGTGAATTTTAAAGGGTATCTCCACTGAGGAAAAAGCATTTTTTGGGGGGGTTTATTTTAAAGTACACCATCCCCCAACCCTCCCCCTACCTTTTTTTCCCCCAGAATTCCCTTTTGTTTGATTGCAGCAGCATGGGAAAGTTGTGCAGGTTCCTGGGGGGGGTGTCTTCCCCTGTGCTGAGAGTGCTGTCACTCAATGTGCATCATCATGGTAGCACACACCCACTTGGCTGCAGTAAGAAATCCTTTCCTCCCTGACTCTCTAAGTTCATTTTTACAGCTGATCATGCAGAGAGAGACAGGGGAGAAAAAGTTATAACAATCTTCCCACACTACTGTAAGTAGGGGGAACTTTGTTGTTTTTAATAAAGATTTTTTTTGTGTCTAACTCTGACTCTTAAAAAATTGATCAATGATTGATTACATAGGGGATGCTGGGAATATGAGGCAATCTGGTATGGGAGGGAGTGGGAGAGAGAAAAAGATAGTACCTGATTACTCCATTAATTAGTGAAGTCAGCAAGCTGCTGTGATGGTCATGTGATTATTCCTCCATTAATCAGTGAACTCAGTAGCTTGAAGTGTGTGTGTGTGTATATATAAAGGAAAATTAAATCTCTTACCGAAATTTTCTTTTCCTGTGCTGAAGCACGGCAGTGGGCAACCATGGGTTAATCCCTTCAACTGTGTGGAGTCCAGGACGTCATTAGCTATAAATTTGAGCTCCTCCCCCTCTTACCTTGTCTATTTTGTGACTGTTCCAATTGTAAAGGAGGGGACGCAGTTTGCCCACTGCCGTGCTTCAGCACAGGAAAAGAAAATTTCGGTAAGAAAGATTTAATTTTTCTGTGCCTCCACACGGCAGTGGGCAACCATGGGATTTACCTGAGCAGTGCAATAAAGGAGAGGATGGAACATATATATGCAATAACACACAATTTTATTACTTAGATACAGCCTGCAAAACTCTGGCTGCAAAGGAATCTGACATCACATTGAATTTGTAATGTCTAAGAAATGTATTAAACGAGGACCAAGTTGCTGCTTTACATAGGTCTTCAGCCGAAGCACCTGCTGCAAAAGCTCAAGAGGCAGATACTCCTCTAGTTGAATGCGCCCTGATAGTCTGGGGCTCCTCTCTGGATTTGACTCTATAGCATGACCTGATGCCTTCTGTGATCCATTTCGCTAAAGTAGCTTTAGATGCTCTGTATCCTTTCTTGGCTCCTCTGTAGAGAATGAACAGAAAATCTTCTTTCCTGATCTCTGAGGTTTTTTCCAGATAGATTTTAATGGCTCTGACTGGATCTAGTTTCCACAGATCCTGATCAGTCTCGTCCTCTGTTGATTGGGTAAGTGCTGGCAGAACTATATCCTGGTTTAGATGGAATTTAGTGACCACCTTATATATCCTGGTTTAGATGGAATTTAGTGACCACCTTAGGCAGATAGGTTGAGTCTGGTTTAAACACCAATCTGTTAGGAAAAACTACCAGGTATGTAGGGAAATTTCAACGCATGTATCTCAGAAAACTCTGAGCTGTTGCCAATGCTAAAAGGAGTGTTGTTTTAATGTTAAATTCTGGATGGTAGCCGCTTCTAAAGGTTCGAATGGTGTTTGAGTTAAGCATCCGGACTAAAGATAAGTCCCACGGGGGAATGGAGGTCTTTATCTGGGGTTTTTGGTGTTTGACCTTGGAAGAATCTAATAATAAGTGGATCCAGAGCCCACTGTACTCCTGTCATTGCAGACAGGGCAGATATTTGGTTTTTTAGTGTGTAGATGCTCAGATTTTTCAAAACCTGACTGCAGGAATTCAATGATAACATTTGTTGACAATTTTTTCTGGATCCAACTGTCTTTCTCTACACCAGTTTAAGATACATTCCATATCCTGTATAAACTGTTAGAGGTTGAAGGTTTCCTGGCTGCTAACAAGGTAGAGGTTGCGGCGTCAGAGATACCCAATTGTTTAAATGACCCCCTTTCACGAGCCAGGCCGTCAGTTTCAGCCTTTCTAACTGTGGATGTAGAAAAGGTCCCTGCTTCAGCAGCTGCAGTATTGTTGGCAGATAATAAGGGGAGAGAGTAACATAGATCTCGCTGTTGCAAACCATGGCCTCCTGGGCCACCAGGTAGAATTAGAATTGCTTTGACTCTCTCTCTGGATATTTTCTCCAATATACTTGGTATTAATGGTAGCGGAGGAAAGATATATACCATCCGGAACTCCAAGGAAAAGACAGGGCATTTACTGCCACCTGCTGACCCATCTTGAATCTCGAGCAAAATTGAGTGAGTTTGGCATTTTGTGGGGTTGCCATGAGATCTATCTGAGGTATCCCCTAAAGACTGCAAATCTTCAGAAAGATGGATTGATTCAATTCCCATTCTCGGTTAGGATCTTCTTCTGCTTAAGAAGTCCGCCTTCACATTCTGCTTCCGGGTAAGTAAACTGCTGATATATTCTGAAGATTGGTTTCTTGACCCAGTATAGAATCTTTTGTGCCAAGTCTGCAAGGTTGCGGTTGTGTGTGCCTCCTTTCCGGTTTATGTAAGCCACAACCGTGGTATTGTCTGAATTTATCCTTATCGCTTCCCCCAATATAAACGGCCTGAAAGTCTGTAGTGCTTTCCATACAGCTGTCATCTCTCTGAAGTTGGATGACTTCATCGACATTTCTTTGGACCAAAGACCCTGAGCAACCTGTTGTCTGTAGGTCGCTCCCCATCCTAGGCGACTTGCATCCATAGTCATGGTCTGCCAACCAGGGATAGCTAGGGTAATAGGTTTTAGGTTGTCTAGTTGGGTCCACCAATTTAGCTGTTGTCTCAGGCTGTCTGACAAATTAACTTCTTGGGGCTCTGATTGTGTTCCCACTGGGAAAGGAGAGCTAATTGAAATGGTCTTATATGGATCATGGCCCACTGAACAGCATCTATTGATGACACTAACTTCCCTAGAATATGTTGGATTAGGGAGGCTGGTGTAGCTGGAAACCTGATCAATCCAGACATTATTTTGGAAATTTCTAACTTCTCCTTCTGAGGCAGGGCTACCTGAAACGTCTTCATATCCAGACAAACTCCCAGATACTCTAGCTGTTGTGTTGGAGTTAAATGTGATTTCTGCCACTTTATTAGCCATCCGTGGTGTTGTAGAAGGCCCAGCGTCTTCTGTAGATGGTGTATTAGTAATTGTTCACGGTCTGCTACAATAAAGATGTCGTCTAGATATGCAAAACAACGAATTCCCATCATTCTTAGCTTCTCCATAAGGGCTATCAGTACTTTGGAGAAGACTCTGGGTGTTGTGGACAGTCCAAAGGGCATTAATCTGTATTGATAGTGTTGGTTTAGAACACTGAATCTGAGATATCTCCTGTGTGCCGGACAGATTGGCAGATGGAGATAAGCATCTTCTAGATCGATTTTGCAAAGCCAATCGTCTCGTCTGAGATGCTGTAGAATAACTCTTAAACTTTCCATCCTGAAAGATTTTGTCTTTATAAACTGATTTAGATACCGAAGATCTAAAATAGGTCGGAAGTCCTGAGCAGAAATAGGGGGGAGTAAGTACCCTTCTTTCTCTGAGATATTGGAACTTTTTCCAAAATTTTCTTTCCTAGCATTGTCTGAAGTATCTGATGTAGTTGAGATACTGCATACCTGCTTTTTGGAGTTTTTGATGTTACATAGTGGTTCCTTATTGGTATCCTCAGAAATTCGATGTGATACCCGTTCGCAATGGTTTTCTGTATCCATTGATCGTTCTTTGTACTTGCCCACACTTTCTTGAATGCCTGTATTCTCCCCCCCACTACTAGGCGGTGGGCTAGTACTCCTTCATAAGACTCTGTCTTTGGGTTGTTTGTTGATTTTGGGGCGAAAAGTATTGTTTCCTTTCCATCCCTGTTTCTGAAAAGGCCTGCCTGGCCTGTAAGCTTTAGCGTCACGAAAAGTTGGCCTGGGTTGGAATCTAGGTGCTGAAGGCCTCGGTTTTCTCCATTGGGGTAACATGATCTTTTTGTTGTCCACATTTTCCGCTATAATATCTCTTAATTTGGTTCCAAATAGTAAATCTCCCTCAAATGGTAAATTCGCAATATTATGCTTTGCTGCAGAGTCTGCCTGCCACTGCCTCAATCAAAGATCTCCTAGTGGCTACCAATACGCTGGACGCAGTCTTATTATATCTAGGGATGCTTTGCTCATAAACGTATTAAAATCCATAATATCTTGCAACCTTTCTCTGATCTTCTCTCTTGGAACACCATTGATAAGGGCCTGTTCAATGTCCTCTATCCAAAATCTAGCCGCTTGAGATAGTCCTGTTATGGCCACCGTTGGCCTTATGGCTGCTTCTAAAATTACATATAATCTCTTTAAAAGAGCTTCCTGGTGTCTTTCCATGGAGTCTCTTAAAGTAACACAGTCATCAATAGCTAATGATGTTTTTCTAGCTACTCCGGCTAAGGCAGCATCCACCTTAGGAGCTGTGTTCCAAAATTTTGCATCTTTTATATCAAACGGATATGCCTTCAGGAAAGCTGGTGCTGGAGTGTATCTTTTGTCTGGCGTTGTCCATTCATCTAAAAGTATTTTATGAATTTTTTCATGAACTGGAAAATATAACGTGGATTCGCGTTCATCCTGGAACCACCTGTCCTTTTCTTTGCTATCCACCGGGGAATCTATGAGTAGTTTCTTCCTCATTAATTTAATTAGGTTTTTTATCATATCAGAAGCAACATTGGTTACAAAATCTGTAGGATCTTCTTCAACCTGAATTTCTCCTTCGGACAGGTTCTGATTAGAAGCCTCTGGCTGGATGGAAAGAACCTAATTTCCTTTAGTCAGTATAGGCATAACTCTGTTCACAACACTCTGCGTTAATGATTCAATTAAAGTGGCCTGATTTTGCTCCGGAATAGGAAAATATAACTCCAGACAAGAGGCGCAGAACTTTTTCTCCGGAAGTGCTGGATTGCTGCATACTGTACATTCTCTTCTGCTCCTATGACGCACCTGTTCCTCCTCCTCCCTGTGATTTCTGAAACAACACATAACACCAATATAAATATGTGTAGTTATACCTAGCCATACGGTATGTAAGGAACCCTCAAGTAGCTCACCCCCTTGAAGTGGATCTAGATTTCCTTTTAGAAGACATCAGGTCCTGAGAATAAAAAGAAAAATGGAAATAAGCCTTTTAAATTTAGAGGTCTGAGAAAGGCATCCAGAAGTATACCTACAGCTATCAAGCAAAGGTACTGAACTGGGACCAATTGCAGCAAGCAGAACTGAATCCAAGCAGCTTACCACATTAGGGAGAGCTGGACGCCAAACTAACCTTTTTTAAAGGTATTTTCCCGCCAGACCCGTTGTGCGCGCGAATATCTGTCCGCGGCTGCATACACCTTGCAAAGCTGGGAGGTCTGGTCCAAATCCTCTGCCAATGCTAGGCAGCTTGGCAGGGCTTCCAGTGCCCGAGGGTTGCACTGGGAAATCTACTTTATTTTGAAGGAGGTGAGGTAGTTGCTGGCACACACATTGGAACAGGAACAAAGAAAAGACAAGGTAAGAGGGGGAGGAGCTCAAATTTATAGCTAATGATGTCCTGGCCTCCACACAGTGGAATGGATTAACCCATGGTTGCCCACTGCCGTGTGGAGGCACAGGAAATAAATATATATATATATATATATATATAATCGACCAACCAGTCAGATCACACAGACAGCAGTCCCGACGGATCCTCTCACGTTTTGCGCATGCACTAAAGGAAAACGCGCGTCGGACATTTCCCATGCAGGCAGACACTAAAAGTGGGCGGACCTGCACCATCCACAGCGTTCTGGGGGAAACTCATTGGATTTCTTCTAAACTACTGCTCAAAGGCACAGGATACTGCAGGTACATATCCACCTTACACATATCTATCCTTACAACCCAGATCACTTTTATCAGTGGAGATACCCTTTAATGTGGGGTGTAATTTATCCCATATCCATTAATGAGGCTACATCACCTTTCCATAGAAAACACACATCATCCACATATCTTACATAATTGTAGATCTTATAGATAGATAGATATTTGTCATTGAACATATTAGTCAATGAAATTTCATACATTAATAATTTAGATTTACAATAATCTACAGAAAAGATTGTAAACAAACATCAGATACTTGCATTAAAAATATTTAGAAACTTTTTACTAACCTATTTGTTTTACATAACACATTTCTAAACCTTCGTCCAGATGGAAGCAGCTAAATGACCTGGATGGGACCTATCTTTAATAATATTTCTTGTTCTTGATAAGCATCTAGAGTTCTAAACAGAGTCAAGAGAAGAAAGTGAGAACCCAACCATCTTCTGAGCACAGTTCACAATCTGTAAAGGCTTTCTATCAGCAGCAGAACAGCTGTTAAACCAGACTAAACAACTGTTTCATAACATAATTTCAATCATGCATTGATAAAAAGGCAATAAAATACTTTTTGATACATTACTTTAATTTTCCTTAAGAAATACAGTCTCTGGGAAGCTTTCCCAATAAACATTTTAGTATTTAAATCCCAAGTTAAATTTGATTGAAGTTGTAATCCTAAAAATGTAAAACTCTGACCCTGTTCCACCAGGGAACCCTCAATAAAGACCGGATTGTGATTAATGGGCCTATTTCTTCTAAAATCTAAAATTAATTCCTTGGTTTTGATTGGATTTAAAATTAAATTATTATTAATACACCACGATATTAAATTCTCAATCTCCAACCTATAATTAGTTTTATTATTATCAATAATTTTTCCTATCACCATTGTATCATCTGCAAATTGTATAATTTGGTTGGAATTAAACAGCGCTGTACAGTCAAAGGTAAATAGGGAATACAAAAAGAGGCTGAGATAACAGCCCTGAGGGACGCCTGTACTTACTAAACAGTGCGGTGAACTCTGATTGTTTAATACAACTGTTTGAGGTCTATAAACATCTCATTGTTAAATATATTGTTTTCTTTCAAAATTGGCTACAAACAAGTTAGCGTATGCTGGGGCAAAATTTGCACCCATACTTGTCCCTTGGGTTTGAATATACCAATCTTTACCAAAACGAAAATAGTTCTTTTTGAAGCAAAAGGTCAGAAGATCAACAAGAAAAAAATCCAAGTCTACAATCATAACCGAAGTCCAATAAAGCTTCTTCGATCACTGCAATCCCTTTATTATGGGGTATAGATGTATATAGTGACTCTATGTCCATAGTACACAATATAGTCTCTGGTGAAATATCCCCCCACGCTGCCTCAGACTCTATGAGCTATACCTTGCAGGCCCCTTTATAGCAGACCTAAACTTCATACGATGTGCTGAGGTACAGTATTACACTGTCAGACGCAGAAAATTAGTATGGTTAATAAAGTGTTGGGAATTACACACACTACGATTTATGCCCCTCAATCAGATATCAGAAAGTTTCGAGAACTACTTGCATTCCCTGGGGCCCAAAGTTGGAAAAATCATGGAATTAAGAATTTGGGAGATATATTACAAGATGGACACATTATACATTTCTCAAAACTGCAAGCATGGTACAAATTATGGTACATTCCACTACCGATATATAAAACCTAATAACTGTCTGTCCAGCGGCTAATAACCGTCTCATACAACTTTGTTATTCACCAGGCCTATTTGACTCCTAAACAATTATGACACAAATGATTTATCCTCATAACTACTTGTCCTAAATGTCAATGTGATAATGCAAACTTTATACACATGCTCTCGGAGTGTCCACTAGTACTCAGACTTTGGTCCCAAGTACATAGTATACTAATACAAATCTTAACAGTTCCTTTACCTTTCGATCCTAAGACATGCTTATTTGGAAAACTAAATGAAGGCATCTAGTCCAGATATGATCTAACTTTTATAAGAGAGTCACTTTTTTTATGCCATTATCCTCAGATGGATGTCTCCTAAAAGACCTAAAATTAAAATATGGTTGGATATCATAAATGCTGACTTGCCTTTCATTAAATTGATATTTCTACACTGGTCCTGCCTAATAAATATAACAAAAAAATGGAAAAACTGCATGGAATCATCCCTAACGGCCTACCCCTGTACTTTGATATATATATATAAATATATATAGAGAACAAACTTCGGAAGCACTCCAGGGACTTGTAACCAAAACTCCAAACTTTTATTTTAAACACATCAATGCGTTTCAACCGCCAGTCGCGGCCGTCATCAGGATACAACTGTGAATTAGACACTCCCCTTTATACCAACCCACAATCTACCACACCCCCATCTCTTTACACCACATGATCGGCCTCACCTCCAATGACCAGAGGTGAGTAGTGCACGCCCAGGTTGAAGGTACTGGCAAACCGAAAACCGGATTACCATCCAGTCTCCACCCCCAGGACATTCCCATAAAGTGACAAAGTGCAATAAATATGTTAAAAATACACCGTGCCGAATAAAAAACATTACATAACATAAAAAACCATCTTCTTTAGTCCCGCATCTGATCACTTAAATAGTATCTAAATTCTAATGAGCGCATGTATAAACTTTATCAAACAGTACAATACATAGTAAATCTAGCTAGCGTGTATGTCTAACATGATATCGCAAGCATGTCAGAGGACACAAAGTCAACATAAGCCTAAAACAGGCAAGACTAAGCAGGAGCTTGTCACACTCCAACCTGTCGCGGATACACGATAGACATACACCGTCCCTAAACAGCGCTCTAACAACCACCAGGGTCGTGAGTATATTAGAACAGTATATTAGAACACATCCATCGGATACCCATCATAATTCGGAGCCCAGAAGAATATAAATATATAAGTACTTCTCAAACCACATGCTATTCAGCTGAGAAGTACTTATATATTTATATTCTTCTGGGCTCCGAATTATGATGGGTATCCGACGGATGTGTTCTAATATACTGTTCTAATATACTCACGACCCTTGGTATAAAGGGGAGTGTCTTATTCACAGTTGTATCCTGATGACGGCCGCAACTGGCGGTTGAAACGCGTTGATGTGTTTAAAATAAAAGTTTGGAGTTTTGGTTACAAGTCCCTGGAGTGCTTCCGAAGTTTGTTCTCTGTATTCGATGTTGGACACAGCACCCGGGCAAAGGTCTGATGGGTTACGTGAGTGCTACTTGAATCTGTCTAATATATATATATATATGGTGATCCAGAGCGGTGTACGCAAATCCTCCATAGGACCTCTCGGTCTGTTATTTTCTTAAAGATGTGTTACATACTAATTTTAATTAAACTATGTGTTTATTTTCAATGTACACAATGTATATAATAATATATTGATGCAAATATTTCACGTACCCCTTTACTGAAATAACTATGTAATCAATATATGAATCAGTTAATTATATTCTGTATTTCAATAAAAAGTATTAAAAAAATGATTAATCATTAAATTTAATAGAGATCTTTCAATAATGCTATTGAAAGATCTCTTATCAGAACAAACACAATGCTATTTAAAGGACAACTCCACCCTCATAAGAACATCTTTTAGAAAGAATGGCCTCTTTGAAATATGTTGATATATCATAGTTTGTCCTATGAATTCATTACTGTATGCCTGCTATGCTTCTGGATGCCTCATGGAAACTGAGCCATTAAGTAACCTGTACTGAGCCTTTACTGAGCCTGGGCATGCTCAGAAGAGGCAGACAGCGGATTAACATTCAGTCATTGGCTGTGATGTCAACTGTAAAATCCATAACTGACAGTTACTAACTGGAAGAACCAGGAAGCAGAAACAGGGGAAACAGGACATAGTGCAGGATTTCAGGTTAGACTTTTATATTTCAGCTTTCAAACTATTAACGTTTAGGGTTTTGGGGGATGATTTACCTGTATGTAAGTTTTCATTTTGGGACTGGACTTGCCCTTTAATGATCTCTTTAACAGAACAAATAAGGAACGGAGACTAATGGGTAATTTCTATGCTTCCATGGCAGAGCTGCAAAGTAGCGCAAAAGCTAACTATATCTAAAGGGAGGTGTATAGTGAAACATGTAGGAATAAATATTAAAAACATGCAGCATGGCTGAATTAAAATTAATTGCAATTTTTTTACAATCAGTGCAATCCTGCTATATACGTTTTTTAAATGTGTCCTTACTAGACTATATAATTTGGAAACCCAGTTATCACTTTTTAGGCTTAATTTATCACACACTGCACAAGAGCCTTAATCTTCCACAGTCTCCAAGATATTGCTTTCAATCTTCCCATTTCTTAAAAATTGCTTTTTAATTTGTCTCTCACAAATTGTATTCCATCTGCCAAGGATACCCTTCAACATTACCCCTTTAATATTTACTCAGTACAGAGCAACAGGAGGAGTGTAATGAAGTGAATCTGACCTTAGCACAGCTCCGTGCAATGCATTCCTCAATGGTGTACCTATCGGAAAGTAAATTTAAAATATCAATAATGATTGGTATTTTACAATGCCGTCTTTATTTTGCACCATGGTCATATTACTGAATATTCTATATATCACTATCTGTGTCTCTCACTATTTGTCTATCTAACCCTCTGTCTTTCCCTCTGTATCTCACAGTCTCTCTATTTTTCTGTCCATTTATCTCTATATGGCACATGCAGTACCCCAGATCTTTTCAGACCCTAAAGATGCCAGCAAACATACCCATCAGTGGTGTAAGTAGTTTACAGTGGTTTTCTGAGAAGAGGCTATATCTGTCATAGGAAACATAAGAAAAGTTCCCCTCTGGCTCCCCCGTGGCTCCGCCCATGATACATATGCTTAGTGGATGTGACAAGAGAAGTAATACAGTATATGATCTTTAGTGGTAGGTTGTGCATATGTCATGTAAACCTAGCTAACCAAAGTTAGTAAAAAATATTTAAACATCATATTGATCAAACAAGACGTGTTTGTATTATTTATACTCATATTCTTCAGGAAAGAATTACTAATGAGTTTCAATGCATACTCCATTAATATTATGTAATATTGTATGTATACACATCTTAAAGGGAAACTACATCCTAATATACGGTTGCATTCTCCACCCATTTCTGGGGGATCCGCAACCAATGGCAGGACACACCTTTTCCAATGCACACCTTCCTATTGGTTGATCCATTACCCATTAAAAGGAGGGTGGCTGGAGCAGACCTGCGAGCTGCAAATTCCTTTATCAAATTTTCCCTGTCTAAGGTAAACTTAGTAATGAGGAACTATAATTTTGGTCCTCATCCTGGATACTTAAAAGAGTGGGTGGGTTTGGCCTTTAATTCCCATTTAAAAGTAATTAGCTGTAGCCATTTTGCAGTGCTTGCTGCTTTCAGTTAACAGGTGTAGATTTCAGGCTTAGGCACTCTCCTTTTTGGCTATTAGCCGGTAGTTTCCAAGGGGCTCCCCTGCCAGGTCCTCTACCCCGGACCCACAGCTATAGCACAAGCAAATTATTTGCAAGGGGCACTCTTAGGTGAAGTTCAATGTCTTTTATTAAATCACATCAAAAATACGTTTCGGGGATCGCAATGTCCCCTTCATCAGGTGCCTGACACCTGATGAAGGGGGACATTGCGATCCCCGAAACGTATTTTTTGATGTGATTTAATAAAAAACATTAAACTTCAGCTAAGAGTGCACCTTGCAAATAATTTGCTTGTGTTTCAGTTAACCGGTCATTAGGAATAGATACACCCTTGTGACCTAGCGCATGTATACAGCCTGCAGTGAGAATATTTCATTGCTCAGCATTTCTTTATAACTTTTTCTGAACTGGTTTGCACACCATATAAGGTGGTTTTCCATCAGCCACAATCTATCAAAATCTCCTAAAATTTTCCATTTTCTGCAATTTCAAATGACTTTTTATCTGCCACAACGTATCAGAAATTGATTGCTTTCCATCTACCTACTCTCAAAAATGTAACTTTTTAGGTTTCAATGAATTTTTCTTGATTTTCAGGTTTAACAATTTTGTAATAAAGAAAACAATTATTCTACATAAAACAGTTATTATGGCATATATTATTGTAAACACATTACAAAGATTTAATGCTTCTTTTTCAACAGTACTCAATATTGATCGGGATTCCAGTATTACCCAAGATATTTAAGGTCAACATCATAATTGTTTACAGTATAAAGATTTCTTTATACAGTTCATTCCTAATGGGAGTGAATGCTTTGTTTGGTTCCTTCTTGGAGCAGAACTGGGAAAGTGTGGTTGTTGAAAGGATGGGTTCCGATCTGTGTGATTGTTCTGTGTCCGATTCCCGGGCTTCAGCTGTGTCACATGGCTGTGGTGGGAGCCGGGACTTATGCTGGTAGGTTTGGAGGGTTTTTATAGCTGATGAGCCTTTACCTGGCTTGGACAGTATCCCTGTGGGTGGCAAAGGAGTTCAGCCTTTGGTTTGTGTAGAATATTGGTCCCGGTAGATTATTCGCTGGTGAGTTATAGAGGGCGGGTTTAGGAGCTCCTTTAGCGTGCCTCTGCCATTGTTGCCGCTCATGGGCCCCCCACATAATTGAACCTTTTAATGGTTACACTTAACTCTGTGCAAAGCTCAAAAGTGAAGGTGAATTAAACCTTAAGAGCAGATCAATCTGGTTCCACATTTTTGTAATATCCAAATCCAGCGTGTGGGCTGGTGACTTTCTTGGAATCATATATCCCATATCCAGTGGGGTGAGACTCCATCCTTTATCAGGAAATAAGACTATAGATATATCTTAAATCATATGTTTGCAAATTACAGAAAAAAGGGAACCAGGGAAAAGAAGGCTTTAAGGGTAGGAGCGAGATATAAATGTGAGTGAAAAATGGTGTACATGCCCTTTAAGTAAGGTCCTTGCAGTATCAAATTTTTTTTTTTTTTTGATAGAAGACCTGACCAAATCAAAAGGTCAGTCCATTAGGAGCGAGGTAAAATGTTTAACTCTGTATTATAATGTTTAGTAATGTTAAAATGTATGCTTTTGCCAGGAAGAAAAACTGATGCTGAGGGATAATTTGAATCCCCCCCCCCTGCAATAATTTAATATAGTAAACCACCTTGTGCTGTGTTCTATTTTAAAAAGTACAGTAACTAGAGATGAATAAAACTGGTAAGTTTCGGCTGAACTTTAAATCCCGAAAATCTGATTCAAACCAAATTTGAAGTATTTTTTTAAATTTTTTATTCTTTCAGTTTCAATTACTGGTATCAAATCCAGATTTTTTTTTTTTATCCATTGGATAGTGGCTAAGAGGTGTTATCCAATCACGCCCTTAACACTTGGCTGTGATATGCCAATTGGGATTTTCCAGGGTACATAATTGCCACAGATTCTTGTACAAGTCATTCTGAATTGAGAAAGCCAGTCGGATGACTAGCGAAACGTCTTCAAGAACTAAACATCAAGTCCAGTTGATCTAATTGAATACAACATATATACCCAGTGCCGCTCCTACCATGAAGCAACTTGAAAAAGTTGCTCATGGCGGCACCCCAAGTCCCCGTTTAAAAAAAATGAATAGGCGGCATTTCCCGGGGTTCCCCCCTCCTTTTAATAGCGCAGGTGCAGCGAGCATAGAAGCTTAAGCAGGAAGCGCCTGTGTTCAAGTCCGTGAGGGTCGGGACTCTCGGAACACCCAATCACAGCAGCTGCCTGCAAAGCCTGAAGTACGGGGACAGCCGAAACCGGAAATTCGGAAGTTTATTTGCGCTAATGCTATTCTCAACGGGAAGGAAAAGAAACTGCTGCGATCTGTGGGGAGTGAAAGCCATGGCCCATGGGAGCTTGTGCACAGTGCAGCTGCAGCTTGCAGTTCTTGTCCGGATCCTGAATGCTGACTCTGACACTGTGTGTGTGAGTCAGAGTGTGTGTTTGAGTGTGTGTGTGTGTGTGGTTTTGTGAGAGTGTGTGTGTGTGTAAGAGAGTGTGTGTGGTTGTGTGAGAGTGTGTGGTTGTGAGTGTGTGAAAGTGTTTGTGTGAGAGAAAGAGTGTGTGTGAGAGACTGGTTGTGTAAGAGTGTGTGTGTGTGAGAGGTGTGTGTGTGTGTGGTTGGTGTGTGTGTGTGTGTGGTTGTGAGTGTGAAAGTGTGTGTGTGAGAGAGACTGTGTGGTTGTGTAAGAGTGTGTGAGAGAGACTGTGTGTGTGCATGAGAGACTGTGTGTGTGCATGAGAGAGACTGTGTGTGTGCGTGAGAGAGACTGTGGTTGTGTAAGAGTGTGTGAGAGTGTGAACGTGTGTGTGTGTGTGTGTGTGAGAGACTGTGTGGTTGTGTAAGAGTGTGAGAGAGAGAGTGTGTGTAAGAGACTGTGTGGTTATGTAAGTGTGTGAGAGAGTGTGTGTGAGTATGTGTGTGAGTATGTGTGTGAGAGAGTATGTGTGAGAGACTGTGTGGTTATGTAAGAGTGTGTGAGATAGTGTGTGTGTGTGAGGGAGTGTGTAAGAGAGTGTGTGTGTGTGTGTGTGAGAGAGTATGTGTGTGAGGGTGTGTGAAAATATATGAAAGCGTGTGAGGGGCCCATCTTGTCTGTAAGGCCCATCCAGTGTTCACAACTGCTGATAGTAGCCAGCGATAACAATTGACGACAGCTCCTACCATGCCCCTTGCACTGGAACAGCTGTGGACTGGGACCAATCAGTGACATCCTGATTCATGATGTAATTGGCGCGAAGTCCAGACACTGACACTCTCTGCTTGAAATTGCCACGATCAACAAAAGTAAGACAGTGCAGCGCCGCTAGAACAGGTTTTGGGAGGGAGGGGTAAGCGTAATCATTGTGCTTTGTGAAAGTGCATTTTCAGGGGGCTACCTACCTACCTATTTGTGTGCTGGGGTTCACCTGCCTACCTATTTTGGGGCTGGCTACCTACTTGGGGGCTGGCTACATACCTACTTGTCTGCTTGGGTCTACCTACCTACTAGTACTAGTGTGCTAGGGCCTACCTACTTACTTGGGGGCTGGGACCTACCTATCTAATTTTGTGCTGCACCTACCTACCTACTTCAGCCCTCTTGCTGAATAAAAGAGAAGAGGGCACCAGATAATTCCGTGTTTCAAGGTATTGACCCAAACAAATAACTAAATGACTTGTTGACTTTGCCTAAATAACAGATATGATGGGGACACAGTATTTAACAGATTACTCTACCAAACATATATTTTGCTGCAGATATTTTTTAAATATTTCTCTTTGACTAAAGATATGTTGGATATTGGTAAAAGGAATTTCATATGGCTAGGCTAGCTTTAGCTGGTTTGTTAGGTTAGACTAGTTAGCTTAGTTAGGGTCCTTCAGAGTCTATATTGATGTGGTGGCAAGCTTACAAATGTTTTCCCTATCATCTTTCTTTGTAGAGAAAGTATGTTTTTATGTATAAACCCAACTGAACTGTATAAATAAATGTTTCCGAATAGAAAATTATAAAAAATGTTGCCACACCCATCACAGAAGCCACGCCCACTTTGCCCCAGCGGCGGCGCAATCTGCACGCCGTTGCGCATCCGCCTAAGAGCGGCATTCAAACATTTTTTCAGGTGGCAAAAACCCTAGGGACACCCCTGGATATACCAAGACCTGAAAGAATAAGAACCTTCACAAGCATATTTGCTCTCTGTGATTTCTGACTTTCAGAATTTCCAACATTCTACCAAAACATAACTGAGACTCATCACGAACACTGACCATTGCATTGGTTTTAGAAAGTAGTATTTCTGTGGCCAAAAAAAGGAAGTTATATTGCTGAAACTTTCCAGCAATAACAAATTTTACCTAGAGATGTGATTTAGGGTTCATTTTGTAGGTACGATGGAAGGCTTTTTATATAACCCTTATGTGGATTATATATCAAACAAACAGTGTCAGTATTTAACCTTAAAGGTGTACAAAGAAATAGTTTATTTGCAGCACAGAAGTTTAATGTTTGCTAGATGAGTTGCTAGATAATGTAATGAGGCCTGGTACACACGGTTCAAATATTTCAGCCCAATTGACACAGTGCCACGATACTTCAGTCGATCGGGTGAAATATTGACGGTTATTTTTCTATGTGACCAATAGATATCGGTGGAGCTTTCGTCCAAACCAGACGAAAGTTTAATCGGACACGTAGAAAAATTGTGTTATTTATTGGACTGAATGATCGGTCATGCAAAAAAGTTAGCTTCTCCCCTTTTCCTTCCAACTGGCAGACTAAAAATCAGTTTAATGGTCACTACTTAGTCTGAAAAATGGGTACAAAATAGTACTGTGTGTACGAGGCCTTACTCTTTCTAATTAAACTAGGTTAGGGCTAGTACACACAAACCAAACAGATAATTCATCCTGGATGAAAAGGAGAATGATTAATCGTCTGTGATTTACCAACATGTCCAAGCTTCTTCTTCTGTAAAGCTGACCAACATGGTAGCCGGCAAACTCAAAATTACTGCAGATATTTCGGGCTGGCCAAGCGTAAACAATGATTGGGTTCTTCATTTACTGTATAGGGTTGTTGTAAAATGTTTATTTATGCAGATTCTCACCTAAAATTTAACTGATCAGTTACATTAACAATTCTATTTTACCTAAATCATAATCTTATTCTTTATCAAGTACCTCCTTTTTTACCCATTATACCCATCTCTAAAACAAAACAAAAACTTGTAAAAACACAATGAAACCACAAATTTAAGTTAGCATGACATCAGGAAAAAGATATAGGGACAATAAACCACTATTTTTCAGAAAGTGCCTGGGAAAAAGGTAGGAGAAAATATTCCTACATCCCTGAGTTCAGTGGAATAAGAGTGGTGCAGCTCTCGCTCATTCCAAAAAATGATCTGCAGAAGATGTTAGGGATGCCATGCCAGTCCTAAAGATTAGCTGTAAGAATGAGCTGAGAGATTGGAGTGGTTCAGGAGTGGGTCTATGCTTGGAGCATACACAAAGGATCCTAGACATAATATAACAATTTATGTTAAGGTTAGTAAAACCATGTAAGGTTAGTAAAACCATGTTAGTAAAACCAAAAGCATGAAATTCATGTAAAAAAAAACCAAGTCTTTAGTATGAATATTTAATGCAGTATGAAATCAGGTAGACAATATTCAGAAAAAAAGGTGTTATACATTTAATGAATGCTCTACACTGAAACAAACAGAAGTTAAGGCAGCAACATAAAACCTGGATTTGCAGCCAATTTCTTGTTAAATGTTGAAATTTTAAAAAATTTTTTATAGCTGCAAGAATTCCAATGGTTCTTCTATTAAAAAGTCCCATTTGTAGGTCTTCATCAAAAAACGAAATGACTCTCTGTGCTGCCAGCTCAGTTACACTGGGAGTGGCAAGTACTAGACACAACTGTGTCACATCACCTCCCCAGTCAGATCAGGGTGCAGAATTACTGCCTAATCTTCTGTTACTTTTACTTTGGGTATTTTATTCTCCTTCGTGAATTTACAAATATCCCAAAATACATCAATGCATTTTTTTAACCTGTTTGCAGAATTCTCTGCCTCATTTACATAAGATATAGCAATGTTAGAAATGCAACTTCATAGTAGCAAAAGTTGATATTTCCATTCACTAGTTCCGGCCAATTTACCGCCATTACTCATATTTTAGTTAATTGGTGCTGAAATATTACACATGGTTTCTGACCCAGACAATTGCTACCAAATTTTATTCTAAGTCAATTGGCCAGAGTGACCGAACATGTTGGAAAATGACAGCTGATTGTATGGTTTTTAATGGGTTGCTCAGTCTGTTGGGTGATACCGATTTAATTTCTGATTCGGAATATAGGGCCTAAGGATTTCAAAAACTAATGATACTATCCTGAAGACTGAAGCTGGAAATTATTGGTTTAAATAATGTATAGTATAAAAATAAATTAGTAATTCTAAAACTTTAACATAGTATAACTTCTCATAAGAGCAGCTGATTGACATTTTCATTTATAATGATAGTTTAGAGACATCATAACTTGGCTGCCATAAGTGTGAGATTTCCTGTTTTCCAGTCTACTGCTTTCTGTGTAATTTTTTTTGCATGCACCCATATCACATGAGATGCTGCTATTGGAGTGGGCCACTGTTTAAGACCCATGTCACCTTAGCAATTTGTGAAATGTAGATTCTGGCTCTGTCAGTTCTCATTATCACAGGTAAAATTTAAATATAAATCTGCCTTTAGGATGACAAGAATGAATTTCAGGAAAGTATCCAGTTCAAATGTTCCTATTCAGTCTTATTGTGATCCAGAACCTTGTAAGGCACTGTAGAGGTTGCTTCTTCAGAACTAACAGGAAGGGTAGCAGGAGTGTAGATTTCCGATAAGCTGTCATTATTCTGTAGTGCACCATAGGAAAAGGAACTTCCAAAATCAGGTTGAACATTAATGCCATTGTCATGCATAGATTGTAGCCCAACTAAAAGATAAAACACACAGTATCTTTATTTTATAATTCAGCTGCAAACCCAACATAAAAAAAAAAATAATAATAATTTCAGATCCAGATCCACTTTACCTGGTGGTGAATTCATTGTAACATAGGGTTCGAACGTTTTCTTTTTTTTCCTATTCCGTGTGACAAGGAAGGAACCTAGAAAGGCAATAAGGCACCTATAATAGAAGGGAAATATACATTATAAAAATTATAGTGGCACTCACACATATTAACAACTTTCTGATGAATATCTATCTATATATCTATCTATCTATTTATCTATCTACTGTATCTGCAATCACACAATTCCCAGTCATATGTTACCAATGACATAACATATGTTATGCTAGACAGATAGATACAGTATATAGCTATGCAACAGAAACAGTATGGGGAATGAAGAATTAGACAATATCAGTTTAAGACTAAAAACAAACATTTTGGAGGGGGGGAATCCTGGAAACACTACCGGTAGTGACTACGCCCCATCCATGCATACCTGCCCAAACTCTGTTCTAGCCTGCTGTTAGCCCTGCTCACCCCAATGATCGCGCGGACTGCAATTGTTTTTAATGCGATGCATGTTTGGCACCTATTATCTAATTGCAGGTGTGCGTGTGCTACTTTCATATTGTCCAGTATAAATAGTAAAAAAAACCCTTAAGTTTAAAATGACCATTATTTTTTATTATATTTATTATTATATAACCTATGAGAGATGGACTAGAACTCAAACCTGAGTTCGGTCGAACTTAACAAGTCCGAATGGACTCGGACGCTTCAAACTATCCCGGACCCAGATTTCTCTGACCTCCTGAAGGCTCGCGGCTGTATTTTTGATATAATCAAAATGCGATAATTATCGAATTCGGGCCGTTCACTAGCCCTAGAATGTATCGTTCGCTAACCCTCGAATGTATTGTTCGTTTTCGGTAACCCTCGAATGTATGATCGTTTTTGCCAACCCTAGAATATATAGTTCATTAACCCTCTAATGTAGCCTTCGATTTTCAGTAACCCTCGAAATATCGTTTAGTTTTCTTGTAACCCTCGAATGTATGGATATTTTTTGCTAACCCTAGAATGCATCGTCCGCTAACCCTCTAAAGTATTGTTCATTTTCGGTAATCCTTGAAAGTATCATTCGATTTCTGTAACCCTCGAATGTATGGATCGGTTTCGTTAACCCTAGAATGAATCGTTTACTAACCCTCGAAAGTATCGTTCTTTTTCGTTAACTGTCGAATTATGGTTTTTATTTCACTAACCCTCGCTGCTTGTGCAAAACCAGACAATTGTCCGCTCGTGTTTAAGAAGTGTTTAGAAAGGTTTTAGTGATAGTGACATGTTCCCTGACCATTTCCCGGTGCCAGAGCAATTTACAGTAAGATACCATTGTTAGTTTAGCTCTCCCTCTGACTTTGAAATTTTACTGAAGTTCAAAAGGGACCGAACGTTATGAATTTCGGCCATCTCTATTACCTAGTAATGTGCTAAAAGGGTAACTGTGGTCTCCAGACAGTAAGGATTAAATAAAGCCTTCAGGCTTACCTTTACTATAAAAATATATCATATCTCTACTTGCAAATTGTGAAAAGCTATATTACAGTAATACAAGGTCCTTGAAGCTTTTTGTAGCCATCACTTTTCTGCCTGCTTGATAGCCACTCCCCCTTAATTGTAATTTTTAAGAAGTTTGCAAAACTTGTTTCCTCTACCTGTGCAGGCCAAAGTAGATTGGCTTTTTAGACTTAGTCACGCATCCCGGACAGTAAAGTGTTGTGAAAAGCGCATGCTGTGCGAACATACGTGAGAAATCGCACTAGTGTGGTCGAGCCTATACTGACCTTTTTTAGTCTGTAGAAGTTCCTACCTTGAGTACAGGGTAAGGACAGTGGGTGCAGGAGAGGTCCACTCAAGTATTAACTATTTAGGAAATAAAACATCTCCCAGGCTGCAGTTTAGAGATAAGATTCAGGGCACAATTTAAAAATAGGAATGGAACTTTTAATCCTTACTTGTTCAGACTTACCATTGTCAAGTAGCTGCCAAACGGCCAGAAAATGCTTCTTTCACAATTCCTGGAGGTTTGTGGAGTGGTAGCAGTTATAGAATGGTTTACATTATCCTAGTCAGGCTTAGATGGAGTGCCATATTTACCTATATACTCAATGTTTTTATTTTTTAAAATCAGCCTGAAAAGCTAACCTCTGCATTTACTCTATTCACAGCAGTTACCAGGCACTTTTGCTGCATGCTGCCCCTTTAAAGCAGCTAGTGACAATCAGGGGGCAGCATTCAAGTGCCACCATAGCCTCCATGATCCTCCATCAGTTTGGTCCAAATCCGATGTGGGGATCGGGAGCTGCACCCTGGGCCCTTTAACTGCAAGCTGCCCCTTTAAAGGCAGCTAGGGGCAATCAGGGGCGGCATTTAGATGCCCCCCTAGCCCCCATCAGGCAAGCAGCCTGTAAATCCATGACTAGTGATGTCATAGAACTTTCTCCATCACCAGGGTCTTCCCTTAGACTACTATTATGCTGATGGACTAGTTGAGGTACTGCACTGTGATCTCCATTCAGATCAAAGTAAAGTAAGGCTATAGTAAGCTGTCAATAAATGAGAGCTATGAGAACTATTTGTAAATGGAGCTCAGACTTAGCAAAAACAAATGTGATCTTTGCCAATGAATGAGAAATTACTTCCTGGAAAATTTGTTCCAGGAAGTGATTTTTCGCTCGGATTTTGACTTGGATTTTATGGCCATATTCCAAGTTTGTTATCATTCCCTCAGATGATTTGATGATTATCTTGGGGAATGATAAAAAATAAAGTGAAGCACAAAAAATCTTAAAGTGATGCACACACCTTTTTTTCCTACAATAAAGCTATACCATATGTGGTCATGGGGGCAGTAGGGGTCATAATTTTTACCCTCGGCTTATACTTGAGTCAATCAGTTTTACTTATCTTTTAGGTAAAATAAGCAAAAAAAAACTCGACTTACACTGAGTCAAATCATGCATTGATAGACTCAATAAAAAAAGGCAATATTGCAAATTACATCTGGCTGTGTAATTAAAAAAAACAATAAATCAAAAGAAACAAAAGAACATAAAAAAAAACAAAAAAAAAATAAAAAACAAAAAAAGAAAAAAAAAATAAAAAAAAACGAAAAAAAAAAAAATCAAAAAAAAAAAAATACACTACAACAAAACACAACCACACCCCCCATCAAAAAGCTCTAAGCACTCGCACCATTGTATCATATACTTCAGGTGCTAATTAGCAAAGTCAGCACCTGAAGTAAAGGTTACAATGTTGCAAATGCCTAGAGTTTTGTTACAGTAGAATGTTAAGCTTGACACACACTGTAAAGATCTTTAAAAGCAATCAGCACCTGAAGTAAATGTTACAATGTTGTGAGTGACTAGAGCTTTGTTTCAGTAGAATGTTAAGCTTGACACACACTGTAAAGATCTTTAAAAGATGACAGAAAATCTTTAACATTCTGTCTGTCATTTTTTTAAAGATCAGGCTACACACAGTCCTGTGCATTCTTCCTATATAAAGTGGCCAATTCTCTATATTTTATTTTTAAAAAATTAGATTTTTGGTCAGGTCCCAGCTTTCCCGCAGCTGAAAAATGGGAAATTATTCTGGCACTGAAAGGGTTAAACACAAATCTGTAGGCTCTCTTTGGTAAATACTCTATTGTAAAACCTTATCTTTTTAACAAAAAAATAAGCTATAATAGATAGCATGTTCAAAAAACAAATTTGTGTTTTTGTGGGAGGTGTGGAAAAATGAATTGAACAAGATTCCATAACGATTTGTGCGAAGTAGTACTTTTCTTATTAACTATTAAAATCTTAAAGTGCATCTCCACCTTTATAACAAAACTGTGTATTTGACAGTTACTGCCTCACATTATTAGATGCATTACTTACGAGTAGAGATGGACTAGAACTCAAACCTGAGTTCGAGTCGAACTTAACAAGTCCGAATGGACTCGGACGCTTCAAACTATCCCGGACCCAGATTTCTCTGACCTCCTGAAGGACTCGCGGCTGTATTTTTGATAATTATCAAAAATGCGATAATTATCGAATTTACGGGCCGTTCACTAGCCCTAGAATGTATCGTTCGCTAACCCTCGAATGTATTGTTCGTTTTCGGTAACCCTCGAATGTATGGATCGTTTTTGCCAACCCTAGAATATATAGTTCATTAACCCTCTAATGTAGCCTTCGATTTTCAGTAACCCTCGAAAATATCGTTAGTTTTCTGTAACCCTCGAATGTATGGATAGTTTTTGCTAACCCTAGAATGCATCGTCCGCTAACCCTCTAAAGTATTGTTCATTTTCGGTAATCCTTGAAAGTATCATTCGATTTCTGTAACCCTCGAATGTATGGATCGGTTTCGTTAACCCTAGAATGAATCGTTTACTAACCCTCGAAAGTATCGTTCGTTTTCGTTAACTGTCGAATTTATGGTTTTATTTTCACTAACCCTCGCTGCTTGTGCAAAACCAGACAATTGTCCGCTCGTGTTTAAGAAGTGTTTAGAAAGGTTTTAGTGATAGTGACATGTTCCCTAGACCATTTTCCAGGTGCCAGAGCAATTTACAGTAAGATACCATTGTTAGTTTAGCTCTCCCTCTGACTTTGAAATTTTACTGAAGTTCAAAAAGGGACCGAACGTTATGAAGTTCGGCCATCTCTATTACCTAGTAAGTGCTAAAAGGGTAACTGTGGTCTCCAGACAAGTAAGGATTAAATAAAAGCCTTCAGGCTTACCTTTACTATAAGAAATATATCATATCTCTACTTGCAAATTGTGAAAAGCTATATTACAGTAATACAAGGTCCTTGAAGCTTTTTGTAGCCATCACTTTTCTGCCTGCATTGATAGCCACTCCCCCTTAATTGTAATTTTTAAAGAAGTTTGCAAAACTTGTTTCCTCTACCTGTGCAGGCCAAAGTAGATTGGCTTTTTAGACTTAGGTCACGCCATCCCGGACAGTAAAGTGTGTGAAAAGCGCATGCTGTGCGAACATACGTGAGAAATCGCACTAGTGTGGTCGAGCCTATACTGACCTTTTTTAGTCTGTAAGAAGTTCCTACCTTGAGTACAGGGTAAGGACAGTGGGTGCAGGAGAGGTCACTCAAGTATTAACTATTTAGGAAATAAAACATCTCCCAGGCTGCAGTTAGAGATAAGATTCAGGGCACAATTTAAAAATAGGAATGGAACTTTTTAATCCTTACTTGTTCAGACTTACCATGTCAAGTAGCTGCCAAACTGCCAGAAAATGCTTCTTTCACAATTCCTGGAGGTTTGTGGAGTGGTAGCAGTTATAGAATGGTTTACATTATCCTAGTGCAGGCTTAGATGGAGTGCCATATTTACCATATATACTCAATGTTTTTATTTTTTAAAATCAGCCTGAAAAGCTAACCTCTGCATTTACTCTATTCACAGCAGTTACCAGGCACTTTTGCTGCATGCTGCCCCTTTAAAGCAGCTAGTGACAATCAGGGGGCAGCATTCAAGTGCCACCATAGCCTCCATGATCCTCCATCAGTTTGGTCCAAATCCGATGTGGGGATCGGGAGCTAGCAGCCCTGGGCCCTTTTACTGCAAGCTGCCCCTTTAAAGGCAGCTAGGGGCAATCAGGGGCGGCATTTAGATGCCCCCCTAGCCCCCATCAGGAGCAAGCAGCCTGTAAATCCATGACTAGTGATGTCATAGAACTTTCTCCATCACCAGGGTCTTCCCTTAGACTACTATTATGCTGATGGACTAGTTGAGGTACTGCACTGTGATCTCCATTCAGATCAAAGTAAAGTAAAGGCTATAGTAAGCTGTCAATAAATGAGAGCTATGAGAACTATTTGTAAATGGAGCTCAGACTTAGCAAAAACAAATGTGATCTTTGCCAATGAATGAGAAATTACTTCCTGGAAAATTTGTTCCAGGAAGTGATTTTTCCGATCGGATTTTGACTTGGATTTTATGGCCATATTCCAAGTTTGTTATCATTCCCTCAGATGATTTGATGATTATCTTTGGGAATGATAAAAAAAATAAAGTGAAATGCACAAAAAATCTTAAAGTGATGCACACACCTTTTTTTCCTACAATAAAGCTATACCATATGTGGTCATGGGGGCAGTAGGGGTCATAATTTTTACCCTCGGCTTATACTTGAGTCAATCAGTTTTACTTATCTTTTAGGTAAAAATAAGCACCTCGACTTACACTTGAGTACATATGGGGCTGTGTATAGGACTTTCTATGGGGCTGTGCATTGGACTTTCTTTGGGGCTGTGTATGGGATTTTAAATGTCTAATACTCGAGTCAAACAGTTTTACTTGTTTTTAGGGTAACAAGTACCTCTGCTTATACTTGGATCGGCTTATATTCAAGTATATGCTAATCCTGACCACAATGACTCAATGCAGTTGGGTGAACACTCCAGCAGCCTTAGAATTTCCAAAGAAAATTAATCACCTATCTGTTCTCCTACTCCCAGATTTCTGCAGGCAAATTTGGCAATTGCAGCTTGTAAAAAATGAAGGGCCTCATTTACCCACAGTCGCTGGGCAAATATATGGAGTTAAATTCGTGCTAACCGGTTCGCTACCGGTTAGCGCGACTTTAGCTCCATATTAGCATCAGATGCGCGGGTTACGCATAAATCACCCGCGCGCCCGACGCTCGCGATTTAATATCGCGTTTGCGCTAGTTTTAGCGCAGGATTTTAAGGCCAGCAAATAGCTGGCATTCGTAAACGTGATGTTGAATTGCAAAAGGAGCATTTACCCAGAGTGATAGCGGCTCTGGGTAAATGAGCCCCTAAGTGTTCTCCACTAGCTGATGCAGTCACAGTATGTAATTTCAGTTGCCACACTGCTGGCAAAGTTGCTTAGTTAACAACATGTAAGCAGCAACCACAAACATTTGTCTATCTAGCTTGAAAGGGGTAAAGGGAAATTTTGGTGGAAAGGTCATTATTTTAAAATTCTTACAGGGAAATTCAACAAAAGTTCTAATCATTTAAAAGGTGCTATTTTTGCCCCAACCAATCAGATCTTATTTAACATTTGAAAGCTAACATCTGATTGGTTGGGGCAAAAATAGCATCAATTTAAACAATAAGAACTTTTATTGAATAACCCTGTTAGTTTATATTATGCATTACTAGTTATTCTACATATTCTCTTCCATTTTAAAAAATCACTTGAATTTATACCCCTTGCCGTTTCCTGCTATTGACATTTCAGGTTCCGTAACAGTCCTCCTTATTCCCAGAATGCACACTACCGTGGAATGTTCCTAACAGAAATTTCTACTGATTGGCTGTTGGATGGGTCAAACATGCTCAGATCCCTACTGAACAACCAAATCAACTTAGAGGCTGAGTCAAGGGCAAAACCATAACAGTCTCTATTAGGGGTAGTCATGAAGTCAGTATTTCTAAAGCATTTATTTATACACAGACAAAATGCTGAATGTGTAGGCTAACGTCATTAGGATGGAAAAATACTGCTCTTTTTTCATAAAAGTATATGTATTTGCAGGAAACTTTCCCTCTAACACATTTTAGTTCTTTTTATTGTCACCTTACAAAAACAAAATAAAAACCCAGTACTTTCAGTTCATAAAAGAAAATAGTTTACATACCCCAAAGCAAACATACACAGGTGAAGTACCTCTTCCTCTTGGAAGTCTAAATAAAATATTGCACCTGCAATGGATTAAAATTATGGATTAACAGTGGAAATGATTTAAGGTCTGGTAGTGGGACACTATTGGTTGTTGGCCAATACAAATAAAGTAGTTCAAAACTTCCTAAACAATTTTATTGTTAACCTTATTTCATATTATTCTACTGTAATTATCAGTTCAAATGGTTAACTCAAGAGCACCAGTCAGCATTGACCTACGTATTGAGACTACTCACATACTGTGGACTTCCCACCAACCAATAGCAGATTTTGCTTGTACTCACCTAGTGCACCTGTCACATCTGACAGCAATAGGGTATCATTGGTTTTTAGTCTTGCCTATCACCACTATAATCTTTTCCTACTATGGTCCTTTATAATTCAATATAACTCAGTGCTTTGCTACAAAACACATACCAGGGGATTCATGGAGAGCCACAGCAGTAGGTTTTGAAGTTAAAGTCATGCTAACTGATTCAATTCCAGTTAGTGAGACTTTATGAAAAGTAACATTTAAAGGGGAACATTAGACACAACCCCTTTATTCTGATCTCTGTACTCACAGTTGCAATATTGTATTCCTTTGCGCTGCTTACTGAATAAACCTGTCTAGATCCAACCATCGAATAACTCTACTGGTGCTTAACAGAACTTACCTGCAGAAATAGCTACAGTTGTGGATAGGATGTAGTTAACACTTGCAATCAAAGCAGAATCGTAAAGCTGTGATGCTTGGTTCAGAAACCTGACACATAAACCACAGACACATATAGTCAATATTAAAATAAATAGCTTGTAAGAACTCCCTAAAACAATAACTATGATCATAAAAACAAAACGTTTTATACCATATTAAAAGTTAGAGGGGAACTGTGGTCTCCAAACAAGTAAAGTTTAAATGAAAGTTTCCTACCTTTAAAACGAGGCATCAACCACCTCTCTACTTGCTCCACAGCCCAAGATATACAGAAATGATTGACCAGAAAGTTAATGGGTGGGAGGCAGACATGTGACATTCCTGAGGCTTCTCCTGCACAGTGCCGCAGACAAGCACAGCCTCAGACTCCCTCAGTGTGAGGGAGACAGGAAGTCCCTCCTCCTCTCTGCTGTGTGAAGTCCTGACAAAGAAGGTAAGGGGATCTTTAGCCCTTCTCTTTCACTCTGTGAAAACAGCCTTTTCTCACTCTGCCTGAAAAGGCTAATTCCACAGAGTTTTCTGTAGGGAGGGGGGGCCCACCCATGAGTGGGAGGGGCTTAGGCACCCATGAGTGAGTGGGGCCACAGCACCCATGAGTGAGTGGGGCCACAGCACCCACGAGTAGGTGGGGCCACAACACCCACGGGTGGGCGGGGCCACAACACCCACGAGTGGGCGGGGCCACAACACCCACGAGTGGGTGGGGACAAGACACTCGTGGGTGGGCGTGGCCAAGGCACCCACGGGTGGGCAGGGCCAAGGCACCCATGAGTGGGCGGGGCCACATGGGGCTGTAAGATAATGGGCCATGGGGGGCCTGCAACTGGAGGGACCATGGGGGGCTGCAAAGGGGAGGAGGAGACACAGGACAGATTGACTAACAGTTTCCGAGCAGGAAGTGCAGGGGACCTGGTGATGCTGCTGCCATATCACACACAAAAATGTAAATATCTTCAAAATTATGCAAAATAAACAATGTAAATAAATTGCAAAAATTCTCAAGGGAGCAATTCTTATCAATTTACCTAAAGTCATTTTTGGACCACAGTTCCCCTTTAATTTCAATTGTAAATGTTAATTTTTCTGTGCAAATATGAAAAGGTGCAAAATTTACCAGGTAAACTGTTAGCTGCATCTTTTACCATTTTATATTATTATAATTTATATACAGAATAATGTACTAACTTTTGTCATACAAAAGAATGTTTGAATTCATCCACTCATGCAAAGTTCTCAATAACAAATAGGCACTCAATCACTCACACTCTCACAGATAGGCACTCACTATTACAGGCAGGCACTTTCACAAACAGGCAGGCACTCACAGGAAGGCATTTAAACACACACTCACAGCCAGACACTCACAGGCAGGCATTCACACTCTCACAGGCAGGTACTTAAACACTCTCACAGACAGAAACACATTTTCACAGGCAGACACTCACACACACAGATAGTCACACACACTCACAGACATAGACACACACAGGCACTCACACACAGGCACTCACACTCTCTCATGGACAGAAAGACAATGTCACCAACAGGCACCCATGCACTCTGACACTATCTTTCACATAGAGGAACTCATGCACAGGAAGACACACCCCTCACAGCCAGGCACTCATGCTGTATATCTTCTATAATTGCCCTTAAGTACACTTGACTGTGGGATATGAGCACGATCAAAAACTTCATCATTATCAGGGTAAAGACCTTACCCTGAAAAAGCATCTTATGGACTTACAGGACTGTATTTTCTGTATGATTAAAGAACATCAAAACTGTTCTTTACACACTTGAAAGAACAAAGGGTGAGAACCTTAACTGCAAGGTCCTGACCCCTGTGTTAAGCATATAACTAGTGCACTTACTTCCGGGGTAACAACAGTATTTGGTCAGCTTGTGGTGTTCGCAAGTTTAAGAGGTAAGTGCAGTTAGATGTAACTTAGCGGTTCAGGTCCTCACCCTGGGTTCTTACAAATGGATAAAGAAGAGTATCTGGGCTGAGGTGAGTACAGTTGTCCATTAACCCCTGTAGTGTTAGTCTTGCCATCTCCTTTTTGCTGGCAGTGTATGAGTTAATGATGGGCCCCAGCAGTCCAGGACGCACACTTAAATATTAGTAATATATTGCATTAAAACAACCGAATCACTATTAGCATACATTTTTTATGTTGTGGTCCAAACAGGAAATATGAAGTTGTTTGTAGACTTTGGTCAACAACACACACCTCCTAATTCAGCCAAGTGAAAATCTGAAGATCCACTTTATTAGTTGCCAGAAAGAGCAACATTATTTTTGTTTTTCTCATTCACACTAGGGGACGTTTTGGTGTGATGTCATGCATCTTCAGTGTGACATCACACCGAAACTCTGTGCTCATAAGAGTTAAAGGTACTGTTCACACCTATGAGCTGTGATGTGATGCAACACACTGCATGCAACACCTTTCTGTGTTATCACATAGCAGTACCATTGAAATCAATGAACACCTATATGTGGTAACATTGCACAATATCGCAGTGCAATGTTTCCGGCTAGGGTCCAAAAAATGGGTTGAAGGATATTATTCACACTCAGGGTTATTCAATAAAAGTTCTTATCATTTAAAATGGTGCTAATTTTGCCCCAACCAATCAGATGTTAGCTTTCAAATGTTAAATAAAATCTGATTGGTTGGTGCAAAATTAACACCATTTTTAACGATAAGAACTTTTATTGAATCTCCCTGTATGTTTGAGTTTCCAGCAATGTTCTTTTAGTGCAATACTGTTGTTATCTATCATATTTTATTCTTAATCAAGGAACAAACAAGCATATCTTATGCTGTGCATGTGCATTAAGCACACCCAATTTCCAGTTTTCCAAATGAATTTCTATGGCGAAAAATTGTTCTTGCTGTAGCTTGCATAGCATTTCCATGAATCAAGAATCAACTATGGATGATAGCCAACAAATAGCAATGTTAATTATTTCACCTTTTGCTGGATGCTAGTTACAAAGTAAAACTTTTAAAAAGTACAAGTAAAACTCCACATCTGTAAGACTAATACATGGTTGTTGCGGATGAAATTAAGTGTTAATCATAAAATAAAGTATAAAAAAAAACCTATTATTATTATTAATAAGCCAAATGAGTCTGGATTAAATGATGAGGCACAAGCAACACATACTCAATATGAGACTATGCATGAGTTGTTAATGTGAAGTAATGGGACACCGCTTTTTCAGGTGCATGTTTCAGTATTAACAAATGTAAACGATTAGTGTATGATTGTAGGAACGAAAACACCCTATATGAAAATTTTAGTTTTGCACTTTACTAGTGCTAGGAGAAGTAATGTAATATTCACAAACACATAAAATTAAAAAAAAAAATTCGGATTTATCTCTTGCCTTCTATGTACTAATATACACACTAAAAACGTAGCACAGATATTCCTGCAGTTATTGCCCTAGGGCCCTCCTATATCTTGAACTGTAGGCATGCTTAGTGTGATTTATCCAAAGAGGATAAATATTGTTTTGTTGTTTTAAGGTAGAACCATTTTTTTAAACAATATTTTATTTACCAGAATCAAACACAAAAATGAACTTACGATGCCTGTGCAACAGCTGTAGCTACCATGCAGACAAACATAATGTAGAAGATAGGGTTTTCAAACTGAATGGAGCCTTGTATTGAAATAATAATCATACAAGCTACTGCTTTAATAGAAACCACTGTAGTTGATCCTGCATATGAGAAAAAAAAAACCTTACTGGACTGACATTTCTTTTTACAATTTCATTAACAAAGTAAAGGAAAGCTTGGAGTAATAGGGAATATATAAGAAATGTAAAAAAACATGCATAAGTAGGATATATTTTTCCTAAGCTAGAGACAATAGATGTATTAAAAAATGATGATACATGATAACATTCTTGTTTTTAGGCTTGTCTACAGTATAGGTAAGGGCCTACATATACAGTTGTTTTTATTTATTTATTTAATCAGGAGTTTATTTAGCAAAACCAATTAGTAGTTCCAACATGAAACCTTAAATAAATTGTACGTCTTAGCCATTGTAGGAATCTTAGTATTGCCTTCTCTTCTTCCGTTCTCTTCAGTTACAACATGTGATACAAAAAGAATGTATAAAGAGTTTAAATATACATGATAGGTACAGTATACAAAAAATATCACCCACCTAACAATGCCACAAGCATCAATATAACGATCAAAAAATTGGCATTCTTCTGTTTGTAGAAGTACAACAAGAAACAAAAAGCTAAAATTTCCAGCAACTAGAAAGAAAAAGATAAAACTGTTAGAAAGAAAAGTGCTTCGTGCATTATGATGTAAAAGGACAAAAACCCAGGTCTATCGCATATTCTTTAAAGTAAAAAAGTTTTGCCTTTTAGGTTAAAATTTCCAGTCTTATATGACGATCTCCAGATTATCAGTTATAGTAGTTCACATCCTATTCCTGCAATAAATCTAGTTTGTTCCGTGCATCCAACATACTCATACTGTACAGGACTAGCAATTCTAGCACAGTGCATTTAGAAAACAGAATAAAAGTAAAGAAAAATGCCTAAGCAAACAATGATGTTAGACTTCCTTTTGGATATAAAGAGAATACGCTATTGTGAAACTTACCATGTACAGCAAAAAAGGCCAGCTTACTAAATGCCTGACAATGTTTTCTCCAGTCAATTTCTCATGGCTGATAGGTCCAAAAGTGATCAGCAAATAGGTACCAATTATAGTTAAACCGCAGCCTATAAAGGACAAGATATAACGTCCTTTGGGAGAACAGAGAAAAGACATATACAATTTCATCAGATTAGATCAAGTTAGTTGGCATGCAGGTGAAGTAGCGCATAATTGCAAGTGAATTAATCTGAGTAATGACATGTAGAATACAGACTAACATCAAAACACAAGTTTACCAGGTAAAGATTGGTACAAAAACAAACAAACAAATACAGTAGTTACCATACATCTCATAGAATCTCTGCAATTGTATAATTTATATATGGGTATTCAAGTCCAAGTAGAACAGTCCAAGGACATTTGCTATACCTTTCATATATCTGCATACAATATTTTAGTGCACTGGGCATGGATGCACCAGCAGAGGGGGTTGAGAATGTAAATGGGTTTGCTGTAGAGAAATATTATACACAAGTATAATTTTGTATATGGAATTTTTATATTTTATTCCACACTCTCTTTAACCTACTGTATAGTCCTCCTTTAACTGGGAACTTTATGGTAATGGAATGTCGTTTTTTCTTTTTTTAACCAAAAGGCTATCTTGGTAAGGAAAACAAGGTTATAAAATCAGTGTTCCAGGGTTTATGTAATAAGGCTACCCTAAAAGTTCTAGAACTTCTGTTTATACATACTATATGCTATTTAGGCAGATTTCAGAACATTTAGTCGCTATGCCCTAAAAACAGTGCCACAAAACAGGTCCATAATGCCTAAACAAAGTATTGTGTCTGCTTTTTTTAATGCACATTTAAAATCTGAAATTGAAACGGGACAGTAGCACTTTCAGGGTTATTCAATAAAAGTTCTTATCGTTTAAAATGGTGCTAATTTTGCCCCAACCAATCAGACCTTATTTAACATTTGAAAGCTAACATCTGATTGGTTGGGGCAAAATTAGCACCATTTCAAGCGATAAGAACTTTTATTGCATCTCCCTGTTTGTTTCATTTGTCCTGTTGCTTTTTGGGAGATGTAATTGGGCTTAAAACATCCTCATCAATGTCCATTACACAATGCAGTACTCCCATTATCAAGATAGCTTGTCGTTCTTTTTTAATTTAATGCCAAAGAAAGTGATACCATGTATCAGAAGCCATGTCACTGAACAACTACTTGAACCAAATTTGCTTTTTCATTAGCTCATGCTTAATTAATAGCAAACAAATAAGAGATACAGAAAAGTAGTTTAAACATTCCATGCATAAAATACTCACTAAAGAACTCCTTGGGTTTCCATTTCTCCTTTATAAAAATAATACCTATAATTGAGCTGGCTGCAAGTGAAAACAAAAACAGTGACATTTATTTTTTTTAACTTACAGGGTACTTCTTTAATGTCTTAAAAGATTTTAACATAAATCTTAGCAAGCTTTTAAGGGCAAGTTTAAGGCACAGTCCAAATCATACAGCACCAACTGTATGTTTTCTGTTCTTTTTCCAATATTGTCAGCTCAAAAAATTTCCTCCCCAAAATTACAGTAAGCCCTAACAGCTCCGCTTTTACAGTCCAAATCATCTCCATTAGCCAGCATGACCCCAGAAATCTACTGCTGCCTCCACGCTTAAGGATATCCCTTTCCTCCCCACACAAGCTAGTTACGAGCATGCACATGTGCACTGTGCAGTGCTCAAGCTTGGTACAGGCTCAAGTATGCACAGGTAAAACTTTTTTCTGTAACCCCAGTCAAGCATTGGCTACGGTGTCCGTGAAAGTGCCATAGCTGTCAGGATGGGCAGGGTGACAGCCTGGGCATGTCCACCCACAAAACTAAAATTTAACCCACTACTGGCCCCATTGTGTAGTGTACAAAAATCCTTACCTTACATCTCTGCTCCAAATGGTTCTCCTGCAGTGCCTATTCCCTCCCTCTGGATCTCTTGTATCTCCTTCTCCCCCTAACATCAAAAGATTATTTCTGTATTGTAGGGTACCCTAGCCCACCCCAACCACTGCAGTAAAAAAAAGCTGCAGAAATATACTTGCATCGCTTTGTTCCACCGGCGTTCTGCAATACCGGTAGCCGCGTCTGTCACAGGCGTGGCTGCTGGTCCAGAACAGACCTGAAAACTTAAAGCAACCATAGGGAGGAATACAGATGAGTACACACATGACCGAGAAAGGGACAATACTGGACGGTATTGTCCCTTTCTCGTTTGTGTGTAGCACATTTCCTGGGATCATTTGGAAACTCCAGAAAATTTTCCTCGGACACGGTTTGAAAATCTCTACATAGGGAGAATGCTTGGGACTGAGTGTAGAAGGATCTTCAGAAATTGACAGACAAAATCTTACAGATTCTGTCATTTGTTAAAGATCATGCATGTGTGTAACCAGCTTAAGAAAAATCCTCAAATTGGCAAATTCATAGGCAGGGTTCTAATGATTATTTCATTGCCTCACCGCCTTCCAACTAGAAAAGTACTCAAAGGAAAAAAAAAATTCATAAAATACCAATATTCAAAAAAAGTAGTTGCTCACAGCCTCCCAACTAGAAAAGTACCTGGGAAAAAAATATTTCATAAAATAACCAATGAACTTATTGCAGTTTACCTACCTATGAGAGAGATTGCACTTAATGGCACTACAAGAGAGAGTGGCGCAAAGGCATAGGATGAAAACACCATTAACTCCCCCAGCACTATCAAGATGAGACCAAGACACCATAGCTTTGTCCTAAAGTATGACCGAAGATCTTTCAAATCAGCCAGTCGAAGATGGCTATATTTCTAAAGAGTATTAACAGCAATTAGTAACAGTAAAAATAATTGAAAATACATTTACATTTAAAAAAAAAAAAAAAAAGTATGCTGGAATTTAGCTTTTGCTTTCCTCAATATGTTTGTATTAAAGGGGAAGTTCCGTGCAAATACATGTACTTTTCAGAAAAAAAGAGCAGTATTTTTCCATCCCAATGACCTTATTCTGCCAGTTCAGCATTTTGTCTGTGTATAAATAAATGAAACCGAAATACTGACTTCCTGTTTGCAGGACCCCTAGTAGAGACCGTTATGGTCTTGCCCATGACCCAGCGCCTGGGTTGATTCAGTTGCTCAGTAGAGATCTGAGCATCTTTGACCCATCCAACAGCCAATCAGTAGAAATAACTGTTAGGAACATTCCAAGGATGTAGTGCATCCTGGGAAGAAGGACCGTTAGAACCTGAAATGTCAGGTCACTAATGTCAACAGCAGGGAACAGGAAAGGGTATGAAATCAACTGATTTTTCAAAATGGAAGAGAATATGTAGAATAACTAAGTATGCATTACACAAACTAACAATTTAACAAATATTGATAATTTCCACTGAACTATCCATTTAAGACTGGACATCAATGATAGCCAAGAAGCATTTATTTATGAGAACATTTTTATCTTACTTGTAGATTGAGTCCAATACTAATAATAATATGTCCAAATATAGCAAGGAGTGATCCAACCAGATTATTCTGCAAATAAAAAAAAGCACAGTAAATCTTTAAAATGCAGCAATGAACTGTTACTTGAATATACACATTAAATATTGTCTGCGGGGGAGCGTGGCCAAGATGGGGAACAAGAGCTCTCCCAGATACACAACCTGCACTCAGATTTATTGCCAGCAAAAGGAACCCATTTTACCTGCTAAAGGATCAAGAACACCTAGCTGATCCAAATTACCAAGTAGGGAAATCAGCAGCACAAGACCCCTCCATACATGGAGAAACTTGGGAAATTTACCCGCCAAAGCAAAGAACAGACCCAAGCCACCCTGTCTTTGCCACTGACTCAAATAAACAACCCCCATTTGTTTTCCCGCCCCATGTTCGGTGCCCTTGGCTGATGGATGCACAGTAATCTCACTGCAGGTTGGTCTATGCTGGAATTCAACCTTCCGATGGGGAACACTGTTTTCACTTAGATGGCAGTCACCAACCTTCCGATGGGGAACACTGTTTTCACTTAGATGGCAGTCACCAACCTTCCGATGGGGAACACTGTTTTCACTTAGATGGCAGTCACATGGCCCAGATGATTAGATGGCCCACCCCCAATGAAATCCTTCACAGTGGGTCCAGTATGGGGTTAAATTTTAGTTTTGGGGGTGAACATTCTGTGAACAATGCTGTTTTGCAATATTGAGACTAACCCTGTTGTTGTGCCAAGGGTTGTATAGAGGATGATATCTTAATATATACTGAAGAAAACCCCACACAACTGTAAGGTTTTTTAAATAAATACCTAACATAAAGGAACATTATTTTTATTGTGAAATAAAGCCCTTTATGGACCACCTTGACAGGGTAGTCATAGAGTTGCTAATACTGTTTGATACCATTCTGATAGGATAATCTCAGAGATGTTAACAATGTTGTCCCCATTTAGATAAGGTAACCTTAAAGTTGTTAATACTGATGTTACCATTTTAACAGCATAATCTTAGAGTTGTTAATATACCCCAGGCTGCGGCACTTAATTTAACTGTACCAGACTGAACCGTAGAACTGTACTCCTCTAACCCTAAACATTGACCCTCATATTTAACCCCTACCTACCCCCCCCCCCCTTAAAGAGGGGCTAGTTTGCCCCTAGTGGGTGATTGTTATTACCAGTTTAAATATTTGAAATAATGTATATACATGCCGTTTATGTTTACTTTATAGAGATCTGTCCTCCCCCAGCCACCTGGGTCAGGCACCAGAATGGCCCCAAGCTCTCCTCATGTCTCCTCTCGAAAATGGACGAGTCAACAACACCAATCAAAATACTCTCTTGGAATGTCAGGGGGCTTAATAACCCAACTAAAAGGATACAGGTGTTTACATATATATCCAAATAGTCTGCCTGCAGGAGACCCACTTGCTCACAGCCACCACCAAGCTAGTGCAGAAAACATGGGTGGGGTGGGCTGCTCATAGTGTATGTTCATCCTACTCATGGGTGTTAACCCTACTGCTCCGGAAAACATCAAGATACAAAATACTACATGTCCACATGGCAGATTTGTGTATGTTGTGATTGAAATCGATTCGGTCCCTGTGGTGCTACTGGGTGTAAACAATCCCCCAGCTACCACCATGAAAGTGATAGCCCCCCTACTCACACTATACCCAGACATGCATGTCACCTGCCTGGGAAACTATAATCAAGTAATGTCTGCAAAAAAAGATCGCTTCCATCCACCCACACAATCACCTCCAAGAGGCTCCTTCAGACTTATGACCCCACTAGAATCATTAATACAGTCCTGGGAGTGGATAGACACATGGAGACAGACACCCAGAAACCTTGGAATATACATGCCACACACACAACTGTCCAGACTAGACTATAATTCTTTCAAAAAAAAACTGTACCACTAACATCCCAAATTTCCCATCTGCCCAGAGGTCTTTCGGACCACTCTCCTCTACTTCTACATATCACTTTGCCTAATGCAACGGCCCCTGTATGCAGCTGGAAACTTAACCCATTCTGATCCCATCTATGAACAATTAGATTAGTTCATTCAATTTAATACTCCCACTGATAACCCAAACTGGTATAGGAAGCATGCAAAGCATACCTACGGGGTCGACTACACTCCACTATTTCCTTTATTAAAGGTAAATCCCAATAGGAAGAAAAAACATTAACAACACTGCTCATGCAAGTGGTAAGAGATCATGTCCTACAGGGCACAATGGCAACAATTTTTCACCAGACAAGCCTTCTTTGAACAAGGGGGACACTCGGCCAAGTTGTTAACATTCCTATTCAAAGACCATACATCAACCAACACCATCCTCTCCATTCAAACAGAGCAGGGACCTTAACCCACTCCACTCCATCAGATACTGTTCCATTAAACACACTCCGCACCAGCAATCCATGAATACCTACAATTCCCAACCCTAAAACCAGAACACAGACAGGCTTTAAATTCCTCCCGTGACAGTGGAGGAAATCCAAGCAGCAATAAATGAAATGCCCAATAATTAAGTTCCAGGCCTGAACGTCCTACCTATTGAAATATACAATTGATACCAGTCACAATTATTACACACAATACTAGATATGTTTAAACAAGCACACAAAACCGGACTCTTACAACCATCACTATACTCTGCAACAATCATAGTACTTCCTAAACCAGACAAGAACCCGATGGAATGCGGAACATATAGACCGATCTCACGCCTTAATTTTTGATTACAAAAGACTGACTAAGGCCCTGGCACAAAGAATAAAAAATGTAATACTATCCATAATCCCCACCCTGACCAAACGGGCTTTATGCCTGGGAAGTCTACCTCCATTAATTAAGCTCATGCCTTGATACAGACTCAAGTAGACCACGATAACTCAAACAAACTATAATATCACTTGATCCCAGCAAGGCATTCGATTCGGGTGAGTGGCCCTACCTGATGGCAGTTCTCCAGAGATTCAGGTTTGAACCAAACCTTATCAGATGGACCTTTTATATGGCACACCACTCGCCCAAATTCTAATTAATGGTAATCTCTCCCTACCACTCCCCCTACACAGAGGCACTTGCCAAGGATGCCCCTTTCCCCCCAACTATATAGCTATTGAACCCTTAGCCATCTTACTATGAACTGACAATAGAATCTGTGGCCTCCATAATCGGCCAACACGAGGAACACCTGGGGCTATATGCTGAGGATATTATAATATTCTTCAACAAGCTTGCTTTCAGCAGCCTTCAGTCTGATTAGTACAGTTGGCACCTACTCAGGTTTAACTATAAATTGGGAAATATCTGCTCTATACCCCATGGATTACCCAACAACGCACAACCTTCGGTGCTCAGCCCCAATCCCCATAGTAACCCATTTTAAATACCTAGGGATTATTATAACAAAGCAACCCCAACAATTTTTTTCTCTTGGAATATCTCCCCATTACTAAACTTCGCCCACAATAAAACCCAAGCATGGCTAAATGTTCCCCCCAATCCATGGAGGATACAACAAATTAAAAAATATACATTGTGCAACATTCCTTTATAGACCCTCAGTTTTCCTTCTTTAAAAAACTTAACAGTATAATAACATCTTTTATATGGAACTACAAGAAACCTAGACTCAGCCTCAGCAAACTACATGCAGCAAAATCTCTGGAAGGCCTAGCCCTACCCAATATTCAACTAAACTATTAAGTGACCCAGTAGCTAGAGGTTGTGAATTCACACACCACTGCTTCTCTATCTGCCAACAACAAACTAATACAAGATCTTACACCAAGCATACTATACGCCAAAGCAAACACGACACTTCACCCCCAGTGGATGATCCAACTGCCCTTAATGTCACTGACCAGACACAGACTTTCAGCATCTTATATGGCTACAACCACTATGCATATTTGAGGTAGCAGATGAAGATATATGGTCTGGCTGTGAGCTCCAGTTCCTGAGGGCGGTGATGTTCTATGCATGGAAAATGATAGTTCTCCACTGGCTCTCACATAAAAGCCCAGAAATAAAGACATGGATTACATTGATTAATGAAAATCTCAGACTGCTATTTGGGCATTCTGGATAGGACACCCTGACACCTTAAGAAACTCAGATTGATGGAGGAGAGACACGGTCAGGGCGGGGTCTGGGCAATCGGATGGCCGGAGATATGACCACAATATATAAGAAAGATACGCACTGAATTAGACAACAGCACTGTTTATGTTTGTTATCTATTTAAAATATATGCATACCTATATCAATATATGCAAACAGTAACAATTACTTTATAATAAATAAGGCTCCTATACTTTGAATTTGGAGATGCAGTGGCGAGAATCCTTATTACAATCACTCAGGCGAGTCACTGAGTGACTGTAATAAGAATTCTCGCCACTGCACCTCCCCACCTTTCCCCCTCCCTCTATACTCCATACAAGTGAATCTGTTTGCTGGTGTTAACCATAACATTTTGTATTTAAATGTAAAAGTACTGACCAGGTTACACTCCGGCCCTCTTCCACTCCCATCTTCCTTATATTCCGTGTAGTTCAATCTGTGACAGGATCCAGATGGGAGGGGGAGCGGACCATAGTGTAACCTGGTCGGTACTTTTACATTTAAATATGAAACAGGTTCAGGTACAAAGCATGGTTAACACTTTATGTTCCAGAAATCAGCTTCACTTGTAAATGGAGTATATAGTATAGAGTACAGGGAGGTGGGAGAGTTAGATACAGAGAGGTGGGGGGTAGATACAGGGAGGGAGAGACGGGGCTGGGGGCACGTGCAGGGTTGCTGGGGTAGATACGAGGGGGGGTAGATACAGGAAGGTGGGAGGTAGATACAGGAAGGGGGTGACGGGGTGTAGATAAAGGGAGTATCAACAGGAGGGGTTAGATGAGTGAGTGAGTGTGCTGTTGGTTGGTTGTGTGCTGCTTTTTCAGGTATTATGTGCATTTTGTATTATATGGAATAATACGCTACCTACAGAATAATATATGGATATTACTTCACCTCGGAGTTCCCTGACCTGTATAAAATGGAAAAAAAAAATGAAAAAAAATCTATATGGTCAGGGAACTCCTCAGTGGCGTAATCTCCTTATATTACACTGTAGGTAGCGTATTATCCTTTATATTACCGGTATATATACATAACATACAATACAGTACAGTATATCTAATGATATATGTTCAATCCTAATATATATTGGTTCTTAAAGCAAATTTAAATAAATATATATATATATATTTTTTTTTGTCTGCATTTTAGATAATACAAAAATATGAAATAATATACACAAATGCAAATTTCCTATTTTTGTTCATATTGTGTACAACAGCTCTGTGTGAACAAGACCCTGAGCAATAAAAATGATTAAAGTGACTTGATAATAAGCTGCTTGGGTTGAAATTCTGCCAGGTAGCAGATTTGCAGGAGAGGCGTTGAAAGATGTTGATCAAAATAATTGATCATTTATATAATGTGGCCATTTTGAAGACATAAGCTGGGGTTAAAAAGTCACGCTAAATTGAGTGCAAACACGATATTGAATTCCTTGCATTGGCTGCCTAGGGGTCTTTTGCAATATCTACGCAGCTGGCACAATGAAGGGGTTAACGCCCCAGGACCTTATGACATCCTCATATCTTAAGAGAACTCAGTCCAGTTTTATCTAGACTGCTGTTTCTTACCTTTTCAAATTCACTTTTTTCTGGTGATGTGCCTCTGGATTGGAAAAAAGCCAATGAAATACCAATATTCAAAAAAAGTAGTTGTTCACAGCCTGGTAACTATAGACCTGTAAGTCTAACATCAGTGGTAGGAAAGATGCTGGATTTTGGTCAGCATGGATTTATACAAAATAGATCTTGTTAGCCTTACCAATGCTTTGTAAAGAGGGAGAATTACATTTTCCTCCCTTGAATCCATACCTGATGTAAACAAAGCCTTTCCTCCCTGTCTCTATAATCTATTCATAGGAATCACAGCTGATAGTGCAGGGAAAGACAGAGGGGGGAATTTATAAGGTTCAGCCACACAGCTTTATGTAAGAAGGCTGGGAGAACTTGCCTTTTTTTTATCAACTGCAAAAGTAAAGGAATTACTATGGCTATGTGCGAATGATCCGGGCTGTGAACCGAAAAGTTCTGTGACACTGCGAGTAGAGACAGCAGACCCTCTACAAGGTAGAGGGGGTTAACAGAACATACTGAGCCAGTGTGCTTGTTGCGAGCACGGATAGTGCTGGTAGCCATGGGAACATGACGTTAATGTTCCAATTGGCTGTCGGACGAAAGAGCCAGGTCAAATTCTCCCGACTACGGAAGAATGCTTCTGCGCATGCGCAAAATTGTGCACGCGCGTCGGGAGTTTCTCATGCAGGTGTGATCTATAATGACGCGGATTGGATGCCTGTAATGCGTACAGGCATCTGAAGCATGATTTCTTCTGATACATTGCTCTGAGGAGGCTGTAATTCGGGGTAGGTGTAGATCTATATTAACGCTGCTATTGGAGGCTGTATTGATTTTATAAGTGGAGATACCCTTTAAATGTACTGTAAAGTGATTTTCTTTTTTTTCACCCTCCCATTCCCTACCTTTGCTCCTCCTGTCTTCTCGCATTTTTAGCTTTCCCCCCACTAAATGTGAAAACCCCTTTTCCAAGCAAATTCTTTTTCCGGTTGCAGAATGTGTGCCTGATGGCACAGTGCGCATGCAACGTCATCACACTGCAACCAATCACATCATGTGTTGATCTGTCCTCTATTTCTTTAGATATCCAGTCTGCATCATCTCTCCCTGCACTATCAGCTGTGATTCCTGTGAATAGATTATAGTGACAGGGGGGATATCCAGTCTGAAACATCTTACATTTCAGCTGTCACTGTAACTCAAGTATCGCAATATTTTTTGTTATGCATAGTTTTGCTGTAGCTGAAATAGTGAAAGTCCCTCTCCCAATGCTGCCTCATAGGGATTACTGAGCATGCTTGCCCTCACAGAGTCAGAAAGTCTGGCAGGGGGCTGGGGGACTGAGCTTGAGCAAATCAAGTACTGGGTTGAAGTCATGCAGCAACACAAACACATGAGAGTAAGTGCTGCTTACATGTATTCATTTATAGATTGAAATGAGGCAAATTAATTTTTTCAGTGTACAAATGCAGACACAAGCTGGTCACATAACTACAAGCTAGTCACATGACTAAAAACAGGAAGTGTTCAAGCAGGAAGTAATATTTCTGAACCAGCAATACTTTTTCACAGATTTTCCCTAAGGATTTGATTTAGAGTTCATTTTGAAGGTAAACATAAGGGTTTTTGTTTAATCCAAAAATAGAGACCACAGACACCCTTTAATAGCCTTTTAGTTGACATAAAATAACAGATTAAAAATAGATCTCAAATGACTTTGAAATTCCTTTAGAATCAAATCTGTAACCTCCCAGGTGAGTCACGACAAATGATGCATGTTTTACACAATTAGGAGTTGTATTGCCTCAGCTATTTGTTAACTGTAAACTTAAAATATTAATTTAGAAAGAATAAATTCAAAATAGCAGAAATTTCATTTTATTTCTATTCTTTAAAAAAAAAAACAACCAACAACTAGTTGTATTACCTTATGGAAAAGGCTAGGAAAATAATCTGCTTATCTGTATAAGAAAACAAAGGGAAGTTTCCTTTAGGCCTGGTCCTGGGAGCGATACATCAGCCTAAGTGACCTATGAAAAGCTGTCAAGCTTGTTTTTCTGCTAACAAAAAAGTCCTTTAGCTGGGTGTGTGTATAAATTAACTTTATGGATTTCACAAAATGTAAATACCGGTAGTTTATGAAGTAGTGTATGTAAGTTATCTGAATGCTTCCAACATATATTCATTGATTTTAAGAACACTGAGGGAAAAATCTAGTTTAACAAGATAAAAGTGACAATGAATTTTACACTGGTTACCTACAAATAATATTTTGAGCAAATAACCAGGCATATTAAGAAAATTTAAAAGATACTATGGTTGATTTGCAGTATATAAATGTTATGCATGTCTGCATTTTATTTATTTTGACAGTTACCTGAATATGGGGGCAGTGTTTTAAGCCTAACTATTTTTCTAGAAGAACTAACTAGAGAATTTGCCTAATAGTTTATAGCAATGAAACTGGTTAAACCACTCAGCAGAACAAATAATGGTTGTTAACATTTATTTTTTTCCATAGTGCTGAGAAATATGCACTTTCCATACTAAGACCAATACAAAATGAAAATATTCCAAAAAGATATTGCAGAGTCCTTAAAAAGTGATGATAAATTTGTGTTTTATCATAACAAATTATGTATATGTCTCAACGGACATTTAGAGATCAATCGGATCTCTAAATGTGAGCGGCTTAAATTCGCACAGGAAAAGATACCTATTAAAAAAATGTATTAAGAATGAGGGAGCTGATGTGATTTGTATCCAGGAGACTCATCTAAACACTGAGGGAGCCTCCAAGTTCAAATTATATCAGTTTTCTTCTATTCAATGACCAAATATTTACAATTGCAAATCTATATACACCTAACAAAAACCAAGTAAGTTTTTTTAAACAAAAATCTAAAAAAATTGGAAAATTTATCGAAAGGACACCTTATTATTACTGGTGATTTAAATGCTATGGAAGATCCCATCACTGACTGTTCATCGATACGACCTACCTTACTAAATTATGAACTATATGATGCTTGGAGATGTTTTCATCTCAAGGAAAAATACTTTACTTACTATTCTCCAGTACACCAATTCTTCTCAAAAATTGATTATTGTTTAGTTCACATTTCCTCTTCTGACAGATGTCTCAATTGGCATTAGATCATGGTCAGACCATTCACCCCTAACACTAAAGGTTCAGATACAAGGCTCCCCATCTACAACTTATATATGGAAAATGAATAAGACAATACTCCAATCCGAACACTTATCCCCTATAATAAAAAAAATCTAGAAGATTACTTTAGTTTAAATGATAAGAAAGACACCACTAGAATCAACTTGTGGAATGCCCATAAGGCCTATATGAGAGGCATTTTCATCAAACAAGGTTCCATTCTTAAAGGGCATGTCCACCCCAAAATTTAACTTTTGATATGTGGTAGGGCATGCTCCCCCAGCCCCAACCGCATTAATATAATTGTTAGAAAGTCCCCCGATTCTTACTTACCTGCCCTCTCTCCCCTGCTGCAGTGTTCAGGCCCTCTGCTTGCATGGAATTGAAAGCAGGGGGCGGGACCGGCAGCTGCGTCCGTGATTGGCTGAGAGGCAGGGAGGGCTGCACTGAGCATGCCTCAACCTTGATGAGGTTGAGGAAGTCTCAGGCACAGCATGAGTCACACACTGCTCCTACACAGCAGTTTCCTGGACTTTGGAGGGGCACAGCAGGGGAACTATTTTGAGCAGGAATGTAAGGTAAGGATTGTTTTAAACTACTTGATGTGGCCAGTAAGGGGTTAAATTTTAGTTTTGGGGGTGGACATGCCCTTTAAAAAGAAAAGAGAAAAAAACATTTATTATTGAAAGAAATAAAAGCATTAGAACATGTAATCTATACAAACAAAAAAACTGATCTGATTTAGAAGAGCTTAGACAGGACTTAAGAGATATTTCGTTTAATCAGTATGATAGATGGCATACAATATTAAAGGAGAACTGGTACTCCGATAGAAATAAGGCAGAGAAGGCTATGACCCAAAAGATTAAGGGATGCAGAATAGCCCAAAGAATCTATAAATGAAAAACACCCGAAGACAGGAACAACAACTCACGATCCTACAGAAATTGTTAATGCCCTAGCAACATATTATAAATGTCTCTATAATTTAAATCAGTGCCCCGATACTCACAAACCTTCCCAAAAACAATATTTAAAAATGTAGAACTACCCTCACTCACAGATTTTGAACAGAAACAAATTAACACCCCCTTTCAAAACAAGAAATAGAGATGGCTATTAAGTCCCTCAAAGGAGAAAAAGGAATTGATGGATTTATTAATGACAACTACAAAAAGTTTATAACTATTCTGTACTAGAACCCCATTCCCAGTACATTGACCAATATCTCCAGCCATTGGCAGCTGTTTTTTTAAACTGTGTAGACACAACCAACCTGCTAAATAGACTGGAGACATTGGATCATATTGAGCCCAGGTGCATGTGGAATCTATATCCAATCGTTGTCAAAAAAGCCCTAAAGAAGAATGTCTATTATCCTACTAGATTTACCTACTGCCAAAATGTATTTTTTGATTGATTGTGTTAGAGATGGTACTTAAGAAAAACCACTTTAAATTTTTGACAAATACTATTGGCAGCTCCAAGGTACTTCACTGAGCATGACGGTAGCTGTCGCTAGTCAATATATACATAAAACATCTAGAAGATAAATTGTTCATCTCTTCACTGTGCATAGGAAGGCACATGTTTCAATGCCTTACATATATGGGAATATTTGCTATCCACTAAAAAAAAAAAAAAATACAACAAATAGACAATATGGGCATTTATTCCCCCTCCCCATATTTTTCTACAAGAGAGGATCCAATATTAAGCACAAACTTTGTCATTCTGACATATCGATATGCAAAACAACATCTAGCTACGAAACGCATGGGTACATTCCCATGTATGAGATGTAATTGTTGTAGCTCCATAATTAAAGGAATTTTACACTGAGAAAATATCTTTGCCTCATTTTAATCTATAAATTAATACATGTAAGCACAACTTACTTTAATGTGTTTGTGTCGCTGCATGAATCCAGAACTTGTTTTGTTCAAGCTTGGTCCCTCAGTCCCCCAGCCCCCTGCCAGACTATCTGACTCTCTGTGAGGGTAAGCATGCTCAGTTATCCCTACGAGGCAGCATTGGATTAGTTTCCATCAATGAGCAATTAAAAAAAACAAATTTCTCAGTGTACATACCATTTAAGGGTAAGCAAGTCTGTCATCCAACTATGGGTCATAAAACCAGAATGCACCACTGTTCCACATGCGAAAAGTGTCCACGTGGTAAAGTTTATTTAGGGCGGACAAGTCGTGGAGTTAAACTCCGCATACAAGAACATAAAGGCAACATCAAAAATTTTCCCTTAATACCCGTAACGAACATCTGTAGCGAGACACTACAGCGAAGAGCAACACAAAGTAAGCCAATTAAAATGGTGCACACTTATACAAGTTAAAATAACCACAAAGAGGGGGAGATATTAGGAAAAAGCTTCTACAGGAAGAATTAGTATGGATTAAGAGATTAAATAGTTTGGTACCAAATGGCTTAAATGCTTCAAGTTCAGTTTATACCTTTTTTGAAGAAATTGTATATTATGTTTTGATACAGTAAAATATACATAAATTATTATACATAAATTATAGTATACTAGTCCAATGCAGGACATTTTTGGACACTTTATTTAGGTTTCCCTTTTTCGCCTTTAGACAGCATTATTGAAACAATAAATCATTGAATTCTTTTTGATAAAAGGTAATTGTAGATTGTTTTAAATTATATCTCTCTGAACATTTTTGTAAGATTATGTTTGTATAGAATAGCATATATATGATGTAACTTGTTTTTATTGATAGTTTTACTTGTGCATTTTATCCACATGTATTTATATATATTTATACACTTCCTTATGCACTGCACTTTATTGTATTACGTATTCTAGATCACTAACCACTAAAGATACATCCAAGATGGAATCACTTATAACAGCTGATTGGACAAGTTTCAACCATAGCCTTGAAGGGGATGGACTATTTTGGATAGGGTTGGATATATAATGGCTTTACATATTTCACGTTGGTTGCTTAAGAAAAAATCTTTTATAGTTCAAAACAATAAATAAGCACTTGATTTGAACTTCAGTGCTGTTTGGTGTCCCTTTCTTTTGCTTTGTTGCAATTACCCTAAACTTACTAACATTGCACGTTTCACACGTGTTACTGTCTGTTGATAGTGTGACCGCAGCCTTTTTATTCCGGTTGTTTGAATATATTAGTTTTAAACTATTTTTCCAGTTTCACTTTCAAATACAGGGTCAAGTGTTACAGAACAGGATTTCGGTTAGATTCAATTTCAAGATCCAGTTCTTAAAAGAATACATGCAGGATTGGGATAGAACAAAACTGTGGAGCCAGATTTAGCTTATCCATATGTGCCAGTTACTATCTGTACCAAAACACAAAAGGGATGGGTGGGGTGGAACTTTTTGGGATATTTTAACAAATTGATTTGAGGGGTAAAGGTGGGAGATTATGTCAGACTGAAATCAATCTGTGAGAGATTACTACTATTGTTAAAATGACATTTTTATAGGTTTATTTTTGAGGAATGCATTGCACAGGGATTCAACAGGTTCACTTAACTATAACTATCACTTTACAATGATGCTTATAGAAGTGTACCTTTAATGCAATTTGTGAGAGATTGTGGCAGATTAGAAGTTTAGGGAGTTGAGGGCAGATTCAAAGAAATCTTACCGATCTGTAAATAATTGTGGAAATTGGGAGGCAATCTTTGAGAGACTGCAGCAGATGGAAAACAATATAAAGAGACTAAGATTATTGCAAATGGAGAATCATCTTCTATTGTGATCAAACCAGGTTGGAAAGAGTTAAAGAAACATTGGAGGATTCTTACTGCAGACTGAGGTCACACAGCTGTATTAAATTTTCCTAACATTGTATGTTCCTTTATTCAAGCTAAAGGTGCGCATACATTAGAACTTACCTGCTAACCGATCCCGTGAGATTCAATCGATTCTTCAAGAACCGCCTTTCTGATTCTTCTTTGCTGACTGCTTGCTAGCGGCAAATGGTCGCCAGGTGGAAAAAAATTTGTCCGTGTGTACCCAGCCTGGTTTGACACAATATCCAAAAAAATGGCACCCCCTTCCATCCATTTTTTTTACTGAATATTAACTGGCACATACATATGAAACCTTCAGTGCAGCTAAATCCTGTTCCATCCACAAGAGAAAGAGAGCCAACAATGCCCTCCAAAGAACCCCACAGAAGCGCACAGACACTTGACTGTCCATCAATAAAAGGATGTTTATTATGATTCACTGAAGATATTACCACACTAAAGTGCAAATATTACCATCTATAACACATATATCACAAAAATAATACAGTTACTAAAAACACATCTTATCTTGAAGGTATCAGGCGTCCCTGTGATCCTTATAGCAGCACTTGGGTTGGTTAGGCCATATAATTTCCTGTGGATTGTAATAAGTCCCAGCAGCCGTTTCCTATTACCCGACAAGCGTTGTGGACTCAACAAGACTTGCTCACGGTGTCTCTCTCCTGTGTGCAAATACCCCTCATCGAGACTTGGCGTGAGAAACCATGCCTAGCTGGTAAGTAAAAAGCAATAACCATGATACTTACAGCTGGCAGCCACACTCTTCACCCGACTGTTCACAGCTCCTCATCCTCGCATTGTATCTCTCAAACGAAATCAGCCAGCATCCCAAACACACAAGCCGCTGCATCAAACACTAAACACTCCACCTACACTTATTTCACCCCTGCGCTGTCCCCCATCGGGGCTTCATCAGGGTATTGTGAGAGTTTGGATTCCTTAACTTATAACAGGTAAGTATTAAAGGTGTGTTTTAAGGCATTTCAAGTTCATACTACAAGGCACATGATTTTTTAAAATCTATAAACCCCTCATACCAATATATTATTACAGTCTGAAAAGAAAGACTATGATCCAAACTGTCTCTCTATCAAGACTTTTGATAATTTATTACCCGTTAACAGTTGTTTAGAAGATGTGTTTTCAGTCTCTATTTCATAAATACTAAGTATCGACACATAAGTTACATTTTCCTGTGGTTTTCTATTTGTAGGGAGTCACCATTCCCATTACTTCAGAGTAACATTATATATCAGTATATAGCACTCAGCCCGGCTCCATTCTCATTTACTTCCTGTTTATGCATAAGTTAAATTTTACTATCCTTCTATATTTTGTAGCAAAACACCATGCCTATTACACAAAGTAGCATTGTATATGCACACATTAGTTGTGTAACAATCTACCTAGCTCCATTCACAAAAAAAAAAGCATATTGCAACTCCTCATTTAAGCCACCAGGCATTAAGGTTTTCAATCTATAGATCCAGGCAGCTTCCTTCTGCATCAATCTTTTATCTAGATGGTCACCCTGGGGATCAGAGGAGGCAATTTCAATGCCATAGAATCCCCAACTGACTCGTTTCTCTTTATGTGTCTCCATCATGTTTAGCCACACTATGTCCTTCTGATTGGCATTTTAAGATTGCCCTCTTGTGTTCCTGCATCCTAACTGTTAACGGTCTCTTGTTTATCCCTCAGGTTGGGGGCACGCCTTGCCGTCATCAGAGGATCTACCTCCTCTTTCAGGTCCTCATCCTCTGTTAGCAAGAACCAATTATTCTGTAGTACCTTTCTTACTGTCACTCTCTATTATAGGTACAAATAAATCTTGTTTTGGTTTCCTGTTTTTTATCACTCATGGCTTCTACCAAGGGGTGCGTCCCTCTTGCATTTTGGAGGAGCACATTTTTCCCTTTTAACAGGCTCTTTTCCAACCTTAAGTGACTTAAGGTTGGAAACTTAACTCATGAAGAATTCCCCTGCTTGTTCATGAAAACTTGAATTTCTAGAACAATTTCTTTTTAATCTATAAAATTGTCCTGTTGGTATTCCCCTAATCTGATTGATAGAGTGATGGCTCGTTGCCAACAGCAACAAGTTTATCGCCGTATCTTTGAGGTATGTTTGAGTCTGTAGCATCATATTCTCAATGCTAATTGTCAGATCCAAAAAGTGTACCAAAACTGCACTATATTCATATGTAAGTTTTATATTTAGCTCATTTTGGTTCAGTTTCTGAATGAACCTAACTAGACCCTCAGTTGAGCCCTTCAATAGGAGGAGGACGTCGTCCACATAGGGTAACCATAGGACGACCTCCTCCTCCCTTGGCAGCTCTGTGATTGCTTCACTCACCACACATCGCTTCCACCATCCGAGGTGGAGGCAGGCGTATGTTGGGGCACACGCCGCCCCCATCGCGGTCCCTTGGAGCTGGCGGTAAAATCTGTTATTAAAGACAAATATATTATTATTCAAAATTGCAGCAATGAAAGCACAAAATTTGTATGTTTTGCATACCTAACACCCCTCATTTCCAAAAAAGATTTGCACGCATTTATCCCTATAGAATGTGGAATGGAAGAGTATAGCCCATTAATGTCCAAAGTAACTAGGAGGGTCCTATACCTTCTAGTTTCCCCAACATGATGCGTTGAGGAAACCTCATTGGTATGAGGGGTTTATGGATTTTGAAAAATCATGTACCTTGTGGTATGAACTTAAAATGCCTTAAAACACCCCTTTAATACTTACCTGTTATAAGCTAAGGAATACGAAGTCTCACGATACCCTGATGAAGCCTAGATGGCGGACAATGCAGGGGTGAAACACGTGTAGGTGGAGTGTTTAGTGTTTGATGCAGCGGCTTGTGTGTTTGGGATGCTGGCCGATTGTGCCTAGGAGGATTTCGTTTGAGCGATACAATGCGATGACGAGGACATCCGTACAGACCTTCTGGATTTTGGAGCTGTGGACAGTCATGTAAAGAGTGTGGCTGCCAGCTGTAAGTATCGTGGTTACTGCTTTTTACTTACCAGCTAGGCATGGTTTCTCACGCCAAGTCCCGATGAGGTGTATCTGCACACAGGAGAGACACCGTGGCAAGTCTCGTTAAGTCCACAACACTTGCCGGGTAATAGGAAACGGCTGCTGGGACTTATGGCCTAACCAACCCAAGTGCTGCTATAAGGGTCAGGGACGCCTGATACCTTCGAGATAAGATGTGTTTTTAGTAACTATTATTTATGTGATATATGTGTTATAGGTAGTAATATTTGCACTTTAGTGTGGTAATATCTTTTTAGCGAATCATAATAAACATCCTTTTATTGTTAGACAGTCAAGTGTCTGTGCACTTCTGTGGGGTATTTTGGAGGGCATTTTTGTCTCTCTTTCTCTTGTGGGTAGTGATATACATATTTGCCCCAGCGCACCCCTATACTTAGCATTGCACACTGTTTATAACTGTATTCTGTGCACTCTCCCTTGTTTTAAATAAATCCTGTTCCACATTTGTACTGTGCCAATCCAACACATGCACTTTGAAGAACTGGTGAATCTCTTTGAACAAAATTTTACTAAAATTATATGATGTAAGGTTTCTATATGTCAATTAAGACTGAAAAAATTGGCAAACCTGCTAAATACATATGATAGGGAAAATATGATTGAAGGTAGGGGAGGGATATAAAGGGGAGTAAAAAAAGGGTGTACACACCCTTTAAAGAGAGGGAAAATATGTTAAAGGGAAAATATACTTAAATATCAAGTTTAATGCTTTTGCACATATTAATCGTGAGCTTACTTGTTACTTATTTATTTCTCTGATGATATTAATGGCCTCGTGGCTGCAATTTGGCAAAGAGAATGTGGCTTTGTTTACAATTTCAAGATTAAACTAACAAGAGGAAGATCTTCTGGAAACCAGGTACTATAATGCACTGCTAGCTTATCATTCATTATCTTGCCTGTCTATTCAAAAAAGTGACGATTGTACAATTAATATCACTTATTACTTAAAAAGGTTTTAAAATCACCTAGATTGGTTTGTTAAACATTCTTATGAATGTATGCATGTATATATGTATGTAAAACAGTCTTACCTTATATGTGAATTGGTTATCTGGAGCTGCTGTGGTGATAGTGAGAAGCACTTGCTGTAGTTGAGGTTTTGGACTAAGTGACGTTTCCATTTTCTCCTCTTAAACAAGCGTTAAATTAGGACCGTATATTATACTGTGCAAGTTTAGAATTTTCACTTTTCCCCCCCTTCATCTTGTCTTTAATGTGTAGTTCTGAAAATCTGCTTTCTTTTTAAAAGCAGATGAGAGATGATCTCTCATTCCACACAATTACTTCCGACAAGTAAATATTCCCTGCTTCATTATCTAGACTGAAGATTTGTCATCTTGTCCTAAAAGACAGAAATACACAATATGTACAGTCAACCAACTGCAAAGAATTGCAGTAGTGTCGTTATTAGATCCATTCATTTACAAAGTAAAGTTTATAGCCGGTGCATATATTTAAAGGGCATGTCCACCCTTCTTAAAATTTTTTTAATATAATATTCTCCCTGTCCCCCCATCCCCAACTGCTATAGTTTTAAGTTCAGAAAGTGCCCCAAATATTACTTACATTCCATCTTTCCTCCGCCGAACTGCCAGGCCCTCTGCTTGCGAGAAAATGCAAGCAGAGGGGCGGGACCGGCAGTCGCGTCTGATTGGCTGAGCGGCAGCCAATCACGGACGCAGGTGCCGGGAGTTCAGTGGGGTAGAGGAAAGAGGGAAGGTAAGTAATATTTGGGGCACTTTCCAAACTTAAAACTAAAGCGGTTGGGGATGGGGGGACAGGGAGAATATTATATGAAAAATTTTTAAGAAGGTTTTTATGCTAGGGGGAGGGAATCTAAATCGGAAGGGAGAGGGAGGGGAAGGGAGGGGGAGAAGGGCTGCAGTGCACATGCCAAACTTCTCCTGGAGGGGAGACAGGAGGCAGAGTCCTATATGGACTCTGCAGTACTCCTGGTGGGCGTTTTTTTGGACTTTAGGGGGGGATAGCAGAAGAACCAGATGGAGTTGGGATGTAAGGTAAGGATTAAACTACACTACACAATGGGGCCAGTAGTGGGGGGATTATAGTTTTGGGGGTGGACATGCCCTTTAACAGGATACAGATGTGCATAACAGTCTGAAAAAACTTTTTATAGCAAGATAGGTGATGGGAAAAAAAGCATGCTGTCTGATTAATTGAAGAATAGAAGGGAAGACGTACCTTTACTATTTACTATTTTGTTTGAGCTAATTATAAATTACAAATATTTCTAAAAAAAGCCTGTGAGGGTTGGACGACTGCAGCATAGCATGCTAAAATGTTATTGCTTAGTACCTCTCTTGTGAAATCTACTAAATTTGAATAGATGACCAATATATTAGCAATATATGTACAAAATTAAAATGTTCACTAAAACATTTGTGCATAGCAGGATAATTCTTGGAATGCTGATTGATATATAACTATGCTACACAGGCAAACAAACTACACCCATGTAAGTTTACTTTTGAAAATGAGTGCAAGTTTTGAACATAGTAGAATGCACCATACCCCAATTAACAAACATACTCTATATAGTTTTGAAGAATTATGGTTTTCTTACTGCGACAGACAAATAATTTCTTATTTAATAACAACTGGAATGCATGGACCCAAAGTTTATGGGTTGGTCTGCATAAAATGCAGCAGTACTATAGTCACCTCCCCCTTGCTCCACACATGCATAGGACCCAGGGTGAGGACCGTAAAAGCTAGGTCCTCACCCCTGGGTTTTTCTTGCAGAAGGAGCATTACTTACCTGACCTTTACTTTGTGCTCCGGTCCTCTATGCCCCCCTCGATTCATTGTATTCAAGTAAATGCATATTATTAGTCTTCCAATTTTAAGCGGAAACTAAGCCTTAATTTCAAATGCAATACATTTTTCACAGGTACCAAAAATTGGAATTTAATTTTTAGGATCAGTAAGTGTGCAAAAACATGTGCATCTCGCAGTACCATTCGGTTTCCACTGACTAAAAGGGGGGCTTGTGGCATTTCATTACCAGATTTCACCCACCAAAAACACAGGGAGAAAAATTGACTCCTGATTCTTGTAAACGTTACTAAAAGGTTTAGTAGGTTAGACTAGATGGATGTATGTCTTTAATTCAACCTCAAATACTATACATCTCAATTTGGCACAAAATTCTAGAAAGTACTGTTTTTAACAATGCATTATCTACAAAATCCTTCTCATAACATGTAAATTCCTTTACTTTGCTGCTCCCTCTTATATTTCTTCTATTGTGCACCCATATGTCTCTGCCCATACCCTCCACTCATCACAGAACCATCTCTTACTCACACTGCCTCCTGTAGTCTTAAAGGGCATGTCCACCCCCAAAACTATAATCCCCCCCACTACTGGCCCCATTGTGTAGTTTAATCCTTACCTCACTTCCCAGCTCCATATGGTTCTCCTGTAGTCCCCCCCCCAAAGTCCCAAAAACTGCCCAGCAGGAGGATAGCAGAGTCCATATAGGACTCTGCCTCCTACCTGGCCTCCTGGAGAAGTTTGGCATGCGTACTGCAGCCCTTCTCCCCCTACAATAAAAACCTTTTCACCAAACATTCCCCCTGTCCCAACCGCTATGTTAGTAATATCAGAAAATGGCCAAAACATTACTTACCTTTCCTCTTGCCTCCGCCGCACTGAACTCCCGGCAGCCGTGTCCGTGATTGCCTGCCGCTCAGCCAATCACAGACGCGACTGCCGGTCCCGCCCCTCTGTTTGCGGCGGAAAGCGCGGCGGAGGAACGAGGGAAGGTAAGTAAAGTTTTGGGCATTTACTGATATTCGTAACATAGTGGTTGGGGCTGGGGGGACAGGGGGAATGTTTGGTGAAAAAATTTTTTGAAGGGTGGACATACCCTTTAAACCTTTTTGTTTTGTGTCTTTCGTCCTCTGGAATTCTATTCCCCTTTCTCTTCATCAAGAAACCTCAATAAACAGGTTTAAATTTAACCTCTCATCCTATCTCTCTGAGCACAGCATAGGACTGTTGACACTGCACCAGATATTACTTTAGCACTTCCACCCTTTCCTAAATATCTGTATGTTACCCACCTAAGAAGATTGTAAGCTCTACAGTGCTTGGACCTCTTTCCTCATATTGTATATTTCATGATGCTAATACTGATATATATTCATTCATTTATATATTCATTTATTGTCCCCCTTGTACCATTTTTTGTAGTCTATATTGAACAGTGCTGTGGCACAATATAAATAAACATATACATACAGTTTTGGTTCTCCTGCAAAGCAAAAGTGTTATACTTAGATATGTTTGGTATTGTTCTACTTAAAAGAAACAGAGATTATTTATCACTTTGTGCAGCTCTGCTAATTACATTTATTAAGTGTGTTCCTATTAGGCCAAATGATCTGGCAACCCAGTTGTCACCTTTCCCTTTAAGACACAATATCATAAAATCTACATACTGAAAGGTTGGTTGGTATTTATTTTAGGCTGGTTACTTACAAGCAGATTTTTCTGGCCAATCGACTCATACTTCCGTGTATCGGTTGATTGGGCCGAAAAATCTGTTCTACTTTTGGCCGCAGCCAATTTTGGTCGCCCATCCGTCCAGACAAACGGGCAATCAGACGTGTTGGTAAATCACGGCCGATTGTGCGGTTCCCTGTGGAACAGCACGATTGGCCGAGACCAACAGTCATTTGTCGTAGCGAACGCTTGGTTGGGACAAAATATCCCTTCGTGTGTACCCAGCCGTAGATGCATAATGCAGGCTGTATTGGTTTTAAAGTAGCCATACATCATGTCTTTAATGAACTGCTACATAGCCTTGTAAAATTTAGATTTTATATGTTTTTAGGCTCAATCTGTCACACACTCCACAGGAGCTTTAATCTCTCCTAGATATTGCTTTCAATCTTCCTAAATCTCCTAAAAGTTGCTTTTATTTTGACAGTCTCTAACAGATTGTCTCCCATCTGTTGGTAATTACATCGGAAACATGATGCAAAACTTTGAAGTTATGAGAAAGATATTAGGTGAGTGAAAAAAGTACATGTCCTTTAAGGATATTATTAGGCCAGCCATAAAAGTTACATACAGAACCACTGCAATTGAAATAGGATGTCTCCTGAGATGGCCCTACTTTCAAACACATTTTACAAACTTGTAAGTTTGTGCAACATTAGGACAGGAAAATAGAGATGCGGCTCTCTCCATAACAGTTTTATTGAAGCAACAGGCGGTAAGCCACAAAATAGACAGACGTGATGTAACCTAGTAATTGAGGATGAATAACGACATACTTCTATCTGGTCGAACCTTTATACCCTCCTCATTAACTCACTTACAGTTGATCCAGAGGAAGGCAAAAAAACCAAAACAAAAAACAACAGCTAAAAAGTGGGGGAAATTCCTTCCTGATTCCAAATGGCAATCGGAGAGGAGCCCTGGAACCTGTGACTGTCCCTTTAATAATGAAGCTTTGCTCAGTGTGAAGGCCAGGAAATGAATTATTTAATTAACAAACAAACTAAAATTACAAACATAAAAAGGAAACATTATATATATATTATACAAACATTGCCTATGGGAAGGACCAAACCATTCACATAAGTAATAAAACTTACAAAATAAACCCTTAGACATTTATAAATAATGCTTAGAAACAGGCTGTAAGAATATTTAGATAAATATCTATGAATTGTAAATATAAACATCATAAAGAAAAAACTCACCTGCTCTATTCGTTCTAGTGCTCTGTCTGCATTCATAAACAGTCACCTTACTTCCCTGACTGAAGGGAGGAACTGCCAGCTACACGCCCTGAGACAATAGCAGCCATTATGATTGGTCTGTGAAACAGCAGCTAGTGTTGAATAGGGGGAAGGGGGGGGTCATGACTGGAAAAAAGCAGCAGGAAAAGAAAGTTACTTTGCTGCCTTCTTATGGTTAAACAAGGTCATAGCATCCTTTTCTTTTTACAGTAAAAACACTCGGAGATTCAATCAAAGCTCGTATCGTTAAAAATGGTGCTAATTCTGCCCCAACCAATCAGATGTTAGCGTTCAAATGTTAAATAAGATCTCATTGGTTGGGGCAAAATTGAACTTTTATTGAATAACCATGACTGTTTATTGATGCACATTACACATGTTCATCAAAGTGGATACTATTGGTGTGAATCAAAGGGTTATATTTTATTGCATTCATTTATTTTTTTAACTTATGGTAAAGTAATTCAAGCCAAACATAATTTCCAGGGGTTGCGCTCCTACGGTCCTATGTGCTCAGGTGGATAAGACAGTATTACTTCCATAACAGTGAAGCCTAACCAATTACTGTATATCAGATATGCATAAAGATAAAGAGATATGTAAGTTAAGCCAAAGCTTGGTATATACCACAGGTATGAGTATGAATTTGGGTAAATGAGTATAAATGAATATATGTGTGGATACACACACACACACACACACACACAAAAATACATTTGTTTTAGTGTATGTGTCTTCATAGATGAGTGTTTATGTTTGTACTGTATATGTATCTAAATGTGTACAAATTTGCAAATATGTGTATCAGTATATACAGTAAGTGTAGTGTGTGCATGTATGTGAGCCAGGAATACAGCAGAACTAAAGCATCCAGGATGACAAGATAAACATAAATAAGGGAAATCTCAGGGCTAGGCCACATCAGGCCGTTATGACACAATCCCAATGTGTGTTAAAAAACGCACACTAGTGTGGCCCAATTGAAGTGGCCACACTCGATGCACTGGGACCATTTGTGCATGCGCTCTGATCCTAGAAAATGACAGGGATCACAGCGCAAGTGGGCACCAATGTGCACAAAGCACAAGCACTTAGTGTGGCCTTGGCCTTACCTGGTTAAAAACTACCATTTCAGTGGCAACTAAAGCCTCAAATAACACTGATGTAATAACAGTCATCTTACGTCTCATGTTGATGTGGGTGCTGGGATATTTACATTACTAAGGCTGATGCCACACTACAAAGCGCTGTGAACTTTTGCTTATAAATAAAATGTCATTGTGCTAACAGATCACAAAACACTAGTGTGGCATGGCCCTAACATCAGGGTTGTGCTTATTTTCCTGCATTTCAGTATCAAACTGTAAATGCCATAAAAATAAATGAAATAATTTCGTGATATGTCAGAACATGGCTCCTGACCACTGTTACATGCTACCTTGCTTATTCTGGACTATAACAAGATTGGCTATAGACTATAAGGTCAACCGTCAAGGCCATCCTATACTGCATCCCAGCAGACCAGTGTGCTAGTGATTACACAATCTTGTGCAAGGAATATCACAATCACCACAACCTGGGAATATTTGCCAGCAACCTTTAAGATAATAAACCTTTGTATTGACTAGTGTCCGCTGGGAAATCTCTTATGGGATATCTAACCAGAATGGCTGCTGCTCTGGGTAAATCTCCCCAATAGTGGATAAAATCATCAAAAGTTTTAAGAACCTTTACAAAATCCCTATTAAAATTAGCGACTGTATTTATTTGTTACAAATATCTTTATTGCTGCAAAACTTATCAAGCCAGTATGCCGTATATAGATATATTCCTAATTTAAAAAAGCTATTTCTCACCTGCTCCCTTTGATGAATGAGTTGCATTGTCTCCACAAACTTCCCTGGAGGGTGGAACTGAAAGGTAGACACCTACGAGCAGAGAGATGTTATAGCTGTACATGACAAGCAGAGAGTAATGTGCTGCCCTCTTATGTCAGGTAGCCAGTTTACAGCGATTAAAATGACTGATCTGCATAACAATGGTCATTGTTAACATACATTTATAGTTATTGGTCTTATTGTTCATTGTATTCGGGTTTGAGGGTTTTTAGCTTATTGTACATCTACTGTTCTCTTGAAGGGATTTAAGCCTGAAGAGAATCATGATTCCAATCATTAAGGTTACCAGGGTTGGTGCAATAAGGGGTGCAAATGTTATTAATGTTACAAATGTGTACATAGCCTGCGTAAGATTTCCTGGCATCGCGCAGCATACCCATGCACTTAATATGTAATATATATGGGTGTAAACCCGAAGCACACCACGCTGCTAACCTGACCCCAATGTACTAAATCTTGCAAAATGTCTAGTGGCAAAAACCCTAGATGCCCCTGCTTCCGTAGCCCTTTATATGTGTGCTATTTAATCGTTGATCTGTAGGAAAATAAGCTAAGCTTATATGATGAATTTATAGCACCTAGTACATACATAGGAAAATTCAATGTGCTTTTTAATAATTGTGCTGCTAACATGTTTATTAATACTATTAATTCTTGATCGCACATGTTGAACTAATGACCACCTCTTTTTGGGAAGTGGTATAGCTTCACTCTTAATTGTTGACACAATGAGTACCTTGTACACATGTAGTTTTGTTACACCTGAGGAAGGGGGCTTAGCCTCCTGAAATATGTATGCGTTATCAGCATGATTATTAAAAGCACATTGAAATTTCATTGTATTTATGTGACCTGTTGTATTGGAGGAGTGCACCTCATACTTGTTCCTACCCGGACCGGTAGTAGGAACTAACCCATTATAGTCAGTTATTTGACTTCAACATAATAGTAACATATATATTTTTCTTATATATATTATTATACATCAGTATTAATATTATCATTATAATGATAACGAGATCAGTGACCCACACCAGAGAAAAAGAAAAAGGCACAGACCAACAAGAAGAAGTGAAAACCACCGAAACCACCTCGGAAAATGTAATCTTCAATTTGAGCCACCGAATACTGACCATAGATGAAAGAAATATCCTTAATAAGGGACTTACTTTTGTACCTACACCTCGACACAGTTAAGATTGACCTATTTAGGTTTCAATGGTAATTGAAACTTAGGGACTTCTTTCGTAAACAGGAGAGAGAGATATCTCCATTTAGGGCCACTAGCCTTTTTGATCATCCTAACACGGCAGCATCCATAAAAGTATTTACCAATATGGTAAAAAGTGACATAGAGTCTGTCAGGAAAAATCAAAAAGTAAAAAGATGCTGTAATCTAACTAAAAGGGAAATGTTAGCCCTCAAATCCTTGGGGGATGATTCGTCTATAATAATCCGCCCAGCGGATAAAGGAGGTGGAATAGTCCTGAAAGACCTTGAATATTATCGACAAGATGTTTACAACCAGTTGTCTGACAGTCAAACCTATCAAATTATAGACCCTACAGGTGCCTTAAAGGCCACTCTGGATCAAAACTGTTGCTGAACAAATGAATTGGATTAATCGAAATGAGAAGAAATATCTAACCACAGATTGGCCTCGATGCCCTATATTTTAAACAGTCCCAAAAATCCACAAATCCACTACAAAACCACCAGTACGCCCAATTGTGGCCTCTTTTGGCGCACTTAGCAAGCCTGTATCAGCATTTGTTGACTATTTTCTACAACCGGCAGTAAAAGCCATGAAATCGTATCTTAGAGATGGCCGGCACTTGATTAATATTCTTAATGAATATGATGGTCCGGTAAAGGATACCATGTTGATCACTTGTGACGCGGTTCAAAGCCTTTACACGGTTATACCCCAAGGAGAGGGGATATCGTTGTGTAAAGAAACTCTTACAAAAAGTGGTCATACTAACCCCCCCCCCCGGAGAATTCATTATGGATCTGTTGAAATTCAAATTTTATATGTTATTGGCCACAATTCTATCTTTAAAATAAGCCATCCCCCATCAAAATCCGTTCTGCCAATTTTAAGATACAGTATATAAGTTTTTCCACCAGAACTTTTGCAGAAAAGAAGCAGCTAACTGTAATCCAATCCGAGCCTTCTGCCTCCCCCCCCTCCCACCCTCCGGATCCAACCTCCGCCCCCCTGCATCCTAGCGTTTAATCCTTTTAGGGTTTGATAGAGGACCCCTGCCCAGACCCAAACGCCGGATTATTTTTGAAAAAAAATGTTTGCAGCCTTACATACAGCCCTTTCGTTCCTGCGGCGATTTCTCGTGATGTCAGCCGCATCTGTGCCAATCACAGATTCGGCTGACGCACCAAGGGAGGTAAAAGGCATGGGAAAGGTGACATCAGATTACAGTGAGCTGCTCCTGGTCTGCAAAAATTTGTAAGCTTACATCTGATTGGTTGGGGCGAAATTAGCACCATTTTAAACGTTTATTGAATAACCCTGATAATTGTGGCCAGTAACACATAAAATTTGTCTCTTTGTCTATCTATCTATCTATCTATCTATCTATCTATCTATCTATCTATCTATCTATCTATCTATCTATCTATCTATCTATCTATCCCTCAATCTATCTCTTATCTATATATCTCTCCATCTCTTATCTATCTATCTCTCCATCTCTCTATCTTTCCATCTATCCATCTATCTCTCCATCTGTCTATCTCTTCATCTCTCTTTGTCACGCAAAGAAGACCCAGCCACCCTGTCTTTGCACTGACTCAAATAAACAACCCCCATTGTTTTCCACCCCAATGTATCGTATAGCCTTAGGCTGATGGATGCACAGTAATCTCAACTGCAAGGTTGGGTCTAATGCTGGGAATTCAACCTTAACTGCGATGGAGACACTGTTTTTCACTTAGATGCAGTCACCAACCTTACCGATGGGGAACGTAAGGCTGTTTTCACTTAGATGTGCAGTCACATACCTAGACCTGGAAATCCGGATAGGGGAACACTGTTTATACACTGAGATAGGCATTGGTCCTGGGCCCAGATGATTATGATGGCCCGACACCCCCAATGAAGATGCTCACCATGGTCACAAGTCTATGGGTTTTGAAATGTTTAGTTTTGGGGGTTGTACAGATTCCTGTGACATGCTGTTTTGCAATATTGATAGACTAACCTGTTGTTTGTGCCAAGGGTTGTATAGAGTATGAGAGGAGGTATCTTTATATATACTGAGAAAAACCCCCCAACTGTAAGGTTTATTTTAAAATAAGTAGCCTAACATAAAGAGAGACAAGTATTTTTGAGTTGTGAAATCAAAGCCCTTATGGACCAACCTTGAACAGGGTAGTCATAAGTTTTGCTATACATGTTTAATACCATTCTGATAGGCTAATCTCAGAGATGTTAACAATGTTTTCCAACCCAGTTTGAATAGGTAACCTTAAATTGTTAATGTACTGATATACCATTTTATAACAGGCAGGAATCTTAGAGTTGTTAACTAACCCCCAGGCTGCGCACCTTAATTTAACTGTAGCGCAACGAACTGAACCGTAGAACTGTACTCCTCTACCCCTAAACCATTGACCCTCATATTTAACCCCTACCTCACCCCCCCCACGCCTTAAAGAGGGGCTAGTATTTGCCCCTAGTGGGTGATTGTTTATTACCCCGATGTTACATATTTGAAATATTTTAATCCATCCGATTATGTTTACTTTATAAGATCCTGTCCTCCCCCAGCCACCTGGGTCCAGCAACCGCATGTCCCCAAGCTTCAGTCAGGCCTCATAGTCTCGCTCTCGAAAATGGACCGAGTCAACAACCACCAATCAATATACTCTCTTGAGGTAATGGGGGGCTTAACTAACCCAACTAAAAGTGATCAGGTGTTTACTATAATATCCAAATAGTCTGCCTGCAAGTACCACTTGCTCCACAGCCACCACCAAGCTATGCAGAATAACGAACTGGGTTGGGTGTTGGGCTGCTCATACTTATATTATTTCATCCTACTCTGTGTGTTAACCGACTGTCTCCTGAAAATCAAGTCAGAACAAATACTAGTCAAGATCCCATGGGCAAGTTTGTGTATGTTGTGATTGCAATCGATTCTGGGTCCCTGTGTGTGGCTACACTCGGGTTGTAAACAATCCCCCAGCTACAACACCAATGAAAGTGGATAGCGCCCCACCTATAATAACCTCAACCACAAGAACCACGACACAAAAAGACAAAAACCAATTACATGTCTGCACATGGCAACCTGCCTGGAAACTATAATCAAAATTTCTGCAAAAAATGCGCTCATCCACCACCCACAACCCACCCTCCAAGGGCTCCTGTCAGACTTATGACCCCACTAGAATCATAATACAGTCCTGGTAGTGATAGACACCATGGAGACAGTACACCAGAAACCTTGGAATACATGCCCACAGCACAACCAACTGTCCATACTAGACTATAATTCTTTCAAAAAAAAACTGTACCACTAACATCCCAAACTTTCCCTCTGCTGCCCAGAGGTCCTTTCGGACCACTCTCCCGCTACTTCTCATATCACTTATGCCCTAATGTCAACGGCCCCTGTATGCAGTGGAACTTAAACCCATTCTGATCCCACTCTATGAACAATTAAGATTAGTTTTCATTCAATTAATACTCCACTATAACCCAAACTGTATATAGGACATGCAAGCATACCTACGGGTCGACTACACTCCCACTATTTTCCTTTATTAAAGGTAATCCCCCAATAGAAGAAAAAACATATACCCAACACTGCTCATGCAAGCTGGTTAAGAGATCATTCTCTCGGGCCCAATGCAACATTTTTCAACCAGACAAGGCCTTCTTTGAACAAGGAGGACACATCTGGAAAAAAACCAGTTTTTAAGTGCCTACTTCAAAGGCCATACATCACCCACACCACCTCTCCATTCAAACAGAGCAGGGACCATTAACCCCCTCCTACCTCCATCAGTAACTTTCCAAAATTAAATCATACCTCAACTCTCCGCCCACAATCCATAATACCTACATTTCAACCCCTAAACCAAACACGACGGCGTTAAATTCACTCCCGTGTACAGTGGAGGAAATCCAAGTCAGCAATAATGAACATGCCCAAAATTAAGTTCCCGTGCCTGACGTCTACCTATTAAATAGACACATTGACTACGCAGTACACTTATGCACACAATACTAGATATGTTTAAAACAAGCACACAAAAAACCGGACTCTTACAACCATCACTATACTCTGCAAACAATCATAGTACTGTCCTACACTCCACGCGACACCGATGGAAGATGCGAACATATAGACCGATCTCACGGCCTTAATTTTTGATTACAAAAGACTGACTAAGGGGCCCTGGCACAAAGAATAAAAATGTAATACTATCCATAATCCCCACCCTGACCAAACGGGCTTTATGCCTGGGAAGTCTACCTCCATTATTAAGCTCATGCCTTGAAACAGACTCAAGTAGCAACCACGTAACAACTCAAAAACTTATAATATCACTTGATCCAGCAGGCATTCGATTCGGTGAGTGGCCCTACCTATGGCATTTCTCCAGAGATTCCATGTTTGAACCAAACTTATCATATGGACCTTTTATATGGCACACACCACTCGCCCAAATTCTAATTAATGGTAATCTCTCCCTACCCACTCCCCCTACACAGAGGCACTGCACGGATGCCCTTTCCCCCCACTATATAGCTATTGAACCCTTAGCCATCTTACTATGACCTACAATAGAATCTGTGGGCCTCCATAATCTGCCAACACGAGGACACCTGGGGCTAATGCTGAGGATATTATAATATTCTTCAACAAGCTTGCTTTCAGCAGCGCCTTCATCTGATTAGTACAGTTGCACCTACTCAGGTTTAACTATAATTGGGAAATATCTGCTCTATACCCATGGATTACCCACAACGCACAACCTTCGTGTGCTCAGCCCCATCCCCTAGTAACCCATTTTAAATACCTAGGGATTTTATAACAAAGCAACCCCAACCAATTTTTTTCTTGGAATATTCCCCCATATAACAAACTTCGCCCACCAATAAACCCAAGCATGGCTAAATGTTCCCCCCAATCCATGGAGGATACAACAAATTAAAAAATAACATTGTGCAACATTCCTTTTAGACCCCTCATTTTCCTCTTTAAAAAACTTAACAGTATAATAACATCTTTTTATGGAACTACAAGAAACCTAGACTCAGCCTGCAAACTACATGCAGCAAATCTCTGGAAGGCCTACCCCTACCCAAATATTCAACTAAACTATTAGTTACCCAGTAGCTAGAGGTTGTGAATTCCACACCACTGCTTTCTCTCTATGCCAACAACAAACTAAATCAAGATCTTCCACAAGCATACTATACGCCAAAGCAAACACGACCTTCACCCCCATGGATGATCCAACTGCCCTTAATGTCACTGACCAGACACACCAGACTTTCACATCTTATATGGCTACAACCACTCTGCATATTGTGAGGTAGCAGATGAAGATAATAGGGTCTGGCTGTGAGCTCCAGTTCCTGAGGGGGTGATTTTCTATCATGGAAAATGATAGTTCTCCACTGGCTTCACATAAAGCCCCAGAAATAAAGACTGGATTACATTGATTAATGAAATCTCAGACTGCTATTGGGCATTCTGGATAGAACACCCTGACACCTTAAGAACTCAGATTGATGGAGGAGAGACACGGTCAGGCGCGGGTCTGGGCAATCGGATTGCCGGAGATATACCACACATATATAAAAGATACGCACTGATTAGACACAGCACTGTTTATGTTTGTTATCTATTTTAAATATATGCATACCTATATCAATATATGCAAACAGTAACAATTACTTATAATAATAAGGCGCCTATACTTTGATTTGAGATCCAGTGGCGGAATCCTATTAACAATCACTCAGGCGAGTCACTGAGTGACTGTAAATGAATTCTCGCCACTGCACCTCCCCACCTTTCCCCCTCCCTCTATACTCCATACAAGTGAATCTGTTTGCTGGTGTTAACCAAAACATTTTGTATTTAAATAAAAGTACTGACCAGGTTACACACTCCGGCCCTCTTCCACTCCCCCTCCTTATATTTCCGTGGTAGTTCAATCTGTGACAGGATCCAGATGGAGGGGGAGCGCCATAGTGTAAACCTGGTCGGTACTTTTACATTTAAATATGATACAGTTTCAGGTCAAACATGGTTACACTTTATGTTCCAGAAATCAGCTTCACTTGTAAATGGAGTATATAGTATAGAGTACAGGAGGGGGAGAGTTAGATACGAGAGGGTGGGGGGTAGATACAAGAGAGGGAAGACGGTCTGGGGGCACGTGCAGGGTTGCTGGGGTAGATACGGGGGGGGTGATACAGAAGGTGTGAGGTAGTTACATGAAGGGGGGTGACGGGGGTTTGATAAGGGAGTATCAACAGGAGGGGTTAGATGAGGTGAGTGAGTGTGCTTTTTGGTTGTGTGTGTGCTGCTTTTTCAGGTATTATGTGCATTTTGTATTATATGGATATACGCTCACTCATAATATATGGAATATTACTCACCTCGGAGTTCCCTGACCTGTATAAAATGGAAAAAAAATGAAAAAAAATCTAATCATGGTCAGGGAACTCCTCATTGGCGTAATCTCCTTATATTACACTGTAGGTAGTATTATCCTTTATATACCGGTATATAATACATAACATAACATACAGTAAGTAATAATCTAATGATATATGTTCAATCCTAATATATATTGGTTCTTAAAGCAATTTAAATAAATATATATATATATTTTTTTTTGTCTGCTTTTAGATAATACAAAAATATGAATAAATACACAAATGCAAATTTCCTATTTTTGTTCATATTGTGTACAACCAGCTCTGTGTAAAAGACCTGAGCAATAAAAATGATTAAAGTGACTTGATAAAATCGGCTTGGGTTGAAATTCTGCCGGTAGCAGATTTGCAGGAGAAGCGTTGAAATATGTTGATCAAAATAATTGATCATTTATATAATGTGGCCATTTTGAAGACATAGCTTGGTTAAAAAGTCACGCTAAATTGAGTGCAAACACGATATTGAATTCCTTGCATTGGCTGCCTAGGGGTCTTTTGCAATATCTACGCAGCGGCACAATGAAGGGTTCGCCCCAGGACCTTATGACATCCTCAATCTTAGAGAACTCAGTCCAGTTTTTTATCTAGACTGCTGTTTCTTCTTCCTTTTCAAATTCACTTTTTTCTGGTGATGTGCCTCTGATTGGAAAAAAGCCAATGAAAACCAATATTCAAAAAATTAGTTGTTCACAGCCTGGTAACTATAGACCTGTAAGTCTAACCTCAGTGGTAGGAAAGATGCTGGATTTTGGTCAGCATGGGATTTAAAAAAATCTTGTTAGCCTTACCAATGCTTTGTAAAGAGGGAGAATACATTTCCTTCCCCTCCGAATCCATACCTATGTAACAAAGCCTTTCCTCCCTGTCTCTATAATCTATTCATAGGAATCACAGCTTAGTGCAGGGAAAACAGAGGGGAGAATTTATAAGGTTCAGCACCCCACATCTTTATGTAAGAAGAGGCTGGGAAACTTGCCTTATTTTTTATCAACTGCCAAAGTAAGAATTACCTATGGCTATGTGCGAATGATCCGGGCTGTGAACCGAAAAGTTTGTGACACTGCGAGTAGAGACAGCAACCCTCTACAAGGTAGAGGGGTTTAACAACATACTGAGCCAGTGTGCTTGTGTGCGAGCACGGATAGTGCTGGTAGCCATGGGAACATGACGTTAATGTTCCAATTGGCTGTCGGACGAAAGAGCCAGGTCAAATTCTCCGACTACGGAAGAATGCTTCTGCGCATGGCGCAAAATTGTGCACGCGCGTCGAGTTTTCTCATGCAGGTGTGATCTATAAGACGCGGATTGGATGCCTGTAATGCGTACAGGCATCTGAAGCTGATTTCTTCTTGATACATTGCTCTGAGGAGGCTGTAATTCGGGGTAGGTGTAGATCTATATATAACGCTGCTATTGGAGGCTGTATTGATTTTATAATGGATACCCTTTAAATGTACTGTAAAGTGATTTTCTTTTTTTTCACCCTCCCATTCCCTACCTTTGCTCCTCCTGCCTTCTCGCATTTTTAGCTTTCCCCCCACAAATGTGAAACCCCTTCCAAGCAATTCTTTTTCCGGTTGCAGAATGTGTGCCTGATGGCACAGTGCGCATGCACGTCATCACCTGCAACCATCACATCATGTGTTGACTGTCCTCTATTTCTTTAGATATCAGTCTGCATCATCTCTCCCTGCACTATCAGCTGTGATTCCTGTGAATAGATTTAGTGACAGGGGGGATATCCAGTCTGAAACATCTTACATTTCAGCTGTCACTGTAACTCAAGTATCGCAATATTTTTTGTTATGCATAGTTTTGCTGTAGCTGTGAATAGTGAAAGTCCCTCCTCCCAATGCTGCCTCATAGGGATTACTGAGCATGCTTTGCCCTCACAGAGTCAGAAAGTCTGGCAGGGGCTGGGGACTGAGCTTGAGCAATCAGTACTGGTGTTGAAGTCATCAGCAACACAAACACATGAGAGTAAGTGCTGCTACATGTATTCATTTTATAGATTGAAATGGAGGCAATTAATTTTTTCAGTGTACAAATGCAGACACAAGCTGGTCACATAATACAAGCTAGTCACATGACTAAAAACAGGAAGTGTTCAAGCAGGAAGTTATTTCTGAACCAGCAATACTTTTTCCACAGTTTTCCCTAAGGATTTGATTTAGAGTTCATTTTGAAGGTAAACATAAGGTTTTTTGTTTAATCCAAAAATAGAGACCACAGACACCCTTTAATCCTTTGTTTGACATAAAATAACAGATTAAAATAGACTCAAATGACTTTGAAATTCCTTTAGAATCAAATCTGTAACCTCCCAGGTGAGTCCGACAAATGATCATGTTTTACACAATTAGGAGTTGTATGATTGCCTCAGCTATTTGTTAACTGTAACTTAAAATTTAAATTTAGAAAGAATAAATTCCAATAGCAGAAATTTCATTTTATTTCTATTCTGTTAAAAAAAAAACACCAACAACTAGTTGTATTCCCTTATGGAAAAGGCTAGGAAAATAATCTGCTTATCTGTATAAGAAAACAAAGGGAAGTTTCCTTTAGGCCTGGTCCTGGGAGCGCAATCAGCCTAATTACCTATAAAAGCTGTCAAGCTTTTTTTTTTCTGCTACAAAAAGTCCTTTAGCTGGGTGTGTGTATAAATTAACTTTAATGATTTACACAATGTAAATACCGGTAGTTTATGAAGTAGTGTATGTAGTTATCTGAATGCTCAACATATATTCATTGATTTTAAGAACACTAGGAAAATCTAGTTTACAAGATAAAGTGACAATGAATTTTACACTGCGTTTACCTACAAATAATATTTTGACAAATAACCAGATAATTAAAGAAAATTTAAAAGATACTATGTTGATTTGCAGTATATAAATGTTATCATGTCGTCTGCATTTTATTTATTTTGACGTTCACTGAATATGGGGGCAGTGTTTTAAGCCTACTATTTTTCTAGAAGAACTAACTGAGAATTTGCCTAATAGTTTATAGCAATGAAACGGGTTAACCACTCGCAGAAACATAATGGTTGTTAATTTATTTTTTCCATAGTGCTGAGAATATGCACTTTCCATACTAAGACCAATACAAATGAAAATATTCCAAAGATATTGGCAGAGTCCCTTAAAAAGGTGATGATAAATTTGTGTTTTTATCATAACAAATTATGTATATGTCTCAACGGACTTTAAGATCAATCGGATCTCTAAATGTGAGCGGCTTAAATTCGCACAGGAAAAGATACCTATTAAAAAAATGTATTAAGAATGAGGGAGCTGATGTGATTTGTATCCAGGAGACTCATCTAAACACTGAGGAAGCCTCCAAGTTCATTAATAATCAGTTTTCTTCTATTCAATGACCAAATATTTACAATTGCAATCTATATACACCAACAAAACACAAGTAGTTTTTTTAAAAACAAAATCTAAAAAATTGGAAAATTTATCGAAAGGACACCTTATTATTACTGGTGATTTAAATGCTATGGAGATCCCATCACTGACTGTTCATCGATACGACCTACCTTAATAAATTATGAACTATATGATGCTTGGAGATGTTTTCATCTCAAGGAAAATACTTTACTTACTATTCTCCAGTACACACCAATTCTTCTCAAAATTGATTATTGTTTAGTTCACATTTCCTCTTCTTCTGACAGATGTCTCAATTGGCATTAGATCATGTCAGACCATTCACCCCTAACACTAAGGTTCAGATACAAGGCTCCCCATCTACAACTTATATATGGAAAATGAATAAGACAATACTCCAATCCGAACACTTATCCCCTATAATAAAAAAAATCTAGAAGATTACTTTAGTTTAAATGATAAGAAAGACACCCTAGAATCAACTTGTGGATGCCCATAAGGCCTATATGAGAGGCATTTTCATCAACAAGGTTCCATTCTTAAAGGGCATGTCCACCCCCAAAATTTAACTTTTGATATGTGGTAGGGCATGCTCCCCAGCCCCAACCGCATTAATATAATTGTTAGAAAGTCCCCCCGATTCTTACTTACCTGCCCTCTCTCCCCCTGCTGCAGTGGTCCAGGCCCTCTCTTGCATGGAATTGAAAGCAGGGGGCGGACCGGCAGCTGCGTCCGTGATTGGCTGAGAGGCAGGGAGGGCTGCACTGAGCATGCCTCAACCTTGATGAGTTGAGGAGTCTCAGGCACAGCATGAGTCACACACTGCTCCTACCCAGCAGTTTCCTGGACTTGGAGGGGCACACCAGGGGAACTATTTTGAGCAGGAATGTAAGGTAAGGATTGTTTTAAACTACTTGATGTGGCCAGTAAGGGGTTAAATTTTAGTTTTGGGGGGTGGACATGCCCTTTAAAAGAAAAGAGAAAAAACATTTATTTATTGAAGAATAAACATTAGAACATGTTAATCTATAAAACAAAAAACTGATCTGATTTAGAAGGCTTAGCCAGGCTTAAGAGAGTATTTCGTTTAATCAGTATGTTATGGCATACAATATTAAAGGAGAACTGGTACTCCGATAGAAATAAGGCAGAGAAGCTATGACCCAAAAGATTAAGGGATGCAGATAGCCCAAAGAATCTATAAATGAAAAACACCCGAAGACAGGAACAACAACTCACGATCCTACAGAAATTGTTATATGCCCTAACAACAATATTATAAATGTCTCTATAATTTAAATCAGTGCCCCGATACCTCACAAACCTTCCCAAAAACTATTTAAAATTTAGAACTACCCACTCACAGATTTTGAACAGAAACAAATTCACACCCCTTTCAAAACAAGAAATAGAGTGGCTATTAGTCCCTCAAGGGAAAAAGAATTGATGGATTTATTAATGACAACTACAAAAAGTTTATAACTATTCTGTACTAGAACCCCATTCCCAGTACATTGACCAATATCTCCAGCCATTGGCAGCTGTTTTTTTTAAACTGTGTGACACACCAACCTGCTAAATAGACTGGAGACATTGGATCATATTGAGCCCAGGTGCATTTGGAATCTATATCCATCGTTGTCAAAAAAGCCCTAAAAGAATATGTCTATTATCCACTAGATTTACCTACTGCCAAAATGTATTTTTTGATTGATTGTGTTAGAGATGGTACTTAAGAAAACCACTTTAAATTTTGACAATACTATTGGCAGCTCACAGGTACTTCACTGAGCATGACGGTAGCTGTCGCTAGTCAATATTACATAAAATCTAGAAGATAATTGTTCATCTCTTCACTGTGCATAGGAAGGCACATGTTTCAATGCTTAACATATTGGGAATATTTGCTACCACTAAAAAAAAAAAAAATACAACAAAATAGACAATATGGGCATTTATTCCCCCTCCTCCCCATATTTTTCTACAAGAGAGGATCCAATAAAGCACAAACTTTGTCATTCTGACATATCATATGCAAAACAACATCTAGCTACGAAACGCATGGTACCTTCCCATGTATGAGATGTAATTGTTGTAGCTCCAAATTAAAGGAATTTTACACTGAGAAAATATCTTTGCCTCATTTTAATCTATAAATTAATACATGTAAGCACAACTTACTTTAATGTGTTTGTGTCGCTGCATGAATCCAGAACTTGTTTTGTTCAAGCTTGGTCCCTCAGTCCCCCCAGCCCCCCTGCCAGACTATCGTGACTCTCTGTGAGGGTAAGCATGCTCAGTTATCCCTACGAGGCAGCATTGGATTAGTTTCCATCAATGAGCAATTAAAAAAAACAAATTTCTCAGTGTAACATACCATTTAAGGGTAAGCAAGTCTGTCATCCAACTATGGGTCTAAAACCAGAATGCACCACTGTTCCACATGCGAAAAGTGTCCACGTGGTAAAGTTTATTTAGGGCACAAGTCGTGGAGTTAAACTCGCATACAAGAACATAAGGCAACATCAAAAATTTTCCCTTAATAATACCCGTACAACATCTGTAGCGAGACACTACAGACGAAGAAGCAACACAAAGTAAGCCAATTAAAATGGTGCACACTTATACAATTTAAAATAACCACAAGAGGGGGAGATATTAGGAAAAGCTTCTACAGGAAGATTAGTATGGATTAAGAGATTAAATAGTTTGGTACCAAATGGCTTAAAATGCTCAAGTTCAGTTTATACCTTTTTTGAAGAAATTGTAATATTATGTTTTTGATACAGTAAAATATACATAAATTATTATACTAAATATAGATACTAGTCCAATGCAGGACATTTTTGGACACTTTATTTAGGTTTCCCTTTTTCGCCTTTAGACAGCATTATTGAAACAATAAATCATTGAATTCTTTTTGATAAAAGGTAATTGTGATTGTTTTAATTATATCTCTCTGAACATTTTTGTAGATTATGTTTGTATAGAATAGCATATATTGATGTAACTTGTTTTTATTGATAGTTTTACTGTGCATTTTATCCACATGTATTTTATATATTTTATACACTTCCTTATGCACTGCACTTTATTGTATTACGTATTCTAGATCACTAACCACTAAGAATAACTCCAAGATGGAATCACTTATAACACTGATTGGACAGTTTCAACCATACCTTGAAGGGATGGACTATTTGGATGGGTTGGATATATAATGGCTTTACATATTTCCGTTGGTTGCTTAAGAAAAAATCTTTTTAGTCAAAACAATAAATAGCACTTGATTTGAACTTCAGTGCTGTTTGGTGTCCCTTTCTTTTGCTTTGTTGCAATTACCCAAACTTACTAACATTGCACGTTTCCACACTGTTACTGTCTGTTGATAGTGTACCGCAGCCTTTTTTATTCCGTTGTTTGAATATATTAGTTTTAAACTATTTTTCCAGTTTTCACTTTCAAATACAGGGTCGTGTTACAAACAGGATTTCGGTTAGATTCAATTTCAAGATCCAGTTCTTAAAAGAATACATGCAGGATTGGGATAGAACAACTGTGGAGCCAGATTTAGCTTATCCATATGTGCCAGTTACTATCTGTACCAAACAAAAGGGATGGGTGGGGTGGAACTTTTTGGGATATTTTAACAAATTGATTTGAGGGGTAAAGTGGGAGTTTATGTCAGACTGAAATCAATCTGTGAGAGATTACTACTATGTTAAAATGACATTTTATAGGTTTATTTTTGAGGAATGCATTGCCAGGGATTCAACAGGTTCACTTAATATAACTATCACTTTACAATGATGCTTATAGAAGTGTACCTTTATGCAATTTGTGAGAGATTGTGGCAGATAAGGTTTAGGGAGTTGAGGCAGATTCAAAGAAATCTTACCGATCTGTAAATAATTGTGGAAATTGGGAGGCAATCTTTGAGAGACTGCAGCAGATGGAAAACAATATAAAGAGACTAAGATTATTGCAAATGGAGAATCATCTTCTATTGTGATCAAACCAGGTTGGAAAGAGTTAAAGAAACATGGAGGATTCTTACTGCAGACTGAGGTCACACAGCTGTATTAAATTTTCCTAACATTGTATGTTCCTTTATTCAAGCTAAGGTGCGCATACATTAGAACTTACCTGCTAACCGATCCCGTGAGATAATCGATTCTTCAAGAACCGCCTTTCTGATTCTTCTTGCTGACTGCTTGCTAGCGGCAAATGGTCGCCAGTGGAAAAAAATTTGTCCGTGGTACCCGCCTGGTTTGACACAATATCCAAAAAAATGGCACCCCCCTTCCATCCATTTTTTTTACTGAATATTAACTGGCACATCATATGAAACCTTCAGTGCAGCTAAATCCTGTTCCATCCACAGAGAAAGAGCCAACAATGCCCTCCAAAGAACCCCACAGAAGCGCACAGACACTTGACTGTCCATCATAAAAGGATGTTTATTATGATTCACTGAAGATATTACCACACTAAAGTGCAAATATTACCATCTATAACACTATTACAAAAATAATACCGTTACTAAAAAACCATCTTATCTTGAAGGTATCCAGGCGTCCTGTGATCCTTATAGCAGCACTTGGTTGGTTAGGCCATATAATTTCCTGTGGATTGTAATATCCAGCAGCCGTTTCCTATTACCCGACAACGTTGTGGACCCAACAGACTTGCTCACGGTGTCTCTCCTCCTGTGTGCAAATACCCCTCTCGAGACTTGGCGTGAGAACCATGCCTACTGTAAGTAAAAAGCAATAACCATGATACTTACAGCTGGCAGCCACACTCTTCACCCGACTGTTCACAGCTCCTCATCCTCGCATTGTATCTCTCAAACGAAATCACCAGCATCCAAACACACAAGCGTGCAATCAAACACTAAACACTCCACACCTACACTTATTTCACCCCTGCGCTGTCCCCCATCGGGCTTCATCAGGGTATTGTGAGAGTTTGGATTCCTTAACTTATAACAGTGTATTAAAGGTGTGTTTTTAAGGCATTTCAAGTTCTAACTACAAGGCACATGATTTTTTTAAAATCTTAACCCCTCCCATACCAATATATTATTACAGTCTGAAAAGAAAGACTATGATCCAAACTGTCTCTCTATCAGACTTTTTGATAATTTATTACCGTTAACAGTTGTTTAGAAGATGTGTTTTCAGTCTCTATTTCATAAATACTAAGTATCGACACTAAGTTACATTTTCCGTGTTTTTTCTATTTGTAGGGAGTCACCATTCCCATTACTTCAGAGTAACATTATATTATCAGTATATAGCACTCAGCCCGGCTCCATTCTCATTTATCCTGTTTATGCATAAGTTAAATTTTATCTATCCTTCTATATTTGTAGCAAACACCATGCCTATCACACAGTAGCATGTATTCAGCACACTTGTTGTGTAACAATCTACCTAGCTCCATTCAAAAAAAAAAGCATATTGCAACCCTCATTAAGCCACCAGGCATTAAGGTTTTCAATCTATAGATCCAGGCAGCTTCCTTCTGCATCAATCTTTTATCTAGATGTCACCCGGGGATCAAGAGAGGCATTTCAATGCCATAGAATCCCCAACTGACCGTTTCTCTTTATGTGTCTCCACATGTTTAAGCCACACTATGTCCTTCTGATTGGCATTTAAAGATTGCCCTCTTGTGTTCCTGCATCCTAACTGTTAACGGTCTCTTTGTTTATCCCTCAGGTTGGGGGCACGCCTTGCCGTCTCAGAGATCTACCTCCTCTTTCAGGTCTCTCATCCTCTGTTAGCAAGAACCATTATTCTGTAGTACCTTTCTTACTGTCACTCCTCTATTATAGGTACAATAAAATCTTGTTTTGGTTTCCTGTTTTTTATCACTCATGGCTTCTACCAAGGGTCGTCCCTCTTGCATTTTGGAGGAGCACATTTTTCCCTTTTAACAGGCTCTTTCAACCTTAAGTGACTTAAGGTTGGAAACTTAACTCATTGAAGAATTCCCCTGCTTGTTCATGAAAACTTGAATTTCTAGAACAATTTCTTTTTAATCTATAAAATTTTCCTGTTGGTATTCCCCTAATCTGATTGATAGAGTGATGGCTCGTTGCCAACAGCAACAAGTTTTATCGCCGTATCTTGAGGTATGTTTGAGTCTGTATCATCATATTCTCAATGCTAATTGTCAGATCCAAAAAGTGTACCAAAACTGCACTATATTCATATGTAAGTTTTATATTTAGCTCATTTTGGTTCAGTTTCGAATGAACCTACTAGACCCTCAGTTGAGCCCTTCAATAGGAGAGGACGTCGTCCACTAGGGGTAACCAAGGACGACCTCCTCCTCCCTTGGCAGCTCTGTGATTGCTTCACTCACCACACATCGCTTCCACCATCCGAGGTGGAGGCAGGCGTATGTTGGGGCACACGCCGCCCCCATCGCGGTCCCTTGAGGCTGGCGGTAAATCTGTTTATTAAAGACAAATATATTATTATTCAAAATTGCAGCAATGAAAGCACAAAATTTGTATGTTTTGCATACCTAACACCCCTCATTTCCAAAAAGATTTGCACGCATTTATCCCTATAGAATGTGGAATGGAAGAGTATAGCCCATTAATGTCCAAAGTAACTAGGAGGGTCCTATACCTTCTAGTTTCCCCAACAGAGGCGTTGAGGAAACCTCATTGGTATGAGGGGTTTATGGATTTTGAAAAATCATGTACCTTTGGTATGAACTTAAAATGCCTTAAAACACCCCTTTAATACTTACCTGTTATAAGCTAAGGAACTAAGTCTCACGATACCCTGATGAAGCCTAGAGTGGCGGACAATGCAGTGTGAAACACGTGTAGGTGGAGTGTTTAGTGTTTGATGCAGCGGCTTGTGGTGTTTGGGATGCTGGCCGATTGTGCCTAGGAGGATTTCGTTTGAGCGATACAACTGCGATGACGAGGACATCCGTACAGACCTTCTGGATTTTGGAGCTGTGGACAGTCTGTTAAAGAGTGTGGCTGTGCCAGCTGTAAGTATCGTGGTTACTGCTTTTTACTTACCAGCTAGGCATGGTTTCTCACGCCAAGTCCCGATGAGGTGTATCTGCACACAGGAGAGACACCGTGGCAAGTCTCGTTAAGTCCACAACACTTGCCGGGTAATAGAAAACGGCTGCTGGGACTTATGGCCTAACCAACCCAGTGCTGCTATAAGGGTCAGGGACGCCTGATACCTTCGAGATAGATGTGTTTTTAGTAACTATTATTTATGTGATATATGTGTTATAGGTAGTAATATTTGCACTTTAGTGTGGTAATATCTTTTATAGCGAATCATAATAAACATCCTTTTATTGTTAGACAGTCAAGGTCTTCTGTGCACTTCTGTGGGGTATTTTGGAGGGCATTTTTGTCTCTCTTCTCTTGTGGTAGTGATATACATATTTGCCCCACGCACCCCTATACTTAGCATTGCACACTGTTTATAACTGTATTCTGTGCACTCTCCCTTGTTTTAAATAAATCCTGTTCCAATTTGTACTGTGCCAATCCACACATGCACTTTGAAGAACTGGTGAATCTCTTGAACAAAATTTTACTAAAATTATATGATGTAAGGTTTCTATATGTCATTAAGACGTGAAAAATTGGCAAACCTGCTAAATACATATGATAGGGAAAATATGATTGAAGGTAGGGGAGGGATATAAAGGGGAGTAAAAAAAGGGTGTACACACCCTTTAAAGAGAGGGAAATATGTTAAAGGGAAAATATACTTAAATATCAAGTTTAATGCTTTTGCACATATTAATCGTAGCTTACTTGTTACTTATTATTTTCTCTGATGATATTAATGGCCTCGTGGCTGCAATTTGGCAAGAGAATGTGGCTTTGTTTACAATTTCAAGATTAAAACTAACAAGAGGAAGATCTTCGGGAAACCAGGTACTATTGCACTGCTAGCTTATCATTCATTATCTTGCCTGTCTATTCAAAAAAGTGACGATTGTACAATTAATATCACTTATTACTTAAAAGGTTTTAAAATCACCTAGATTGGTTTGTTAAACATTCTTATGAATGTATGCATGTATATATGTTGTAAAACAGTCTTACCTTATATGTGAATTGGTTATCTGGAGCTGCTGTGGTGATAGTGAGAAGCACTTGCTGTATTTGAGGTTTTGGACTAAGTGACGTTTCCATTTTCTCCTCTTAAACAAGCGTTAAATTAGGACCGTATATTATACTGTGCAAGTTTAGATTTTCACTTTTCCCCCCTTCATCTTGTCTTTAATGTGTAGTTCTGAAAATCTGCTTTCTTTTTAAAAGCAGATAGAGATGATCTCTCATTCCACCACAATTACTTCCGACAGTAAATATTCCCTGCTTCATTATCTACTGAAGTTTGTCATCTTGTCCTAAAAGACAGAAATACCACAATATGTACAGTCAACCAACTGCAAAGAATTGCAGTGTGTCGTTATTAGATCCATTCATTTACAAAGTAAAGTTTATAGCGGTGCTATATTTTAAAGGGCATGTCCACCCTTCTTAAAATTTTTTTATATATTTCTCCCTGTCCCCCATCCCCACTGCTATAGTTTTAGTTCAGAAAGTGCCCCAAATATTACTTACATTCCATCTTTCCTCCGCCGAACTGCCAGGCCCTCTGCTTGCGAGAAAAGCAAGCAGAGGGCGGGACCGGCAGTCGCGTCTGATTGGCTGAGCGGCAGCCAATCACGGACGCAGGTGCGGAGTTCAGTGGGGTAGAGGAAAAGGGAAGGTAAGTAATATTTGGGGCACTTTCCAAACTTAAAACTAAAGCGGTTGGGATGGGGGGACAGGAGAATATTATATGAAAAATTTTTAAGAAGGTTTTTATGCTAGGGGAGGGAATCTAAATCGGAAGGGAGAGGGAGGGGAAGGAGGGGGAGAAGGGCTGCAGTGCACATGCCAAACTTCTCCTGGAGGGGAGACGGAGCAGGTCCTTATGGACTCTGCATACTCCTGGTGGGCGTTTTTTTGGACTTTAGGGGGGGATAGCAGAAGAACCAGATGGAGTTGGGATGTAAGGTAAGGATTAAACTACACTACACAATGGGCCTAGTTGGGGGGATTATAGTTTTGGGGGTGGACATGCCCTTTAACAGGATACAGATGTGCATAACAGTCTGAAAAAACTTTTTATACAAGATAGGTGATGGGAAAAAAAGCATGCTGTCTGATTAATGAAGAATAGAAGGGAAGACGTACCTTTACTATTTACTATTTTGTTTGAGCTAATTATAAATTACAAATATTTCTAAAAAGCCTGTGAGGGTTGGACGACTGCAGCATAGCATGCTAAAATGTTATTGCTTAGTACCTCTCTGTGAAATCTACTAAATTTGAATAGTGACCAATTATTAGCAATATATGTACAAAATTAAAATGTTCACTAAAACATTTGTGCATACGGATAATTCTTGGAATGCTGATTGATTATAACTATGCTACACAGGCAAACAAACTACACCCATGTAAGTTTACTTTTGAAAATGAGTGCAAGTTTTGAACATAGTAGAATGCACCATACCCCAATTAACAACATACTCTATATAGTTTTGAAGAATTATGGTTTTCTTACTGCGACAGACAAATAATTTTCTATTTAATAACAACTGGAATGCATGGACCCAAAGTTTATGGTTTGGTCTGCATAAAATGCAGCATTACTATAGTCACCTCCCCCTTGCTCCACACATGCATAGGACCCAGGGTGAGGACCGTAAAAGCTAGTCCTCACCCCTGGGTTTTTCTTGCAGAAGAGCATTACTTACCTGCCCTTTACTTTGTGCTCCGGTCCTCTATGCCCCCCTCGATTCATTGTATTCAAGTAAATGCATATTATTAGTCTTCAATTTTAGCGGAAACTAAGCCTTAATTTCAAATGCAATACATTTTTCACAGTACCAAAAATTGGAATTTTTATTTTTAGGATCAGTAAGTGTGCAAAACATGTGCATCTCGCAGTACCATTCGGTTTCCACTGACTAAAAGGGGGCTTGTGGCATTTCATTACCAGATTTCACCCACCAAAACACAGGAGAAAAATTGACTCCTGATTCTGTAAACGTTACTAAAAGGTTTAGTAGGTTAGACTGATGGATTATGTCTTTATTCAACCTCAAATACTATACATCTCAATTTGGCACAAAATTCTAGAAAGTACTGTTTTTAACAATGCATTATCTACAAAATCCTTCTCATAACATGTAAATTCCTTACTTTGCTGCTGCTCCCTCTTATATTTCTTCTATTGTGCACCCATATGTCTCTGCCCATACCCTCCACTCATCACAGAACCATTCTCTACTCACACTGCCTCCTGTAGTCTTAAAGGGCATGTCCACCCCCAAAACTATAATCCCCCCCACACACTGGCCCCATTGTGTTAGTAATCCTACCTCACTTCCCAGCTCCATATGGTTCTCCTGTAGTCCCCCCCCCAAGTCCCAAAAACTGCCCAGCAGGAGGATAGCAGAGTCCATATAGGACTCTGCCTCCTACCTGGCCTCCTGGAGAAGTTTGGCATGCGTACTGCAGCCCTTCCCCCCTACAATAAAAACCTTTTCACCAAACATTCCCCCTGTCCCAACCGCTATGTTAGTAATATCAGAAAATGGCCAAAACATTACTTACCTTTCCTCTTGCCTCCGCCGCACTGAACTCCCGGCGCCGTGTCCGTGATTGCCTGCCGCTCAGCCAATCACAGACGCGACTGCCGGTCCCGCCCCTCTGTTTGCGGCGAAAGCGCGGCGGAGGAACGAGGGAAGGTAAGTAAAGTTTTGGGCATTTACTGTATTCGTAACATAGTGTTGGGGCTGGGACAGGGGGAATGTTTGGTGAAAAAAATTTTTTGAAGGGTGGACATACCCTTTAAACCTTTTTGTTTTGTGTCTTTCGTCCTCTGGAATCTATTCCCCTTTCCTCTCATCAAAAACCTCAATAAACAGGTTTAAATTTAACCTCTCATCCTATCTCTCTGAGCACAGCATAGGACTGTTGACACTGCACCGAGATATTACTTTAGCACTTCACCCTTTCCTAAATTCTGTATGTTACCCCCCTAAGAAGATTGTAAGCTCTACAGTGCTTGGACCTCTTTCCTCATATTGTATATTTCATGATGCTAATACTGATATTTCATTCATTATATATTCATTTATTGTCCCCCTTGTACCTTTTTGTAGTCTATATGAACATGCTGTGGCACAATAAAATAAACATATACAACAGTTTTGTTTCTCCTGCAAAGCAAAAGTGTTATACTTAGATATGTTTGGTATTGTTCTACTTAAAGAAACAGAGATTATTTATCACTTTGTGCAGCTCTGCTAATTACTTATTTATTAAGTGTGTTCCTATTAGGCCAAATGATCTGGCAACCCAGGTGCACCTTTCCCTTTAAGACACAATCATAAAATCTACATACTGAAAGGTTGGTTGGTATTTATTTTAGGCTGGTTACTTACAAGCGATTTTTCTGGCCAATCGACTCATACTTCCGTGTATCGGTTGATTGGGCCGAAAAATCTGTTCTACTTTTGGCCGCAGCCAATTTTGGTCGCCCATCCGTCCGACAAACGGGCCATCAGACGTGTTGGTAAATCACGGCCGATTGTGCGGTTCCCTGTGAACAGCACGATTGGCCGAGACCAACAGTCATTTGTCGAGCGAACGCTTGGTTGGGACAAAATATCCCTTCGTGTTGTACCCGCCGTAGATGCATAATGCAGGCTGTATTGGTTTTAAAGTAGCCATACATCATGTCTTACATGAACTGCTACATAGCCTTGTAAAATTTAGATTTTATATGTTTTTAGGCTCAATCTGTCCACACACTCCACAGGAGCTTTAATCTCTCCTAGATATTGCTTTCAATCTTCCTAAATCTCCTAAAAGTTGCTTTTATTTTGACAGTCTCTAACAGATTGTCTCCCATCTGTTGTAATTCATCGGAAACATGATGCAAAACTTTGAAGTATGAGAAAGATATTAGGTGATGAAAAAGTACATGTCCTTTAAGGATATTATTAGGCCAGCCATAAAGTTACATACAGAACCACTGCATTGAAATAGGATGTCTCCTGAGATGGCCCTACTTTCAAACACATTTTACAAACTTGTAAGTTTGTGCAACATTAGGACAGGAAAATAGAGATGCGGCTCTCTCCATAACAGTTTTATTGAAGCAACAGGCGTTAAGCCACAAAATAGACGACGTGATGTAACCAGTAATTGAGGATGAATAACGACTACTTCAATCTGGTCGAACCTTTATACCCTCCTCATTAACTCACTTACAGTTGATCCAGAGGAAGGCAAAAAAAACCAAAACAAAAAACAACAGCTAAAAAGTGGGGAAATTCCTTCCTGATTCCAATGGCAATCGGAGAGGAGCCCTGGAACCTGTGACTGTCCCTTTAATAATGAAGCTTTGCTCAGTGGTGAAGGCCAGGAAATGAATTATTAAATTAACAACAACTAAAATTACAAACATAAAAAGAAACATTATTATATATTATACAAACATTGCCTATGGGAAGGACCAAACCATTCACATATAATAAAACTTACAAATAAACCCTTAGACATTTATAAATAATGCTTAGAAACAGGCTGTAAGAATATTTAGAATAATATCTATGAATTGTAAATATAAACATCATAAAGAAAAAACTCACCTGCTCTATCGTTCTATGCTCTGTCTGCATTCATAAACAGTCACCTTACTTTCCCTGACTGAAGGGAGGAGCACGCCAGCTACACGCCCTGAGACATAGCAGCCATATGATTGGTCTGTGAAACACAGCTGTGTTGAATAGGGGGAAGGGGGGGGTCATGACTGGAAAAAAGCAGCAGAAAGAAAGTTACTTTGCTGCCTTCTTATGGTTAAACAAGTCATAGCATCCTTTTCTTTTTACATAAAAACACTCGGAGATTCAATCAAAGCTCGTATCGTTAAAAATGGTGCTAATTCTGCCCCAACCAATCAGATGTTAGCGTTCAATGTTAAATAGATCTCATTGGTTGGGCAAAATTGAACTTTTATTGAATAACCATACTGTTTATTGATACATTAACACTGTTCATCAAAGTGGATACTATTGGTGTGATCAAAGGGTTATATTTTATTGCATTCATTATTTTTTTAACTTATGTAAAGTAATTCAAGCCAAACATAATTTCCAGGGGTTGCGCTCCTACGGTCCTATGTGCTCAGGTGGATAAGACAGTATTACTTCCTAACAGTGAAGCCAACCAATTACTGTATATCAGATATGCATAAAGATAAAGAGATATGTAAGTTAAGCCAAACTTGGTATATACCACAGGTATGAGTATGAATTTGGGTAAATGAGTATAAATGAATATATGTGTGGATACACCAACACACACACACACACACAAAAATACATTTGTTTTAGTGTATGTGTTCTCATAGATGAGTGTTTATGTTTGTACTGTATATGTATCAAATTGTACAAATTTGCAAATATGTGTATCAGTATATACATATAGTGTAGTGTGTGCATGTATGTGAGCCAGGAATACAGCAGAACTAAAGCATCCAGGATGACAAATAAACATAAATAAGGGAAATCTCAGGGCTAGGCACAATCAGGCCGTTATGACACAATCCCAAGGTGTGTTAAAAAACGCACACTAGTGTGGCCCAATTGAGTGGCCACACTCGTGCACTGGGACCATTTGTGCATGCGCTCTGATCCTAGAAAATGACAGGATCACAGCGCAAGTGGGCACCAATGTGCACAAAGCACAAGCACTAGTTGTGGCCTTGGCCTTACCTGGTTAAAAACTACCATTTCAGTGGCAACTAAAGCCTCAAATAACACTGATGTAATACAGTCATCTTACGTCTCATGTTGATGTGGGTGCTGGGATTTACATTACTAAGGCTGATGCCACACTACAAAGCGCTGTGAACTTTTGCTTATAATAAAATGTCATTGTGCTAACAGATCACAAAACACTAGTGTGCATGCCCTAACATCAGGGTTGTGCTTATTTTCCTGCATTTCTATCAAACTGTAAATGCCATAAAATAAATGAAATAATTTCGTGATATGTCAGAACATGGCTCCTGACCACTGTTACATGCTACCTTGCTATTCTGGACTATACCAAGATTGGCTATAGACTATAAGGTCAACCGTCAAGGCCATCCTATACTGCATCCCAGCAGACCAGTGTGCTAGTGATTACACAACTTGTGCAAGGAATATCACAATCACCCAACCTGGGAATATTTGCCAGCAACCTTTAAGATAATAAACCTTTGTATTGACTAGTGTCCGCTGGGAAATCTCTTTGGGATATCTAACCAGAATGGCTGCTGCTCTGGGTAATCCCCCAATAGTGGATAAAATCATCAAAAGTTTTAAGAACCTTTACAAAATCCCTATTAAAATTAGCGACTGTATTTATTTGTTACAAATATCTTTATTGCTGCAAAACTTATCACCAGTTACCGTATATGATATATTCCTATTTAAAAAAGCTATTTCTCACCTGCCCTTTGATGAATGAGTTGCATTGTCTCCACAAACTTCCCTGGAGGGTGGAACTGAAAGGTAGACACCTACGAGCAGGAGATGTATAGCTGTACATGACAAGCAGAGAGTAATGTGCTGCCCTCTTATGTCAGGTAGCCAGTTTACAGCGATTAAAATGACTGATCTGCATAACAATGGTCATTGTTAACATACATTTATAGTTATTGGTCTTATTGTTCATTGTATTCGGGTTTGAGGGTTTTAGCTTATTGTACATCTACTGTTCTCTTGAAGGATTTAAGCCTGAAGAGAATCATGATTCCAATCATTAAGGTTACCAGGGTTGGTGCAATAAGGGTGCAAATGTTATTAATGTTACAAATGTGTACTAGCCTGCGTAAGATTTCCTGGCATCGCGCAGCATACCCTGCACTTAATATGTAATATATATGGGTGTAAACCCGAAGCACACCACGCTGCTAACCTGACCCCAATGTACTAAATCTTGCAAAATGTCTAGTGGCAAAAACCCTAGATGCCCCTGCTTCCGTAGCCCTTTATATGTGTGCTATTTAATCGTTGATCTGTAGGAAAATAAGCTAGCTTATATTGAATTTATAGCCCCTAGATCATCATAGGAAAATTCAATGTGCTTTTAATATTGTGCTGCTAACATGTTTATTATACTATTAATTCTTGATGCACATGTTGAACTATGACCACCTCTTTTTGGGAAGTGGTATACTTCACTCTTAATTGTTGACACAATGAGTACCTTGTACACATGTAGTTTTGTTCACCCTGGGAAGGGGGCTTAGCCTCCTGAAATATGTATGCGTTATCACATGATTATTAAAGCACATTGATTTCATTGTATTTATGTGACCTGTTGTATTGGAGAGTGCACCTCATACTGTTCCTACCCCGGACGGTAGTAGGACTAACCCATTTAGTCAGTTATTTGACTTCAACATAATAGTAACATTAATTTTTCTTATATATATTATTATCATCAGTATTAATATTATCATTATAATGTGATACGAGATCAGTGACCCACACCAAGAAAAAGAAAAAGGCACAGACCAACAAGAAGAAGTGAAAACCACCGAAACCACCTGAAAATGTAATCTTCAATTTGGCCACCGAATACTGACCATAGATGAAAGAAATATCCTTAATAAGGGACTTACTTTTGTACCTACACCTCGACACAGTTAAGATTGACCTATTTAGGTTTCAATGGTAATTGAAACTTAGGGACTTCTTTCGTAAACAGGAGAGAGAGATATCTCCATTTAGGGCCACAGCCTTTTTGATCATCCTAACACGGCAGCATCCATAAAAGTATTTACCAATATGGTAAAAAGTGACATAGAGTCTGTCAGGAAAAATCAAAAGTAAAAAGATGCTGTAATCTAACTAAAAGGGAAATGTTAGCCCTCAAATCCTTGGGGGATGATTCGTCTATAATAATCCCCCAGCGGATAAGAGGTGGAATAGTCCTAAAGACCTTGAATATTTCGACAATGTTTACAACCATGTTGTCTGACAGTCAAACCTATCAAATTATAGACCCTACAGGTGCCTTAAAGGCCACTCTGGATCAAAACTGTTGCTGAACAATGAATTGGATAATCGAAATGAGAAGAAATATCTAACCACAGATTGGCCTCGATGCCCTATATTTTAAACAGTCCCAAAAATCCACAAATCCACTACAAACCACCAGTACGCCCAATTGTGGCCTCTTGTGCGCACTTAGCAAGCCTGTATCAGCATTTGTTGACTATTTTTCACACCGGCAGTAAAGCCATGAAATCGTATCTTAGAGATGGCCGGCACTTGATTATATTCTTAATGATATGATGGTCCGGTAAAGGATACCATGTTGATCACTTGTGACGCGGTTCAAAGCTTTACACGGTTTATACCCCAGAGAGGGGATATCGTTGTGTAAAGAAACTCTACAAAAAGTGGTCATACTAACCCCCCCCCCCCGGAGAATTCATTATGGATCTGTTGATTCAAATTTTATATGTTTTGGCCACAATTCTATCTTTAAAAATAGCCATCCCCCATCAAAATCCGTTCTGCCAATTTTAAGATACAGTAATAAGTTTTTCCACCAGAACTTTGCAGAAAAGAAGCAGCTAACTGTAATCCAATCCGAGCCTTCTGCCTCCCCCCCTCCCCCATCCGGATCCATCCTCGGCCCCCCTGCATCCTAGCGTTTAATACCTTTTAGGGTTTGATAGGGACCCCTGCCCAGACCCAACCCGGATTATTTTGAAAAAAAAATGTTTGCAGCCTTACATACAGCCCTTTCGTTCCTGCGGCGATTTCTCTGATGTCAGCCGCATCTGTGCCAATCACAGATTCGGCTGACGCACCAAGGGAGGTAAAGGGCATGGGAAAGGTGACATCAGATTACAGTGAGCTGCTCCTGGTCTGCAAAAATTTTGTAAGCTTACATCTGATTGGTTGGGGCGAAATTAGCACCATTTTAAACGTTATTGAATAACCCTGATAATTGTGGCCAGTAACACATAAAATTTGAGTTTTGGGGTGGACATGCCCTTTAACATGGAACTCATACAACTTCAGTGGCATTGCTATGTTCAAACAAATGCACAGAAGTAGAACACATAGAACATAGTAGTAGAACATAGTAGAACACTATACCGGCGTGCTCCCCCCCAGTCACAGTGGCAAAGATGTTAATTTGTGCATGGAGAGAGTGGTTGCACACAAGCAGAAGCGGTTACAGAGTTAGCACAGATAGGGCAAGACTCAGAGTAAGTCTACTTCAGTTCCTTTGCTTGTCTTTTGTCACTGATTTGTCTGTTTGGTGTACCAGCAAATGTACCCCCCAGTTTGCTTTACTGGTGTCATGCAATTTCCAGTTTCCATAACCAATTTTTGAAATCCCAGGCCAGTATGTATGTCTTGTCTATCATAATCATCATTCTCTATCTATCTATCGATCTATCTATCGATCTATCTATCTATCTATCTATCTATCTATCTATCTATCTATCTATCTATCTATCTATCTATCTATCTATCTATCTATCTATCTATCTATCTATCTATCTCTTTCTCTATCTATCATGTCTCTCTCTCTATCCTTCCCCCCTCCCAATCTATGTATCTATCTATCCCTCTCCCCCCTCTCTCTCTATCTATCTATTTTTATCTGTCTATCATCTATCCCTCCCTTCCCCCCCCCCCCCTCTCTCTCTCTCTATCTATCTATCTATCTCTTGAATCTCTCTGTGTTTCTCTGGATTCTGTTTTTCCCTATTGTCTTTTTAAAGGGGAACTGTGGTCCCAAAACAACTTTTGGGACCACAAAAATACGTATATTTTTTGATGTGCTTTTTTTGATACTTTTATTTTGATATGTTTTTGTATAGTTTGTGCACTTTGTATGTGTCCATATCAGGCTTACATCTGATTGGTTGGGGCGAAATTAGCACCATTTTAAACATAAGAACTTTTATTGATAACCCTGATAATTGTGGCCAGTAACACATAAAATTTGAGTTTTTGGGGTGGACTGCCCTTTAACATGGAACTCATAGCAACTTCAGTGGCATTGCATGTTACAAACAAATGCAAGCAAAGTAGAACACTATGAAAATAGTAGTAGAACATAGTAGAACACTATACCGGCGTGCTCCCCCCGTCACAATGGCAGGTGTTAATTTGTGCAGGGAGAGAGTGGTTGCACACAACAGAAGCGGTTACAGAGGTAGCAAGCAGATAGGGCAAGACTCAGGAGTAAGTCTACTACAGTTCCTTTTGCTTTGTTCTTTGTCACTGATTTGTCTTTTTTTGGTGTACCAGCAAATGTAAACCCCAGTTTGCTTTACTGGTGTCATGCAATTTCCAGTTTCCATAACCAATATTGTGAAATTCCCAGGCCGTATGTATGTCTGTCTATCTATCAATCATCATTTTTCTATCTATCTATCTATCTATCTATCTATCTATCTACTATCTATCTATCTATCTATCTATCTATCTATCTATCTATCTATCTATCTATCTTATCTATCATCTATCTTCTATCTATCTATCTATCTATCTATCTATCTATCTATCTATCTATCTATCTATCTATCTATCTATCTATCTATCTATCTATCCCTCTCTCTCTCTCTCTCTCTCTCTCTCTCTCTCTCTCTCTCTCTCTCTCTATCTATCTATCTCTTGATATCTCTCTGTGTTTCTCTGGATATCTGTTTTTCCCTATTGTCTTCTTAAAGGGGAACTGTGGTCCCAAACAACTTTTGGGACCACAAAAAAACGTATATTTTTATGATTGTGCTTTTTTTGAACTTTTATTTTGATATTGTTTTTGTATAGTTTGTGCACTTTGTATGGTCCATATCAGAGAGACACGTATGCCTCAGATCAGTTGTTTATTTCTTAAGAAAACAGCATTTGGGCTTTAGATACATGTTACAAGAGAATATTTAAAAAAATAAATATTTTGGAAAGTCATTGTTTGTGGTGTTCAGCTTCCTGTACTTATATAAAGCTAAATGTTCAATTTCTCTTTAGAAAAAAACTTCTTGTGCCCCTGTGACAAAAGCCCTCAAGCTGACAGGGAATGCTGGGATTTTCAGTACAGAACTGTGCTGCAGATTGGCTTATATAACATTACAGTTGTGACAACATTCTATGGGTGGAGCAGAATGATGGGCGTGGATGTTTCAGAGCAAGTATTATGTTGCTAAGCAACAGGTCTGCTCAGTTTGTTGAGATGTAGAAAGAGGCTCTGTCATATGGAAGGTAAGTTTTATATAATAAGCATTAAAAGTATCAGTACTGTTTAAAAATGTAAAGTAAATCGGATTGATTATCCCTACCTCACAATATTGTTTTGTTAGGAGCTACAGCACTTACCACTAGCTTTCATTTGCCAGGTTAATCCTGGACTAATCATTTATTAAAGATAGTGCTGAAGCCAGGAGGAAGACTGGCAGAATCAGTTTTCATTGGGCTGGTGCTCCTCATAGAAACAATATTGGGAGTTAAGAATTACCAATCCTATATCCCTGTCCCAAGTATTCGTTTAGCTGTTTTTAAATAAACTTTAACACACAAAGTTTTCCTTTAAGGTCACGTTAAGTTTGTGAGATGTAGAAAGAGGCTCTGTCATATGGAAGGTAAGTTTTATAAATAATAAGCATTAAAAGATATCAATACTGTTTAAAAATGTAAAGTAAATCGGATTGATTATTCCTACCTCACAATATTGTTTTGTTGAGGAGCTACAGCACTTACACTTACAGCTTTCATTTGCCAGGTTAATCCTGGACTAATCCTTTATTAAAGATAGTGCTGAAGCCAGGAGGAAGACTGGCAGAATCAGTTTTCATTGGGCTGGTGCTCCTCACAGAAACAATATTAGGAGTTAGGAATTACCAATCCTATATCCCCGTCCCAGGTACTTCAGTTTAGCTGTTAATAAACATTATACACACAATAGTTTTCCTTTAAGGTCACGTTAAGCCTTTAGGAACAGTATGTAGATGTGTGTAAATGTTACTAATGTGTACACAGTGCACAGTGCGTGAAAGTAAATCTGTGATTTCTAGTCTGCAGCCTCCAGTCCTTCAACACTCATAAAGCTAAACTAAAGGGATGGGTTATGTAGCTATAAGTAGAAGTATCTGGAGAATAACATTGGTGATTGATCATGTACATAATTGTCTCTACTCTCAGACTGCCAGTTTCATCACAATATCCCTATTTTTGTGGCTCAGTGTGCTTTAGTAAACTTTTCAACTAGTATGCCAACTGTTTTTACAGGTATCCCACCCCTCCTGGGAGTCGCTGGATTATCCCAAATTTTGGGGTAGTCTTCTGCAAGACCACCCTAAACCTCCTCAACCCGATGTCACTTTGTCCAGCCATACCCCCTTCCCGCCCCCTTCTCCCCACCCTGCCCGGAAGCCACTTTCAGCAGGGTGGATATCTGGCTTTTAGGTGAGACCATCGTCCTTTGAAGCTATTCATCTTCCACACATTTTTTTTGTAATGATAGTAAGCAGTTAAAATAATAATTTTTCAAACCCCCTTCCAAATGAAAGTACCCAGAGGACCTAAAACACTATTAGTGAGATTTACCTTAGCCATGTACGGAGATTCAATATCAATTATGTGGCTCTGGATAAATCCCAAACATGATTTAACCCATGATGACATGCACTCCGGTTTCCCCCACAATCATAAAGACATACTGATAGGTTGTATGCATTCAATAAATGTGCTTAGACTGTAAGCTCTTCGGGAGAGGACCTGATGTGAACGTATACAAGTAATTGTAAAGCACTACGGAAATGTTGTTGCTAAATAAATCCACAATGATAAAAAATAACATGTGATTCACAATAATTTGGTGACTGCATGATCCAAATGGATTGCAGCACAGCCCATGCAATGTGCCTACCCACATTGTCATACACTGTCAATGTTTAGCCCGATCCACTGAGCACATCATAAATGAGCCCAAACCGAATGTCCGTTTCGGTCAACAAAGCGACAATACACGGCACAATTGTTATCTGAAATGGTTGTGCATGCACATTGTGTGTTGCGATCGACCCCTGCGATTACATGTGTTTATGAACCTTCAGTCTGAAACACTGATAAAAGTAGGAATCTTCTTGGTTTATTTGGCTTTTCCATTGATTTATACTTATGTGGTGCTTTTCCTATTGTATTGTATTTTATCATTCTAAATGAATGAAGTATGCATTTAATTTATGAATAATTGCTGATTTACTTTATTACTGTATAATAAACAAACGTATTAATAAGGCACAATAGGGATTTTATTGTTCTAATCATTTAAGAGCCACAAGAGGGCGCTGGATAGTAGATTACAATTCTCCTATTGTATTTAAATTTAAACCTTCAGTGTTTCACAACCATTAGTTCAGGAAACACTAGGGTTCCCTGAGAGGTCACATGGGGTAGTGACAGGAACTGCTGCAAACAGCAGCCAGGGAATGCTATGGAGTTGTAATTTGCAAATATCTGGAGGGCTAGATGTTCCAGATTTAAACAAATTACACTGTTTTAAAAACTTTTTTCTGACTCATCTCATATGTACTCAAATGTAAATATTTTGCATTTTGAAGATGAAGGTTGTTGATGATTTTGGGGAACTTTGAGTTTTGCCTTGAAACGTTCAGTATGATGGACCTCTACGTGAGTAATGCTGACTCACAGGGAAAAACTATCAGAAGAAAGCCCCACTCCAAGAGCATAAAAGTCAAACAAGAGGAACTTCCTCCTAATTCCAGTAAGAGAATAGCAATGCGGTTTGTGGCAAAACTTGATTTCTGGGATGTTTGTTTTCGGTAACTGTAAGATGACCAGTAACTAATTAGCAGTGCAAATCAGTTGCTTTGTTAAAAAGTTTAAATCTGTTGATATTTCCTCATTTTAACTTTACTCTTCTATACAGTGATCCTCTTGTTTGGCCCTTTAAAAGAACCCAGGGTGATGACCTGAAAATCTATAGGTCCTTATCCCAGGGTTCAACCTCTAAGTCCTGTAATAACCTCTACAATTTCTGATCGCTGGTGGAAAAATAAATAAATTCCCACATATTTCATGATTTGCATTATTTGTCTATGTGCATTGGTAGGTGTGCAGCGTTTTAAATAGGAATATGATGAATATTTCTTTGGACTCATGATATTAAAAGTTAGTTTATTTTATATTAAGTATTGCATTTGTTAAGTTAAATATTGAGTATTGTTTTGCATTGTGTCAGGTTAGTAAGAGATACTTGTTTCTTCTTTCTTATTGTATGTTCTACCAAAAACCCTGCTTTTGTGTTTTTATGTTTTATAGTTTGCTTTGTCATAAAGGAAATTAAAAAATAAAATAAAAAAGGCTGAATAGATCCTATCAAACCAAACCCTGCGGGACATCTACGGGGTTTTATTTTTTGGCCTCACTCTCAGACCAGCACATGCTCAGTAAGTTCTGAAGTGAGATATACTGCTATCTGCACATTAAGAATTACAGATTTTATTCCATTTAGCTTTAGTGGTGGAACCTTTATAAGTTAAAGTACAAGAGATACTTTAAAGATAATAACTTTAGGTAAATTGATAGGAATTGCTCTCTTGAGAGTTTTTGCAATTTATTTCCATTGTTTATTTTACATAGTTTTGAAGATATTTACAGTTTTGTGTGTGATATGGCAGCAGCATCACCAGGTCCCCTGCACTTCCTGCTTCCTGCTCTGAAACCTGTCAGTCAATCTGTCCCGGGTCTCCTCCCCTTTGCAGCCCCCCTGGTCCCTCCCACTCATGGACCCCAGGTCCCTCCAGTTGCAGGCCCCCTTGGCCCATTCCCTTACAGCCCCATGTGCCCCACCCACTCAGGGTGCCTAAGCCTCACCCACTCACAGGTTCCTAGGCCCCGCCCATCATGGGTGCCTAAGCCCCACCCGCTCACAGGTGCGTGGGCACTCTGTCCCCCCCTACCCCCCCCCCACCCCGAAAAGTCTGTGGAAACAGCCTTTTCAGGCAGAGTGAGAACTCTGCCGAAAAGACGTTTTCCACATAGTGAGAGAGAAAGGCTGTAGATTCCCTTACCTTTTCTGCAGCTGCTGGTCCTTCACACAGCAAAGAGGAGGAGGAACTTCCTGTCTGCCTCACACACTGAGGGAGTCTGAGGCTGTGCTTGCCGGCGGCACTGTGCATGAGAAGCCTTAGGAATGTCACATGTCAGCCTCCCACCCATTAACTTTCTGGTCAGTCATTTCTGTATATGTGTGGAGCACGTAGAGAGGTGGTTGATGGCTCGTTTTAAAGGTAGGAAACTGGCCTTTCATTTAAACTCAACGTGTTTGGAGACCACAGTTCCCCTACTTTAAGCAGATTAATACTAGTACATATTTGTTTTTTTTTTAATTGTTTTTATGGTCTTTTAGCAATTTTAGATATTATAGCTTGAGATTTTTTATACAATGTACTAAATAGAGTAGAGATGGGATCCAGGTTCAACACGGAACACCTCGATTCTGAAATCCGAAAGATCCATCCGAATCCAGATGGATCGTCCGGATTTTGGAAAAAAAATTCAAAGATTTTCGAATGTACGGAGCTATTTTCGATAACTTTTGAAAATATCTTCGAACATTCGAAAATACGGTCAGAGATCACTTTCGAGTTTTCGACCGTATTTTCGAAGATTGAATGTTCAAGGCTATTTTCGATAATTTTCGGAAATAACCCTGAACATTTTCGAAAATACAATCGGAAACTTGAAAGTTGTCCCCGATCGTATTTTCAAGGATTTTCGAACATTTTAGCCAAAATAGCAATGTACATTGGAAAATCTTCGAAAATTCATTCCGTTTTTGCGGAATGAAACTATGTAGTTTGGGCCGTCTTTAATAGACAGTAGTCTTAGCAAAAGTGTGATTCCTGTGTGAGAACACAGCAAGATCATTTGACATGTTCCAAGTGTGTATACAACCTTAATCAAGTGACACGTGTACAAAAGTGCAAAAGCAAATAAATAACATCATATAACAAAGAACCTCCCATTCCTGCTCCTCCATAGGTGCACAGGCATGTAAACTATACCACATAGGTTTAAGAGATCCGTCCATAAAGTATCAATTTATTTTAGCACAAATTAATGAAACGTTCACAATCAGTTCATAATGGACAAGCTATAAGAACTTTTATTACATCTCCCTGCAACTCTTTTTATATTGTAGATTAATGCAGAATCCTTAAGGGGCATATTTATAAAAGTCTGTTATTTTCAGACTTAAATTACCGCCGCACATCACCACAGAAAAAATCGTTATTATTGCCATATTTAAAAATAATATTGCGGTGAAAAGCAACACCATAGCAATGTGCGCCGGTAATTTGAACTTTTCTCTGCGATAATGTACTTAGCGCAATGCGATTGTGCCACGGGTGATCGCATCCACTGCCAGAGGGGGTGGGGTGTATGCCCACCCCACCCTCGCCTCCCGTGGTGGAGACCACCTGTGGCACAGCCCCTCCCAGCCCCCTGCTCCGGGGGGCACTAAGAAATGCCTTTTGGGGCTTAAGGGGTCCCTCAGCTCAAATCGGGACCCCCCCTTCCCCGGCACTTATAAGTGCCTTTGCGGCTCTTGGAAAGGCCCTTGCAGCCCTGACTATAAGCCCTGACAGAAATATGATTGGTTGATTGCAACATCGGCTCTGTTGATGACGCCAGTGCCAGCCGTGTCACTGGCGGCCACAGTGGCACGGCCTGTTATTGGCAACATCGCCGGCTGAGAAGAAAGAAGACGCTGATGTCACCAGCGCCGCAGTGACACCACCGGGTATTGGGGACATCATTGGAGTTGGTGTCGCCGGATGGAAGAAAGAAGACGCCCAAGACGCGGCTGCCAGTCCGGCCCCTCTCTGATGTTTCCTGTTAGCAGAGAGGGAAAAGGAGACTCACGGTAGCAAAGGGGCTGTAAGTAAATATCTGGGAAATTTTTTTTGCGTTATTATAGCGGTTGGGGGTGGGCAACTCTAAATAACATTATACCAAAATTTTGTTTTTAAAGTGGACATGCCCTTTAAGTATTGCATTTTCTATTCTCACAAGGGGGCAGTATATAACCAAAAGTATAGTACAATATGCAGGCTTGAGAGATAGGCTATCAATGTCATTTAACTGTATGTTTAAAATGTGGAAAATGTATTCTGGTTGTAAAGGTGTTTTCATGAAGAAAAATGAATTAGATAATGTACTGGAGAAATAGTAAAACAACAGAAATTAAGAAAAATTGGCCGTTATCTCTAAAGGGTATCTCCGCCCAAAAAAATCAACTTTTGATATGATGTAGCCCTAGCCCACCCCCAACTGACAGGTTTGTTTGTTAAAAAAAGGATCAGAACAGTACTTACATGCCTTCATTCCCCCATGCCCTCTGATCTCGGCCCTTTGCTTGACGGAACTGCAAGCAGGGGGCCGGCCCGACTGAGAGGCAGACAATCACAGATGGCTGCCTGCAATGCAGAACACTGGGGGAATGCAGAGTTCCGATCCTTTTTTAAACAAAGACTTGGCAGTTGGGGGTGGGCTAGGGTGCCCTACACAACAAAAAAGGTTTTAGAGGTAGGGCACCAGGAAGCAAAGTTAGATCCAGGGGTGGGGGGGGGGGGGGGGGTGGCTAATTAATAGAGAGCACTTGTTTGGAGACTGGAAATGGACAGAAACGGGTATAGTGTGAACGAGCCGTAATAGTTTTTTACATTTTAACCACATTCCTAATCGTTTTCATTAGGGAATAGTGTTCTTTATCAAACACAAAGTAACAAAATATAAGTTGTTTTGACATCTGTAACACCAAGCATCCAATAAAACTTTGTAAATAAACAGCCTTGCATTTGTTATTTAGGGTTCTGTTTAGAAACAGAATTTTGGGATGTGGAATTTCATACAGGTTAATTTCCCTTTAGAACATTTCATTCATAAGTTCTTCTTGCCCTCAAGGTTTGATTTCTTATTACGACATAAAAATCATAGCAGAGATTAAAAACTAGAGCCTGGCACTTGTCTAGCCTTAAGGCTTAATTGTGGGTAACATACAGGTAAAACACCTTAGTGATCTTAAGAAAACCAATAAATGTAAGTGCATGGATGTTACCAATCATATTTCTTATATAGGAAACACAAATATTGTACCTATGTATTTTTTTTATCGCTGTCAGTTTTTTTTACATTTGTACATCCGTTTGTAAATTGAGCAAATTATTTTTCCAAGTACTCTAGTTTCTTTATTAGGAAATTGTATATTAATATACTGTATGGATAAAATACAGTTGTGATCATACATTTGCTTACCCCTGGCAGAGTTTGTAAAATGTTTAAAAATGAGTGATCCTGCAATACACAATCCTTTAATTTATGGATATCTGGTTAAGGTGATTACAGAATCTTCACTAAGGATGCAAAAAAACCCACAGGGGTCATAAATATGTCCTTGGTTTTCATTTAGAATTTCAGCCATCGAAACTGAACTTTTACGTAATATTTTGACAGTCCAAATTTAACCTGTCAAAATTTTGTCATAGGAACCAGTAGTTTTTGGGATAAGACCCTGGTAGACACTACACTCTCAGTCGTCGGCTCTTGTATGGACGATCGGCCGACAACTGTACAATATTTTTCCCTATCGGGCCTGTCGGTATTTGTTTTATTGCTCAATACGATTGTAGTACGTGTAATACACAGTGGGACAGAACAGGGTTTTATGTAAAATGGGGCCCTGGGCAAAACTGCACTTATATTTAATATCATACTGTCTCTCCCATTTACATACTCTGTCACGCAGAAAACTCTCTGTCACGCAGACACACACTCAATTAAGCAAACACACTCTTATTCACAAAGAAATGTTCAATCATATATATATTGTCATGCAGACATTCTGTAACACAGACACTCTCAGTCACACAGACACTGTCACAAAGACACGCTCATGCAGATAAGCTCAGCGCAAGCAGAGGGTAACGCATCTAAAAAGGTGTGCTGATCTAAACAAGTTTTTCACGTACGTTGCCGTCTGGTACAGCGTGGCCCTAGCCTCACTAGCGTGATTTCTCACGCGCTTTGCAATCCATTAACACATGTGAGTTGCAGAGCTTTGCATATCAATGTAGGTGGCCAAATTTCCTCAACACTCAAACACACTGCAAGGGCTTGAAAGGGTCCAGGACAGGAAGGGGATGCGCGCCACCACCTCCACCCCAACCCCCAGGTTTTTTCTGGTCTTACCTGAGGCAGGATGCAGCAGGTTTTAAAAGGGGTGGTCCCAGCTTTACCCTGCAGCAGTGGAGACAGCCCAGCCCCCCTCCCTCCCTCAATACCAGGAACAGACTGGCTGCGAGCGAGGGGGAAAACAATCTGTGTATAGGGATCGGGTCTCATGCGGCCTGTGGCCCACGTGTTGGGCACCACTGGCTTAGAGCTTTGCCTTAGCAGAATGTTAAGCTGGCTAGGAGATTGTGATTTGTGACAAGGAGTGAAAAACATAAATATGGTCCCATGCAGGGATCTGTACCCGGGGGTCCTATTAAGGATGTCAGGGCCCTGGGCTATTGCCTTGTTTGCCCTGCCTAAAAGCTGGCCCTGTCTTGAATTTAATTTTTGAACTCTCAAAACCCTGTAAGTGCATACACTGAAGCAGCCTGAAAGTAGTTGTGTGTGTTCGGGGGGTTCCGTAGCGCGGTTGTTGTGTGCACGGGGGGGGGGGGGGGGTGTGTTGTGTGCACACCATGGGACGATGCCAGTGTGTAATAAATAAATCAAAATGAGAATCAATTATGCATGTCATAAGGCCCTCAGGTTTCTAATAACATAGCTGCAAAACGTACTCTAAGCACAGCTATAGGTCTCGGGAGATTGTCATATCAGTATAATGGTGTAGCATAATTAGACCTGGTGGGGAAAACAAGCTAATAGGACCCAGTCAGCCATACCATCTACCCTCTTTACCTTAACATATAATCAAGACACAGAGCCACTTTCTTTTGGGTAACAAAAATAGGCCACGGCTTTTATTAATAAATTTACGGCTCCATAAACATATCCAGCAATGGTGTACTCGCCAGCCGTGACTCCAACTTCCATAAAAAAACAAAATTTCTTTTTTTTTTTCCTTTTTTTAATAAAAAACCTTTTATACATCAAAATATAAACTCCATACAAGAAAAACTTTATAACAGGGAGGGAGGGGAGCTCCTCTCTGGTCACCGGCATTGTCAAAATTGCGCCAGTGACTGCATGGCTCCGCCTTTTGTAGCGAGACGTGTCGTGGCGTAATGACGTCACGCCGGTGCTGCGTCTCACGAGATCTTGGTCTACAGCAGACCCGGAAGCGGCCGCCGCCTGACTGCAGAAAGGGGATGCCTTCCCCCTCCAGGTCAGTTGCCCCATCGGCTACTTGCGGCGTGGCTCTCAGACCTGTTGGGGAAAACAAGCTAATAGGACCCAGTTAGCCATTCCATCTACCCCTCTTTACCTTAACATTATAATCAAGACACAGAGCCACTTTCTTTTTGGGTAACAAAAATAGGCCACGGATTTTATTAATACATTTACATATATTTAAATAAATTTAAATAAAATATGCCCTTTGTTAATTTGCATATTTTCCACCACTGTACACCCTTGCGTACCATAAGCATGCATGTTGTTAACCAACTTAGCTGTAGATCTCAGCTTTAATGGCAACCCCTGTCTTGCCAGAGGGCATGTAACGGCTCCTTAAACATATCCAGCAAGGGTGTACCCACCACCAAGGAGCTAATGTATCCCTACACTGAGCTCTGACCGCCACTCAGGAGAAACAGGGCCTGGTCAACGCCGTCCTGAAGCCCTGACAAAAATATATCCAGGACTATATCATTTAGATGTATACCATCCGGCCTCATCAGTGACCTATTGTCACTTTCCAACTGTCTGTGTCTAACCACCACTCCGCCCAAGGAGCGCACGAATCTGGAGACTCGCGTGTTGATAACCCTCCTTGCTCTCTCAATGGCTGCTGGGTCCCTAACCCCTTGCCAGACTACCCGGGGAATAATTTCCGACCATACAATTACCACCTCCTGAAAAAAAACCTGTATCCTGGACAGGTCCGCTTTTATCAGCGTCATCAGATCAGACAATCGGGCTTTGCACAGATCATTTTCTGCAGCATGGATCACCAACACCAGGACATCCCTCTGATGCCTTTCCACTCCAGTTATGCTGCTGTAAAACCAAGGTTCCTGCCTCCGGGCCGAACCTCTGACCTCTGCGCTGCCCAGAACAGGTAGGAACGTTCAGGTCACACATACCGAGCTGCACAGTTAGACCTTCACCTCCCCAGGTGTTTAACTGCCTGTTTGGAAAAAACAAGATTATAGGCTTCCGTAGCTGCCCTAATCCTAAAGGAATGAGTGCCAAACTCCTTTGGATTAAGTCCAATACGCTGCAATGAAAACCCCTTTTAGCACAGATTCAAATTGATAATGCATGAGAGGAGTTCCATTTTCATGAGCTAGGAAGGAGGGAGAAGACGTCCGTCTAGAGGCATAACTCGCTATGGACGAGACGGCAGAATTCACCACTGAAAAAGGAAACTCCCTTATCATCATTGAGATTCCCTCAAACTCACAAGGAACTCCAACGTCACTTGTTTCCTCACACTGTGAGACTGTTGGAACTCCCTGACTCCGGCCAAGTTTACCCACTCCCTCCACGCCTTACCATGGCTGTGCCAAGTTGATGGGGCCACGGATGCTTGTACCATGGCCATCAGCTGATGTCCACTATCTCCCACAAGGAAGCTGTGCATAGCGTCCCCTCCTCCTCTGCCTCTGGTGCCATCCTGGATCGTGTTATAAATGCCCGGGACATGTTTGACCCTAAACCAGATGTTAAGCTGCAAACACTGCAGCACTAGATGTCTCAGCAGCGAGAGGACTGGGCGAGAAGTACAGGTCTGTTTGTTAATTGCAAAAACCACACTTGCATTGTCTTTCCAGAAACATAATAAATACACTGGGAGAAAAGGGTTGATGCAAAATCACTGTCGTATCCACGGCAGTGACTCTGGCTCCTAACTCCCTGCAATAAATATAATAAATACAACCTGGGTATATCACAACAATGCAGCTAAAAACATAAAAACAATTTATTATCAGAAAAATACACATAAATAGTATTTATAGCTGGCCAGCTACAACCGTATTCCTCCCTGATACCTAAAGTATCTAAACCAATATAAATAACTCTAACATGAACTCTGTATATAAAAAGGATCTAAAATAACTCGTCTGGTACAGCGCAGGTGAAGAGCAGTCACTAAGATGAGTAGCAATATCAGGCAAAGCAACAATGTTTTGTCATCTGTCGATCTTAGAATTTGTAGAAAAATGGCAAATCCTTAAGATTCCTTTAAAGTCCGTATAACAGTCAAATTAGTGTTCACACATAAATATCATGAGGTGGTATAATTAGCACAAGCTAGTAATATACATCACCGATCCTTTCCCCACGTTCTATGGATTCCGTACTCTCCCGGACACTTGATACCTTTGCAGTATCCGTAGCTTGTATACATCCGGGACTTTCAATGGATCCGAAATAGGTATTATGTATCGTATACCAACGAACTCTGGAGATTCGTAACGGCGTGTTGTACAGATTTGAATTTCCGATATTGCTCGTGCTAAAACACCTCCTTCTTCCGGTGTCTGTCACTATGACGCGTTTCACTCCTCAGAGCTTCATCAGATAGTGACACCCACCTTACACCTGTCGCTTAAATGGACCCAGCCTTCAATTCTCATTGGTACTCTGCTTAATTATCCTTTGATTTCATTTTCCATAAGATTACTGATCTATTCCGGTTCCAAAGATGAGCTTCTCATCAATATGTTACACCGTTCCATAATAAGACTGGTTCTATAACTCTACATTAGGCCCAGTCGTTTATACACCATTTTGTTCTGTAAACCTATATTGTACCATTCTGCTCTTCAATACTGCTCTGTGGACCTGTATCGTAAGGCAATGTAAGGCAATGTTGCCCTTATTTTTATAGACACTTTATAGAGAAGCACGGATCATCTTTTGAGGGGAGCACATTCGTGGCACTGGGAGGGTTGAGCCATAAGACTATAATGAGAGGTGGGGATTTGGAGCTCCTAAAAATGGAGCAGAGATATATTTTTAAATACGAAAGTATGATACCTAGAGGTCTTAATGACCAGATAGAATTAGCTCCATTTCTTTAATAAGTATATTCATCATGACTTCATAAAATAAAGTCACATCCCTGAAGGATAGGAATAGAAGACCTAAGAGGCTAAAGTGACCGAAGTATACTGGCCTTAGTCTCTGTAGGGATATACCTTCCTTCTCATACAAAGTATGTCTCTGAAATAGCCCAGAGAGTGTAAGTTTATAAATGGAGGGTTAATTCAGAAAAATTAAAGGGTAGGATGATTAATGTTAGTATAGGGCCAAATGGCCAATAACAGATAATAGTAGATTGGGTTATACTAGGAGAATGTATAATTGCTGTTTAATTCAACTTAATATGTAATGGAACTGTAGACATATATTGAACTTTTTTTTCGATGTGGACACTATGGCATAGGATAAGAGATGCCTTACGATACAGGTCCACAGAGCAGTATTGAAGAGCAGAATGGTACGATATAGGTTTACAGAACAAAATGGTGTATAAACGACTGGTCCTAATGTAGAGTTATAGAACCAGTCTTATTATGCTCATCTTTGGAACCGGAATAGATCAGTGATCTTATGGAAAATGAAATCAAAGGATAATTAAGCAGAGGACCAATGAGAATTGAAGGCGGGGTCCATTTAAGCGACCGGTGTAAGGTGGGTGTCACTATCTGATGAGCTCTGAGGAGTGAAACGCGTCATAGTGACAGACACTGGAAGAAGGAGGTGTTTTAGCACGGGCAAGATCGGAAATTCAAATTTGTACACGCCGTTACGAATCTCCAGCGTTTGTTACATAATAACGATACATAATACCTATTTCGGATCCATTGAAAGTCCCGGATGTATACAAGCTACGGATACTGCAAAGGTATCAAGTGTCCAGAAGAGTACGGAACAATATAGAACGTGGTGAAAGATATTCTAAGAGGATCGGTGATGTATTTTACTAGCTTGTGCTAATTATACCACCTCATGATATTTATGTGTGCACACTAATTTGACTGTTATACGGACTTTAAAGGAATCTTAAGGATTTGCCGTTTTTCTACATATTCTAAGATCGACGGATGACGAAACATTGTTGCTTTGCCTGATATTGCTACTCATCTTAGTGACTGCTCTTCACCTGCGCTGTACCAGACGAGTTATTTAGATCCTTTTTATATACAGAGTTCATGTTAGAGGTATTTATATTGCTTAGATACTTTAGGTATCAGGGAGGAATACGGTTGTAGCTGGCCAGCTATATATACTATTTATGTGTATTTTTCTGATAATAAATTGTTTTTATGTTTTTAGCTGCATTGTTGTGATATACCCAGGTTGTATTTATTATATTTATTGCAGGGAGTTAGGAGCCAGAGTCACTGCCGTGGATACGACAGTGATTTCAGGGAGTTAGGAGCCAGAGTCACTGCCGTGGATACGACAGTGATTTCGCGTCAACCCTTTTCTCCCAGTGTTTTCTGCTCGGTAAGGGGATTCCGGGCGCTCCTGTGGTGTGTTCAGTATTGGTTCACTTCTATATATATTGTCTTTCCAGAAACAGATAGATTTATTAGCCATCTCCTTACCCCACAGATCTACCGCTACCCTTATGGGGAACAACTCCAACTGCGTCGGATACTTGCACAGGCCAGAAGCAACCCAGCTATCAGGCCAACGCCCAGCGCTCCAGGCACGGCCAAGGATGGCCCCCAAACCCAGGGACCTGGCTGCATCTGTGAACAGATGCAGCTCCTCGCTGGATTGCTCCTTGCTCTGAATTAGCGATCTGCCATTATAGGATTCTAGAAAGGATTCCCAGACCCGCAAATCTTCCTTAAGTTCCCTGGACAACCGAATATGATGATGCGGATTTTTAAACCCACATGTAGCAAGGGATAAACGCCTGCAGAAGACCCTACCCATAGGCAGGATTCTGCACACAAAATTCAGGGAACCCAATAAAGACTGCAACTGTCTAAGGGTGACTTTGTTGGCTGATAAACATACCCTCACAGCTTTTAGTAAATCGACCAGTTTGTCTTCTGGTAGCCTGCACTCCATAATTTTAAGTCGATTTCTATTCCTAGAAACCAAAGCGTGATCAGAGGCCCAACTGTTTTTTTTGCTTAAAGAGGGACCCCAAATCTTGCCATCAAAAAAACTACTGTAGTAAGAATTCACAATGATTCGATCCATAAGGGCCAACAAAAAGAAAGTCATCAAGGTAATGAAGGACAAATCTAGAGCCTGTCTTGTAACGAACCACCCACACTAGGAAAGAGCTGAATGTTTCGAAAACAGCACAAGAAATAGCACAGCCCATGGGGAGACACATGTCAAAGAAAAACAACCCGTTCAGGCTGCAGCCCAAAAGGTGAAAGCAGTCCTTATGGACAGGGAGGAGGCGAAAGGCGGATTCGATGTCCGATTTTGCCAACAACGCCCCCACTTCAGCCTCCCTGACCATAAGAGGCGCCCTATCGAAGGAAACATAGGATACTGATGCCTCCTCCCAAATAATTCCATTGTTGACCGACCCACCTTTTGGGTGGGACAGGTGATGGATTAGTCTAAATTTTCCAGCCTCCTTTTTTGGAACTATCCCCAAAGGTGACACCCGGATATTAGGAAAAGGAGGTTCACTGAAAGGGCCCGCCACTCAACCTAGTCGCACTTCAGCCTGCAGCTTCTCCCTAGCTCTTTGAGGTGCTTCCCGAACTGACTTCAGATTCTTTGAGAAAACAGGGGAGAGGGAAAACTGAAAGGGGATAAAGAACCCATGCGTAAAACCAAGTATTATAAACAAGTACTATAACACTTGGCTGCGGAATGTCCCGCCCCCCCGCAGAAGGAGCATTCGTGCCGAAATCGGCACGCTGCCCCAAACTTACATTGGCTCTCGTTGAAAAGCCAGCAAGGGCTTTTTCGGCCAGGGAAGATAAGCCAAAGCCTGATGTGTAGGTTATCCCTAAACTCCCCTGACCCATACTTGATGCCCTTTGCAACATCATAATCCTTAACCATGAGTCGGTGGCCTTCTTTTTCCACCCTACCTCTGGATGCACTGCCAACCTGCGCCAAAATTCTTCATTGTAGTGCCACCAGGCATTACCTCCATATACCTTATAGGTCCCGAAAATGAGGTCCAAATATACAAATATCTGAGCATTTCTGCGGGAATTTTTGCCCTATAACCCCCGCTAAAACACAGAACGCCTGCACCCAGTTGCCAAAAGTCTTAGCCTCTTTTGGCTTTTTCTCCTTCCCCGCCTCTGACCTTACAAATTCCTTATCCACCGTTTCCATTTCGGGGTTAACTAATGACCATATATCAATATAGTCATTCCTCCAGATCTTCTCCTTACTCTCATCTGAAATGTGAACCCCCAGTGGACTCACCCTGCAAAAATAAGTCTCCTTTAGAGCCTTCACCCTGCTACCCGCTGGTAGTGTCTCTTTCACTCTCCCGTGGAAACGTTCCCTGCTGGGCCACGGGGCATAGCCTCGAGCTTGCCGAGCAAGGATTGTATGGCCTTTGCCAGGCTATCCTGTTCCCCGGTACCCCCCACAGCCCCCCATGCATCCGCACAGGACAACTCACCACCGGGCTGCTGTGCTGTGCTCGCCTCGCATCCCTGGTCTGTAACCGTTCTCTTGGCCAGCGACATCTTGCTCCCCCTGGTCAGCTCCCTGTCCCGCCGCCTGGTGGAGGTACTTTGTGTGGAAGGTAACCCTTTTCAATGCCTCCGTGAGCCCTGGCACCCTTTGTGTCTGCGGTCGTGGGTCCTGGATCGACTCCTTGACCTCCTGTGGCTTGACCTCTGCCTGTACCTTTTGTGCATGTGGACCCGGACTCCGAGGATGAATATCCGTGTCTTCTATGTCCCTCTGTGGAAGCATTCCGTTGGTGTGTTCACTGAAAAAGTGAACTATAACTTTAATACATTAATAAAGGGGCTATAGCCTTAACTTCCATTATTCAATCAATTTTACTGGAGCCAGCAACCAAGGTGATTAAATTCACCTTGCTTGCGATCCACCACCGGCTGCAGTGACAGATAGCTTCTTTACCTCCCGTTCTTCAGTGTATTAAAGGTTATGTCCACCCTTAAAAAAAAATTTCCAGCAAAGATTCCCCCTGTCCCCCCAGTCCCAACCGGGGACATGGCTGCCGGAATTCAGTGCGGCGGAGGCAAGAGGGAAGGTAAGTAATGTTTCGGGCATTTTCTAATAATATTAACATAGCGGTTGGGGCTGGGGGGACAGGGGGAATCTCTGGTGACAAGGGATTTACACTAGGGGGAGGGAATCCTAATCGGGAGGGAGAGGGAGGGGAAGAAGGGCTGCAGTATGCATGCCAAACTTCTCCTGGAGGCCAGGTAGGAGGCAGAGTCCTATATGGACTCTGCTATCCTCCTGGTGGGCAGTTTTTGGGACTTTGGGGGGGACTACAGGAGAACCTTATGGAGCTGGGATGTGAGGTAAGGATTAAATTACACTACATGATGGGGCCAGTAGTGGGGGGGATTATAGTTTTGGGGGTGGACATGTCCTTTAAAGGAATAGTTCACCTTTTCAGTAAACTATTCCTTTAAAGTCACGCTAATCCTCAGTATACCGGTTATATTATATTATACTTAGAGATACTGCACACACAAATACATAAACAAAACACACTATTAAAAAAAAAAAGTCCTAAAATGACAAAAGCACAATAATCAAAATATATGCATTTACACATAATATGGTTTGCTCTTCAGTTTTATTGTGGTCCTAAACACAAAAACATACCCTCAACCCAATAAAGACAGGTACATTCGCCTACTAATGCAGTCCTTAATGCACCCCATCGTTCCATTTCTATGGCAACCATAATTTAAACCATTTATATCAATAAAAACATAATAATATAAACACTATAATCAAAATGTGTATCTACTCAGAATTAGTAGGCGAATGAAGTCTGAGATTGACATTCCCTCTTAATGTTATTGAGTTTTAAAACTCGGTGCAGACAACCATACTTTATTACCTTGTGAATCTGTAATGCAGCATTCAAAGTTTATACTTTTATAACCTTCTAGTTGATTGTGCTATTCTTGAAGGAGAAATAAAATTAAATGTTTTTAATCCTAATGTGAAAGCTTTTCTCCCCAGAATACCTATACATTGAAAGAGTCTTCTCTAGTTAGTTGCATTTAGTATATGTAAGTAATAGTAATCTGTAACTAAGAATATTAAAGGACCTGTAAACTCCCCTTAAGCCCCCAAAATAAGTATGTCCCATTCGTTTCTATTATTCACAGGGAGGTGAGAACGCTTATTCTCACCTCCCCGTGAATAATAGGACACTCGGCGGGACCTGGAACTTACCTTACACGCCAGCCGCTCCACTCGCAGCCGCTCCTGCACTGACAGCCGCTCTGTCCCGACCACGCGCCCTATCTTATGCGCATGCGCGCCAATTCAAAAGATAGGGCGCGCGATCGGGACAGAACACTGTTCTGTGCAGGAGCGCTGCGAGTGGAGCGGCGGGTAAGGTAAGTTCAGGTCCCCCAGCGTCCTATTATTCACAGGGGGTGAGAATAAGCGTTCTCACCTCCCTTTGAATAATAAACGAATGGGACATACTTAATTTTGGGGGTTTAGTGTTCCTTTAATATTAATATTCTGTTTCTTACCCATGCTAGCAAAGCAATAAACTACAAAAAAATTACTTTTTTTGTATGAAAAGCAAATTAAGGTATCATTGTTAGGGACAGAATCATTTGTAATGTGTTTACACATAAGTGCACTGAAATCTGTGTTCTGTGTCAGAACGAGGGATGATTGGCTGTATCATGATTGCCTGCCAGCTTCCAGGCAGCAAGGCTGCAGCTTTCTGTGAAGTATGCTGCGTACACTTAGCGGAGTGTTCCCAGATAAGGTGAATTATGGGATCTTACCCCTAGTACCCACATGATATTTTCATAAATCATCCAGCATTCAGAGCAAAGGGAGAGGTAAGACACAGCTTTGTATAAGTTTGTGAATAGCTCTTTCTATTGGGGCAATGCTGTCTCGAGACTTTAGTTTCCCTTTAAGTTGTGCTGCCGTGTAGCTTGTGTCTTACCTGGCAGCGATCCCATGATGCAGTAAATTTTGCAAAGGGTTTTGCCTCATTGCGAAATCATGGTCAGGTGTATTAGGAATTGAACTACAATTGATAAAAAATATATGGAGCCACTAATTTGTTATTGGTGAGCTTTCCAGTCCTTATTTTGCTGTTTTCAGGCATATGACAAAACACTGGGCCTTTGGTCACAGAGACATTATAAAACTCTGTATAAAAAACAGCATAGGATCTTTAGCACACTTTCATGCTGTATACGGTATAATGGTTATGTTACTTTTCTTTTATTTCCTCTACTGTGTACTTTTCAAATTTCAAATATATTTAATGATGTTCCCAGCAATTTTAAATCAAATTGCCTTTCTTATAAGTTGTCTTGTAAAATTGGCTTTGCTAATAAAAAATAAAATACTTCAATTGTATAAAACAGTAATGATGATGACAGGAAATAGTAGTTTTAAAATAATTAACCCAAACTTTTCAAGGCATGTACCACACCCATACTTGCACCCTGGCAATACAAATGACATCCTATGCTAAAATTATAAAGAACATTAAACAAACATCAGATTACTAATGTTCTTCTTTCTCACAGGGTTCAAACCTACATCACAATTTAAATCTTTTAAGATTGAATGCTTTGTATACTGATTAATCCATAGGGCAGTTTTTTGTCTCATCACCAGTTTTGACAATTTAGTTTGTTTTATTAGGTTGTTCTATTACAGAAAATTAAGTCAATATTTTACCTACAGGGCAACCAACGCTCATCAAAAAAAAAAGGGACCACTAAAAGAAAATCATTTAATTTCTTTACCTTAAGTGAACCTTTCTCCCATGATGAAGTAGAGTTTGTACTATAAATAGCCCACTCTCCTGCATCAAGACCAGTGGGAATACACTTTCAAATCTCCCCAATAATTTTAGTTTTAAGGTAAAGAAAGTTTTAAAAACTGTTAACCCCATTAAGATTAATACTCTGTATTGGTGAACAAGAACTGTCCTTGTAATTGTGAAGATCACAATTCTAAATTCCTCATGAGATTTCACTTTAGAAACATTCTCTGTAGAAATACTTTTGTAGACTTTCTGTAGATATGACTGTATTCTTATCTATTTAAACAAACATTTTTCTTAAAGGAGAACTTAAGTCTCCAGACAACATTGTCCCAATAGACAGAGCACATTCACAAACATACAACAAGCTGTGTCTCACCTTTCCCTTTGCTTTGACCATTGGGTGATTTATGAAAATAGCCTGTGAGTACTAGGGGTCAGCTCCCACAATCCACCTTAGCTGGCTAAACCCCCAGCTAAGTGTCTGCATGCAGGCACATGCTCTGTAGTGCTCAGCAGATCTAAACAAGGAAGTTGCAGCCTTGCTTTCTAGAAGCTGACAGTCAATCACATTACAGCACAGAGATCCTTCCTTTCCCTGAAACAGAACAGGGATTTTAGTTTTTTGTTTTTAAACACAATCAATGCTCCTGTCCTAACAATGATATAATCCTTTACTTTACATACAAAAAGAAAAGTAGTCTTTGCAGTGTATTTCATAGATGGCATGGAGGTAAGAAACGGAATACTAACATTTCAGCAAAAAAAAAAGAAAAAAAGTAAGTCTGGGGAATAGAACCTGCAAATCGTAGATTTACTCTGTCTTGCTAAAAGAAGAGATCTAACCTCTAGGCTTACACTAGAGGTTGATACAATACATGTCACTGATACATCTTTAAAATCTTTTAGCAACATTATGGAAACAAAATATATAGGTAAGTCAGGGGATTTGAACTTGCGACCTTCTGAACTGTGTTTCTTACACTGGCGTCTTACCAGGTACATTTAGAAGCTTTATCATCTGTTTGGAAGATAATAGAAAGAAATAAAAGCTATGTCTGGAGTATTGAAGGTATGAACTTCTGAACTGTGGATTTTTAAACCGGGTGACTTACCAGGTGAGCCAACACTGAATAAGCAAAGAATCCCGGTACATTTGGAAGCTTTATCTTTTGCTAGGAAAAGGATTAAAAAAATGGAATATGGAAGTCCCTGATAAGACTTTAAAAGCTGCTTGTTACCCTGCTGTTTATTTCCCAGCAACTCACACTGACTGGTAAATAAACTGCAGGGTAACAAACACCTTTCAAAGTCTTATCAGGGACTTCCATATTGGTGTGGAGATGTCTGTATTGAAAATACTCTGTGCATAGAGACAGTGAATACCTTGATCAGGGTGTGTGGTTCTTTGATGACTTCATGGGCTGTGGGTTGTACTGGCAACAACATGGAAACCTTCTTGTTTACAGAATCTATTACTCACATGTACTAAATGCAACTTACTGTAGAAGAATCTTACAATGTATAGGGGTTCTGGTAAGAAAAACTTTCACATTAGGCTTTAAAAATGTTAGTTCTCCTTTAACTATCATTGTGCATTAATAACCAATCTTTACTTCATTTGTTAGATACAGAAACCAAAGCTGTCTTTAGTATATTTGTAAACTAATTAACCATTTCATCAAGTATGATTTTAATTGGAATTAATAGATTACTTCCATTCGGGACAGACAGATCACTACCTATTGGGACATACAGATTACCACCTATTGGGATAGACAGATTACTACCTCTCAGAACAGACAATTACTGCTTAGAGAGACAGACAATTACTGCCTAGCGGGACAGACAATTACTGCCTAGCAGGACAGACAAATACTGCCTAGCGGGACAGACAAAATATAGCAGATTAGGACAAACAGATTACGACCTCTCAGGACAAACAGATTACTACCAATAGGGACAGACAAGTTGCTATCTTTTGGGACACACAGTTGACCAGAATTTTTGTAACGCAACTATTTTTAAAGTATTTAACTAAATAGAGCTAAACAATTTAAAGGAAAATGCAATCAAACGTGACAGATTCCTTACGACTTATGAACCCTATGAAATCTTGTGCTCTTATTATAACCATCTCTTTTAAAGGTTTCAGGATACCTGTTACTCCTTCATCAATACCTACAAAATATCAGACTGTATATATTCCAGTATCGGAAAGGAAAGGTTTTAATTCGAGATCACTACGATTTTTCTACAGTATCCACCAGGTATTGTACATTTAAGTTAAGTATTTCTCTCCAGTAGATATATCAAATAGAGTTGGATGCCCTACTCACTTGTGTAAATGAAATCATCTTTATTTCAATAACATCAATAAAATATTTGTAACATATACGGCAAGGAGATACCCAACCCTGTAAAACCCCGAACAGGGGACACCAGCCTCTCTCCAGTATTGACTGCTCCTCCCGTGTAAAAGGAATATTCAATATTCACTTATCTGTTAAACATTGAACATGTACTACAAGTTTACGAGGTTATCTTTGATGATAACTGAAGATGCACAGACCTCACAGGCTTAGTTTTAGCATCAGGTTCACGGAACATTAAAAGGTTTTCTTGTGGAATTTCGATGGTCGATATTGTCGAAGTTACTGTGTTTTCTTTAAGTTTAGGTTAACACCCTTTTTGTCCATCTGGCCAACTAATCTTTTTGTACTTTTCCTACGGGTGGCATTGATTCTCATATATAGCAGTCTGGTAGGGGGGCTGGTACAGAATAAGGTTTGCAGTATGATTTACTAATAGAAGTAGTATTGTCCTAATAGACACAGCACATTGTAAATTATACATCAAGGTGTGTCTCACCTCTACCTTTGCTAAGGTGGTTGGTTGATATATTAAATTAAGCTGTTGGTACTTGGGGTTGGCTCATAATTTATCTCTCTGTATTAGAGGGAGTCTTAAATGTACACTGTACATGCTCTCTATTGCACAGTGGATCAAAACAAGGTAGCTGCAGCCTGTCCTATCCCCAAGTTACTGACAAAAAATTGTGTTACAGCACAGAGATACTGCCTTATCAGTGCAGTGTGTTTGCACATGTTGTTCAGCACTCCAGACCCTAATAGTCTATATATATTCCTTGGCTTTCCATACAAAAAAAACCCCAAATAATATTTTTAGTTTATTTTCTATCCAGCATTAATGGCATGAAATAACAAAAATTTCATTAAAAAAATGTGGGGATTTGAACCTTTATCCACAAGGATTCTGTCTTTCTAATTGTAGAGCATTAGTACACTAATCCAGAAGAGCTAACACATAGAAAGTAGGCACATTTACAATATTTTGCTAGGAGCATAATGAAAACCCCCCCAGAAAAACAAAATTAAAAGTAGCTGACTATTTAGAATTGTTCCTGGTAGGTTGTTCTATGTGCCACTTATGCTGATTTTAACTGATATAGGGCAACTATACTGTAAAAAATTACCTTTTCTCATCTTCATCTATAAATAAATATGTGTAAGTAGCACTTACTCTGAGGTGTGTGTTGCTGCATGCCTTCAGTTCAGTACTTGTTTGGCTCAGGCTCAGTTTCCCCTCCCTCTTTTAACCCTTTGAGTGCCAGAAGAATTTCATTTTTTTTTGCGTTAACTGACAGAAGAATTTTCAGGATTTTGCCCTCGCTTTAGACTAATTTTACAGTAGGAAACCTTGCAGTAAATCAGGGATATTATACATTGTTTTTTTCAGCACAAAGTGTACTTTAACATGGTAACAGAATTTTGTAACTTTTCTGGAAATTTTACTGGAATTATGGGTAAAATATGTAAAAAAAAAAAAAAATTTGCAAATTTTCGTGGATTTTTCCCATTTTTACTTATAGTTATCTTAAGGTTACACACAAAAATCTTACTGTTTCTAAAAGCTCTGATACTCCCAAGTACAACGATACCAGATATATGTAGGTATCCCACTTTTCCTGCACAGGAGACCCCCCAAACTAAAACTGCACCTTATATTACACCAAATTGTAATGTATAACCACTACTGACAGTTAACATAGAATATCTACCAAATTAACTATAATATCCCCACAAGTGTGATATTTTTAGAAACTACACACCCACAAGATTTTATGAGTGAGGTTAGTTTCGATCAAAATGCAGATACCCGGACAATTGGACTTCAAATCAGAGACAAAATCAAATGCCAATTTCAGCTAAAAACTGTGGAGGAAAGTTCAAACGCATCTCAAATATGAAAGCCTAACTCCTCCCGAATAAAGCGGTATGCCACATTCATGGGTGTACCCAGAGACATGGCTACTAACTAACCCAGAGCGTGACCAGTGCCAAATGTCAGTAGCAGCAAAAAAAAAAATTAGCCAGTTTTGTATTTGAACAGTCTGCAGTTTTTCCTCAAAACACCCCCCCAACTCAGAAATACTCCACACAAACTATATATTCCTAAAATCTACACACCTTCAGCTATGTAACGCTGTAGTTCATTCATTCATACCAACAATGGTGTTGGCGCAGTTCTTCGTAGAAGTTTGCACTTTTACCAGATTTTCCAAAAAAATCAAACAACAATCAAAAAGGTAGAAATCATGCCAAAACCCAATGGAATGTAAAAAAAAGTTACCAAATATCAATCTCCCAAATGTCCTGAATCAAACGGTATGCCATATGTGTGGTTACACATGCAGACATTGAAGCGAAAAGCTACGAAGTGAGACAATGCACGATGGCTCAGAAACGGCAAAAATATTTAGCCAACTCTGAATTTAGACAGTCTGCAGTTTTTTCCACAAAACACCCCTGTAACTTAGAAATAACCCCCACAAACTATAAATTCCTGAAATCTACACACCTTCAGCTATGTAACACTGTAGTTTGTTCATTCATACCATCAATGGTGTGGGCGCAGTTCTTCATAGAAGTTCGCATTTGAAAAAATGAACAAAAAACAACTTCAAAAGGTAGAAATCATGCTAAAACCTGATGGAATGTAAAAAAAAGTTACTAAATATCAATCTCCCAAATGTCCTGAATTAAACGGTATGCCATATGTGTGGTTACACACGCGGACGTGGAAGCGAAAAGCCACAAAGTGAGACAATGCACGATGGCTCAGAAACGGCAAAAATATTTAGCCAACTCTGAATTTTGACAGTCTGCAGTTTTTTCCACAGAACACCCCTGTAACTTAGAAATAACCCCCACAAACTATATATTCCTGAAATTTACACACCTTCAGCTATGTAACACTGTAGTTTGTTCATTCATACCATCAATGGTGTGGGGGCAGTTCTTCTTAGAAGTTCGCATTTGTCTGAAAAAATGAACAAAAAACAACTTCAAAAGGTAGAAATCATGCCAAAACCTGATGGAATGTAAAAAAAAGTTACTAAATATCAATCTCCCAAATGTCCTGAATCAAACGGTATGCCATATGCGTGGATGCACACAGAGACGTGGCCACCAACTAGCTCAAATGGGACGCATGCACAAATGCAATTACAAGAAAAAATCAAAGTGCTCTGTAATTTGAACAGCCTACACTTTTTCTAAGGAAACAGTCCCGAAACATGGAAATTCCCCCCACAAACTATATATTTTTGGAATCTACAAACCTTCAACTACGTTACAATGCCATGTTTTCATACATACATGAAGAATTCCAGACCCAGTGATCCAAAGAACTCTGTGTTTTTAGGAGGTTTTATGAAAAATAAAATAAGATGATTCAAGGGCTGAAATCCTACCTAAACCCTTTTGACAAGCAAAAAACCCACTCAATGTCAATCTCCCACATATCCTGCATCAAACGGTATGCCATATGTGTGGGTGCACACAGAGACGTGGCCACCAACTAGCTCAAATGGGACACATGCACAAGTGTAATTACAAGAAAAAAATCAAAGTTCTCTGTAATTTCAAACAGCCCCAAAACTTGGAAATGCCCCCACAAATAAACCCGCCACTAAATATCACTCTCCCACATGTTCTGAATCAAACGGTATGCCATATGCGTGGATGTACACAGAGACGTGGCCACCAACTAGCTCAAATCGGACGCATGCACAAGTGTAATTACAAGAAAAAAATCAAAGTGCTCTGTAATTTCAAACAGCCGCAAAACTTGGAAATGCCCCCCACAAATAAAACCCCCCACTAAATATCAATCTCCTACATGTTATGAATCAAACGTTATGCCATATGCGTGGATGCACACAGAGACGTGGCCACCACCTACCTCAAATGGGACGCTTGCACAAATGCAATTACAAGAAAAAATCAAAGTGCTCTGTAATTTGAAACAGCCATACCCTTTTCTAAGGAAACAGTCCCGAAATATGGAAATTCCCCACACAAACTAATATGTTTTTGGAATCTACACACCTTCAGCTACGTTCGGTGCCATGCTTTCATACATACATGAAGAATTCCAGACCCAGTAATCCAAGAACTCCGTGTTTTTAGGAGGTTTTGTGAAAAATAAAGTAAGATGATTCAAGGATTGAAATCCTACCTAAACCAACTTGACAAGCAAAAAAACCCCACTAAATGTCAATCTCCCACATATCCTCATCAAACGGTATGCCATATGTGTGGTGCACACAGAGACGTGGCCACCAACTAGCTCAAATGGGACACATGCACAAGTGTAATTACAAGAAAAAAATCAAAGTTCTCTGTAATTTCAAACAGCCCCAAAACTTGGAAATGCCCCCACAAATAAACCCGCCACTAAATATCACTCTCCCACATGTTCTGAATCAAACGGTATGCCATATGCGTGGATGTACACAGAGACGTGGCCACCAACTAGCCAAATCGGACGCATGCACATGTAATTACAAGAAAAAAATCAAAGTGCTCTGTAATTTCAAACAGCCGCAAAACTTGGAAATGCCCCCCACAAAAAAACCCCCCACTAAATATCAATCTCCTACATGTTATGAATCAAACGTTATGCCATATGCGTGGATGCACACGAGACGTGGCCACCACCTACCTCAAATGGGACGCTTGCACAAATGCAATTACAAGAAAAAATCAAAGTGCTCTGTAATTTGAACAGCCTACACTTTTTCTAAGGAACAGTCCCAAATGGAAATTCCCCCCACAAAATATATTTTTGGAATCTACAAACCTTCAACTACGTTACAATGCCATGTTTTCATACATACAGAGAATTCCAGACCCAGTGATCCAAAACTCTGTGTTTTTAGGAGGTTTTATGAAAATAAAATAAGATGATTCAAGGGCTGAAATCCTACCTAAACCCTTTTGACAAGCAAAAAACCCACTCAATGTCAATCTCCCCATATCCTGCATCAAACGTTATGCCATATGTGTGGGTGCACACGAGACGTGGCTACCAACTAGCTCAATGGGACGCATGCGCAAGTCCAATTACAAGAAAAATCAAATGTTTCTGTAATTTGAACAGCCTAATCAACTTGGAAATACCCCCCACAAACTATATATTTTTGGAAGCTACACACCTTCGCTTCGTGATGGTATCATGCTTTCATATATACTTGAAGAATTCCAGATGCTGTTATTCATAGAACTCCGTGCTTCAGGAGATTTTGTGAAAAAATAAATAAGAGGACTCAATGGTTGAAATCCACCTAAACCCACTTGGCAAGTAAAAAAAACCACTAAATGGCAATCTCCCACATGTCCTGAATCAAACGGTATGCCATATGGGTGGGTGCAAACAGAGACGGTCACCAACTAGCTCAAATGGATCCGGCGCTGCAATAACAAGAAAAAAAAAAACACGCCACAACCCACCCCCCCCACCCCCACCCCTTTAGTGAAAACCAGTTAGTACGGAGAGTCACACAAGTTTTTGCACACTTTACGATCCTAAAAATCATTCGGTCTTTTTTGGTACCTCTGCAAAATTTCCTACTAAAATAGGCTTAGTTTTCCTTGAAATCCAACAAATAAATGATCCACGTTTAGTTTACTGATATCACTGGGGACATTGGGAAGCTTGGAGAAGACAAAGTTTTTTGCTAATTTATAGTTTTAGGGTAAAAAAAAGGTGTGTGTATCACTTTAAGATCCCCATACCGCGTATGGGCGATAGGACGGGTCCATGTGGCAGCACTAAGAAAACTGCTTCTGCCAGGCTTCCTGAATGCTTCAGCACTATGTTTAATACAGGAAGGCCCAGGGCACTAACCTGGCAGATGAAAATTCTGTTGTAGCTCCTCGATGAAACAATATCGGAGGTGGAAATAATCAATCTTACCTCCCTGTCCCATGCACTTTAAAAGTACATTTTTACGGTTATTTGTCCTTTAAAAATAAGTTTTCTTTAAGGTTCTACTAACCATTAAAGTATTTACACTTAATCATTTTGTGGCAATAATGGGGTTCCTAATCATCCATCAATGTGGCCTTATCCACCAAAATGTTTCATTATTGTCTCCAAGCTCAACCAAATCAACCAAATATAGATGTGTGAATTCATAAAGGAAAGGGTGTACCTAGGTTGATGTAGAAGTTTTTCTCTGCATCCCTTATACATTATATATATATATGTTCTACATCAGATAGTTATGGTCTAAAAAGGAACTCCATACAAGTAGTCTCCATACAAGTGTCCTCTATTAAAAAGAGCACACTCCTTCCTAAAATGACCCTAAGAGCATGCTTTTAGCTGCAATCTATCTAAACTTATAGCAGTATAAGGGTCTGTACATTTCTGGTCTGATTTTAAAGGTAGCATTTAGGGTTGAGAGGGTACCCTACATTATATGAAGATTTATGTTTTAAACAAGAGATATGCAGCACCAAAGATCCGGAAGGGGGGGGGGAGCTCCATTTTGCACGCCAGAGTCCTCTAACCATGAGGATAAAGGTAAGGAGGCCCCCGAAACGTTGCTGTTTGATGGTCCAATAAAAGTTTTCATATTTACTTTCTAGGTGTGCGATCCATTAGTTTATCAGCATAAAGGATTTTTTAACACTACACAGTGGGGCTATCAGTAGGTTCATTTATAGTTGGGGGGTGGTCATTCCCATTTAAACTTTACAGCAGCTAGAGACATTAATTTTGTTTGAAAGGAATGAGAGAGCTATTTTCAGTGGTATTGTATTAAAGGAATAGTTCACTGCAAAATTGAACTTTTCCTTTAATGCATTGATTGAAAATCGGAAGGTTAAGGAGATGCCTTCCCTTCATTCTTCAATCAATGCCTGTGGAGCCAGGAACAAAGATAGAAGAAACGTACCTTTTGCGCAATCCTCTGCTGTCCCACTGATAGGTCCCGTCTTTAATCACTTTTGCAGTGAACTATAAGGACACTTATAATGGGGCAACAAGTTAGCTAAAAGTAATTTAGCTTTTGGGAATCGGACATTTCGATGGTGTAATAAAATCCAATAGTATTATTATGTTCCAGGTAACATTGTTTGAAGCCAGGACACTTTGATACAATATTAAACCTTAAGAGGATAATGACATGCTTGTTTGTAGCGGGAGACTTTAGAATTCCACTACAGTAAAAAAACATTGTTGGGTATTAATTCTTCCCTTCCGTATAAATATTGAATACAATTTCTTACTAACAGTACTTATTCTCAATCATTTTGTTGTTTTTAAGAATTATAGCTTTAGAGCAAAAATGTTTGTCATCATATTTCCCCAGGACAGTCCATCATATGAAAAAAGACAATTGAGGGTCGCACTCCAAGAAATTAGAAAACTTTTATTGTGATCCACACGTCACACGTCACAACGTTTCGGGGAATGCCCCCTTCTTCAGGTGATCATCATCACCTGAAGAAGGGGGCATTCCCCCGAAAAGTTGTGACGTGTGATGTGTGGATCACAATAAAAGTTTTCTAATTTCTTGGAGTGCGACCCTCAATTGTCTTTTTTCCTGCGAAGCTGTTGGTTCCAAGGGGAAGAACCCACGAGGCGTCTGCACCCATAGTTGGATAGAGTGCACCTCCACCATTGTTTATCTATTCAGTCCATCATATGCATCACATATAAACCTGGAAGGTTTCTTTTTGCACACATTTTACTTGTATAACTGGAGGTTCTAACTGATGGCCAAAGAAGAAACTCCCTTCAGTCCCTAAAGAGATATAACACATAATAACTAGTAAATTTAGTAAACATCATGGAAGACAGATATAAAGGTACAACGTTTTTACTACACTGTAAAAATCTAATTTTTAATTACAGGGATATTAAAATGACATCATGGAACTAGAGGGGTTTTGAGAAGGGCAAGTAAACACATAAGGGGAATAAAGAAGCTTGACATAGCCTTTAAAACTGGACACGTTAGTAAAAATGTGCAGGAGCTGCTTAAAATAATACTATTTAGAGCAAAAAATACAGTTAAAACAGCATTTAAGAGATTTTATACATAGTCAGATAAAATTGTAAGGTTTTCTTTAAAGGGAATGTCTACCCCTAGCACTAAAATCCATACTTACCTATCCCACCCTCCAAACCCTTTAAAAAGTATGTATAAGGAGCTTTGTGGACTACTGGAAGTATAATGATCATGAGGTTTTGAATTGGGGAAGGTAAGTATTGAATTTAGTGCTATGGGAGGACATGCCATCTAACTATATACACCTTTGGCTTTGTTAAAAGGGGCTTTTAATGTTTCTACATCTTAAAAATACATGGAATAGTCCTAATTGATTAGATGATTATGAAGTATCTTTCCACTCTTACACCTTTAATATCCTAGTTTTTATTATCCACGAGTCCTTATTTACATATAAACAAAGGCAGTTCTAGTCAAGTCTTTTTGTACCTCATTTGATTCTCAAGTAATTTTTAGATTTACAGCACAGAAGAATTTTCATTTTATTGTTTGCTATATTGTGAGTTTTCCAAATGGCGCCTTAGTAAACATTGTCCTGCATTCAACATATAACTTTTGTTAGCGTTTTCTCTAAATCTATATTTCAAGATGTAGTTAATAAAAGTGCCTTACTGATGACTAAAGACATTAAGTACACAACAATGACTGTAGTTAAATATAGGCTTGGATCTGAACTCATATTATTATTGCTTCAATATTAGTGCAACCTGCCTTAAAAAACAAACAGGTGTTTTCTTTTTCCACATTACACATACCGTTGTGGTTCCTCCTTCATGACGTCCATCAAAAGTTTCATTAAAAGCTTAAGCTGTCAGTGTATAGAATTTAAGGCGAGTTTGAGTTCTGTTCTGCCTGACATCCCTCCCTTTTCTGTAGTTTAGAATTGCCCTGGGGGACCTCTGAGTCAGTCAGGGTGAGGAAACAGAATCATTTACTCTGCCCACACATAGCAATCTTTCTTTTCATTTTATGTTTGTAAGTGTTCACTTTATGGCCTCTTATTTTTGCTTCCTACTGTTTACTTTATGCTACAGGATTAAATTGCATTCTCTGTTGAATGTCTGTAAAATCATTAGCGCATGCAGAATTTGAAATAGAGTTGAATTTAATTATTGGTTCATCTTTTACCTTGTATAAACTTATTTAATTGTGATAAAACTCAGGATTAGGTATGTATCCTAGTTTCCACCATTGAAATTCAGCAAAACATTAGTGTGGAACTATTCAAAAGTTGACTTGAAATTTTGGACAGAATTTTGGTTTCAAGTGTTCTGTCCTGTCTAGGATGAATACGGTATGTGCCATGCAAACAATGTTGAGATTGTTTCATTAAAGATTGAGTGCAAGCATTTCCATTTTTTTAATTTGCTTTAACATTTCAAAGCAAGCACACCAATCAAGGTACAGCTTTTGGAGCTTTAGTTGCCCCTGATGCAGAGTGACATTCAGGGCGATGTACCGAAAGCCACAACTCGGTGCAAACAGTCCGGCAATGTTATGTGCCCATATCGGCTCTCAGAGCATCGCTATCTTTTGTTTTTCTTTTTCGGGAACTTTCAACGCCAGTTATTAGATGGCCTCTAAAGTGCTGCAATAAAATGGCGCTTTCGGCATATAACATTTCTTGCGGCGGCTGCGCAATTAACTTTTGCGTTAGCCATGCAGCTTTTGCAATGAAGGAGTTTAAGTCACGCTAACCAATATAACATCGGTTAGCGTGTCTTTTATTTGCATTTTCAGCCACTGCGCCTATTGGTGCTTCTGGCTGATTGTTTTTTCACCTAAATGAGATGGTAAAGCAAGTGTCCTTTTACAAATACGATAATAGGACATTTAAAGCTAAAATAAATCATGGCACCTTTACTTTTTTGATAGCAAACTCTTTTGCACTTTTACTCAGTGTTTCTACTTTAACTCACATTGTTTAATCACTTTGTTCACTTTTGTAATTTGTGGTGCAACGGTTTCACGCATTTAACCTGCCCACACAGCGCTACAATATCTCTGGTTAAATAAATAGCCTCAGTTACAGTGGGTCTTGCAAACCATACATCTTGAACCCAACCTAGACATATGCTACAAAGTTACATATTTAAAAAGTTAAAAAGTATTAAAGAGGTATTCTTATCTTAAGATATTCTTAATCAACAAGTCTCAAAAGCTACTCATTCATGTAATGGTTTAGTTATTTTAGGCATACATTTCAATGGGATTTTCCCAATGTTCACTCACTTGCTTTGACATTGGACAAGCCCTTATTTGGCCACTGAGGCTTACAAAATTCCATAGTTGCCAAGAGTAAAAAGTCCCTTAAGCAGGACTGACAGCAGGAGGAAAGAACACAGAAACACAGCACTGCATAGCACAGAATGTTCCAGTAATCCAGAAAGGCTTCACAGTGTTTAGTCAAAAAAAAAAATCAAAAGAATTTGAAATGGGAAACAATATTTGAACGGAATTTGGAGGAGATATCAGTATACCTAGATGAGTTTGTTTTTTTTATGTTTTTCTTAAACACTTTCACTTTTGGGGACAGAAAGTCTTGAAATGGCACATTACAAAGAGAGACCCTTGGAACTTTTGGAGACAGACAGGGTTATTCAATAAAAATTCTTATCGTTTAAAATGGTGCTAATTTTCCCCCAACCAATCAGATGTTAGCTTTCAAATGTTAAATAAGATCTAATTAGTTATGGCTAAAGTTGCATCATTTTATACCATAAGACCTTTTATTGAATCTCCCTGAAAATGTCTAGATGAAAATGCCACAATACAAAGAGAGACCCTTGGAACTTTTGGGGACAGAATGTCTAGATGAAAATGCCATAATACAAAGAGAGACCCATGGAACTTCTCTAAAACTTCTCTGCAGTAGATAACCTAGAGGAATCCAATGTGTTAAGAGACGGTGAGAAGCTGATAGTGAACTGGAAGTAGAGACATAAATACACCACCAGACTTCACTTGATTACATTCTAATGTTCTGTAGTCAACTTCCATCCATTGCTCCCTATACTTATACACAAGCTGCCATTTCCTGAAACGCTAAAAAAATTACTAAATGAACATGGTTTCCTGCCAGGAAAAGAACAATTAATTCCATTGAGGCAATGGATACCCAAGAGTTGCCAAGAGCAAGCTAGCAATAAGTCACTTGGACTGAACTGACAGTAGAAGAAAAAGGATGCAGCCCTGTAGGAGCAGACAAGAATTGTAGAAACAAAGTAGTAGACATGCACAGGAGTCAAATATGCCACCGTTAGAACCATTGTGGCACCACATATTGAATTAAACATTGAATCAATTTAACTGTATGGCCAACTGAGGAATAATAAAAACTAATTTTATATATTTTCCTTCTATTAAATAGCCCAATAGCCCAACATTCTTTGTCCTCATCCCAACATATTGCTGAAAATGTTGGCCAATGTCTGTATATTTCGACTGATTGCATGGTCTTCTAAAGGCACTCGATTGGCATTACTGCGGTACTTTTTTTTTCCATAAAAGCACACTACCAATTGGTTTATTAATTGGAAGTCTGTTGGTCAAGAAGATAGAGTCTTAATTAACTTGTGTGTACCAGGCCATAGGAAAACACTACCATGTGCTACTACATTTTAGGAACAAACAGGGCGATGCACCGAGCGCCACTATCGGCAACCCGGTGCAAACAGCCCGGCGATGTTATATGCCGATAGCGGCGCTCGGAACATCGCTACTTGGCGCTGTTCTATTCCAGCTATTAGCTGGCGATGAAAGTGCTGCAATAAAATGCCGATTTCGGCATATAACATCACTTGCGGCGGCTGCGCTGTTAACTTTTGCTAAGCCGCGCAGCCGCCGCAAGGAAGGAGTTAAAGTCACGCTAACCGATATAACATCGGTTAGCGCAACTTTAACTCCAAATCAGGAGCGATGCGCCCGTTGGTGCATCGCCCTGAAAATGTCAAAAACATTCACAAAGATACAACAAGCTGTATTTTATCCCTCTCTTAGCTGTGGGTCCTGAGTGATTTATGAAATTAATCTGTGGGTACTGGGAATAAGCTCCAATAATCCACTGTATGCAGTACACTTCACATGATCTGTAGTACTTCTTAGACACAGCACAGCACTGGTCACGCTATAGCAGATTCTGCCTTTCAGACACAGAACATAGATTTCAGTGTTAATCTGTTTCCCACCTCTGCATTTTATACAAAATTCATCTTTACGGTTTATTTCTTATCAAGCAGTGAGGGGAAAACAATCATAAGTAAATCTGGGGATTTGAGCCTGTGATTTGAGCCTGTGACTTCACGGGCTTTGTGTTTTAAAACGAGCGCTTTAGACTGCTGAGCCACCACAGCAAATGTGCTGCTTTCAGTTTAGAACAGTTTGAGGAAAGGGGCACCTGTCCAGTGCCCTAGTGTTTCTAGCTAATTATGCCTATTAGCTATATTGTACACTGCCTTGAGTTGTTAATTCACAATAAATTGTGCAGCAAAAATAGCCACCCCAACATAACTCCCATTCAAAGTGTAAGGTAGGATGTACTGCTGCTCTTTCCATAGAAATTAATTTGTCAAATAACACTCAGTTATGTTTAGAAATTGACCAATCAGAAACTATACTAGACTTAAAAGGCACCAATCAAAGTGTCTCTCAGGTAACAAAGTAACAAACATTGTTTGGTTTTGTTATCCTTAAAGCATAACTAAAACTTAATTTTTACACTCCAGAATCTGAACATATACCCCCTAAAAACACCAATAAACTGTAAAATAGCAATACAGTAAATAGCATTAAAGTAAATGTTACCACTTGAAGAACTGGATGAAATAACTGTGTGTATGTACACCCCTGATCTCAGTCACATTCTCCCTTGCCTGTTCTGTTCTGTAAAAGGATTGGCTAGAGGCTTCTAGTGGGTGTGACCAACTGTACCCACTGCAACAAGTTCCTGCAGTATCTTAGGACTGAGCATGTGTAAAGAACATTATGGACAGTGACCACACTGAGTGATATTGGAACACTGGGAATTAACACACAAACCTCATGTTAGAAAGTTAAATTTCTCAACAACCATATTCAAATGAGAAGTTAGACACTGATTACTGTTTTTATAACAAGGAGATCTGCCTTCTAATTCAATGTTGTTCTGGCTTTAGTTGTCCTTTAATGGGGAACTGTGGTCTCCATACAAGTGGCCTTTATTAAAGGCCACATGCTTCTAGCTGCAGTCTATCCAAAGTTGCAGAAATAAAAATTGTGGATTTTCTTGTAAGTACTGTGAATTGTGACATCACCAGCTCTGCTCCCAAGTCTCAGTCTTGAGCGTGTCCACTGCTGGGACAGAGCATCATCAGCTGCATTTTTAAAGCGATCCACAAGCTGAAAATAAATGTTTTTTTCTCCCTAAGGTGCCCATAAGTAGTGGAATGCACAGAGAATGGTTACAGGTCTGTAACTAGGTTCAGAAAATGCATTTACAAAGCACACCATGTGACTGTCACAGACTCAGACAGTCAGGACTGTGTAACTTTACAAGCCTATAACTTAAGATCCAGAAAAGCTAGATACAGCATATCAGACTTGTTTGAAACCTATAAGATAGCTCTTTGAAGGGCACAGTTATCCTTTAAGTGTCAAATCCATTTTGCTGCATGGTGTTCTGCTGGCATGCATGGTATTTCAATACTGACAGATTACCTCACTGTATTTTACTAACAGCACTGTATTTCATTGCTGGAATACTGCATCACCATACACATACCTTTCTGTAATGTATGGTCATTTTAGTCTTCATTACATTCTCATGAATGAGTATAAATAATCATCTTTATTTTATTTTATTTAGTCTCCATCCACTTCCAGCTTCTACAAATCATTTAACAGGAGAAGCAAAACAAGAAAACCAAATCACACTAAAAAATATAAAACATTTTATAGAAACTAATAAATGTAACTGATGAAATACTGTATGATTAGTTAATTAAAGCTAAACAAAATATAGTAAAAGTGGTAGCTTTCCTCTTTGGCTCAATAAATATCTATACAATTACACAGGTTGTGGGTGTTTCCATTCATAACATGTTACCACCTGCCATAACTACCCAGAAACCAGAGATAGTTTGGAAAAATTCCATTATATGTAGATGTAGCAGATACTGAATCTCTTACTCTTACTCTCTAACTGGCTTATAGGTTTATTATATCACTAGCTAAGTAATAAAAATTGTGTGTTGTTAATTAAAGGAGACGAAAAGTCTTTGTATTGACCATGTGTATCATTGTCTTTATATTTCATATAGTTTGCGAGAAACAGATTAGATAAAAGAGAGATAAAAAGCTAGAAAAATCTTCTACATGAAAACTAGCGCCTAAATATACTGCAGTCCTATATGAACCCCTTACCCAGAGGGTTATGGTTCGTACACACATCCAATTCGGCAACGAGCAACAACCCCCGACGCTGATACACTCACACGACGAACGGCTATGTTGGCCGAGAATCGCGCGTGTGTATTTGTTCACAAGAACCCTTTAAATTACTTATCTGGTCTCACTTATTGCTGAAAAAAGTACAGTATGTCTGCTCAGAAGTGATTCTGGATGTATTAATAACCATGTCTAAAATATCCTGTCTTGAGGTCAGACTGCCTTCTTGTCACCCTCATTTACATATATACATGGCCAACCATTTAATGTCACCCTCCGATTGTTCTAGGACCAAATCATAGATTTTTATATTGTCTTATTTCTTTCTGTTAGCAGAATGAGAACCCGGGCCCTGGAACCTATAATGTTGGTCAGATTGCTGCAGATATCAACAGTGCCTCATTATCAAAGAAAGGGACTGGTGGGTTTCCCTCTAAGGTAAGCACAAAAAGTTATTAAGAAAAAGTACCCTCTAGACTAACTACTAATCTTTAAAGCCAGTCAGTGGTCTGTCTGATGGTAATTACCATTTTTACAAATTTTTGTCAAAATCAGGAAAAATTTTGGTTGTGGTAACATTTTTTGGCCGTCCATCGGTTGAGATGGACTACAATTTAAGGATTTTTTAATTTTCAAGGATTTTTTATCTGTTGTATTCAATTAGATCAACTGGAAATGAAGTTTAGTTCTTGAAGACATTTCACTAGTCATCCAACTGGCTTTCTCAATTCAGTCGGATGACTAGCGAAACGTCTTCAAGAACTAAACTTCAAGTCCAGTTGATCTAATTGAATACAACAGATATACCATGACCTGGATGAATGAGAATCTTCACAAGCAAGTATTTTTTAATTTTCAAGGATTTTATCAAATATTTGGAAATCATCCATCCACATATCCCAAATTCACCAATTCAGCTATTTTTAGCAGTGCCAACTCCCTGGCTATAAAAGGCAGCCCAACAACAGGAGCCTTGTGAAGTGTTTCCCCTTTGCCCACTTTCCCCTATATGATACAAACTGTGGGGCAGAGACGCTAATGTGGTGTGGGGTGATTTTTAGAGGGGACCTTGACCAAGCACCTGGGTTGATTCAGTTGATAGCAGAGATCTAAATATGTCTGACCCATCTAACAGCCAACCAGTAGAAATTACATTCCAAAGTAGAGTACATTCCAAAGTAGAGTGCAAAATGACCGTTACAGAAGCTGAAATCTCAGCACACTAATGTCAACAGCAGGGATGAGCAAGGGGTATACATTCAAATACTTTTGAAAATGGAAGAGAATAAGTAGAATAACTAGGTATGCATAATATATACTAAATATTTTAAAAAATAATGATATTCACTGAACTTTCCCTTTAAAGACAGAATTTTTTAAAAACATTTTTTAACATTTTATCGAATACAGAATGGGGAAGTTGTAAGTAACTTGCATGTAAAGGAAGTTACTTTATTCCCTTTACTCTGGCTTGTCTGCTGCTTGTTCTGCTAACAAACTCTGGTGAATATGTGCATAAGTGCCCACAGACAGGGCTCCGAGTGCCACCTCTGGCACACATGACATAGGTTCGCCACCACTGCTGTATACCATACTGTAGTTCCCAATTACACATTTTTAAATAGTTTGATTACCTTGGATTGGATGCTTTATTCAAATATTATTCTTTGTTGAACACTGATGTCTTATCTGCAGATCAAATCAGGGACACTGAGGTATGCCTCTTATAACATATGGAGAAACTGGCAAGCGTCCAAACTTGATGGTGGGACTGCAATATAACTGTAAAACCTGTTTCTCCAGTAAATTATATTTACAGCTGTAGGAAACTCTGCCAAATTCGGCAGTACTTTTATTGTGTTAGAGTTCTACCACACATCTGTTTTGGCACAGTTGGCGTTTATGCCTTTTATATGCCAAATTTATAAAGCGCCGGTAACTGGCAGCAAAAACTCATACATTGGCATATCGGTCATTTTGCTTTTTGCCGCATATCGCCATATATAAAGGCAATAATCACTCAATAATATTTATAAAGTGCTGAAAAGTGTTTTTCTGTGTTAAGGTAAGCCTAAAAAAAATAAATCACAAATCGGTGGTGGCAAAAATGCATTAGTGGACATATTTCTAGCCTGGAAATGGCCCCCTGGAAGGATTCAGTACATTATTGTGAGTTTCACAATATAAATAAGGGTCCATGGGGGTGGGGGTGTTTTTATATTTTCAATCATTTATGTTAATACAACTGGAGATTTTACGCTTTTGGAATTTCCAATTTCTGCTTAAATAGGAGTCTTATTTCCACATGTACTTGCATGTTTTAAAGGGTAACAGCCCCCATATAACTGTACATATTTTAAACTATCACCCCAAAAACCCTATTTGCCTTGTAACCGTACCTTCCTCAGACACTCCCATGCTGAGTTACATGAACTTACAAGAACCACAATCCCTGGCCGGAAGTCCCTCCTCCTCTGCTTCTGTTGTGAGCACACTCACCGTCACGGCCATGACTGACAGTCATTAGACGGAAGGGAAAGAGGATGCGGCGATGGAACTGCTTCTTGTAAGTTCTTGTAAATCAGTGTGGGAGTGTCGGAGGAAGGTAAGGTTACAACACAAGTGGAGTTTTGGTGGGTGATACTTTAGAATATGTTAAGATATTTGGGGGCCTTTTAACTGCTAAAGACCCCCCTGTAATGTTACCTAATTCTCATTTACAGCCCTGGCCTAATATTCATAGAAGTTCTGGTGCTATTTCTACATTTTGCCACAAATACTATTGGGAAATTGCAATAATAGCACTTTACAAATAGATTGTTTTTAAAAACAGATCAGCATCATGCCCTATATCTCAGGGCATCATTATTTTCAATACATGTATCTTTTAAAGGCCACATAACCACTATTGACACATATTTTAATAATAATAATAATGTTACAATATGTAATAATTAACCTGAAATGCTGGGTATTGGGATAAAAAGGTACAATTAGGTCATTTTGCAGCAGACAGAATGTGTGTTTCAAACTGATTAAGAAACACAGGGGCCAGCTAGAGAAATTGTTTGCAGTAGATCGGCCCTGCCGCAGTGCCATCATGTACAGCAGGAAAAACATTTTCATTAAGTAGGTTTCATGGAACATTTGCAACCAAGAAGCTATTCCTACATGGCAAAAACTACATCAAATGAAACCTATGCTAGAGAACATAAAGGCCTGGGTGCAGAATAATGAGAGCAATTGTTACAGACCGATGAATTAAACTAAAATTAAACAAAAGACCGTACAATAATAAAATCATTTACAGCAGTTCATATAGCATTAGAAAATCATACCAATTAATGACATTTAATGTTGATAAATGTAAAGTGATGCGTTTTGGGCTTAAAATCCTTGTGCTGCTTATACTATAACTGGCTCTGTGTAAAGTGAGTCTCTGTTGGAAAAGGATCTTGGAGTCTTGATGCGTAACAAACAAACAAACTTAAACGGAATGTCCACCCCACCAAACAAACTTTTGTATTTATCCTTATTGTCCCCCCAAATCCTTAAGAGGTTCATCTTAAATCTACTTAACAGCCCTCATTCCCTCAGCTGTCTTCAGACTTGCTTCCGTGCCTTTTCCGTGCAAGGAAGCTGCAGAAGGGTCCTGAAAGGCAGCTCTGCCTCTGATTGGCTAAGATGTAATGTCTCAGCCAATCACAGATGCCGCTGCCAGTCTGGCCCCTTCTAGATTTAGGAGAAGATTTCAGCAATGTGCAGAAGGGGTTTTTCACCTTGAGAACTGTAAAACTATGATAGTGGTGATAGGTTCATTTAACAACAAAAAAAAAAGCTGAATGAGTTTCTAAAAATAAAGAATGTTGCATGTTACTGTTATTTATACAGAGATTGAGTAGATCCAGGGATATTCCCAAATGCCACGTGAAGTCAGGAAGGATTAACCCCCACTTCATACTATTTTTGTTTGCCTTCCTCTGGATCAAATGTTAGGCAGGAAATGTGGTTATTGCTGAGTATGTTGGGCTAGATTGACATATGTCTCAATTCAACCTCAAATACAATACTATACCATACCATGTAGTAATGAGCAAGTGGTTTTATTTATACCATTAGATTTTAAATATAATGCACCTGTTAATTATAGCTCAACCAATCAGATGTTAGCTTTCAAATGTTAAATAAGTTCTGACTGGGGGGGGGAAATTAGCACCAGTTTAAACGATAAGAACTTTTATTGAATCACCATATTATTTTTTTTTAAAATCTTAATGTGAAAGCTTTTCTCCCCAGAACACCTATACATTGTAAGTAATAGATTACGTAACAAAAAAGGCTTTCATGTTGTTGCCAGTACAACGATGTTGGCTTCAAAGACCCATGCCCAGTGACCCCATGATTCACTGTCTCTATGCACAGAGTTTCTTGCTTCTGTTTCTAGGGAAAGATAAAGTTTCCAAATGTACTTTTGCTTACTGTTGACTTACTGGTGGTGCAACATATATTTCCTATCTAGTCTCCCTATATGTTTCTGCCCGTACCCTCCGCTCATCGCAGAACCAGCTCCTGTACTGCTTCCTCACGCCTTAAACCTTTCTCTCTTGTAGCTCCCATCCTCTGGAATTCTATTCCCCTCTCTCTACGTCAAGAAACCTCAATTAGCAGGTTTAAATCTAGCCTTACATCCTACCTATATGGTAACCAGCACAGTATTTGATTGTTTTATTTGCACTGCATACGTCTCACTCCAGCACTTATACCCTCTCTCGTAGCTCCCATCCTCTGGAATTCTATTCCCCTCTCTCTGCGTCAAGAAACCTCAATTAGCAGGTTTAAATCTAGCCTTACATCCTACCTATCTGGTAACCAGCACAGTATTTGATTGTTTTATTTGCACTGCATACGTCTCACTCCAGCACTTATACCCATTCCATTGTATCTGTGTTTTACCCACCTAACTAGATTGTAATCTCTACGGGGCAGGGACCTCATTACCTCTTGTGGCAAAACACTAGCACTTCTATTTATATAAGTTATATATGTATGTAGTGAACTATCTATGTTTTTATCCCCCTTGTATGAATTTATTGTATTTTAATACTGTACAAGTGGCGCTATATAAATAAACATATACATACATACATGTAAATGCCATGACTATACAAAATAGTCTACTGCCTGAGTTTATTGCTTTTTTGTGTTTGTTTGTTTCCATCATGTTTCTAGAAAAATATAATGTTTCTACATGTGTACAAATGTTTTATATTGCAGCTCTTGTTTTTTTATTTACCCACCAGTGTGAATTGCTGACAGCCTTCCAGGAACAATACAAAATAGTCAAAAGATTCTAATTGTACCTACATCTTCTGCATGTGTAGTGGTGGCTCACTGCTACACTGCTGGATTTTGAAATTAACCGACCATTGGAAAACAGGCTAAATTACCAAGGCTTACTTTTATTTTTAAAATTTCTATTATGTTCCTAGCAAACACAAAGATTCTACATGTACTTAGTAGCCCTTGTGGGATAGATAAAGAAAGCTTTATTTTTAGCAAAACACAGTATAGAAGGATACAGGATCGATGCCCTATACCTATTTTTTAATGAAATGTTAATATTCTTTTTCTTATATCCATGCTAGCAAAGAAATAAACTAAAAAGATTATGAAAAGCAAAGAAACATATCATTGTTAGGCTGGGTACACACCAGCCAATATTTTCGATCTGGCGAAAATATTGGCTGGTGTGGGGCAGACGGCTGCGACCGACATCAATTGGTCGTTCGTACGGATCGGACGAAAACAATCCGGATGGGCATGTCGGAAAATTCCGATCGGTTGTCCAGTTTCCTATGGGAATGCACGATCGATCGTTCACAAATTCGCCCGTGGCCGAATTTGCTGTGACCAACGGACATTTATCCCGGCTGATCACTCGCTTGTAGTGACAAAAAGTCCCTCCGTGTGTACCCAGCCTTAGGGACATTAGCATTTGTGGAAAAACTGCACTAAAATCAGTGTTATGTGTCAGAGGGAGGGATGATCTCTGAGCTGTAACATGATTGGCTGTCAGCTTCCAGGATGCAAGGCTGCAGCTTCTTTTGAAGTGTTCCGAGCTAAGGTGAAATATGGAAGCTAACCCCTAGTACCCACTAGAGATGGGATCCTAGTCAGACTCCGACCTGGATTCGACAAACAAGAAGTCATCCAGGTAGTGCAGGACAAATCTGGAGCTCGTCTCAAATCAAACCACCAAACCTAGGAAGGAGCTGAAGGTTTCAAAGACCTGAAACACAACCCTTTGGGAGACACATGTCAGAGTAAAAAAGGCCGTCCAGGCAGCAGCCCAGCAGGTGAAAACAGTCTTTGTGCACTGGGAGAAGGCAAAAAGCGGATTCGATATCCGATCTAGCCATCAGCACACCTGGACCATCCTCTTGAACTAAAGCCACAGCCCTGTCAAAGGACACGTATGACACAGATGCTGCTTCTGGACTAATACCATCATTGACCGATCCTCCCCTAAGGTGAGACAAGTGATGAATCAACCTAAATTTACTTGTTTCCATCTTTGGGACCAGTCCCAAAGGGGAGACCCCTATATTAAGGAAGGGTGGGTCAACAAAGGGGGCAGCCCATGGACCTAGCTGAACATCGGTTTGCAGTTTTTGTCTGACCATGACGGGATTCCTGAATTGATTTTAATTTTTTTTTAAAAAACGGGGATGGTGAATACTGAAAGGGGATATAAAAACTATTTACAAAACCATTCTTCACTGGTGTCCTCAAGTCTCCTTGACCCAGGCTTGGCTGTGGATTTTCCCCTGATCCTCCACAAAAGGAACACTTGTGGCGAAAGTGACATGCCGCCCCAAATTTACTTTGGCCCTCATTAAATAGCCAGCATGGGCCGGCTTTTTTAGCCATGGAGGTGGCCCCGGGGCCTGTTGAAAATGGGGACCGCATCCCCCCTGAGGCAGAGCTTGCCGCCCTTTGCGACATCATAATTCTAAGCCATGAGTCTGTGGCTTTTGTGTTCCAGCCTACTTCGGGGTGAACTGCTAGATGAATTTCTCGTTGTAGATCCACCAAGCTGACCCCCCGTATACCTTATAGGCCCCAAAGATTAAATCCAAATATACAAAAAGTTCAGAACACTTCAGGGGAAATTTCTGATCTATCACCCCTGCCAACACACAAAAGGCCTGGACCAAATTCCCGGAGGTTCTTGCCACCTTAGGTTTTTCTACTTACAATTCTCCGGCCTCACAATTTCCTTGTCCACCGTGACCATTTCCGGAGTAACCAAGGTCCAAATTTCAATATACTCATTTCTCCAGATCTTTTCTTTAATGTCATCTGTTATGTGCACCCCCAATGGACTTATCCCACAAAAATTGGTCTCTTTCAGGGCCTCTACCCTGTTACCAACTGACTCAGGCTGGAGCCCTTTTGCTCCCCCTGGGGGATTGCTCACTGCAGAGCTTTGAGGCATGGCCTCGATATTGACAATCAGGTTCCTTAAAGGATGTCCATGAGTCCTCTGATATGACCTATTCGTGAACAATGCACCAGAGAGTTTATAGTATGTCCCATTAATATATTTGTATAAGGTTATCATGTCCCCACACAAACGTCACTTCTCCAATGTAAACAGCCCTAACTTGTCTCATCTGCCTGCATATTTAATAAGCCCCTCCATTCCCCTTATTAATTTAGTTGCCCTTCTCTGAACTGCTTCCATTTCCAAGATGTCGCTTTTGTATATGGAATTCCAAAACCGCACTGCATATTCCAAATGAGGCCTTACCAGTGCCGTAAAGAGGGAGAATAATATTTTTCTCTCTTGAATCTATTTCTCTCTTTATACAACACTGTTTGCTATAGCTAAGTCTGTTATCTACCAGAACCCCCAAATCCTTTTCCATTACAGATTCACAGAGTTATTTATGGTGTAGGGGGCACAGGGATTATTAAATCCCAAATGCATCACTTTACATTAATCAACATTGAATCTCATCTGCCATTCTGCTGCCCATTTTGATAATCTATCTAGGTCTGCTTGCAGCACTTGCACATCATTTAAAGTTTCCAAAGTTCTGCATAGTTTAGTGTCATCAGCAAACATAGAGACCTTGCTCTAAATTCCCCCTTCTAAGTCATTTATAAACAGATTAAACAGAAGCGGCCCCAGTACAGAACTGACCTGAGACACTCTGCTTAGAACTTTAGCCCACATAGATGTAGCTCCATTTACCACCACTCTCTGTTTGCGATCCAATAACCAATTCTCTATCATGACCAAATGTTTTTGTCTAGGCCAACAGTCCTCAATTTTTTCATTAGTCGCCTATGCGGCACAGTATCAAAAGCTTTCGCAAAATCCAAGTATACCACGTCCACTGCTGTGCCTGAATCTAAATTCTTACTCACTTCTTCATAAAAACAAATAAAATTTGCCTGGCATGATCTATTTCTCATGAATCCATGCTGACTACTACTAATAGGATCAGTTCTGAAGACAAAGTCAAGGATATGATCCCATAACAACATTTCCAGCACCTTCCCTACCACTGATGTTAGGCTTATAGGTCTATAGTTACCAGGCTGTGAACGACTACCTTTTTTGAATATTGGTATTAAATTGGCTTTTTTCCAATCCAGCGGAACATCCCCAGACCAAAGTGAATCTGAAAAGATTCACTAAGCTCTTTTAAAATCCATCTGGTCCTGATATTGATATTTACTTTGTCTAATTGTTTCCATACCATATCCTCCATCAGCCAATGTGAATACTTCTTATCTCTCCCCTGCATATTATTACAATCCCTGCTGTAAGGAATAAGATTCTCTATAGTGAAAACCGATGTAAAAAAAACGATTTAGCAGATTAGCCTTTTTGGCATCCTCTACAACCATCTCAGCCTCATTGTTTAATGGTCCCACATTCTCAGTCCTCATCTTTTACCATTTATATACTTAAAAAACATTTTGGGGTTAGACTTTGTTTGGTTATCCATATTTCATTTTCTATTTTAGCTAGTTAAAATGCTTTCTTGCACTCTTTATTACAGCGTTTATACTCCCTGTAAGCCTGTTCTTTTCCCTCTGATTTCAAAATTTTAAAAGTCTTTTTCTTTTTTTCCATTTCCCTTTTTACCTGAGCATTAAGCCATGCAGGAGTGGACCTAATTTTTTTATACTTCTTCCCTAAAGGTACAAATTTAGAAATGTAATAGTTTAATATCCCTTTAAAATTGGTCCACATCTGCTCAGTATCTTTACCTAGAACAATTTCCCCCAGTCTATGAGCAGGAAGGATTCCTTTAACAGAATAAAATTAGCTTTCCTAAAGTTAAAAGTTTTTGTTAACCCAGTGCACTTTAGTTTTTTTGCAACCTATATTAAAGGGTATGTCTATTCACCAAAATCAAAAAAAAATTTTTTTCATTATAAGGTAGTACCCATCCCCAGAAGCCTTTTCCTGCCTTTCTTTTGAAAAAATTCCATTCCCTACCTTTGCAGCAGTCTCTAGAAGTTCTATTCGTTTTTGGGGGTGTGGCCTTAGCTGTGCTGGATAAGGAAGTGAGCTGATTACTAAATGAGGCTATTACCATGCGTTTTGGTCCCGCCCACTTGACCCTGTGCTTTTATGTAAACAGATCCTCTCCTGCATTGTCAGAACTGTAGTAAAACAGACAATGCTGGCAGAGACAAAGGAGAGAGTTCATACATAAAGTGTGCCATTTCTGTGGCTGGGGGAAGCAGGGAGAGTGTGTGTAGATAGACCCAAGATCTAAATATCCAATCCAGACGTAAGAGTTCATACATAAAGTCTGGTGTGTGTGTGTGTGTGTGTGTGCCATTTCTGTGGCTGGGGGAAGCAGGGAGAGTATGTGTAGATAGACCCAAGATCTAAATATCCAATCCAGACGTAAGAGTTCATACATAAAGTCTGGTGTGTGTGCCATTTCTGTGGCTGGGGGAAGCAGGCAGTGTGTGTGTGTGTGTGTGTGTGTGTGTGTGTGTGTGTGTGTGTGTGTGTGTGTGTGTGTGTGTGTGTACACCCGAGACCTACTAATCCATTCCGGAACGAGATGTTCCGTTTTAATCCCTCAGCCGGGCGGGCAGGGTCGACGACTCCGACGCACCATGGGTGGATCTGCGCATGTGCGGGATGGCGCGCACGTCGGACTGCCTGCTATTGGGAAGGCAGCAACATGAATATTCAATGTGCCAAGCGGATCTTACAGCACATACATCGGACAAACTAGGGCACACAGACAAAATCCATAAAAGGTATCATGCATATTTAAATGGGCTCTTTTACTTTAGGCAATGTTAATTTTTCAGGTGGACATACCCTTTAAATGACACTATATCATGATCACTATTCCCTAAGCTTCCCATTACCTTCATTTCCAAAATGAGCTCAGGGTTATTACATATCACCAGATCCAACAACGCATTCTGTCTAGTAGGAACTTCTACCATCTGTGAAAGAAAATGCTTATATAGGAAATTTAAGAACTTTATACCTTTTGAGGTGCTGGCAGTTCCTGTACTCCAATCTATGTCAGGGTAGTTAAAATCCCCCATAACCAATACATGCCCCATACCAGCAGCCCTCGCCAACTGCATATGGAGTTTTATGGCTTATAACATACCCCAACAATTAATTTACCCACCTTCTTGCTTCCTGTACACAGCTTATATTGTTTCTGCCATATTGTTTATACCCCCATCTATTCCATATTTTAGATTTGGCTTCAATTCCTGTTTAACATATATACATACTCCCCCCTCCTTTCTTATTAACTCTGTCATGTCTAAATAAGGAGTATCCTTCAATATTTACTGTCCAGTCTAAGAATCATTTAGTCACATTTCTTCTATACCGATCACATCATACCTCCTGTAAAGATACTTGCATTTGTAAACATACATTTTAGATTATCAATGATTTACTTCCATACTTGGACATACATGCCTCCTTATCCTCTATGCTGTCTCCTCCCCTGTCTCCTCCCTCCGTTGTGTCATTAGCCCCCTGATCCCTAACTTCTCTATCTACCCCTGTGTAGTTCAACGTACACTCCCCCCCATACCTAGTATAAAATCTCCTCCAACCCCCTAGCCATCTTCTCTCCCAAAACAGCTGCACCTCTAGAATTGAGGTGCAATCCGTCTCTACTAAAGAGCCTGTAGCCAACAGAAAAGTCAGCCCAGTTCTCTAAAAACCCAAACCCCAGATCTGCACCACATCACACTGTTCCCCCATTGTCCCAGCCGCCCCCACCAAGCTTCAGCGCATGATAACTCACCGCTGGTTTGCTGTCTCAGTGCAGTCTCTGGCATCCTTTCCGTGTTCACTTGTTCGGACAAGGAAAGTCTTCTCCCCCTAAAGGATGTTCTATCTCTGTGTCGCAAACTAGATCGGGATCTGATGCAGACCGATGAGCTGTGCATGGCTGAAGACACCCTCCTGGAACGCCTGGACCTATGGTGGCTCTTGTGTTAGTTGTGCGTGACCTAGACTGGCTACGTGACCTCCTAAGTGCTGATCTCTGCCTGTGTTTTTTGCGGCTATGGTGGTCTGATAGGCTGGCTTCCGAGTAGGATGAGGAGTATCTACGCCTCCTGCACCCTTTCCTACTCTCTCTGATGCGCCTTCTGTGGGACCTTTTGCTTTGGTGGTGACTTTTTTCCCTCCTAGCCTCTGGGCTTGTTTGCCTTGCCAGAGATGTTATCACTAGGGATCTGGTATCTAAATTATCTCCTCTTTCCGCCTCCAACTTGCTCTGGGAAGAGCTTCTCCGTGCATCTCTGGGCAAGCTAGCTGCTGAACCTGCTGTCTCTGCCGTGAGTCCTCTCTTGCCTTTCTAAAGGCTGGCTCTCTCGACATCCCCCATTTCCCATGCTAAGCTGTGCTGCAGGCTTATCAACCTTGTTAGCCTTGGTGTAAGGCCCTGATCTCCTGACACTTACTGCACGCTGGCCTAGTCAAAGGTCTGTTGGGCCCCTTGGGTTTGTCCCCCTTCCTGTTCCTGAGCAGATCCCTGCTCCTACGATGGCCCCTCTCCAAGTCCCCCTTCTGGTGTGGATGGGGAGGAGGATTCATCCTGGGCCCTGGAATGGAATATGGCGCTGAGGGCACCTACTAAACCTTTCCAAACAGGCCTAGTATTGGGGCTCCCAGCCGGGCCCCCTGGTTACAATAAGGCCTGTAGCCACCCAGCCCCCTCCCTGCTAATCCTCTCCCTTACCTGTTCCATCATAGGATCCACCATCTCTGCCAATGGTAAGATTTCCAGGCTGATTGTGAGCACAATCTCTAATGAGATCTTAACTGGTCACCAGCAAATCAAAAATGGCGCCGGTGACCATGTGGAGCTGCCTGATATAGAGACGTGATGCAGTGCACTGACGTCATCGCATGCGCTGCATCTCGCGAGATTCTGCCCGACGCACACTGCAAGTCACAGGAGAAACCGGAGCTGCCTGATGGACACAGCTGTTCCCCCATGGATCGGTCGCCCCATCCATGGCGGAGCTCACAAATGCCATGATATCTACCAATAATTATTAGTAATTACTAGTATTGTTATAACCCCATCTGTATTTTATGAGGTGGCTGTAATATAAAGCAGCGATTGTAAATAACGATTGTTAATGGAATTAACTGCTGTGACTGAAGACTGCTCTGTTTATATTATGTATGCTTTGTAAAATATCACAACGTAGCTCTAACGCCGACAGAAAACTGTATTTTACATCTGTGGTAAGGGTGTAGTATCTTAACATCATAATGTCAGTCTACAATTACATGCAGACAGAAGTAAAAGCAATAAAAATTTTGCTTTGAATTATGGTATGGATTCCTAGAAGCATAGTGTAGTCACACCAGATGTTATTTTTTTTACTACACTTTCTAGGAAGTTTCTTTAATAATAAAAACTATCCAGTGAATTATTCTATTAGCAATAGCATTCCTATTTTCCAGGATTTTTATACATTATTTTATGAGTATCTGCCATTTATGAGCTCTGCTGGTAAATATCTGGAAGCTATCTCTATTTATTATTATTATTATTATTATTATTATTTATAAAGCATAATGCTTCCGGTAGACTCAAAGAGAAATGGAACAGAAAAACAACCACTGGTTCTGCAGAACTTACTTCGAAAAATCAGATTGAATTCAGCCCATGTAGAATAGGGTAGGATAACATGAAAAAATAGATTTTAATTAACTTAATTTTCTAATTATTTTTTTAATAATTGAGTTTACTGCCAAAACCTTTTCATTAAATTTAAAAAATATTTCTAGGCCGTAAAATACTAAAAATGCAGTTACCCTATCTTTTGGTGACTTTTATTGAGTATAAGATATGGAAAATATGGTAAATATTTATTGAGTATAAGACATGGAAAATACCTTTTGGAAAAAAATTCAGCAGAAAATGAAAGTTTCACGCGACAATAGAGACATTGATGTCCATCATTTTGGTGGTATTTTGTTAAAGGATAATTACAGTCTGAAACTCTTTTTCTTGGTAGTTTATCAAACAGAAACTGCAGATTATAAAGATAGTACTTGTCGTTTTTAGGAGCTTTCTGCATCTGACTTATTCTTAAGTCAGTAAAATGTTTCACTACAGCAAGCCCTGCATTTATTTTCTAAATTAGCACATTCTTCTTGAACTCAGGCATGCTCAGTGCTTCAACAGCACGCTGTGCTTAAGGGAGGCTAGGAGCAAGAATCTAATTAGACTGTCTGCTCTGGTGAAAGGTAACAAAGATATTTTTATATAGAAAAAAAGCTAGAAAAGCAATTAATAATTGGTTGTAATAGGTAGTTTCTTTAACAAAAGAAAAACCCAAATCACATTTTTTAGAATCTGTGTATGATTGCAAAAATAAGATATTCATTTTATTATTTTAAAAGAAACAAAAGTCTCCAGATAACATTGTCCCAACAGACAGATCACATTAACAAACATACAACAAGCATTATAGCACCTCTTCCTTTGCTGTGGCTGCTGGGTGATTTATGAAATTCACCTGTGGGAGTCAGCTCCCATAATTGACCTATGCAGTACACTTCACATGCTCTAAAGTGCTCAAAAGATCAAAACAAGGAAACTGCAGCCTTGCTTTCTAGTAGCTGACAGACAATCATATAACAGCAGAGAGATCCTCTCTCTCCCTGACACAGTTTTTGTGTAAACATATTTAAACAAAAAAATTTTTTGCTCTGTCCCTAACAATAATATATTCTTTTGATTTTCATACAATTCTTTTGCTTTTCATACAAAATAAAACTACCTTTGCAGTTTAGTTCTTAGCTGGCATGGTTGTAAGAAACAGATTATTAACATTTCAGTAAAAATTAAAAGTTAAACCTGGAAAATTGAACCCACAACTGCATGTATTTTGTCTTGCTAAAAGAGAAGCTTTGTACCCCTATACCAATAGAGCTACTACCGTATATACTCGAGTATAAACCGACCCGAGTATAAACGACGGTACCCAATTTCAGCTAAAAATCCTAATAAAGTTGTTGACTCGAGTATAAACCGAGGGTAGAAACTTGGCATTCAAGATGTTTGGAAACTACAACTCCAGCTAATAAAGCATGCTGGAGTTGTAGTTTCCAAACATCTTGAATGCCAAGTGAGGTGGCATTCAAGATGTTTGGGAACTACAAATCCCAGCATGCTTTATTAGCTGGGAGTTGTAGTTTCCAAACATCTTGAATGCCACCCTCACTTGGATTCAAAATGTTTGGAACTACAACTCCAGCTAATAAAGCATGCTGGGAGTTGTAGTTCCCAAACATTTGAATGCCACCCTCACCCTCCCCTCCCACCCAGTTCAGTACCTGTGGGCTCTTCTCCTGTGGGTCTTCTCCATCCAAGCAAGGGCCAGCATTGAAGAATCCTTGGGCCAGCACTGAAGAATCATCCTTGGGCCAGCATTGAAGAAGCATCCTTGGGCCTTGAAGAAGCATCCTTGCATTGAAGAAGTATTGAAGTCTCCTCTGCATTGGCAGCCGCACGATCTTCTCTGCACTGGCGCGCCGGCTGACGTCACTGCCCGGCGCCGGGTTGGCGCGGCTGTGACGTTAGGCCGGCGCGCCAGTGCAGAGAAAGATCGTGCGGCTGCCGGAATGGTAAGGTAAGCTGTGACTCGAGTATAAACCGAGCTGGTTAGTTTTAGAAATTGGTACATAAAGAAACTTTATCTTTAGCTAGAAACAGTAATAAAAAAAAAATACTGACTATTTTGCAATGCCCCAGCAAGACTGTATGCAATTCACAATGGCTGGTAAATAAACTGCAAGCTAACAAGCAGATTTCAAAGTCTTATCAGGGGCTTCCATATTGGTGTGGAGACATCTGTATAGAAAAAACATGCAGATTGTGAATACTGGTGCAGAGGGTGTGGACAATAAGTGCTAATGCTCACAAGCCTCTTTGAAGACTACATTGGCTATAAGTTGTACTGCGACAATATGGAAGTCTAACTTAGTTACAGAATATTTTCTCATATGTACTGAATGCAACTTACTAGAGATCTTTCAATGTATAGTAGGGATAAATTTCCAAAGGAAATGTCAGATTTTAGATTTTTTGGATTGTGGAACTTTTCTTGGATTTTCTATAATTATCAAATATTCTAAATTCAATATAATAGAATTATCAATTTACAAAATTTTATATTCAGAAATGATCAAATATACAGGCTGATTTTGATAAATATCAAAATGTAAACCCCTGATTTTGAATACATGAACTCTTGATTCTTAATATGGGAGAAATAGCGAATAGGCGAGCTCTCAATTTGGAATCTACGAAAATAACTCAAAAATAGCTTGCGCCTAAAGAAATTTCCTAAAATAAGTTTTGGTATATGTACAGGTAATATATGTTCCCCAGAACATTTCCCAGGTGACAGTCCCAGACCCATTTATACTTTCATACTATTGTTATTTATACCTTCAATTTTTACTTTTTTTTAAAAAAAAACTTCCATTGACTTCTATGTATTCTAAGTATTTTTTTTGTTTTCTGTAACAGATCTCACCAGTTTCCACATCTCTAATGTATATGTGTTCTGGGAAGAAAACTTAAAAACAAAAAAAAAGTTTAGTTCACCTTTTGGCTTATTTTTAGCAATAAGGAAGGGTAGAAAAACCCACCAGGACTCGTTTTGCCAGAGGTTTTGTTGAACAGTCCCTGGTTTTGGCATAAAATGCTACTGAATATGCTAACCGTGTATATGTATGTATAAGTTATGTATGTATGTATGTATGTATATGTTTATTTATATAGCGCCACTAGGGGACGCAGCGCTGTACAATATATGATGCAGCGCTGTCAATTATATGACTTTTTGTATAATGCAAAAAGTCATACAAGGGGGACAGTAAATAAATACATAAATATATAAATAAGTATGAGCATCACTAAATATACAAGTGCTTAAAACATGTAACTTGAGGAAAGAGGTCCCTGCCCCTTAGAGCTTACAATCTACTTATATAATGTAATATGATGCCATTAAAAACTACTTTTTGTTTGTACGGAGACATGCACTTCCTGCTAATCACATGACTACTGTAAATCGTCTTTCCTTTCTTTTAAACACTCGCCACCCCTTTTATGCTTTATTGCATTATTAGGTTATAGATGTGCAAGAATAAGGAATAATAGTAACCTTCATTAATCTTGTCATATGAGAAACACTAGTTGACTTCCCACTGTTTTTCCAAAAACAACAATGGGACAACATGAAGCAAAACAACTCACACTGCAGCTGTTACTGATATCACTATTCATTTATAGTAACTAAAGCTGGTCATACACTAATTATAATAATAATTATTATTGTTATTTTGGATTTATATAGCGCCAACATCTTCCGTAGTGCTTGACAATTACATGTATACATTCACATCAGACCCTGCCCTCGAAGAGCCTACAATTCAAATACATTTATTTGACACATACAACCTATCAGTATTTCTTTATGATTGTGGGGGAAACCAGAGTGCCCGGGGGAAATGCAGGCAAGCACGATTTTCATGACATGTGATGTCTCCAGCTTATATACAGTTATCCCTCACGAAGAAGGAGTCCAGATATGTAGAGAAGCATTAATAAGGTCCCAACAGAAGCATTAATAAGGTCCCAACAGAGGAATCCACCTACAGAATTCCTCATAGACCTTTTGGAATACATTTTGTCTCATAATTATTTCAGGGTTGATACCCGATATTGGAATACATTTTGTCTCATAATTATTTCAGGGTTGATACCCGATATTTTCAACAACGCTCTGGCACAGCGATGAGGTCCAACGTGGCCCCATCATTCGCTAACCTGTTTATGGAACATTTTGAACAGCAACATATAGTCTCTAAATATAAAACACATCTGGTTTTATACAGACGATATATCGACGATATGTTATTTATTTGGAAAAGGGATGAAGAAAGCGCACAAAGCTTTGTCAAAGATATCAACAACTTGGGGACCCCTATAAAATTGACAGCCACAATCAACAAAGACACAGTGGACTTTTTGGACCTAAGGATCTTTCGAGAAGGACATAAAGTGGGGACTACTCTATTTCGCAAAGAAACGGACAGGAATACGATCCTACATAGAAGTTCGTGCCATCCTGAAGAGACCAAAAAAGCAATCCCCTTTGGACAATTTCTTAGAGTCCTTAGAAACAATAGTGACAAAACAACTGCATTGGTGCAGATTCAGGACATGAAATTAAGATTCTTAGACAGGGGATACAATCAGAGAGAACTAGATACAGCTATTAAGAAGGCCATAGACACAGTTAACCAAGGGGTCTCCAATAAAACACAAAGACCTCAAAATACCATTAACTTCCATACTCAATATAACCCCTATAGCGCCAAGTTTAGGGAAAAGGTGGACCAGTGTTGGCAATTTATCAGACAAGATAGATCTTTACCCTTTTCTGATAAGAACATTAAACATGTCTATAGAAAAGGAAAGAGCCTCCGTTCCCTACTGGTCAAGACAGACAATAAAAATGACACGGCCAAACATACCAACATGTTTCTGAACCCGGTTAAACCTGGATGCTTCAGATGTTTAAACTGCACCTCTATATATATATATATATATATATATGTACAAATTAATTTATACAGTGAGATAAAATATTCCTATTTCTTTTAGGTTTCCCGAACTCTCCAGTGTAAGATCGCCCGCACCCCAGCTCCTAATAAATACGATGTGCAGAAAGAGTTTTTTTCAAAAAAAGATTTTAGCAAGGGGAACTCTAGTATGTTTCAGCAGCCAATCGCAATAAAAGTTGAAGATAAGAAACACACAACACCATCTCCAAATCATTACAATGTAAGTATTATGCCCGTTATTCTTGTCATTAACTGCAATGATATTTTTGAATCCTATGGGTATTATAAATGCATCTGTGTTTTTGTAGCAAGTTTGACAAGAATAGAGAATAACATGAACATAAGGGGTAAGACACGCTAGGCACACCAGTCTTAATCTTGGAAAAAAAATTCCTTTTAATGGTAACGTTTCGGAACCAGTGTGGCTCCTTCCTCAGACCAAACAAAATATTTTGTTTGGTCTGAGGAAGGAGCCACACTGGTTCCGAAACGTTACCATTAAAGTTTTTCCCACGATTAAGACTGGTGTGCCTAGCATGTCTTACCCCTTATGTATTTATCTGCCAGCTACAGAGCTTAGAGCACCCAGCATGGAATAATGATTGATTGTCTTTGATGTTTAGGTGTGCAGGATCCTACCCTTCCCTGTTGTACTCTAATAACATGAACATGACTAGTGGTAGATTGTATCATTGACAGTAGAAACCATTAAACGATCAGCTGATAAGCTACTTGAATACTGCAGTGTGCAGGTATCTCTCTTATGATGGCGCATCACATTTATAGCAGGTCTGTTCTATTGAATTAGGAAAGATATCCCCAAACAACCTGTGTGTGGGTGTGTGTGGGGGGGGGGGGGGGGCATACAGAAAAATGCAAATTGCTAAACTCTGTCTAATAGTTCTGCCAATTTACTAAATATTAAGATGATTTATAGATGGGATATGCAGCGGCCCTTACAAAAATGGATCCACAGTGACTGCAAATTATAAAATTTCATATTTGTGGTTAATTTAAATGAAAATCAAGCAAAATGAACACCAAAATTGTATTTACCAAGAACCACATTTGCAATATTAAATCCTTGATGTGGCCACCATGGGAGTGGTTTCAGCTCTGGGTCACTGTCCGCTCATGCAGTGTGCATTTTGTGTGTTATATGCGCCCAGATCCATACTACAATATATAAAAAAATGTGCAGCATTTCCACAAGTAAAAGCAAAACTTTTTTTATTTTGTTTTCCAGGCAACTACAGCTTACTGTCATCCAAATAATAATGTGTCCGCACATTCGGTTTTTGCCTCAAAGACAAAAAGAGAACTTTTAAAGACCGATTCTTTCAAAGGACCTTCTCCTTGTAAGTTTTTGGGGGCGTATGGTGGAAGGGGTGTGAAATAATTAAATAGATAAATGGTATATAGTATAGTGTACAATAATGTATAAGGCCTTTACACACATTAAAGGGACAGTTCAGTGGAAATTATCAATATGTTTTAAATTGTTAGTTTGTGTAATGCCTTCTTAGTTATTCTACATATTCTCTCCCATTTCGAAAAATCAGTTTATTTCATACCCTTTGCTGTTTCCTGCTGTTGACATTTGTGAGCTGACATTTCAGGTTCCAATGGTCCTTCTTCTTCCCAGGATGCACCACTTCCTTGGAATATTCCTAACAGTAATTTCTACTGATTGGCTGTTGGATGGGTCAAAGATGCTCAGATCTCTACTGAGCAACTGAATCAACCCAGGCGCTGGGTCAAGGGCAAGACCATAACTGTCTCTACTATTAAAACAAATGCTTAGTGTGCTGATTTGTTTTTTATCAATCAAAATAGGCAAAAATTTAGTTCACTCTCAAAGTGAATGTTGGCTTTTAAGCTTTAAGTAAAGAACAAGAAGTAAACTAGCTATGTCTTCCTGGTACTTAATGTAGCAGGAGAGAAGACAGAACTTACCCGCATCGCAATCCACCACTGGAAACTCTGACTGGTATCGACTGCTTCTGGCTGTAACTAAACTATAGCACACGTTTGCCAGAAATGGTCAGGACCTGTCATGAGTCAGTGGTGGATTGTGCTATGGGTAAGTTTATTGCTCATATCTCCTGGTACATAAAGTGAGGCACAGGAGGTAAGACATAGCTAGTTTACCTCCGGTTCTTCACTTACTGTAAAGCTTAAAAGCCAATATTCACTTTGAGATTGAACTAAACCTTTAAGCTAGGTACAGACAGGAAGATGCTTCCTTTGGTTTGTATCAATTGTGACTCCTGACCTAACGCCAACAGACAAACTGATTCTCAGCCATAATGGACGCTCATTGACTGATCGGCTGTCATGGCCAAACCTTCATGTCTGTACCTAGTTTTAGCCTGTACATGTTATTACAATTTGATTTCTGTTTATTATCATAACACTGATTAAACATTTCAGTGTTCCACATCATTTAAATCCACCCAAATTTGATTTATAAGATAATTTTCAAACTTGTTTTGATACCTGGGTAATTTTGAGTGCAACAGGATGAAATATCATCATTTGTTTGTTCTAGGTCATTACACAATAAAAGATACTCTTGTGAAAGAATCTCCTAAAGTTCTAGTTTCATGCTTTAAATCGAAGACATCTCGAAACTCATTAAATGTGGCTTCAAATAACCCAGGACCTGCAAATTATGATCCCTACAAATCTCCTGATTTGTCAAAAAAAAATATCCTCATGTAAGTGATTGTTTTTATATCAGTTTATTGTGTATTGTCACATATAACATACTCTTTAATTACTTTACACAGGAAGTTACTTAATCACACTGCTGTCACCAACACAATGAAAATATTATCCTAATATGTTCCAGCAGGGATGTTTGGAAATGTGCCATAGGAACCATCTGCAACAACCATAATGTAGTATATCTACATAGTTATTATAAAAACAAATATGTCATAGTCCCTATTTTAGACCTGATGGTGCAGGGATTTTAGGTGTTTAATTCAACTAACTTACCTACATTTCAGTTCTCCTCTCCCACCACCTCAAGCACATTGTATCACATGTAAAACACCCATTCAGGGTAAAGGCTTGTTGTGTGGTGGGCATTTTTCATCCATAATAACTTAAGGGCATTGGGCACAATTATAACACCTATTATACTGTTCCATTTTCAGCCAGGCTAATGCGCTAACTATTCTTCCATCCAGTAGGGAACATGGACCCAAACAAAGGGGTAACCTTTTTTTAAAATGTGCCAGTGAGATCTCCGTATTTTAGTGATCTTATGGATACCAATACCATACTGGTAGTATAAGTAAACCCCTTTTTGAAATGTTCTTGCCATATCCTGCATCTGAATAATGCAGACAATTGTGTTCGCTACATATCTCTTTGCCTGTGAAAATTGGCTTATCGGGATTGACCTCTTTTAGGTGTTGACTAGTGAAGTGGAATAATTAATTTCTATTGATTTGTTTTCTCGGCCATAACAGACAATCATCGGACATCGTGGAGGCATCTTCCCATCTGTTCCTAGCTTAAAAGAGACTTTTAAGTCATTACTATTAAGAAGGATATCTGTGGAATTCAATTTTTTAAGTTTAAAGCTGGCCATACACCAGGCAGACATTAGATAGATTTGAGATATCTATCTAATTTTTAAAGACCACATTTTACAAGCAGCGGTTTTTATCTTGAGATGTTCCAATCTAATCCATTTATTTTGTGATCTCAAATTGATTGCATGAAAGAACTGGCTAGGCGGTTCTAGATAGATTGGATATTTGTCTTATGAGAGATTGGACATCTGTCGAATGTCTTAAGTATTGTATGGAATCCCTAGAAATTAGTGGAGTTTGAGATTAAAAATCTAAAGATGGTATCTGCAACATCCTGTCTGTCATTTTTCAAAGATCAGAATACACACAGTTTTGAGCATTCTCCCCCAATGCACAGCATAAGGAGAATGCTCTGGACTGTGTGTTTCCCTCGAATGTGGCCGACTCCCTATATAGGGAGACTACCGCGGGTGAGGGAAATTTTAATTTTTTTCCCTAACAACCTCACGGCTGTGCTTTCTTTCAGGAAAACACTGCAGGTAAAGCTGAGATACTGTCGGATCCAACGGTATCGGGGCTTTATCACTAGTGTGTGTACAATACAATAATCCTTATTGGTGTCTCCCGCACTCTTTCCCTTAAAGGTTTGTAAATTGTTGCTGGCTGCCACTAGGTCACCAGTGCCAATAGTATCTCATACACAAGCAAGGGACAAAGTCCACCGCGCACACGGTCTTTTCACACAGATGTGTTTATTACACATGTGTAACTTAAGATACAAACAACTCTAGATTTTAAAGTAATTGTTTAAAATGTCTTGTGGTCTGTCATTTAAAACTCAGAAAAATTACATTAGCCAAGGAAGTAGATGATTTTTGATGTCCTTAGGATAACTGCTTAGTAACATAGTTATGCAAATGAACTGTTTGCATATTCATATACGTTATGGCTTTGAGACCATGACTGGTTTGTTTTGTAAGGCAACACCTTTCTTTTAATAATTAGCACTAGTTAGTTTATAATCAGTTTTGGAAAAGAGAAAAAACCCAGTCAGTACTATTTTTTTTATATTATCAGTTTCTGTTATTTAGCATTTGATTTAAAAGAAGACTTTGCATGTGTTGGCATCATACATTTCATGTTATATAAATCTTCAGTACCTGTGCTATATAATATCTATATTTTTTTAAATCAATATCAGTGTATAGGCACCTACATCTCCTAAAAATGCAACAAAAAGATAAATTATGGCATGTATAACTTTTTTTGAGAATAAAGCTCTGTGAATTGCAAAACATACATACAAACTAACTGTTAGGGATCTTCAGGGAGAGCCCCAGCAAACCTCTCACTGGACGCAGAGTCTAAGTGTCTGTTGGTCTTCTCCAGAGCCTCTGATGGTGAGGATGTTTGCGCTGCCGGACAGACACCAGGTTGCGGCTCCAGATCAAGGTCTACCGAGACCAACCCGCAGTGTAGAGAGGTAGTTGGTAACTGGGAACGGGTGGAAGTACAGGTAAGGGCACGGAGGAGAAACAGGAAGCAGAAACTGACTGGAACAATATGGATGCTGAAGGCTGACCTGGAAACAGAAGCTGGCTGTAGGAATCTGGATGCTGAAGGCTGAACTGGAAACAGAACTGGCTGTAGGAATCTGGATCTGAAGGCTGAACTGGAAACAGAAGCTGGCTGTAGGAATCTGATGCTGAAGCTGAACTGAAACAGAAGCTGGCTGTAGGAATCTGGATGCTGAGGCTGACTGGAAACAGAAGCTGGCTGTAGGAATCTGTGAGCTGAAGCTGAACTGGAAACAGAAGCTGGCTTTAGGAATCTGGATGCTGAAGGCTGAACTGGAAACAGAAGCTGGCTGTAGGAATCTGGATGCTGAAGGCTGAACTGGAAACAGAAGCTGGCTGTAGGACAGGAATCAGGAACACACTGGACAGAATAAATTTGCAACAAGCAGGAGCTGAAGAACAGGTAAAGCTATCCTGAACTGGCAGCAAGATCTCACCACGTGGGGAGGCTTATGAAGGCCCCCCCACGTCATCGCCCTGCGTCGGCGCGTGCCCCGAGCGCGCACGCTTGGAAGGGGACTCAGCCGACCCATGTTCCGGCCGCCGGACTCCACGCCCCCCGTGCGTCCTTACGTGCGCGCGCACGGGGTGCCTGCGGCGCGCACCCCCATGCGGCAACGAGGGAACGTGGCCCCAGGTAAGCCCCGAATCCTTACACTAACAGGGAGATTCAATAAAAGTTCTTATCATTAAAAATGGTGCTATTTAACATTTGAAAGCTAACATCTGATTGGTTGGGGCAAAACTAGCACCATTTTTAACAACCATTTTTTTTCTGTGTGTATACAAAGAAAAATACACAAAAATGTATCTATATTCTTCAAATATAAACATGAAAAGCTTACAATTTAAGAACTACATTATGTCAGGGTGTTGGCCCAAACTGTGAAGTCCTTACCCCTGGGTAGAGTCTTTAGCTTCTGAAATACTTACAGAAACTTTTCCTTGCCGGTCTGGTTCCACATCTCACAGCTGTCAGTGATCTGGCCAATGGGAAGACACGCTTCTTGCAGAGCAGGACTTCCCATTGGACCCGCTGCTGACTGTCCGTGGAGTGGACCAGAGTAGTGAGGGAAAGTAAGTATATCTAGATACTGTACCCAGGTTTGAGGACTTAGCAGTTTAATTCCTCATCCTGGGTATTTTTAAGGAGAGGGGAGTGAATTGATAAATTATAATTGTGATTATATATAGTGAACACTTTTTTGTTTTATAAATTGAATGAGTTTAGAGCTATTGTTTTACTAATCACTGGCAGTCAGTGAGGCTGGTCTGTTTCTGATATATAAAATAATTTTCATGGGTGGTACTTTCATGGGCAAGAGTTTGTACTGTCTGGTTATTTAGGAAGGGTTACAAAAACATGAATAATATGTATGACTAAAAACAATGAGGAAGTAAAACAGAACAAGCACAATCCAATGGATAGTGTAAAATAGAATAAATATGTAGATTAAACCATGAAAATTGGAGGTTTTGTCCTTGTGAAGCAATTCACTGTTCTTTACATGACAAGGTTTGAACAAATACACTATGTATAGTGAATACACTTACAATATATTCAAAAACATATATACAACTGAAGGTATATATACCTGTATACCTGCATACCAAAATATATAGAGCACTCAGGGGTCTTTTTCATAAACAATCCGTTTATTGATGCAGCGAAAACATCACGTTTCGGCTGTGAGTTACAGCCGTCATACAGGTACCTGTATACCTGTATATATTAGCAAATAATGCCTCTTTATTGCCTCAGATGAAAATTGCTAAAGCAATGTTTTGTATGTATGCATGTATGCATTTTATTTCTTACTAGCAGAGTACCCAGTGTTGCCTGTTTTTTCTAAATATTTGACCCGAACCTGCATCCAAAATTCAACAGACCCGCAGCTTTCTAAGCTGCAAATCTGGTAAACCTCGGGGTGCCCAACACAAAGCAAGATTTCTAGTAGAGATGGCCGAAACTAACTAGTTCTGTTTTTGGATTCCCGGATCTCGGAAAAATCCTGAAAATCCAAAATTGGAATGAATTTTCGAGGATTTTCGAGCATTTGAAGCTATTTTCAAAAATTTGCGAAAATAGCCTTGAACGTTCAAAAATCCTCAAAAAAATCCTTGAGTTTCTGATCGTATTTTTGAGGATTTTCAAGCGTTCCAGGCTATTTTCGAAAATCATCGAAAATAGCCTTGAATGTTCAAAAATCCTTGAAAATGTGCTCCGAAGTCCCGAAATCCGGATGATCCGTTCGAATCAGATTTCTGAACCAATGGATTCCATATCGGACCAGAATCCCATCTCTAGATTCTAGTCCAGATCTCATGACCCATATAACCAATAAGCAAAATGGAGAGCCAGTAAAAAAAAAGCATACCCATGTTAAACACATTTATTTATATACTGCATATATGTATATAAAATGGTGAGCAAAAAATAGTGAGCTAGGCCACACTATCGCTTTTTTTGCGTTTGCCCATGCAATTGCGCATGCATTTTTTCCAATCATTGAAATCACGGCAATGCGCGTTTTCGGGTGCGATGCAATTGCGATTTGCGTTCCGCATTTTCAATCGCAATCGCATGCGGTTTTCTATATCTAACAGAAAAACCACATGCGCAAACGCAACTAAATCGCACATGATATTGCATGCGATTCCGTGTGCGATTGCGGTGCAGTGTGGCCGTGCCCTAACAGATCAAATTAAAGATGATATTTAAGCCATCAGGCCAATGTGCACATGTGATTAATCTGTTTTAACTTAGTACATGATCCAAAACTAAAAATATTATTTCAATTAATATATGTCAAATCTTAATAAATCACTTGAGTGACGGTAACAGCTTTTGTTTATTGTGTAGAAATTGTATGTGCTTTAGTTTCCCTACCTAAGAACGATAACAGGGACAACATAATAAATAGACACATCAATCTGCATTGCATGAAAAATAACAATAATATTTCATACTGACACCATTATGATGAACAAGATATTTCAAAAGCCCTATAAAGAAACTGTACTGAAACGAGGCATTTTTTGAATGCCTGTGACATTTTGATAATTGTGTTTCAGAAGACCTTAATGTTGACAGATATTCTGGATCAAAAATCTACTATAGGTAGAATATTTAATAACAAATTACCTTTCTCGCATTTATCTCACTGTTGCCATTGGGAACTTTGTCTAACCTTCTGTATTCTGCTTTGATTGATCTCCTTGTCAGACATTATACATTTGATCCTCATAAAATGTCTATGAGGAATTGATTTTTTTATTACATTATTTTTATAGTAAAGAGAATGTCCACCCCTCTTTTCAAAAAGACATATATTGTAGATAACCCTCCAAAACCTAAAGTTCGTTTTAGTCAAAAGCTAGAAATCGGCTCCCAGCCTGAGCTATTATACTTACATGCTCCTCCTCGCTCCACTGCCGTGGCTCTGCACTTCCGGGTAAGGCAGTCAGTGATCGGCCTTGACAGTGACGTCACGGCCAATCACTGACTGCCATTCCCGGAGCAGTCTCCACTGCGGCTGCTCGGTAACACAAAAAGAACAGAGCAGCCACAGTGGAGACTGAGAGAAGAACCCGGAAGTGGCGGTGGAGCGAGGAGCTTGTAAGTATAATAACTCAGGCTGGGAGCCGATTTCTAGCTTTTGACTAAAGCGAACTTTAGGTTTTGGGGGTAATCTACAATATTTGTCTTTTTGAAAAGAGGGGTGGACAGTCCCTTTAAACATATTTCTAACATATTTAAGTATGACGTTAAGATCAGTGTCTTTCACAAAGAGATACATTTGTAGGTTGCTTTCCACAATAGAAGCATCCACGAAAGTGTCCTGACTTTCACTAATTTGTCAGGCAAACTTAATATTCACATTTCAATGATTGAGACGCCCAAGAAACTGCTCAAGTGATCTAATGGAGCCCTGCTACAAAATAAACATGTGCTGATACCATGGAATGCAATGCAGGATGAACTACTGTATGCATCAGAATAGAAATGTCTGTCCTCAAAGAATCCCATACAATGTATTTACATATGATGTGGGCACCGTGAAGCCACTGGCAGTCCCTTTGATTTGTAAATAGAACTGGTAATTTAAAGTAGTTATATTACTTAGTAAATTATAGAACATTAAGAAAGAAATCGATTTGTTCAATATATTAACTTTCTGGCTTAGTAAGAATGCTCCTGATAGCCTTAATACATCAATCATCAGATATGGCTTCAAAGAGACTAGCAAAAATTATACCATCCATATTATCGTCAAAACCATATATTTAAAAAGAAAATGGCCAGTATCTTTGAATAAGAGATGCTTCTAGTTATCAAAGGATTAAACAATGTATCCAAATAAGTAGCAATTGGTGCAAAAACTGAATCTGTACATGATACAATTAATAACTAGAAGGTTTGTATAGGGTCTTGGGAATTTTAGGTACAACACAAAACAATGGTATTAAATGGGTTAAATGGAATGTCTACCCCCCCAAATGAAAATTCGTATATAGGCTAAACACCCCCCCCCTTACTTGACCTTGCAAGGTTGAAATGTTTCTGTGAGGCTTGTTAGTATGCTTACCAGCCCTCGTTCCCTTAGCTGTCTTCTGCTGCTGGTCCATGGCTTTTCCGTGCATGGCAGCAATGGAAGGTAACAGATCAGCACCAGCATTAGTAAAATGAAGTGTTATAAGCATTATTTAAAATTACTTAAACACATTAACATAATTAAACATTATTAACCAGTAAGGGATTCAACCCTTACGCAAATAGTGACAACGCACTACCAGCCCCTTTCAATCTTAGCAACCCATATAAGATGTAACTCAGTCAACCTTTAGAAAATCACAAAATATTTCTGGAATACACACCATAATGCTTGTAAATAAAATTGTTTGTTAAAAAAATTGTTGCAACCATTTTTGCAGCCAAAAATGTAATATGTAATATTATAGAGATGTCCGTGAATTTTAGGCAAAAATCAGACATTTTTGTTCCTTTAAGGAATAGTTCACTCTGAAAGTGAACTATTCCTTTAATGTATTGATTGAAGACCAGGAGGATAAGGGGCTATTCCTTACCTTCCGTTCTTCAATCAATTGAGCAGAAGTGACTGACGAAGAAAGATATTTACCTTACACTCGATCCTCCGCTGCAGCAGTGAAAATTCACAACTGCTTCTGGTTCAAAGTAACTATAATGTGCATTATCATGCATGACAATGATACTTGCTTACAAGCTGTTACATGTTTTTATTTATTAACTTTTAATGATGCATTTTCTCTTTAAATTTAAATTCTCCATCTCTGAATTAACCTAATCTCACATATTGGGTAAAGGTATAACTATGGCCTTGGACAACTCATTAGTTCATTCACTCTGCCTGAGATCTCCCTACACTGACACCCCAGGTCAACAACTGCCTTAGTGCTATCCCTGCCTTCATGCATGTCCTCCCGCTTCCTCAAACTAAACATGGACAAGACTGAACTTGTCCACCACTTTTACTTTTACCACTGTTCTGTTCCCCTCCCTAGTCTCACTATTTATATTAAAGACACACCTGTCCTTTCCAACTCAGAAACATCTCCCTCATTTGCCCCTTCCTCGAAAGAAGCTACTAAAACCCTAGTCCATGCCCTAATCATATCCCGGCTAGACTACTGCAACACACTCCTGTGTGGTTTACCAAACAACCACCTGGCACCACTCCAATCCATCCTTAACACTGCTACCCGACTCATTCTATTCTCGCTTCTCTAACTCCTCTTTGTCAGTCCCTCCACTGGCTGCCCATCACATAAAGGATCCAATTCAAGCTGCTAACCCTATCCTATAAAGCACCATCCAATAGAGACCCTCCATACATCTCAGAGCTGATCCACAGATGCAACCTCTGCTCTGCAAATTATATCTTCCTCTCATCCACTCTTTTCACCTCTTCCCATGCCTGCATTCAGGACTTTATTTATGCGTTGTCTGTCCGTCACTCACCATCCCTTAATACCTTCAATACGGTAATAGATTGAAATCTGAAATATATATGTCTAACCTGAAATCCTGCACAATATCCTGTTTCCCCTGTTTCTGCTTCCTGGTTCTTCCAGTTAGCAACTGTCAGTTATGGATTTGGCAGTTGACATCACAGCCAATGACTGAATGTTAATCCCCTGTCTGCCTCTTCTGAGCATGCCCAGGCTCAGTACAGGTTTCTAAATTGCTCAGTTCCCATGAGGTATCCAGAAGCATAGCAGGCATACAGTAATGAATTCATAGGACAAAGTATGATATATCAACATATTTTAAAGAGGCCATTGTTTCTAAAAGATGTTTTTATGTGGGTGGAGTTGTCCTTTAAACTGTGTACACATGGTCCAATATTTCTGGCCACTCGACCACTGTTTTTAAAAATTCAGTCAATTGGGACAAACTATCACTGGGTGATTCTGATGCCAGTCAAAATTTTATCAAACAAAAGTTTGATCAGACAGGCCACTGAAATGCCCCCTCCTTTCCCCCATTTTTCTGTGAAACAGACACCTTATTGGTTTGGGGATCAGGCTTTTTTAAATGAAATCCTATTTATTATGCTCATCTCCATAGAGGCACTGACTCTGTCAGCCTTTGTGGTACATATAGCCCTGTTTAGAACTAAAAAGAGTGCCAGGAATTTAAAATAGTCAAACAAGAACAAAAACATTTATATAAGGGAATGTTCTTTTACAAATACCGCTAAGGTTTTCAGTCTAAAAAGGTGTTTTTTGCCTGTGGTAAAAAAAAAAAAACATCATGGAAATATGGAAATTATTGAAGCTACAGAAAGCAGATCATCTCAGTAGTATTAACGTTTACCTATGTCCTAAATTAATCAAACTGGTGTAGCTGCTTTGTTACAGGGGCAGCTTTCCGTTTCTTTTATCTATTGGCCTATGTATTATTCAATGACAGGCAAGGAAACATATCTACTGCACATTACCAAGCACCAACTACTTCCTCATATTATTAAAGCTCCATTGTAAAAATCACTGCAAACATGTTATATATAATGTTGATTAAATACATTGTCTCATTGTACAACCCCTCTTTTTTATTTTCACAGGAGGAAACACTATCTCTCCTTTTCTGCCCCTGCAATGCCAGTTGCCAAGACACCTCCTGTTCCTGGTCCTGGTCACTATGAGATTGTAGACTACCAAGACCCACCTAAACATTACATATCTAGTGCTGTGTTTGTATCTAATACAAGTCGCTGGGCTGGAGAGGTTTCAGACAAAATTATACCTGGTCCTGGTGAGTAAAAGGTCTAAGAATATTGTCTTCAAGAACTACATTTCAAGTCCAGTTGATCTAATTGAATACAACAGATATGTCTAAGAATATTAGACTTGATTTTAATAATTTTGTTGTTCACAGCAATGCCTATGATATGTAACTGTCAGCAGTCTTAATATAGATGTTGATTTTTTTTATTTTGTGTTTTATTGTGTTATTAAAAAAATAATGAATGCAGTGTCAGGATTTCCTTGTGTAGCTTTACATATTGAACTCCCCAAATTACAGCAGTAATTAATTTATAAGATTTACAGTATTATAAATTAAAAGTAGCTTTTATTTATAAAATTATTTTTTTAATTTAAAACATTAATTGCACAATAGGTGATTTTAAAGGTGATAACTATTGTTCTACTTATTCCTATTGGTTTAAAATGTGATAGGGGATCACAAGTTACAAGTTGCCAAGATATTTACTGTATATAAATTTAACATATTATTCTTTAACTTATAATTGTTTTATCTGAGTCCACCTTAAAATAATAACATACCACATGACATTACAAAGTCATTGGCCCTATATTATTTTTCTCCAAGTCTGGGGGCATATTTATGAAGCCATTGTATGTAAAATGGATTTTGCGTTACTGCACATTTTACGATTGTTTACACTACCAGGGGTAATTTCACGATACCAGACTTAATTAACACTAAAAATTATATTTAACACACTGGTTACTTGTTTATAGGGATGACACAGTTTTGACTCAAACCTGGCTACATATTAACTTATCTTACTGACGTTATTTAGTCTCCAATCCACACAGACTCACACATACATATATATAAAATTACATTTATTTCGATGAACTCAAGGGAGAAAACTTATAAGAAGCGCAGATTAGAACAACTAATCCTTGTATTTGTTCTAAATATATTTCTGTCATTGGGCATTGGATGGGTCTGGTTGTTGATGAGGTGGCACAACAATATAAAGGCACCTAAAATCTCCTCACTACAAACAATGTGACGCAATTCAATAAAAACCCAAACTGATTCCTGCTACAAGGAATTGTAATTTTAAGATGTTTCCTGGATAATAACAGGGAATTATAGATAATACATCTGAACTTTTTCTCTTTAGTGTAAACAGAACAGTCAATGACTAGTGTCCCAGTTTTCTGAACTGTTGGTTTAAAAAATCTGCATATCTGATGGAATTATTTTAATTCCTTATCACTGACAAATCGTATGTAAGGAAATCAAAAATATGAAAATTAGAAATTTCGATTGAAAATTCAAAAATTGAGATTGGAACTTGTAAAATTTAGATTCAATAGGGTTAGATTTGGATATTCGGAAATTCAATAAGTTCTGCGTAACCACTGTTAATGCAAAACATTCATCTCTACCAATGACTTGTGTCACTACCACAACAGTGCATGTGACTGTAAGGCTTGAATGCTAGAAAATAAGGCACATATGAAAGGGCAACTGTGGTCTAAATCAAGTTAGGGTTTAATGAAAGCATGAAGTCACTGCACCTGTGTAGCGGGAGCTGCAGACGCCTCCAGTAGTTCCGTCTTCTCCACGGCTTAACAGTACAACTCCAGAGACCCCAACCGGGTGTATAGAAGGCAGGCAACCAGACTTCAGTTAAAAAGTAGTCAAAAATGTATTAGGAAACATCTATAAAAACACGTAGTAGCACAACTCGATTCGTGGCCATTAGCCACTTCCTCAGCCACTTCCCCAGAGGAAGTGGCTATTGGCCATGAAACACGTTGGGCGGAGCCTGCTGTGTTCCCATGTGTGATTTTTGTATTGAGTTGTAGTGGCTGCTACTATGTGTTTTTATAGATGTTTCCTAATAAATTGTTGACTACTTTTTAACTAAAGTCCGGTTGCCTGCCTTCTATACACCCGGTTGGGGTCTTTGGAGTTTTAATGAAAGCATGCAGTATTTCCTTTAAAATGAGCTGACAATCACATCTCTGTCTAGGCCTGTTAGAAATTACATTGGGGTGAATGTTTAAACTTCCTGCTTCCAGTAGGTTGAATGACATCACCTGACCTTTGCCCCTCCCGTCCGCCCCGGGGGAGAAGCATGCTCAGTTAAGACTTAATGCTGGGGAAATCATGAAATACCTGGGGGAAAAATTGACAGTTGAGAAGGGGAGTCTATTGATGCAGGCAGAGGCTGGTCACATGACTACAAGCTGGTCACATGGCTGATTGTCAAGAACTCCTCCTCCCTTCAACTACAAATTCCCAACAATATAAAAAGATGTGACTGGCAAAAAACAAAGGTAAACTAATGACATAAATGCCGTATCCTCCCCCCTACCCCCCCAAAAAAACTATGAGGAAGAAAGGGGAAAAATGAGCTCCTGTCACATGTACATGTAAATTATCTTCCAGCTTGCCAGTCCTAGCACACTATAAACTTGACATATTAAATGAACTTGATCAATACACCACTAGGTGCACCCCATCAAAAGCAATAATTGTATTTAAAATTATGTTAATGCAATATGCTTTGTGTAAGATATTCTAAACCATATGATGTGTGCTCCTTTTGCATCAGATTACAAAACTTCCTTCAACAATATAAGTTCAAGTGAATGGATGATTATCTTCCTGTTCTGCAAAGTAGAAGGCATGATGGGGATTTAGAAATTAAGTAAATGTTTTATACTATTACTGAAAAATAATTTATATTTGTCCTCAGACAAATGTAAAAGAGTTGCCAACATTTTCCCAAGCTGTTTTATTTTTGCCTCAACCAATGAAATGATTCCTTTTACAGTTCTATTTTTTCAAAACATTTGAAAACATCTGACCGGTTGCTGCAGATTATGAACACTGGAAAAAAATGTACTTTGTTTTTTTAATGCTTCACACAATGGATAAAAAAGTTAGATTACAGGTATAATAATATCCCTTCTTTGTCAGTGATAGGGTTTGGGGGTTTAATAGGAAGGCCTTAGTGGTCCTTAGTATGCAGAACTTGTGAATCCACCAACAGTATCCTTGGAATCATGTTTTATTGTGGCTAATTAAATTATTAAATCAGAAAACAAATACCAGGGAAAATAAAGAATTTGTTTTAGAACTTTCTATATAAACTTAGAAAGAGAAAAGTATTAACGCTTAGAAAGAGAACGTATGTAATGGACTGGTATTAGGTGATCAGTACTGATCTCTTAACTAACTAATTAACTAACTAACTAACTAATGTGTTACAGAGGATCACTTCTTGGAAGCCATTTTCTAGAAGGAAATCCCATTTGGGATACACATTTATGTTTATAATACAATTATGAGACAATCTAAGTGTGGGTGAAGACCCTCATCAACTTCTAAAAGCAGTTTACTAGTCTTATCTTAGAGAACATCATAAACTTGTTTGTCAGCACTTTGGAAAGATCATGTGAAAATGGGGAAAGTTTCCCAGACACCTATAAACAATTCAATTAGTACAGATGTACTAATTGAATTATCTGTTGTATTCAATTAGATCAACTGGACTTGAAAGTAGTTCTTGAAGACATTTCGCTAGTCATCCGACTGGCTTTCTCAATTCAGAATGACTTGTACAAGAATCTGTGGCAATTATGTACCCTGGAAAATCCCAATAGCATATCACAGCCAGGTGTTAAAGGGCATGTCCACCCCCAAAACTATAATCCCCCAACTACTGGCCCCACCATGTAGTGTAGTTTAATCCTTACCTCACATCCCAGCTCCATAGGGTTCTCCTGTAAACCCCCCCCCAAAGTCCCAAAACTAACCACCAGGAGGATAGCAGGGCTTGCCTGCTATCTAGTCCGGTAGAATTTGTCATGCGTACTGCAGCCCTTCTCCCCCTCCCTCCCCTCCCTCTCCCTCCCTCTCCCTCCCTCTCCCTCCGTTCTACTATCCCTCCCCCTAGCATTAAACCCCCTTAATATTCTGCTCCCCCATGTCCCCCAGCCCAACGCATGTTTTTTTTTAAAAAAAGCTCCCCAAACTCTTACTTACCTCTCCGCTTTCCTCCGCTGCACTGAATGACTGGCAGCCGGTCCGTGATTGGCTGCGCTCAGCCAATCACAGACGCGATGCCGGTCCCGCCCTCTGCTTGCATTCTCGCAAGCAGAGGGCCGGCAGTGCGGCGGAGGATCAAGGGGAGGTAAGTAAGAGTTTGGGGGGCTTTCTGAAAAAAAACATGCGGTGGGGGTGGGGGACATGGGGGAGCAGAATATTAAAAATCGAATTTCGGGGTGGACATACCCTTTAAGGGTGTGATTGGATAGTGGCTAAGAGATGTTATAGGAACGCCCAGAGTAAGGTGTTAAAACAGCATTTGTACATGGAGACAGTTGGTGTCAAACCCCCCCACCTCTATTTAGGCTTGGTTTCTTTATTTTCCATAAATGGCTCCTAACACTCTCTTGAACCAGTACATTCCTTGCCAATAGTTAACATTACAATCTTCAAAGGTATGTCCTTTATCCTTAAGATGCAGGTACACGGCTGAGTCCGACCCGAGGAATTGGCTCTTCTGTGCTGGGCCCTACGTTGATGCAGTTGCTGTTTGGTCTCCCCCACATACAAATCAGAGCATTCTTCACTGCACTGCACTGCATATATGATGTCGCTTTTCTTGTGTTTTGGTATTGGGTCTTTCGGATGTACCAATTGCTGCCTCAGTGTGTTGTTCTGTTTAAAGCAGACAGGGATACAATGTTTTTTGAAAATTCTTCTTAATTTCTCGGAGACCCCTGCTACATATGGGATGACCATGTTCTTCCTCCTGTCTTGCTTTTCCCCTTCACTGTTGGTATTTGTGTTCTTTTCTTTCCTTCTACTTCTTTTGACAAAGGCCCAGTCTGGATATCCACAAGTTTTAAGGGCTCCTCTGAGATGTTTAATTTCTTTAGCCTTCGCCTCTGTGCTAGTGGGGATGTTCTCGGCTCTGTGTTGCAGGGTTCTGATGACACCCAGCTTGTGATCTAAAGGGTGGTGGGAGTCAAACATCAAATACTGATCTGTGTGTGTTGGTTTTCTGTAAACCTCTACTTCCAGTTTACCATTTTCCTTAACTTCTACCAAGCAGTCCAAGAAAGCCAGTTTGTTGTTTTGTACCTCTTCCCTTGTGAATTTAATGTTTTGGTCTACCGCATTAATGTGTTTTATGAAAGCTTGTACTTCCTTCTGGTGGATTTTAACCCAGGTGTCATCAACATATCTGAACCAGTGGCTGGGTGCTATGCCCTTAAAGGTATTAAGCGCCTGTGTTTCTACCTCCTCCATGTAAAGGTTGGCCACAATGGGTGAAACTGGAGATCCCATAGCACATCCATGTTTTTGCTTATAGAACTTATCCCTGTATTTGAAATAGGTACTGTCTGCCATGTACAATGCTGTTTTAACACCTTACTCTGGGCGTTCCTATAACACCTCTTAGCCACTATCCAATCACACCCTTAACACCTGGCTGTGATATGCTAATTGGGATTTTCCAGGGTACATAATTGCCACAGATTCTTGTACAAGTCATTCTGAATTGAGAGAGGCAGTCGAATGACTAGCGAAACGTCTTCAAGAACTACATTTCAAGTCCAGTTGATCTAATTGAATATAACAGATATACCATGACCTGGATGAATGAGAACCTTCACAAGCATACTAATTGAATTGTTTATAGGTGTCTGTAAAACAGGGAAAGATGTAAACAGATGTTTTGTTAAATTCTTAGCAATTCTTTTTATTTCCGGCAGGTACTTATTATCCAGAAATTCCAGGGAAACATTCTTTTCTGAACAACAGTGACAAAAAATGGATACCTGCATGAAACCTTAAAAGACCGGAACATGAAAGGATATCAGAATTACTGATTTTAAACTTTCTGTATATACTGAAAAAATATTAAATTGTTTTTAAATCTATGAAGGAAATGTGAATTGCTTTGGTTGCATTTACTAGCATGTTTTCTTTTGCAGTAACATGTATATTTGTCAAAGCAGTAGTTGAAGTTTGTACCACATTAGCTATAAGTAAGAGAAGAAAAGTAGAGCTGTGATACCTTTTATTGGCTAACTAGATTAAAAAAAATTAAGCAAGCTTTCGGGGGTCCTAATTAGGACCTTACATCAGGCTGGATGTTACAAAAGAAACTGAGAAATCACAAACTTATATACACATTGGGACAGTAAATATCAAACAACAGATGACCAGATGACCAGGTAAAGATACAGACGGGGGGATGGGGAAAAAACAGTAGTGGAGGTGGGAAATGGGCACAAGTAGATAGCTGTAACAGTGTCCTTTGAATTGGAAAGTGTCTTTTGAAATGTATTAAACAGTACAAGATAGTGTCCTGGTGAGTGTGTTTAGTCTGGGTGGGGATGTAGAATAAGTTGATATTTGGCCATAAAACTCATGTCCCTATTAAGTCCACAGTTCAGGGAATTAAATTTCTGAATGTATTTGTATTCCTATTCCTTACGCTGTTTTTGATTGTGAAAATTGCCCATCAGAATTCTGCAGTGTTTGTCTTGTTTCTCCCACATAGAAACCTGTGGTAGGGCACTTCATGCACATTATTAGCTACACCACATTGGCAGAACCACAGGAGAATGATCCTTTAATTTGATGAATTTGTTTACAATGTGGCATATATATTTGGTTTGTTGTATGGGTGTGTTAACACATCTAGGTTGTTGGCAGGGGGAAGTGCCATTGATTGTTGTTTTGCCCAGGGAAATATGTACCAGTAGGTGTTTCAAATTAGGGGGATGTCGGTATGCCAGGTGTGGAAGCACGGGGAATATGTTTTTAATCTGACATCCCTTTGTAGTGTGGGATGGAGTTCTTTTATGATTTGTCATAGGATCTCCAGGTCTGGACTGTAAGTGACTATAAGGGGGACCCAGTTGCAGTTTCCTTTCTGTTGGTATTTCAGTAGTTTGTGTCTGGGAATAGATATGGCCCTTTGGATTTCCTTGTCTGTTGTTTTGGGATTGTATCCCAGTTTAATGAACTCACTGTGGAGTTGCTGTAGGTGTTCATTCCTTTCTATTGGGTCTGAATAGATACGATGGTAACGTATCGCTTGGCTGAAAATGATCGATTTTCTTGAGTGTTTGGGGTGGAAGCTATCTTCCCTAAGGTATGTGCGTCTGTCTGTTGGTTTGCGGTATATCAAGGTCACTAGCGTGTTCCCTTGTATTTTAAAAGTGCTGTCCAGAAAGTTGATTTTACTTTTGGAGTAGTCAAGTTTAAGTTTAATGGTGGGGTGGAAGGAGTTGTAATTCCTATGACATTTGTGTCAGTGATGTATCAACCTCCAAAATACACAGAAAAAAATAAAGCCCATAGCCAAATTGCCCAAACTTTTAGCCCGATCCCCATATTCAGCAATGAGCTACAGAGCAAAACAAACAAGTATGTTTAGTAGGAATAAACATAGTAAAACATTTTCATTGCAGTTACATAAAATTGAATATTTTCCCTATTATTGACTATTATCCAAATCGTTTTATTTATTGATCAGTAGTACATGTGAATAAAACCTAACAAAACAACATAAACACACTCATGTTCCAAATGTAATCCTATCTAAAAGGGTAATGTGTGATGATACTGTGTTAATTGTTTTTTCTAGAAATGCTCGGCAAACAGAAGTACAAACTACATCCTAAGTCTCTTTGTAGTCTTTAAGAGTGACCTTCTTTATTAACATGAACTGTAGAACTGTAACCCCCTACTAAACTGGAGTAAAATCAAACATCTTTTCAGAAAGTTAAGTCACTGATTTTGCTCTGCAAACAGTACTGTTCATTAGATAGGTCTGTCTCGGACCCGGATCCAACACAGAACCCCTCGATTCCGAAATCCAAATGTTCTGCCCAAAACTGGACTGATTGTTTGGATTTCGGGACTTCGAATCCCATTTTCGATTATTATCGAACGTTTAAAGGGACAGTTCAGTGGAAATTATCAATATTTGTTAAATTGTTAGTTTGTGTAATGCCTTCTTAGTTATTCTACATATTCTCTCCCATTTTGAAAAAACAGTTGATTTCATACCCTTTGCTGTTCCTTGCTGTTGACATTAGTGAGCTGACATTTTAGGTTCTAACAGTCCTTCTTCTTCCCAGGATGCACATCCTTGGAATTTTACTAACAGTAATTTCTACTGATTGGCTGTTGGATGGGCCAAAGATGCTCAGATCTCTTCTGAGCAACTGAATCAACCCAGGCACTAGGACAAGGGCAAAACCCTAACTGTCCCTACTAGGAGTCCTGCAAACAGGAAGTCAGTATTTCGGTTGCATTTATTTATACACAGACAAAATGCTGAATTGGCAGATTAAGGTCATTGGGATGGAATAATACTGCTCTTTTTTCTGAAAAGCATATGTATTTGCACTGAACTTCCCCTTTAAGGCTATTTTGAGGAATATCAAAAATAACCTCTAACGTTCGATAATCATCAAAAATGGCATCCAAAATCCCCGAAAGTATGTTCCGTTTTCCGATCTTTGAGATTTTCCCGAGATCTGTAAATCCGGAAATGAAACGAGACTTAACAGTTTCCACCATCTCTACTGTTCATAAGGTTTGAGGAATGGCAGAGTGGCAGGGGACTTTCTACCTCTGCAGTAGTTTAGTGAGAATCTAGCTGTCTCTGATAACCAGTTTCACTACTCCATTAATCCCTGTACAATCCTGAGGACAGAGCCCTTCCTTGTTAATGTTAAAGTGGAAAAACTGACACAAATATTGCCGATTACAAGTCTGCCCTCCCCTCCAGAGTTTTAAAAAAAGAAGTAAAGAGATTTCCAGCTATATATAACCGTGCAATGCAAAGTTGTATACAGTATGCGAGTATTATATATCTCAAATACAACAATACCAGGACAGAAATAAAAAGAAATTCTTACCTTTCTCATGGTAACTTTATTATACCAACAGCATCAATCAACACGTTTCAGCCTAGTTCAGGCAGTTTACCATGTGAAAAGTCCTCAGAATTCCCTGTAAGTTTGTTGTTCTGTGGTTCAAGGAAGTGCACCCGGGCTGTTGATAATATAAAAAAAATGAGTGCTATCTACCAAACTATATATAGAGAATTGTAATCAAGGGTGCACCTAAGGGTTTTTTTTGCTCAAAGGAACAAAAAAAGACCCTTGAGTGCACTCTTGATTACATTTCTCTTGGATATTACTGATATTACTGTGTTAAGTAGCACCAGGGCAAGGAACCAAGTAAGAAGAAGTTTCATCAGAGCACTCATATGGACTTTTTATAAATTCAATCTTTATTTTACCACATGAACATCTACGTGTTTCAGCTAACATGTACCAGTCATCAGTAAGTCTTATTACCTGTTAGCTGAAACACATAGATGTTGATGTGGTAAAATAAAGATTGAATTTATAAAAAGTCCATATGAGTTAGTAAGGATTTTTTTAACTACACAGTGGAGCCAGTATTGGGTAACAGGAAGCTGAAGTGCCATTTCCTGTCTGTCAGTATATATGCTGTGTGAGACAAATGTGTATATAACTGTTTGACTTGAGAAAGGAAACAGGCATTTACAAAACGTTGTCACAAATTTATCTGACAAGAAAAAGTGATTTTCGAGCAAGAGTTCAGCATGTGCCGGAGTATATATACCGTTATATTCAGTTGCTGTGGTTTTTCAGTGCACCTTGAGACTCCAGAGCACGGCAAAAAAACGTTTGTGGTATGCGACTACACCTATCTATATCTCTATCTATCTATCTGTCTGTCTATCTATCTATCTATCTACCTATCTATCTACCTATCTATCTATCTATCTATCTATCTATCTATCTATCTATCTATCTATCCTTATAGTAAGATGCAGAGCAATCACAGGACTTGTGCAAAATCTTTCAACATTATTTCATGTGCAACAAACAGGTAGCAAAGTTTTGGTCTAAGACAAATACCGAAACGTTGCTACCTGTTTGTTGCACATGAAATAAAGTTGAAAGATTTTGCACAAGTCCTGTGATTGCTCTGCATCTTACTACAAGTTTGGGTATTTAGAGAATCTACAGCAGCACCGAGGCTCAGTATCATCTGAAGGTAGAGTGCACACTACTCTCTTATTGGCTATCTATCTATCTATCTATCTATCTATCTATCTATCTATCTATCTGTCTATCATCTATCTATCATCTATCTATCTATCTCTGCTGTTTTGTCTACTTTTGGTGCATGTTTTAATCAGGAGAACCATGTTTGGCCAGGCTGGCCTTGTTCTATGTCATTGTGATGTATTTGTATGTCTGAGATGTTATACCATTGTTGCAAAGTGATGAGAACACCAGTTAACACCATTATTTATCCCAAGATACTATTTTAAATTATACTGCTTTGCACTAAAAAATAATTCCTGTATTGCTGTTCTTTATGTTTGCCATTTGGGAAGTTTCAAAACTTTTGATAATTTTATTTTATTTCCCAGATTGGAATTTTTACTTTTTCATTGTATTTTCGAAAATTCCATTGAATTTTTATTTCATAAATATCAAAAGATCAATAAATATTGAAAATACAATATGGACCACCGATGCAAAGTTGCACATGAAAACTGTTGTTGAATAATTTTTATTTTTAAGGTTATGGGCATTGATACACATTTCCCAGACAATTTCTCATATCCCTATGTCACTTGTATAATGCTATTGTAAAGAAAAACTTACCTGCTCGAGGATCCCGAAGCGCGTTCTCCACGTCCGAGCGCCTTCTGCTTTCTCCGGCGGCTTCCAACGCTCCTCAGCCTTCGGTGGCGTTCGCGACTTCCGATTCGACGTTCCTCACGAATGCGCCTTCTTATACTTTGCGAAAGCTCGTTCATCACTTAAAGTGACAGTTCGCTTTTTTATTCAAAATCTTTCCATTATCCGATCTGCTCACTTCTTCTTCTTGGCTGTTCTCCTATTGGTCCCTTTAGTCTTTTTAAACCCCTTAGCCCATTGGTCCTTGCCCGATATAGCGATTAGCTTATCTATCTTGCTGGTGGTCTGCTTTTCTTCATATATTCTCTGTTATTGACCCTTGCCTGTTTTTTGACCTTGATTTGTATCTGCCTGCCCTGATCTCTGCTCGTTCCTTGTTTGACCTCTTGCTCTGTTTTTGACTCTGCTCTTGCCTGCTCCTAGTCTGTACTTCGTATTTTGGTCTCTGACCTTTGTCGCTTTTTCCTTGTGCCTTGCCTGTCTGTTTAACTTTGGACTTCTCCAGTATTCCCGGCCTCAGTTCGGATACCTTGCACTCTAAGTCCAGGGGGCAACCTTATTCGGTGAGGCGCATCTAGCCTCCCGGCAAATGGTGGCTTGTCTATTGGTGAAGGTAGTGGTTGTAGATTGGGGAAATCGGACTGAAGGAATACTTACAGCTATTAATATAAAATAAAAAATGTAGCCATTAAATTTTCAAATTGGTTCTATTGGGTTCATTTTTGAATATTCAAAACTTTTCGAAAATCTGATTTAAGAAGTGGTTTTGTTACTCTTTATTGCCATTGACTGAAAGTCAACATGTTTTGGCCACAGATGACATGAGAGTATGTATGTTACATAATAAAAATAAAGTAAAGGAATTTTCCACATCTAATGTGAATGCATGCAGCTTCTGACATTAGAGATTTGCAAAACAGATTAACCAAGCTAGAATGACAAAGACTATTATACAATTACAGATGAGCTTTAAAAGGTATAAGCGTGTTCTTAAAACAACTGATATTTGGTGCAGGACCCCCCCAAGCCTGTGATTCATACCTTTTCTCAAAACATTGCTCAAGATAGATATTTCTCCCAATCTCTGCTGGTCCCTGTAGTCTTCTACCAATGAATTGCGGCTGTTTCCAGTGTAGCTTCCTCTGTGGGTGTGAAAGCTTTTAACAAGCTTATATACCTTAAAGTTGAGGTGTGGACCTTTCATGCAGATGCCCGCAGAGATTTCGAGGGAAACCTATTTTCAGGGTCATATGGGATAAAGCTATGTTCTGCGGTATTTGTGTTTGGGGGGGGTCCTACACATAAATATTAATTATATCTCAAAAAAAGAGTCGAAAGACAACTCAAGTGTCCCTTCTAAACACTCGTGGAATCACTCATTTATATAGAGAGTTACCTATGAGAAGTAACAAAATCACACAATCATATATACATTTACTATACACGTGTATGTTTATTATTGCACAATTCCCTTTAACCAGAAAAGCTCATATAAAAAAAGTGAATTAAAACATTACAAATGTCATGAAACCAAGGTTTACAGACTAGCCAGTCAGTAAATCTACTATACTCTTAATTATCACAATGTGGCAGATTTAAAATCAATCTCTAAACACGTTACAAATGGATAGATCGATGCTACTCGAAGATAAGTAAGTAACTGTAGGCTCAGTTATAGTGTATCAGATAAAGTATACAGGAGTCCCGGTCTAAATGGATCCATACATTTTCCTGGGACTATCTCCCTTTTACTTCTTCACCAGTCTCAGTCCATGTATCAACAACAGTACTATTAGCAAAAGTTCCCAATAATAGCCGGCACAAGCACCGCTACTCACCGCAGTACCTTCGGCAGTGTGATCCGCGCTACTTCAAATGAACATAATGGGACTTATCTGGGACAATCTTGCTCATCTTCCCACTACCTCTTTCGTGGGTGGGCCAACTTCCCCTTATACACCGACACTTACACCCGGATTCTCCGGTTTAGGATTCTCTGGTTCAGGATTTGGCGTCCTCGGGTATGGTCTGGTCTGGTCGCTGAGACGGCTGTCTTTTCTTCTTCACCCACCTATTGACAAAGGCAGCAAAGATCTCTTACCTCCGTATACTGCGGTGATCATCGTAAATATTATATTATACTTTGGGGGTTGGACATGCCCGTAAATGTAAATTTGTGTTATTTAGGGCCTCTTCTGCAAGAATTTTTTTTAACTTGGATCTCGAGAACACATATAGGTATATTTAAAAAGGAACGTTATTTTATCTATTTCTATTATCGAAATTTAAAAATATTTTTCAAACATCTTGCATTTAAATAATTCATTGCTTTATAAATATGCCACATAAAGTTCATAACTTAAATTCCTTACTTATAACATCTATTTCAGAAAAACTTCAACTTTACATAGCATTATTTACCATGGAATGTTGCCTTCTTTTTTTCTAAGCTGCAGGTTTTATCCAGAATCTAGTTACAACTGTGCTGGTGAAAGGGTAACAAATTAGACCAATTTAGTGCATGTAAGAAGCCCCTAACATTTTCATTCCCTTTCCTACAGGTGGCTGCTGCATGAAAATAAGGGAAATTTGTTTGGTAAACTTGTATTTAAATAGAATAATGTGGAAGATTATAAAACTTCTGATTGAACCAGTGCAATTAATATAGATTATTAGGGATCCTTCCTTAAAACACATTTGTGATTATTTAATTGTTTACTATAAATTCTCTATAAAAAGACCCTTTATAAATGTAGCCTTTTGTGGCAGTATTTGCAATAATAACATTTAATTTTAAAAGTGGGGCAGAATTTTGAGGCAGAAGGGCAGAAGTTGAATTTGTATATATTTATGTAAGGGATATGCTTATAACATATATCTATTATAACATAAATGTTCTCAGTTGTTTACTTTTGTTTGCACACTGGCACCTACTGTTGTATGGGTTACTTGTACTGGGTAGTTAGTGGTTTAGAAAGGTTCCTGATGGAGAATGCACCCCAATTTACCACACATCCCATATCAGGGACCAGCCTTTGTAAACACTCCATCTTCATCACTGCCATAACAGCCACCTTTCCAGCAAAATAGCTTTTAATAAATAGCCATTTAATAGCACTCAGAACATTGATGCATGAAATGCATTTGAAAGAATTAATGGGTGCACACACCAGGGACGTAAAATGTGTTCTACATTCCTTAATGACGCGTGGGGGTTTGCATTACCCTTATGGAATTTGGCTTGTCTGTATTTTACTTTTTTTACACTTATGACATGGTTAATCCTTTAATAGTCACTGTTTGGCATTGTAAATTGACTAAAGCTCTTATTTGTGTTCACTCTCCTTCCTTCATAAAAGCAAACACTTGCATATTCTGTTTATATTTACCACCATGAGTTAGCATGGAATATGTTATCATTTAGAATTAAAAGAAAATAAAGATTTTGTAGATAACGCCAGTCAACAAATTACAAGGTAGATTCTGTTAAAAGTTCTTATTGTTAAAAATGGGGTCTAATTTTGCCCCAACCAATCAGATGTAACATTTGAAAGCTAACATTAGAGATGTCCGAACTTCAAAAAATCCGGTCCGCTCGAGGATCTGCGGATCTTCGAAAAAATCTGAAAATTTGAAAATCCCAGAGCAGACCTGTTAAAACGTATTAAAATGAACGTTCGGCAAAATCCGCATTAAAAGTGGTCTAAATTGCCTCGGTAACGTACACTAAAACACTCAGGGACCTGGGGAATGACCTTGGAAACACGTATCAATGCCTACAATACCTAAAAATTACAGTCCGCTAGCGTGAATTTAAAAAAACTGTATTTTTCGAAAATACGAGGATTTACGTAAATACAAAGATTCCAGTAAAAACGAGGATTTTCGTAAAAATGAGGATTTCCGTAAAAACGAGGATTTCCGTAAATACGCGGATTCTTCGGAAATACGGGCCCGAACCGGAACTTCGATGATCCATTGCTTTTTACTACATCCTGCTTGCACAATGTCCAGGTCTGTGAGGCAGCTATATGCCACGAAGTACCTCCTGGCTAAGGGGTACGATGATTTTCCACCAGGGACCCGGCATGTGCGGCACAGGAAGCACACTATAATGGAGGGGCGCCGGCTCCAGCGCCGCTTTGACTTCCAGACCACTGTCTCTACCCTCCAGAGACAGTGGTCTGATCTCAAGAGGCAAAGGCCTCATTACGTGGAAGCTGTACGGCAGATGATGGAAGGCAAGTATACTTTTTATTATATTACTGTATTGTAATAAGTAGTAAAATATTTTAAATCACTTTTAAAAACATCAATAATCCTTAAATTTGGTTTGAGAGAGAGAGAGAGAGAGAGATCCAAGTTCTTTGTATTTCTCATTCACTGGTTATTATTACATTATTATTATTCTTATATTATTCAATATCAGCCCTATTTAAAGGGTAAGTAAAGTCAAAAAATAAATCACTGAAAAGTGACTTTATTTAACATATCACCTATAAATTCAAAATGATACCCACACATAGACACATGTATACACACCTGGTGGCCCACCCTTCCATTTCCATGGCTGCCTTATTTAAAGGCTAAGTAAAGTTAAAAATGTAATTGATCATTAAAAATTGATTTCTTTTTACCTTATAAATGCACACTGATACCCACACATAAACACACTTTACTGACCCACCCTTTTAGTTACATTTAGTTACATGGCAAGGAAAGTAAAGTCAAAAATAAAATGTTGATCAATTATTAAAAATTGATTTTTACACTCCAAAATTAAAAATGTTGTGTTACCCACAAAATCTATACAGATACAAGTACACACAGCTACTGATGCTCCCCTACACCCAACCAACTTTTCCCTTTCCATGGCTACAATACACACAATAAAAATATAAGTACTTAGCCAGAATAAGGTATGAAATCATTGCCATAGAAATATGATTGACTTTTAAAGCAACTATAACATATTGCCTTATTTAATCTGTATTTTCAAGCAGAATCCAAAGTATATAATTAAATTTATCCTTTAGATATATCATTCATTATGTATTTTTTTATTTTAATTTGCAGCTGAATCTTCCTCGGACACCCCACCCCCACCACCGTCCCTGCCAGAGGAAGAATGTAAGTGCAGCCTATTGAAAAAAAAATTTTTTTCTACATTTTTCATTTGTCCAAGGCCACATTACAGTGCACACGAGCGCTCCAGAAACAAGCATACAAGCGCGTGTTTCCGGTGCGCTCATGTGTATTGCCGTGCGAGTGCAGTACGATTGCACAATTGTGCAAAAATTGAGGATCACATTAATTGTGCCACTATTGTGTGCTTTTTAACACGTTGATGTGTCCAAGCCCTTTATCCAAATGTTTGCATATTTTTTGACAACTTCTCTGAGAATTGTTTTAGTAAATGTATTCGAACATTTAATGACAGTGAGAGTTAAAATAAATTTCCTTTTTTTTTTAGCACTACCACCAACTAGCCCTCCAGGCAGTCCATTGCCCCCACCGGGCAGTCCACCGCCCCAAGTGGAGGCACCTGGCATCAGCCAGACACGTAAGTGCATCCTAAGCAATTTTTTAATCTTTTTATTGACCTTGATTGTCAGCAAATAATTAGTGAAATTATCAGTGATAATTAAATGAATTTTATTATTTCACTGATAAAAAAAAATTTGTAAAAAAAACAGCAAATCTATTAATTTGGCTTGAGAGACAGATCACAGTTCTTCTCATTTCTCATTCCCATTTATTGTCCCCGACTCCCCATTGTTTGGGCTGTATCTTGTCCCTCAGTTTTTGAGCTTAAGTCACGAAATTCGGTCCAAACGTGCAGTACAAGTGTGCGATTATCTTAAGTAGCTATTCACACCTACTGGGGCAACTAAAGTGAAAAGGAAATGTTGATTTTTTTATAAATGGTAAATGATACCCACTAAACCTAAACAGATACAGGTAAACACAACACAACTACTGATATCCTCCTACACCCAACCCTCCCAACATTCCCTTTCATTTTTTTGGTCTGAAGAAATAGATATATCATTGTCTTTTTTTTATTTAAACCTTCAGATGATGATGACTCTTCCACCCGCACCCCCTACCCCTGCATGAGACGCCTGCGTGGGAGGATGAGGGTCCCTCCTGCAGCCAACAACGTAAGTGCATCCTAGTGAAGTTAATGTTTTTTAAAATCTTTCATTAAACCAGTTTTTCACTGCATTTTTGTGGTTCAAAAATTATCCCAGAAATGTTCACTACGTAGCCTTTTAGGAAATGTTCTTATACATGTAATATTACTAATGGCTTGGACAGTGATTGTTGAAATAAAACTTTTTTTTTTTTAGAAGCAGGACCAGCCTCTCCAGGCCTTCCACCATCTCCAGGCCCTCCACCCTCTCCAGCCCCTCCACCCCCTCCAGCCGCTCCAGCCCCTCCAGCTCCTCCTGCCTCTCCAGTCTCTCTAGAGGCCATGATTCAAAATCATAATCAAGTAAATCATATGCAACCTTAATGAAATGTTATATACAAGACTATTAATATCTGTATTTTCCCAGTGTAAAATCCACGCTACATGATGCAACAATGGGTACTGTGGGTTTGACAATGCTTTTATGGGGGCTGCACCACTTCCAAAAATTTTTGTATGTAGCACAGTCCTAGTGATACAAAACCAAGAATGTTCTGATACAATTTATCAATAAACGTAATGTTTTATGCCAGCATTACCTACTGCTGTTTATCAGTGATCCCCCATGATGCAATAATATTGCTTTAAGTGGAAGTTCAGTGAAAATACATAAACTTTTAAGAAAAAAGAGCAGCATTTTTCCATCCGAATGACCTTAACCTGTCAAATCAGCATTGTGTCTGTGTATAAAGAATGTGGAATTCCTGTTTACAGGACCCCTAATAGAGATCGTTATGGTCTTGCCCTTGACCCAATCCCTGTGTTGATTCAGTTGCTCAGTAGAGATCTTAGCATGTGTTACCCATCCAACAGCCAATCAGTAGAAATCACTGTTACCATAACTAGGTATGCATAATATAAACTAAGAATTTTAGAAATAATGATATTTTATACTGAGCTTTCCTTTTTATGACATACCGCAACATTATAGCATTGCAGTACCATGTATGTGTAACTAGCTGTCAGGTGCAAAATTGCATCACCCGCATGGTGCTTTAGGAAATGTGCTCGAACATCTTCAACACAATTCTCTCAATATTTTCCTCCACAGAATTCGAGAGCATGCGACGCGAGATGCGTCGCATGGGCCGTCGAATGACCAGACTGGAGAGGAGGGAATCCCGTTCCTGTAAACCCCAAAAATATATTTTTTTTTATTTGTTTTTGTAAATAGTTTAAAAAAAAAAAAAATATATGATCTACCCCTCATTGTTAAACAAAAGAATGTTTCTGGGCTTTATTTTTCGATATAACAGATTATTAATATAGATTCATAATCAATTTTTATTTGAAAAATAACAATACACATATGTATTTAGCTAGCTCTATGTCTAGTAATTATAATTGTATTTACCTTACCATTAATGCCATTAAACACACCACATTGGCCACATTCCCCTATATAGTAGGTTGCACACAACAAGTGAAAGAAGGTGATGGGGGTACTGGGTTACATAATGTCCACTGCAGTTTGCCATCATTGTTGAAGAGCCAGGCAGGCTTGGCCCACTGGACATATCCCTCACCCCATTGGCTTCTCTCCCTCAGAGTATGCTTCGTGCAAGGGAAGCATGTGGAAGGGTAAGGCTTCGTAGGAGACAGCACCATTGAGTTACGCAGGCCCATTGCAGTTTCCACCATTGTTTGAAGATCCAGGCAGGCTTGTGCCCCACTGGACATACCCCTCAACGGAAGGGACCCCCTCACCCCTATTGGCTTCCTCCCCTACAGAGTATCTTGTGCAAGGGAAAGCAGGTGAAATAAGGTTAGAGAAACACACACCATTAGTTTACCGCAGGCCCACTGCAGTTTGCCACCATTGTTGAAGAGCCAGGCAGGCTTGGCCCAACTGGACATACCACCCCTCACACCCATTGGCTTCTCTCCCTCAGAGTATGCTTCGTGCAAGGGAAAGCAGTTGAAAGGGTAAGGCTTTGTAGGAACCGCACCATTGAGTTACAGCAGGCCCACTGCAGTTTGCCACCATTGTTGGGTGAGGGGTATGTCCAGTGGGGCCAAGCCTGCCTGGCTCTTCAACAATGTGGCAAACTGCAGTGGGCCTGCTGTACTCAATGGTGCGTTCCTACAAAGCCTTACCCTTTCAACTGCTTTCCCTTGCACGAAGCATACTCTGAGGGAGAGAAGCCATGGGGTGAGGGTATGTCCAGTGGGGCCAAGCCTGCCTGGCTCTTCAACAATGGTGGCAAACTGCGTGGGCCTGCTGTAACTCAATGGTGCTGTTCCTACCATTCACCTGCTTTCCTTGCACAAAGCATACTCTGAGGGAGAGAAGCCCATGGGGTGAGGGGTATGTCCAGTGGGCCAAGCCTGCCTGGCTCTTCAACAATGGTGGCAAACTGCAATGGGCCTGCTGTAACTCATGGTGCTGTTCCTACGAAGCCTTACCCTTTCACCTGCTTCCCTTGCACGAAGCATACTCTGAGGGAGAGAAGCCAATGGGGTGAGGGATATGTCCAGTGGGCCAAGCCTGCCTGGCTCTTCAACAATGATGGCAAACTGCAGTGGACATTATGTAACCCAGTACCCCCATCACCTTCTTTCACTTGTTGGTGCAATCCTCCCCCCCCCCAGCCTTTATGGCCAATTCATTGTGAGGTTTATGACAAAAATGCACTGAAATGTCCTCTTTGATCCCATACAAGTAGCACCCCACCACAGCAAGGTGGCAACCAGAACAGCACCTTTAAAAGAAGACACACCAGAGGTAAGTCTGATATTAGTACATGGATCTCTACATGTCTGTTTGCTTCTACCGCAAACATACAATTCTAGAAAAAGTTGGGTTTCAAAGTAATTGATATAAATTTTTTTTCCAGCCCCTCATATTTAGTGATATACTAAGAACTCAAGCAGAATCTACTGCTCAGAAGACATATATACCAGGAGAAAACAAATCGGTAAATATTCCTCTTCTTTTTTATGATGGTAGAGGATCAGTACAGATTTAGAAATCTTCATCTTACTAATTCCATGGAGAAATTTTAATCTGCGCTGCCTCCAGCAAAATCTCTCTTCGCATCTTCCATTATTTACCACTTTAAAAAAGGCCCTGCTGTGCTTTGTATAGTAAAATAACTCTGGGCTATTGTTCACTTGTGTGTTTATCAGCACAGATACACAAAAAGCAAATTCTTATAGAGGCCATGAACATAGTACAGTTTCTGCCAATTTGTCTTGGCTGACTATTTACATATCTTTTAGACCCAAATTATTTCAGTACTTGACCTAGGGCAAACCTCAAACATGTAAACTTTTTTGCAGGGACTTTGAGTACTCTCTGGAGTCTCCCAAAGCTATTCACGTCAAGTCTGGAGAGTCACCTATGGCCCTACCTCAACAAAGGGCAATTTTACCCAGTCAACCTCAGAACAGCTGAAACCGGAAAGCAATTGCATCTTATCTTTAATAAAGTGAAGGTATGTTTATTGTAGATTATATAGGTTTGCTACAATATACACTACTATTTTATATTTTAAGGATCCAGGATGCTTCTGAGGTTTTCATTCACCCAGGTATGGTATATCGTTATAGTCAGTAGATTAACTGGGACTTGAAGTTTAGTTCTTGAAGACGTTTCGCTAGTCATCCGACTGGCTTTCTCAATTCAGAAATTCTGTATTAACTGAATACAACAAAATAAGGACAAGCAGTTATGCACATTAGGTTGCAAGTTTTTCTTGAGAAATATAACATCATAAAGGAACCTAGTAGTTTAAATAAATGGCAGTAAAAAAGAAAGGGTCAACTTATGAAGCAGAAACTTGGCAGGCATGATAAATTAAACAATGCCAATAAATATCACTTTAAGGAAAATGAGAGCTCAGGAAATCAAACGAACTACAACTATTGCTAGGGCTTACTGAGAGGGTGTGAGTTATGAGAATACAAGGGCCATTCTCTTAGGCAAAACAAAATGAATCCACAAGTGGCATTTGCCTGTATTGTAATGTGTCGGCCCTGATAAATTGCCTTTCATTTTTTGCAAATGGCATTTCAACTGTAAGCACAGACCTATAAAACGACATTCACACTGCTAAATACTAGACATTTATCATGCATACAGAAACAAATGTTTCATTTTTGTTCTGCAGGTATATGGACGTTTGTATATATTTAAGTGGTATGCAGTTTATTTAAGAGTAGAAATGTGGTGGGGGTGATCTATAACAAGGCCTCTTATAGGAATTTTAGACTCGGATTAAAAACAGAACTGACAATTAAAAGATGTGTTTACTTGTACTACAATGAAATTAATATGGAGTTTCCTCAATCGAGATGCATAAGAGTCCCCAGGAAGTTTGTTAAAACAATAAAAATCATATAAGATTTTTTATCACTATAGAGCGTGGTGATGGTGGTGATTTGACAATGAGAAGAACCCAGAAGAGCAGCTTAAACGCATGGAAGCACTGGCATTCTAGGCAACCAACTGCAAAGCAGAGGAGTCATTGATTGGTAAGTTAACCTTTGTGTTGTTTTTTAATAGCGGTAAAAATTACGCTTAATATGCTATATATTTTATAATATTATTTCATTTTACCTGATTGAATAGAAATATTAAAATTTTGCCCGCACATTTCACTGGTTCACTAGCAATTCCATAGACTGCATGAGTTATCACAGTACTTGAAAGAAAGCGATGTACAGTATAGCTAGTCCACTCCCATAGTCCTTAATGGATGTCAGAGCTATAGCTGAGCCAGTTTCACAGTTCCAGGCAGTGAAACAACAAAACAGATTTTGGCAATTTTGCCCATCTCTAATCAAAAGAAAAATTGTAAAATATGATAAAGCATAATAGACTGCAATGCTTTGGCATTGCATAATGTATTATAATATTGCTAGTGTAAACTGTCTATTCCTGTATATGATCTTGCTGTCACTAATTAAAAATGTGTATTCTAATTGTACAGCTGATTACAAAGAGAATTGTAATACAGTAGAGAACATTGAAGAGGTAGCCTACAACGCTTTGTCTTTGGTTTGGAACATCAATGAAGAAGCTAAGGTACAGTAGGTTATTAACAGAAATACAAGAAATTGCAGCAGAAGGCATTTTTTGTCTCGGAAAACACCATTTTATTACAAAAACAAATGTAATAATGAGACTGACAATGTCATTCAAAATATTGATATAAACTTGCTGGTACAGAATGTAAAGGAGAATGTACATATCCTTCATAGTTTAAACGCAGACACAAAGACTAGTTTTTTTATTAGTTTTTTAAATGAAGGATTTTGGTTACAGACTATGTGAACCAATGAACCATTGAAAAGCAATTTTAAAACATGTTCAGCTTCTTAAAAGTCAGTGTAGTGTGTCAGTGTAGTTTATAGCAAAAAGATAAGATATCAACAAAAAATCCTCTATATACTGTATCACATGAAGGGATTGGTCTTGGCAGCAGGGGAACCAAAGGAATTGTTTTCAAACAATTCATGGGTTCCTATGTAGAAAGGATGCCTTTCTGGTGGATTTGGTGCCTAAGGCACATGGAGATTATCACTAAGGGAGGGGAAAAAAACCAACAGTGGAAACTCTGTCTGACAATTGAAGTTACTGTTTAACTCTGCTGCCACACTTAGCAACAAGACCTAACTTAGCATTAGCAGGACGTAAGCAGCAACATTTTTTTGTTTCCTTTTTAATACCTATATATAAATGGTACTTGATATATGCAAATACAAAACATATCATTGTAAAGTTAACCCTTCATGATCATTATTTTTTTTTTTTAGATTGTTCATTGTATTAACTGTTTAAGCACGGATTTCTCATCTCAGAAGGGGTTGTTAAAGGTTGTTCCACTATAATCTTCAGATTGACACATATGACTGTGAAACAGGAGTCAAGAGACTAATTCATCGAGCTGTCTGTCAGATCAAAATATTCTGTGATAAGGTAACCCCTTAATAGGTTTTTTTCACCTTAATACCCTTTGCTTGATTTTGTTGGTATTATTTAGGTGCATAATATCATTTTAAATTGCATTATGAAGTTGCTTTATTCTCCTGTTTGTAACATTTTCTTTTTTTTTTACACAGGGAGCAGAAAGGAAAATGAGAGATGAAGAACGCAAACAGTTTAGAAGAAAGGGGAAAAAGCACAGATCAAAACAACAAAGGTATGTCAATTCACCAATGTTTATCAGAGTTTCAAGAGTGAGATAGTGGTAAGAGAGGAGAGTTATATTAAGGATAATGATTTCTTCTCTTGCAGATATAAAGGGGTCTATTCTTCCAGGATATAGAGGAAATGAAATCACCTATCTGAGACCAGCATGCAGATATGGAAACCCAACTGTTTTGTTCATCCCCAATGTTCATTTTTCCAACCTTCAAAGATTGGAGAGTAAGTAATACACACAATGAAAAGTGTATTGCTTAAAAGAGTATATAGTTATAAGGGAAAAGTGAACCCAGAAAACTACATTGACTTAGGGCCACACTATGATGGATGGGCAAAGTACGCATGGCACGTTTTCACATTTTAACTTTGTTTGCACTGCAATCCACGTAATAGCATGCAATCAGAGAGAATACGATCTGCAAAAACGGGTGATTGATGCGCATCCGAAATGGATCAAAGCACAATGCATTTAATGTGGCCACACGCATTGATAGGCACTTTGCTGCACTTTTCATGCACTAATGGATAGCAAGCACAATCTCAGTGTGCAAGAAAACAACGCAGTGTAGCCTAGCCCTTAGGGATGTTTAAACCACAATCTGAAGTGACATATTTCTCTTATATATTAGTATGCTGATACTGCAATCATAGATAGATGAGCAGAGAACTCAAGGACCTAAAGAAACCAAACATTTCCAGTACTTGCCCTTGCTTGACCTTGTATGATTAAAAAGTAGTGTAATCTATATGATATGCAGAAAATGCATAATTCTATGAATTGTTAGTGTACTGTATATGAGTCAGGTCACCTGTTCATCTAAGTCAACACCAGAACCAAAAATGTACTCACATTGTTGTCATCTAAGATTTATCTATGGCGAATTAGAAATAATGACAATGCCTGCCCTTTAAAACACAGACAGCTTGGAGGCCAGAGAATGTTTTTTCAATGTTCAATAACAAGAGCCTAAACCTTTTTTTTCAATCTTTTCTTGTTTCAAGGTACTTCAGGGTTGCAAACAGATAAACAGTGAAAGGTAAGCTATTAGCAATTCAATATAATTGTTTACACATTTTCACACTGTAGTGCAATATGGCTATAAGACTACTTTAACAATTTACTGTAATAGCCACTGTCTCCAGCTTGAGGCAACAGGCTTGTGTTTGTTGTACATAGGTATAGACTTCTTTCCCTTAAAGTTTTTGGAGAATTACAATCAAAGAAAACACAAAGAAGAAAAAAAATACAAATAAGAGTAGATGAGGGTTTAGCAAATTTCTGTCCCAAAAAGTATTTACGTCATTAAATTCCTATAATTTGTTGTTGTGGTCTCATTTCCCTTAAAATGCTACTGTATTGGAGAGTATCCTCTAGTTAGTCTGGATAAACTACTACTAAACTACAATATGTGATTTTTAAAAGCTGTAGTATATTAAGGGAGATTTCTTAGTGTTGATTATGTTTTATTACAGGTTAGCACTCAAGAGAAGTTCTCAGTCTTTCTCTGAAGGCTTTGAAGGGCCCCCCTCCCAACAAATCAATCACCGAAGACTCAAAGAGGTATAATATCTAACCACTCATTGTTCTTCTCATACACATGATATGCTTTGGCCTCTACTATCTAAACTGCAATTCAAAGCACTTACTTTGTTTAAAAAAAAAAGGAAGAATTATTAAATAATACATTATATTTTTTTTTATTCTATTAAACCATAGAAATATTCTATATGCATACATTTTAAGTAGTCACAGAAGATTTATAAATATATATTGCATTATAGATAATGATTACTTAACTTGTCTTTAAGTAGTTTGATTCAAACTGCAACTTAAACGGACATTTTGTATCTGTAGTATTGTTATACGTTCGGAGAGAATCAGAAGAGGTGTTTGATGCCCTGATGTTAAAAACACCAGATCTCAAAGGTTTGAGAAATGCGGTAAGTTCTTCACACAAATGGTTTGTACACTGTCCTTTCTTTTAATTACAGAAGAATTAGATTAATTGTATAGCACTTTGGAACTAACTGGAAATAGCACACTAATTTAAACACTATTTGCGCAAGTGCCAAACAATTAACTAGAATATGTATAGTACATTCTAAATATTTAATCATAATCAAAAAATGTTAAAAATATTACTATAATAAAATGATCAAATCAACATTTGGACATATGCTAGAATGATACAATAATAAATAAGATTTTTATCTCAGTAACTGACGTTCACTTACGTTCACAGATATCAGAAAAATATGAATTTCCAGAAGAAAGGATCTTAGAGTCTACAAGAAATGCAAACGAGGGTAAGTTTATATGTTCATTAAACGCAGGCATAAAAGAGTTAACCCTTTAAGAAATAGTATATATTCAAACAATTATAAGACACAAGAGCTGTAAATATCCTTTAAACAAATCCTTGGAAAAAAGTGCATATCAGTGTCTTCAGTTTTAATTGTGGCTTAATTAAACACACATAAATTTAGAAATAGTCTGTTCATGGATGAATTCGGTGACTGGCTATACCCTTGTGCTCAAGTAAATCTTCTATATATAGTACATATTATAACTTTAAGTATCACTATATAAGATTGCAGGATTTCTAAAAAAGCAAAGCAAATCCATCATAAGTATATAAGAAAGGAAGCATTTCTCTTTGTTATTTGGCATATGGATAGACAAACCAGAAACAGGCATACAATTAAAATTAATAAGGTTAATCAGTAAATAGCTGAATTCCTAAAGATGACAGCACAGTGTACACACATTTATTGGTAAGATTACAGTTCCTATAACAAACATTATAGTTTGCAATTAAAATTCACCTTGTGTCCCTAATATTCCACATTAGCTTTGTCATATGGTAAGAGACATAAAGGGCAGTGAGCTTTATACATGAACTTTTTGATTAAAGGAGAATTACACTTAAACATTATAATCTACCCCAATATATTCTCCCCCCAAGCAGCTGTTATATCCTCTCTGTACTCTATAGTTTGCTATTTGGGCACAGCAAAATGCCTGAGTAATAAAAAGAATGTTCCTATTATAATACCTTTATAGGTACTGTCTATAATCAAAAGCGGATAACCGCTCCAGGCTTTTGGCTTTGATGGGGAGTGGATGCCACACGGTGGTTGCAACCAAACATTATGTAAAAGAAGATAAAGATGGACCTTTTATAAAGGGGAACTGTGATTCTCCATACAAGCCTTGTTTTTGTTTTTTTTAAAGGCACATCCTTCCTTTATGACTACAGGATCATGCTTCTAGCTTCTAAGTTGCATCAGTACAAATGGTTGTTTTTCCTGCTAGAACTGTGAGCTGTGACATCACCAAGCATTTGGGGTCTTCCTCCAAGTTTGGAGCATGCCCACTGCTGGTAGAGAACATCATCAGTTGCATCATAAGCCCACCCCAAAAATTCTAAATCCTTTTTGAAGCTACTCACAAGACTTAAAGTGTTTTTTTTTTCTCCCTACTCAGGTGTCCATAGATAGAGAAATGGACAGGGAATGGTTGCAGATCTGTAACTAGCTTCAGAAAAGATAAATGTTTGGGGGTGGCGCTTGTGACACAGCTCATAACATGATACAGAGACCACGACCACACAAAGACAGGATGTCTGGAAAGTGTAACTTTACAGGCCTATAACCTAAGATCCAGAGAAGCTAGAGGACATCATCCTAGGCTTGTTTAAATGATGTGAGACAACCTTTCAAAAAACGTGTTTGTATGGAGACCACAGTTACCCTTTAAAGCCAAAACATTATTAAAACACCACATGCTGTGCTTTGGCTTGATTGTCATTGCCTTTCTCTTCTACCATAATTACAGTATGTAATCTTACTTAGTTCATTGATGGCATTTCAACTTTTCTGATTAGTTCATCATAGGTTTGAGCAGAGATAAGAAAAAAAACCTTATTACAAAATTTTAGAAATAAAGATGTTAATTACCATTCCAGAAAAAACAACATAACAATAGAAGTTGTTAGATAGAAAGATACAGTCCCTTTGCAAGCACTACTGACTTTGTAAAAAGAGCTAGTACTGTGTTGTTACTGGCAGGCATCCAAATCCCTCATAGATGGAACACAAGAATGACACTGATGGCTGACTGTTCTCTTGCACAATCAGTTTCACCAGACAAGTCACGCATCCCACAATTCCTCTAAAGTTTAAAGAGGTGTTCTTTAAAGCACCATATAATTTAAATTGCCTGTGATTGCTGTGAGAAAAATATACAAGCGGGGGTTATTCAATAAAAGTTCTTATCATTTAAAATGGTGCTTAATTTGTCCCAACCAATAAGATATTAGCTTTCAAATGCTAAATAAGATCTGATTGGTTGGGGCAAAATTACAGCATTTTAAACTTTTATTGAATAATACCGTAAGTTTTTAATGGCATAAGGGATTGTTGCAAATAATTCTGTAACATACACAAATGAATTGTAATTGGTGATGAGACTGCTTAACAAGATATTTCAGTATTTTATTCCATTCTATAATAACAATTTCTCCCCCCCCACAGAATTCTAGTAAACATGGACAATAACATTATCCAGCACTACAGCAACACATGGCCTTTCTTTTGATTTCACAGATGTAGAAGGAAAGATCCAAGTTACACTTAAAGAACTATAAAATATAGTTATTGGACTTTGTACAAACCAAAAGACTTCAAATTCAAGGGATGAGATCCCAATTTAACAAGACCTCAAATGCTCAATGCCTGCACATTCCTAAAACAGAAAGCAAAATGCCACAAAGTATTGTGACTTCGACTCTACACTCAACATCTTACAGATGAATATTAAAACCAGTAATACGCTTCAATATGTTCTGACTTACATGAGTTTGACTTTCCTAATCCAAATAGGGTTTATGAAGATGGATATTGCCAACAGACCTTTACACTTGCCATTTCTGCATACAATGCTGCTTGTAAATGGATGCTTTTGCTTTAAGTACATTCTGCTTTTCTTTGGTAATTGCTTGTTTTAGGCAACAATGCAAGAGAAGAATTCTTTAGAATATTTCTACATTTTTAAACTAAGAAATGTCTTGAGGCCTAATCTTTAAAGAAGGAAGAATCTATTAGGCCAACCATTCATTCTCAAAATCAAGGTGATTGTAAATGAAAAGCCAAATTTTAGTCTTGTACAGCCACAAAAGAATGTTGAGACCTACATATGATATAACATCAATAATCTGATCAAAATAATCCCAACAGTATAGAAATAACCAACGAATATGCATTATCATGTGAAAATGTTGGATTCTGCCAAACTAACCTTCTACTCGCCCTGTAACATCTTAGCACTCAAAGTGCAGCCTCATTTGCATTCCTCTTTTAAGAGCCATTTCAGAACTTTTCGTTTGAAAATGCAGCCTCTTTTTTTCAGAGGTTTCAATGTGAGATTACCGTAAAGTATGTTGACTTGTTGTACTGTTCCTGTTTGCTTTTTACAGCTGCTTTGTTCTTATCATCTGTTTTTTTTTTTTAAATATGATCAGTTTATCTTCAGGTAAAAAACATTTGGAGAGTTTATTGTGAGAATAGTTCTTATTCTCTTTAAAAAAATATAGTATTTTTTTCATTGACTGAAATTTTTACCAAACCCAGGGGTTTCTATAAATGCTGCCAGCTTTGCCGGAAAAAAAAAAACATTGTGTAGAACAAAATGTTACAGTTTTATACATTTCTTTATGTAAATGTAAATATTTGTATATATAAATATTATATAGTGTGAATGTGCTGTCCCTTTTTATGTTTCTAGTATGCAGAGGTACATATTTGCCATTTCAAAAACATGCCTTTTTACATTCCAAACCTATTTTTTTTGGGTTCTTATTTTTTTTAAGTGTTTCTAAAAGGGCCAATAAAGTCTAAAATATCAAATACTCCTACTGTATTATTGAATTATTACCTACAGGTCACTGTGAAACCAATGTAAAAATAGTTCGCAAACTGTCATTAGAAAATTTTACTATGCTTCGAGCTTCACAAATTTAAAAGCTTCACAAATTTAAATTATATTAATACATTCAGTCTGAAGAAAAATACTGGTCCAATTCTTCTAATATGTTCTATATAGAGATGGCCGAAACTCACCAGTTTCGTTCTGTCTTCGGATTCCGATCTCAGGAAAATCCCAAAGAGCTGAAAATCAGAAAACAGAATGAATTTTTGATTATTATCAAATGTTTAAGGCTATTTTCTATAATTTTTAAAAATACTCTTGAACTTTCGATAATCCTCAAAAATACGATGGAGACTAATTTCGAGTATCTGATCATTTTTTCAAGTATTATCGAACGTTATTTGATAATCCTTGAACATTCGATAATTATTCAAAACAGGCTCCGAAATCCCAAAATCGGACGATCCGTCCGGATTCGCACAGATCATTCGGGTTTCGGTACAGAGAAGTTTCGTGTAGTATCTGGGTCCGTGTTGGACCTGGATCCCATCTCTAGTTCTAAATAAGTTATAAACATTTTTGGGCTATATACCGAGAGCTGCTATCACTGGGATCAGTGCTCCATGCGCTAATTCAATATAGCTGTTGGGGCTCTTGGTAAATTGGCTTCTGTATGTGAAAGTTTAACACCATTTGTGTGGCTGTCATTCAATTCATTTCACAAAAATGCTGTACTATTTGGATATTGCAAATTGTTTCTTAAAGTTGCCCTAACCAACTTCATATTAAACAGGTTAACGTGACTTTAAGACAAGATTTTAGTCCAGCTCCTCAGGGTAACGAGGCTACTAGTTTTTGTTGAAGGTGGTTATTGAGCTGTGATAGGTTGGCAAGCCAATTTTTTTTTATAAAAGCAGAATTTCCCTGCCTGCATTAATAAACTAAATCACACAATGACTTGACAGTGTGCTCATTTTAATCAGTTCTTGTGACTGCTATGGGTTTTTTTAGCAGAAACTTTTCCATTGTAGAAATAGCTTCCTCTAGTCCTTGTTGCAAATATTTTTCAAATCTAGTCATGCAATGCAAAGCTTCAACCCTACCTAACTGCTGCTTTATTTATTGCAATCCTAAAGCTGTCTTATTCCAGTTAACTCAAAATTGCTTTGTTTCTCCAGTAAATGCTGTGATCTCAGGTCATAAAATGCTCATCATATTTCATTCTAGGGTGTTAAATAATATACCCTAACAGTGGCTGGTAGTCTAAATCAAGAGTATCAGGGAGCTTTCTGCTGGGTTTACAAAACTGTAGACTTGTGCTTGCTAAACACTCACTCCATTTCTTTAGAAATACAGAAAAAGGGAAAGGGGGGTCTTCTGGTATGGGTTACATAGAGCAAGAAAAATGCATTGTAACCTGTCTTACTGACAGAATTGTACTACTTTTACAGAATACTGCAATGGTCATATTGTTAATTTTGCATGCCCTCTCAGCATGCCCAATCATTCTATGACAGGAGTTTCTTTTTACATGTAGGTGGCACAGTGACCTGCTTCAACTTGGTCGTCCAATTCATAAAATATTCCCTACTGCAAGTTAACAAGTTCATTTCTAGAGACTGACTTAGCAGACAGAGAGACAAACTAAAATGTCAGGATTTTTGTGTCCCCAGGAAAAATAGGCTTTTTTAGTAACATTTTTTGGAAGATGGGTTCATAAATAGTTTCCTATTTAGGAGTTATAAAAGCAGGGGCATAACTACCAGGGGAGCAAGGGGTAGGCAAGGGGGCCCATCTTCTTATTCTTCCTATGACAGATATAGCCTCCTCCCAGAAAACCACTGTGGATAGGGGCCAATCATGGGTTTACCGGGGGCACGTGATTCCTAGTTACACCACTGCTAAGAAGGTTATTTGTCTTGTAAAGTTAATCTATTTCTGAAATATCCCCATGATCACAGTAACTCTTAAAGGGCATGTCCACCTCCAAAAACTTACCTTTCTGCTCCAAATTGTTCTCCTGTAATGTCTGCCTAAAGTCCTAGAAAGTGAACATCGGGAGCCTGGCTGGGAGGACAACCGTTTCCTCCTCTTGGGTATCCTCTGAGAGGTTTCAGGCTTGCTCTGTGGGTAGGAGGGGGTAGGAGAGGGAGCCCTACACTACAGCAAATTTTGTAAAAGAGGTGGACATGCCCTTTAAATTTTGTGCATGAACATGTACCCTATAGTGATTAAATTTCCTTTAGTCCTCCCTTACATGCATATAGCCAGCCCTTAAAAAGATGAGACAACATGCCACTAATTGATTATTTTTCATTTTTTTAGGCTGCATAGGTGAAATGCAAAACCTGTGCAGCCAAAAGAAAGCCAACGTTTTATTGTAAAGAACAAAAAAACAGAGGAAGAACAAAATGGAGTTGTCATCATGGTTAATAAATTGATAGAACTGTACTATAAGTTTGTAACAACAGAGTACAAAAAAATTAGAATGCTAACATGACAAAAAGGTAATTAGGTACCATACTATCATATTTTCAAATTGAAAGCTTGTCCAAGTAATGGTGGCAATAGACACTTAATCCCAGTCTTACAATATCGGGATATCCCAATATTGTATGATCGCCGGATCGTGTATGGGTGATCGTTGAAAGATCTTTCAATGATCTTACAATATTTTCCCATTGGGCCAGTTTAAAATATTTTGGCCGACTGGCAATCCAATCATACGACCCGCAGATTGTACGATCGGATTGTCTATGGAGTCTATGGCCACCATAAGTCTCTCGCTCTCTCTCTAAATCCTCCTCATGCCCAGAATTCTTGCACATTTCAGGGGGTGGTGGTATATATATATATATATATATTATATATATATTAATATATTATTATAATATATATATATAAAAAACAGTAAAACAGTGTCTCTTGTAAAAGTGAAGATACTATATTATGTTGTAATTTATCTTGTTACAGTATCTTATGTGTATTATATTGAGAATGTAGTGGGAGTAATGTTAATTCCTGCATTTAGTATTAGCACTTTATGGTTGATCTTTAACAAGTAGAAGTTACGGTATGTAGATCAAAAAATTTTTTATGGCCTTTTATCCACTTGATACACCCTAGTAGTTCACTTTTATATATAAAATATATTAATATTATATTTATACACTTATGTATTTCTTAAAAAATGTTTTAAATGGAGATTATCAACTGTGGATTGGTAAGGGTTAACCATTTCAATTGTTGGTTGTGGGAGTATGGAGGAGGGGAGGGAACTGGGGAGTTTACAAATGTGCACTTACCTGTGTGTTGTCAGATCCTGAGGACGGCTACTGGAGTTAGCCGAAACGCGTTGATGTACTGATGTTTAATAAATAGAATCGCTAGTGATAAGACCCACGAGTGCTCCTTGTAACTACATTTTATATATATATATATATATATATATATATATATATATATATATATATATATATATAATATATACAATACAAAATGTGGGCACCCACCCACTATAAAAATAGGTACAGTCCAGTGTACCCTGTAATCAAAAGGATTTGGCTTGACAAAGGCCGGAATACAAGGCCGAAATGTGCCAATGAAAATCAAATTTTCATAACAATGGTGTCTCACACCCATATATATCACATAATCTGTCGTTAAACTAAATGATAAATCGGAAGCAAGACTGAGTCTGAATCGGGAAAAACTGACATTGGATCCAAGCACCATGATAAGGTAAGTCTGACAATGATTTCCAGACTCTCTGGTATATCGCATATTGGACCAACTACCATCCAACTTTGGATATTGTGGACCTCGTTTTTATTTCAGCTTGATATGAAACCAGATGGTTTTATCATTTAGTTTAACGACAGATTATGTGATATATATGGGTGTGAGACACCATCGTTATGAAAATTTGATATTCTGTCATGTTGAATAATATCATGTTTATGTGTATATTATGTGATGCGGTACTAACTGTTTTTAGGGTTTGTGTGGTCACGATTTTAGCTATTTAGCCATTTGTTATCTATTTGCTATTTATATATCTATTTGCTATTTATATATGCACATGTCACTTTAACATGGTTCATGGACGCACTACATGTGGAATTAGGTGCCTATTCATCGGGGTGGTGGGTGTGTATTTGTGATGTGGAGGCCGGGTTGTTACGCTAGCGGCAGAGTTGTTGGCTATACACCGGAGACAGACACACCTCCTTGATAATGATAGGAGGTATGTGATCACGTGATAGGAGAAGACGGGGGCAGGATGGACACTGGTGTGTTATAAGGAGTGAGTTGGTGTATACACTTTGATCCTGATGACGGCGGCTATGGGCGGTTGAAATGCATAGATGTGTGTTTAATAAAGTTTTCTATTTACTACAAGTCTCAGGAGTGCTTTTATATATATATATATATATATATATATATATATATATATATCATAGAGATCCAGAGCACTCGCACTTTTTAATACTTGGACCCAGTTTTGTCTCTCTGGGTCTCACTGTAGGCTCTCTATGTTACTTATCTTTTAGCTTTGGATTTCCTGCACGGGGAACTTTGCATGACCTATACGCTTATTCACTCTTTGTTTTATCGGGCTATTTAAGGCCCCCCATCTTGTTACGAGTTGGAGCCTCTTTACTCCGTTGGGGGCGTGGTTTATCTGCTTATTTGGTGTGGGGGGTGTGCTTGCCCGGTAGCTGACGTCACGGTTGATCACATGGGGGGAGTGTTCAGGGGAGGGGGGTGGGAGGGGTTCTGCCCTATTTAGTTTGATTTGCTTTTTTATCTGTAACCCTGAGGACGGCCCGTTGTGTTTGGGCTGAAACGCATAGGTTATACAGACCTGCTATTTGTCTGCAATAAACATTTGCTAAGTCCGTGGAGTGTTCCGTCAACATTATTTCCACATATCTCTGTACCGGTAGCACCCGGGCGTTCTACCTGTGCACGGAGTGCGTGGGATCCTCCTACTACCTATATATATATATAATATATATATTATATATATATATATTATATATATATATATATATATATATTATATATATATATATATATATATAATATATATATATATATATATTGTGCGTGTGTGTGTTTTATATATCAGATTTCAGAATGTTGAAACATTGAAATGTTTTGAGAATGTATTTGTTTTAGTCCTTTTAAACACTTCCAAATAACAAGAATACCTTGCATACAACATATACTTTGTAATTGGAGCTTAGTATTTTAAATACAAGCTGCCAAAATCAATAAGTACCATAAAAAAAACCTCAGGATGTAATCTTATCAACATACAGGAAAACATCTTGTCAAAACAGGGTCATGGTGGTTAACATTGGTCTAATAACAAATGCAGTATATAAAAGGTTGAAAACGTTAGTCAGACAATCTTGAACCTAAAAAGACATTTAGAAAACTGTGAACGGGAATGAAACGGTTCTATAGAAAATTAATTATTTCAAGTATACCTATACACTATATAAATAAGTATAAAATGATAAAGTTGTTGGGCGGCTGCAAACCTAAGAAGGTTTGCCGATTGCAGAGCCCCGTAGTTCTTAATTGGGCCTCCTTCCACCTTGGAATAAAAGCCTAGATCCTCTGAACCACTGGCATTGGCTTAGGAAAACAACAACTGTAGATACAATGTACAGTCAGTATGATGGACAGAGTTTATATATTGCCCTGAATATTATTGTTATTCTGACTTTTAGTCAGAAAGTGAATTATTCCTTTATGCATTAATTGATTAAATGGCCTTACCTCGCCTTACCTCCCATTCTTAATTTATCTAACAGGAGCCAGGAGCGAGGGCTACAGAACTTACCCACAAGCATTTTCCACCGTGGCTCCTCTGACAAGTCCTGTCCATTTCCAGTTTTACTTAGCTATAGCGCGCATGCAAGCTAATGCGTGCTATAGTTATGAAGTCAGAAAACAGTTGTGACCTGTCAGAGGAGCCGGCAGGGGATCATTTTACTCTACATACCCTTAAGGCCAGTCAAGCATAGTTTTTCCATGTAGAGGGTTGGTTGAGATAGTTGGCTATACTCATGGATAACATGTTACTGAAATGTAATATAGTGCCCATTTTCTCAGAAATTTGCAGAAAAACACACTTAAATACAGGCAAAGTGTGATTTTTTTTATAAAAGACAGTTGATTTCTTTTTTTTATTGAGAAAATATGTAACATATAAATCATAACATTGCAATGGTAACCAGAAAATGTAAATAATTCCATATAGTTAAGGTACAATCTCAAACATTTGTTAAATGTTCCCCATAATAATCACAAGGGTGAAAAATGCCCAGTCTGTGTGTGTGTGTGGGGGGGGCATTACAGGTTCAAGCTCTGGCTTATAGTTAAATGCACTCCTTGCACATCTCATCAGTAAATACAAGGGGTTAGTTTGAGAGAGAATTAAAACAATGGGACCCAAGATAGAGACATGAAGTAAAGGTGGGTAAACACACTAACAGTTAAGGATACAGTAGTATCCAGTGGTATTGGCGCTTTATCGTTAGTGTGTGGAGCACATTTCCGAACGATCGCAAGGCCAACAATGTTCAATGAAAATAGAATGAAGGTATACTTTAACTTAAAGAGGGCGTTCCTAAAATGTTGCTTGAGCATATAACTAAATGTAAAAGAAAGCATTGAAATTGCATCACTCATTTGTATGCTTATATTTATATTTAAATGTATTAGTCATTTTTTGCACCTCCCCCACATCTTAGGAGTTATGATTTAGCCATGTGCCCTTAACCTTGATACACCATTTCCCAAGATAACCCATTCAAAAATACCCCCATTTGAAATCTTGCGGTATCCCTGGTATATAATGTCTTTCATTATAATTAATTCCTAACTTAAATTATGAATATGTGATACTGCAATTTTTGCAAACATGTTTGATGGTATTGATGTAGGTATGGTAAAATAAATAGATATCTATGTCAGGATTTCCTTAAAGGGTGTGCCGGAGCACACTAATGTGACTTAAAAGAATCAGAGATGTGCCTCAAAATATCTATTAGTTGCACATAAATATATTTATAATAAATTTCAACACAGTCAATGTAGTGTAACACATATACTACTATGATTAGAATACAAATATACTGTAAGGTGCATAAAATATAGGTAAAATCCAACATTAAGGTGTGCCTCGAGAAAAATGAGTGATTGGAATGTAGGAAATGAGGGAACGGATGCTTGTTCCGGAATAACCATTCATAGATTGGTGTAAGGGTCTGGCCATATCCATTATATTATATTATGTTTTAGAATATATATTTCTTCTCCCCTCCCTCATTGACATAATGTAATATAAATTGCTTCATTATGTGTGACGTATTATTCTAGCACCTAAGACCTATAAAGGCCTCAATGTCTCTCATTCTCTTGGTGGCGCATTGGCGCACAGTGCGAAGGAGCGAGGGTGCGTCGGAGACTGTCAGTGAAGTCGGTTCTGGAGCAGGTCCGCTGGTAAGTGTCTCCTCCTTTCCTGTAAGATTATTGAAGAAAGGAAGGTAAGAGATAGTGCATTTACCTCCTGTTCTTAAGTAAATCAGTTAGAAACAAACTTACATTTTTGCTGGACATACCCTTTAACAATATAAACTCCTCCTAGTGCATAAAACATAGTGGGAGTGGTAACAAAATCAATATATTTCAAACATACATTTTTTAGTTATTTAAGTTTCACTATGCATGCTATAACATTGTAGTTTAAAAATACCATTAAAAAATGAAAAATTGTAAAGTATCTTGTAAAGTGCAAGTATCTTGTAAAGTGCAATAAGGTTACCCTATTAAAGTTCAAAAAAATCAGAATTGGAAAGTGCGATTGCTAGCATTTAAAAAAAAATTTAACAACTTTTTAATGTAAATTTTTTTAATACATAGGGAGATTCTATTAAAGTTCTCAATGGTGCTATTTTTGCCCTAACATTTGAAAGCTAACAACTGATTGGTGGTGCAAAATTAGCACCATTTATAACAATAAGAACTTTTATTGAATAAACCTGAACTTGTTTCTTTCTATATTTATTCAACTATTACTACACAAGAGATTCTTCTTTTATCTCTCATCCAAAAAACATTTATAAGCATAGTATTCATTAAGACCTCCTGGACTGAGATTACCTAATTTTTTGATCCAGAGTACTTCCCTGTTCAATCTGCACCGCTTTTAAGGGTTGGTACAGGAGCTATAGCAATATATTAAACGGGATATGTGTTTGCTTCAAGAAAATGTTTTGCCACTGGTTTTATACTTTGTTATCTCTTAATGCGGTGTTGATTGGTGATCCATCCTTTCAAGTCACTCTTACCTATATATACTAACCCGCCAAAACACGACATATACACGTTTTAATATATCGCTATAGATCATGTAACAGCCCTTTAAACTACAATGTCATAAGGATGCACAGTGACTTAAATAACTTGAAATGTTAATCAATTGTATGTAATAACGATTTCTTAAAAATATTTTTTATATATAAAATATTGTTAAAGCACACAGTTTGAATGCTGTGTCACACTAGCTTGATAAAGGTCCCAGGAAAAGGACTGTAACATTGCTATTTGCACATGGAATAAACTGACTGAAAAAGAGCCTGAGTCCCTTTGTATAAATATCATATGCTACCTGTAGTAACAAAGTAGCATATGATATTACAAAAATAAACTATGTATTGAAGGAGTAATACTTGAATCTCCACATATACTTGCACCAGGATCGTATTCATGGTGGTGTGCTACAGTTACTAGTGGAAATTTGAATATATATAAAAGAACAAATAAGGATTAGCACTCCATTCCAATATGGTTTCAATGCCCTGGTGCCATTTGGAAAAGCAAACAAGTGTGAAGGGAAGAGGTGAAGGCACTCACATGTCTTGTAAGAGGTAAAACATAACTTTTATTGAAGTCAGTAAAACGCTATATCAACGCGTTTCAGCTCACAGAGCCATCCTCAGGATGACGTGGTTACACGTTAGAGTGGGTATATATAGATTTTTAAGGAACAGCTAAAAAGGTGTGAGGATATATTAAATAAAAATATAAAAACAAAGCAAACATTATATACAATTAAAACCAATGTAAATTTAGCACATCATTAGATAGTAGCAAAGAGGTTCATGAAGCTGCGGAAAAAAACAAAAAGATACAAAAAAAGGATCACTGGTGACACAGAGTTAAACTAATATCAATCTCACAATTTCACGGGAAACAATGGTAGAGCAGTTGCACATTTAACCCCCTAGGTGTCAAGGTAGAGGGTGTTGGTCCATCTGGATTCCTTCTGTAAGTGCAGTCTATCATGATCAATACGTGATTTTAGTTTCTTGGTGTCAACCCATTAAAAATATGTATTTAAGAGTGGAGAGTGGGTGAGCAAGTAGTTTGAAATGTTGTGCTACCAACTGATCCCCATACTTGGTATTTAAGTGTGGGGTTGGAGGCTGGCAAGGCAGAGTGTATGGACGAATGATGGTTGGCCATACGTTCTTTGAACAGAGTTTTAGTTTTTCGAACATAAAGCAAACCGCATGGGCATGTCAGAAAAATAGCGACATACTTACTATCGCATGAAAGTTAGTATGTTTAATTAATTATTTAATTTATAACGTTTTCTACTGTGTGGGTGGGCAAAATCTGTGCCCACAAGCATCGAGCGGCATGTGATGCAATTAGGGCAGCGATAGCATCCCATTTTAATCACAAGTTCACCCACCTCTCTCACACTAGGGCACTAATTGCTCATTCAAGCCTTAGGAGCCAGGGTACCCAACTCTCTAATCCACCTTGCTTCCCGTTTCAGCAACAGTTGTTTCCGATCACCCATCGTGTCCATATTCGGGAGATGGGCAATGGCCATCTACTTTAGACTGCATGTGACGCCTCTCGACAGTGCCTGGTGATAGACAATTCACCAAACTTTGTCTCCGCATTCATACCACTCCTATCCATCAGTCGGATAGAAGACTGGTGGTTCGCCTCCTCTCCGGATGGTCGTTTATAGCTTTACCAACATAGTAAAGGCCACAAGGGCATACTATGAGTAAATCACATATGTGGATTGGCAAGATAGCCTATGCCGTATCAACCCCTAACTATAGGTTGCAAAAAATAGAAGAGGAAGTGGTTATGGGTTTTAGTACAGAACCCTGGGACGCCACAATAGCTCTGCCTGGGGGCTTCATCAGGGATTTGTGGATCTTGGGGACTGTATATATAATAGGGACCCTAGGGTGGTCAGTAGTTAGAAAGCTAGCCTCCTTTGGTGACCCACCCCGCATTCAAAGCCTGCCCGATCACAAAATCCATGTCTCTAAAGGACTTCTGTGGGGTCTTTGGGCAATTTATGGTAAATTAAGGGATCTGACAATTGGCCTAATAGTACATCCCTATAGTATGCCTGATCCAATAACCACTTTGTCTGCTGGTCTTATGATGAGATTCTCATCCAACCCCATGATTTAATGGCCCCATGCTCTTCTTTAAAAAAGTTACGATGCTGGCTCAACGTCTTACTCAGACCTACCTCATTATCAATGTCCCCTTAACCATATTCGAAAATACTTTCATAGGGGCTGCTGTCAATGAGGGCTCATTTTCCTCAGGATGGACGGCTAGCAGATGGACAGCTGAGGATATATATATATATATTATTCTTCCAACACTACAGCAGCACGAGCATTGCAAGTAAAAACTTTTATTAAATAACAGACATCTGTGTTAAATAATCTGTGACGTTTTTGGGCAGCAGCCCTTCTCAAGCAAAACACAATTGAGAAAGGGCTGCTACGCGAAACGTCGCAGATTATTTAACACAGATGTCTGTTATTTAATAAAAGTTTTTACTTGCAATGCTCGTACTGCTGTGTGTGGAGAAAATATACACTGGATTATATACAGCTTTGCACAAAGACACGTGGATTTGAGGTGCTGAAACCCTGTTGTGAACATATATTATATATATATATATATACATTTGTTTTAATTCCCTCTTTGAATCCCCAGGGGAAAAAATGAAAGTCCAAACGATCTGTGAAATAAGAAATAAAGGAAAAACTGGAAAAAACCAGTAGTAATCTTCATAAGGCTCCTGCAATGTTCTTGAGATACCTCATTCAACACCCAGGTATCCTCTCTTTGTACTTGATTGGTTATGCCTTTAGGAAATCTATGGTCTCCAGAGTCCCCCGAGGGAGTGGTTGACAGTAGAAAACCTTGCTTGATTTTGGCATAGTTAAAGTTCCTTTTAAAGCTTGGAATGTGGATTTATTGTAACAGGTTTTTAAGTTAAAGGGGAAGACCAGAAAATTACTAAAGCATCTGTATGATTTTAGAATCTTAGAGAGATAAGCAGTAATGCATTTCTTTATTAGTTCTAAAGAGCTCAACAGCTCAGTAAGGATACTGAATCCTGTATATGATAGCTAATGCTGAAAACAAAACTTATTGCAAGCCACCCTACACGAAAACTTCTCCCTTAAAAGCAAAGCTGGTGGAGGGTAAACACCACTTGAAACCAAATGCCTCAGGCGCTGCCCCCCTTGCCTTCGCTCCTTATGGTTGAGGGGAGCGTTACATGCATAGATTCCATTGCGGGTAGCCAGTGGCCTGAGCAATTTTTTCAACTTGCCTCAGGGACTTAGCCACCCTGGGTCAATAATTATTTGTGCTTCTTTTATAGAAAAAAAAACCCTCCAATCATTAGATTTTCTGTGAATTTTGAAATAGTATACCTTCCTTTACTTCTGAGAACTATCATTATGTATGTTGCTATTTGATTAATTTATTTACTTCATTTTTCATGGAAACAATATGATATCTAGCAATTAAAGACATATGAAGGGATATGCAGATTATTTAGCCTTAAAGCAGGTAAAGTTATTATTGAGTTCTGTGTTTAATTCCTTAAAGAAATACAGGGCGATTCAATAAAAGTTCTTATGTTAAAAATTATGCTAATTTTGCCCCAACCATTAAGATGTTAGCTAGGGATGGCCAGTTCGGGACCCGAACCCACATCCGCCGCAGATTTATTCCGGATTTCCGCCTTCCGAACTTCCGAACCGCGGATTTCCCATATTTTCAAAAATTTTAGAAATTACGAGGATCTCCGTATTTTCGAAATACGAGAAAACGGAGATCCTCGTAATTTCGAAAATTCTCGTATTTTCAAACATACAGGAAAATACGAGAAATTCTTGTAAATTCGCGGAATTTCAGCATTTGGGGATTATTTTCAAGACGGAGCAAGCCACATGTCCCATATTATCCATGGCAGCTAACATGATTATTGCCAGCCCCCTGGGTTATAAAAGTGCTTCACAGGCGCCATTTTGTCAGTGTGGTTGGAGTGTGTTTAGTGGAGACCTGACAGTGTAGGAGTTGGAGAGAGAGATTTTGTGCTTTTTGAGCTTTTTTTGAGCTTTCTGTGTGTGAATTTCAGTGTGGTGGTTTAGCACTTGTTGTTAACTACCCCTGTATTCACACATCTTGATACCCAAAAGTCTTTTAAGGACTAACCTTCCTTTTGAGACCCAAAAGACAAATTTTGTGTTAGACCTTTTAGAGGTCTAGGTGTCCTGTTTTTTTGTTTGTCTTTCTGTATCTGGTGTTCAGTGTCTGTGTGTTTTTGTAGCTGACAGTGCTGCCTTTAGCAGCAATCAGCAGCTTTTGCTGTTGATTGCTGTTTGCTGTCAGTTGTGTCTGTGTCCTAGTTGTGCTTTTAGTGTAAAAAAAAAAAGCTTAGTGTTTATTTGTTTGCTTCTGTGTTGTTTTGTTGCTTTGTCTTTGTGTTTGTGGTGGTGTGTGTGTATAATATATATATATATATATATATTTTTTTTTTTTTTTTTGTCAATTTGGGAGAGGGAAATGCCTGGCAGGGCAAGAGGGAGAGCCAGGAGCAGGGGTGCTTCTGCACGTGGAGGGAGAGGCAGAGGAGAGCCTACTGAAGGCTCTGGCCAGGAGCTACCTGGCCCTTCGTAGGGCAGCCTGTTTAGGGATAGCCATGCTAGGGCATCCCTTTTGATCAAGGAAGGCAGGTAGTAGACTGGATTACCCAGCCTTCCTCATCCACCTCCTCACAGGCACAGAGCAGCCGAGCTGCCACTGTAGATACTGTGCCTGCTCCTTCCTCACCTGAGGCTCCTACTGTGTGCATGGACCTGATCCTTTCTATAGGCGTTCATTGCCCACATGGCCCGTACCTTCGGGGATCTGGAGGAGGAGTCTCAGGATCTGTTTTCGCACACTATGTGTGGGGCTAGTGTGCTTGAGGAGGAGCCGTGCACTGATGCACAATCTTTCCTGTCGCCCGAGGCGGAGGAAAGTGCTCAGTGCACAGGGGGACAGGAGGCTGACGATGTCACGCAGCAGTCTGTGAGCAGCCAGGGAACTAATTCCGGGGGGTAAGGTTCCAGATGCTGCTGCTGTTAGTGACGCAGCCTCCAGTATTGAGGAGGTGGAAGTGGGCGATGAGGTCACCGATCGTCCATGGGTGCCCTCTGTGAGAGAGGAGGAGGATAGTGTTCTGAGGGGCCAGTGTCTCTGCACGATCCTGAACCCAGAAGCAGGACTGGGGGCAGGGCCAGGGCAGAGGCAGTGCACCTAGTGGTGCACGTGGAGGTACGGCACCAATGAGATCTGGTGCCAGTGCCCCACAGCAGCAGGTGGACCTCTGCTCTGAGTCGTGCCGGTGGCTCAGAGGTGTGGGAGTTCTTTACTGGCTCCAGGTGACAGCACGGTTGCAGTGTGCAGGATGTGCCTGCAAAGTGTTAGCTGTGGGAAGACCACATACATTTGGGCACCTCTCTATGAGGAGACATATGATACTGCACCACTTTGCCCGGTGGGAGCAGCGGACAGGGAACGTGCAGGCACCCACATGTTCCTACCTCATGTCCAGGTAGCCACGTTCCCTCCCCCCCGCCCCATCAGCCGCTTCCTGGTGGAAGTTAGGGAGGAGAGGCAGCCTTTGGCCCCAGCACGCGGTGTTAAGAGGCTTGACACTGCTTCTGGAGCGTCAGATAAAAGGCAGGTCTCTCTTCCCCAGTAGTTGGAGCGGGGCAGAACTGTCCCCCAGTCACCCCCAAGCCCAGCGTCTCACTGCCGGCTTAGCCAAACTCCTGGCAGTGCAGCTGCTACCTTCAGGCTGGTAGACAGTGCAGCGTTCAGGGAGTTTGTGGCCATTGGCACACTACAGTGGCAGGTCCCGGCCGTAGGTGCTTTGCCCAGAAGGCAGTACCAGCCCTGCACGAACATCTGCAGGGAATATATCTGCTTCGCTGGACCACCGTGTGGGCAAGTGTGTCCACATTACTATGGACGCATGGTCCCGCAAGCAGCCGGCCAGGGGCGGGATGTGTCATTTACCGCCAATGGGTCACTCTGCTAGCGACAAGAGACACGGCACGGAGCGCAAGTGGGGAGATGGTGGTACCACCAAGCATTGGTGATACGCCAGTCTCCACCCCCCCCCTCCTCATTCGGTGAGCCCTCTTCCCGGACAGATCCGTGCCCCCCAGAGCCTATGCTTCGTGCCAGGCGAGACGATGCCATGCAGTGTTACAGCTTGTGTGCCTCGGTGATAGGAGCCACACCGGGGCAGAGTTGCTGGCAGCACTGCAAGGGCAGGTTGAGAGGTGGTGACCCCACACCACCTCTCAATAGGCAGGGTCGTGTGTGATAATGCCACCAACATCCTTTTGCCCTTCGCATGGCAGAGTCACACATGTTCCTTACCTGGCACACGTTCTCAACCTGGTCGTCCAGCGGTCCCTCACCAAGTACCCTCGTTCCAGGAGGTACTGAGGATGGCTAGGAGGGTGTCCAGTCACTTCAGGCGGTCATGCACGGCCACCGTCGGCAGAATGGTTGCCGCAGAACCGCCTGATTTGTGACATCCCCCACCCGCTGGAACTCTAGTCTTGATGATGCTGAGGCTTCTCCAGCAGAGGCGAGCCATCATAGACTACTTGTACGAGTACAAGGCAAGATCAGGCTCTGGGGACCTGGGTTAGCTGTTACCCAGGCAGTGGCTGCTGATTAGGGATGCCTGTCGTGTGCTCGCGCCATTTGAGGAGGCCACCAGGATGGTAAGCCGCAATGATGCCACCTATGCGGATACCATCCCAATGGTGTTCCTCCTTGAGCACACTCTGCGCGGCATACTGACAGGGCACTCGCTGTCGAGCATCAGCTACTGGAAGAGGAGGACACCGACACCGTGATGCTTTCCGAGCCCGAACATCACGGTGCAGAGAAGCCGTCCGATGATGAGGAGGGGTATTAGGTGACTGGACCAAGGGGAAATGGGGCATTCCTCTAGGGGGACATCTCAACTCCCAAGTACCACATGTCATTCATGGTTGGGGAGAGGTTGAGCCCGACACTATTGTCCTCAGTGAATCGAGGACATGGGGTCCTCTGCGGCAGGCAGTTTGCACATGGGTTCGTTCATGCTGCAATGCCTGCGCAAGGACCCCAGGATTAAGGCCATCAAAGAGAAGGAGCAGTACTGGGTGGCCACCCTTATAGATCCCCGCTATAAGGGTAAAGTTTCGGAGTTTATCCCCGCATCTCAGAGGGAAGGTAGAATGAAGCACTATGGGGCAACACTGCTACGTTGCCTCTGTTCTGCCTTCCCAGGTGCTGGACAGCCTACAGCACCTGATGGTGGGATCAACAGGGCTCATGTCCCCCTGTGCCTGACAGGAGGAGCAGCAGTACTGGAGGCGGCCCCGCGGCCAACTTCAGGCTGTTCTTCCAGCCACAGTTGCCAGGCCCATCTACTGGCAACTCCACCAAGCAACACCTCAGTCGCCAGGTCACCGACTACATTGGATCCAGGGCCGGTGTAGCCACATCAGAGATGAGGTCCACTGGACTAATGGGTGGCAAGTAGGGATGGCCGGGTTCACGGATCCGAACCCAGATCTGCGGGATTTAGCCGTTCGCAAACGGCGGATTTTTCCGGATTTTGCCCTCCGAACTTCGATTCGCAGATTTTAGTATTTTCGAAAATTTTCAAAATTACGAGTTTTAACAAAAACATGTATTTTCGAAATACAAGGATTTCTTTATTTCCATAAATACGTGATTTTCGAAAATTTTCGAAATTACGAGGATTACTTGTATTTTCAGAAATGCATATTTTCGAAAATAATAAAAATCTGTAATTTCGAGGGTATTTCTCATTTTAATGGTGCCGCTCGCGGATTTTCGAATTTTCTCGAAAATTCGCGGATCCTCGAGCGGACCGGATTTTGCGAAGTTGGACTTCTCTAGTGGCAACGCTTGATATCTGGCCCGAGTTGGCACAGTATGCCATCGAGGTCCTTTCATGTCCGTCATCCAGTGTTCTTTCGGAGAGGACCTTCAGTGCAGCAGGGGGTGTTGTAATGGAGAGGAGGACCCTCTCTCCACTGAGAATGTGGACCGCCTTACATTCATCAAGATGAATGAGGCGGGATCACATCTCAGTACAGCACCCCTATTGCTGATGCCCGTGATGAAGGCCTCCTGCCCCTGGCCACCCGTATGTCCTTCCGCCTCATTTTCCACCTAGAGGCTTAGCTGATGCCAGCTTACCCGGCAAATGGCAAATTTTTCTTATTGGCAGGGCGATATATGGTCCTACCTTGCTCTACTGCATTCAAGTTATGAATAACAATGCTCTGCAACAACAGCTACTTTGTGGCTATTTTCTAAGATTGGGTCGATCCTACTTGGCCCGAGCGTAGATCCATTTTTGTTATTCCTTCTCTCTCCATGAGGCACCTTTGTGGTGTACCTACTCTGACCATCTCATACAGCGCAACAGCTACTTTGTGGTCAATGTTTTCAGCTCTGGGTCAATCCTGCCTGGCCCGAGAGCAGTAATCTATATTAAAAAGTTGGGCCTGCTGTAACTCAATGGTGGCTGTTCCTACGAAGCCTTACCCTTTCACCCGCTTTCCCTTGCACAAAGCATACTTTGAGGGAGAGAAGCCAATGGGGTGAGGGGTATGTCCAGTGCGGCCAAGCCTGTGGCTCTTCAACCATGGTGGCAAACTGCAGTGGGCCTGCTGTAACTCAATGGTGCTGTTCCTACCGTTCACCTGCTTTCCTTGCACGAGCAGACTCTGAGGCGAGAGAAGCCAATGGGGTGAGGGGGATGTCCAGTGGGGCCAAGCCTGCCTGGCTTTTCAACAATGGTGGCAAACTGCAGTGGGACTGTGTAACTCAATGGTGCTGTTCCTACCTGTTCACCTGCTTTCCCTTGCACGAAACATACTCTGAGGGAGAGAAGCCAATGGGATTAGGGGTATGTCCAGTGGGGCCAAGCCTGCCTGGCTCTTCAACAATGGTGGCAAACTGCAGTGGGCCTGCTGTAACTCAATGGTGCTGTTCCTAAGAGCCTTACCTTTCACCTGCTTTCCCTTGCACGAAGCATACTCTGAGGGAGAGAAGCCAATGGGGTGAGGGGTATGTCCGTGGGGCCAAGCCTGCCTGGCTCTTCAACATGGTGGCAAACTGCAGTGGGCCTGCTGTAACTCAATGGTGCGGTTCCTACAAAGCCTTACCCTTTCAACTGTTTCCCTTGCACGAAGCATACTCTGAGGGAGAGAAGCCAATGGGGTGAGGGGTATGTCCATGGGGCCAAGCCTGCCTGGCTCTTCAACCATTGGCTTCTCTCCCTCAGAGTATGCTTCGTGCAAGGGAAAGCAGGTGAAAGGGTAAGGCTTCTTAGGAACAGCACCATTGAGTTACAGCAGGCCCACTGCAGTTTGCCACCATTGTTGAAGAGCCAGGCAGGCTTGGCCCCACTGGACATACCCCTAATCCCATTGGCTTCTCTCCCTCAGAGTATGTTTCGTGCAAGGGAAAGCAGGTGAACAGGTAGGAACAGCACCATTGAGTTACAGCAGTCCCACTGCAGTTTGCCACCATTGTTGAAAAGCCAGGCAGGCTTGGCCCCACTGGACATACCCCTCACCCCATTGGCTTCTCTGCCTCAGAGTATGCTTCGTGCAAGGGAAAGCAGGTGAACGGGTAGGAACAGCACCATTGAGTTACAGCAGGCCCACTGCAGTTTGCCACCATTGTTGAAGAGCCAGACAGGCTTGGCCGCACTGGACATACCCCTCACCCCATTGGCTTCTCTCCCTCAAAGTATGCTTTGTGCAAGGGAAAGCGGGTGAAAGGGTAAGGCTTCGTAGGAACAGCACCATTGAGTTACAGCAGGCCCAAACTTTTTAATATAGATTACTGCTCTCGGGCCAGGCAGGATTGACCCAGAGCTGAAAACATTGACCACAAAGTAGCTGTTGCGGCTGTATGAGATGGTCAGAGTAGGTGACACCACAAAGGTGCCTCATGGAGAGAGAAGGAATAACAAAAATGGAGTACTGCTCGGGCCAAGTAGGATCGACCCAATCTTAGAAAAATTAGCCACAAAGTAGCTGTTGTTGCAGAGCATTTGTTATTTCATAACTTGAATGCAGTAGAGCAAGGTAGGACCATATATCGCCCTGCCAATAAGAAAAATTTGCCATTTGCCAGGTAAGCTGGCATCAGCTAAGCCTCTAGGTGGAAAATGAGGCGGAAGGAGCAGTACGGGTGGCCAGGGGCAGGAGGCCTTCAGTCACGGGCATCAGCAATAGGGGTGCTGTACTGAGATGTGATCCACGCCTCATTCATCTTGATGAATGTAAGGCGGTCCACATTCTCAGTGGAGAGACGGGTCCTCCTCTCCATTACAACACCCCCTGCTGCACTGAAGGTCCTCTCCGAAAGAACACTGGATGACGGACATGAAAGGACCTCGTTGGTATTCCTTCTCTCTCCATGAGGCACCTTTGTGGTGTCACCTACTTGACCATCTCATACAGCCGCAACAGTACTTTGTGGTCAATGTTTTCAGCTCTGGGTCAATCCTGCCTGGCCCGAGAGCAGTAATCTATATTAAAAAGTTTGGGCCTGCTGTAACTCAATGGTGCTGTTTCTACGAAGCCTTACCCTTTCACCCGCTTTCCCTTGCACAAAGCCTACTTTGAGGGAGAGAAGCCAATGGGGTGAGGGGTATGTCCAGTGGCAAGCCTGTCTGGCTCTCAACAATGGTGGCAAACTGCAGTGGGCCCCTGTGTAACTCAATGGTGTGTTCCTACCCGTTCACCTGCTTTCCCTTGCACGAAGCATAATCTGAGGCAGAGAAGCCAATGGGGTGAGGGGTATGTCCAGTGGGGCCAAGCCTGCCTGGCTTTTCAACAATGGTGGCAAACTGCAGTGGGACTGCTGTAACTCAATGGTGCTGTTTCCTACCTGTTCACCTGCTTTCCCTGCACGAAACATACTCTGAGGGAGAGAAGCCAATGGGATTAGGGGTATGTCCAGTGGGGCCAAGCCTGCCTGGCTCTTCAACAATGGTGGCAAACTGCAGTGGGCCTGCTGTAACTCAATGGTGCTGTTCCTAAGAAGCCTTACCTTCACCTGCTTTCCCTTGCACGAAGCATACTTGAGGGAGAGAAGCCAATGGGGTGAGGGGTATGTCCAGTGGGGCCAAGCCTGCCTGGCTTTCAACAATGGTGGCAAACTGCAGTGGGCGCTGTAACCAATGGTGCGGTTCCTACCAAGCCTTACCCTTTCAAATGCTTTCCCTTGCACGAAGCATACTCTGAGGGAGAGAAGCCAATGGGGTGAGGGGGAGTCCAGTGGGGCCAAGCCTGCCTGGCCTTCAACAATGGTGGCAAACTGCGGTGGCCTGCTGTAACTCAATGGTGCTCCTAACCATTCACCTGCTTTCCCTTGCACAAAGCATACTCTGAGGGAGAGAAGCCAATGGGGTGAGGGGTATGTCCAGTGGGGCCAAGCCTGCCTGGTCTTCAACAATGGTGGCAAACTGCAGGGCCTGCTGTAACTCAATGGTGCTGTTCCTACGAAGCCTTACCCTTTCACCTGCTTTCCCTTGCACGAAGCATACTCTGAGGGAGAGAAGCCAATGGGGTGAGGGATATGTCCAGTGGGCCAAGCCTGCCTGGCTCTCAACAATGATGGCAAAAATGCAGTGGACATTATGTAACCCAGTACCCCACACCTTCTTTCACTGTTGTGTGCAACCTACTATATAGGGGAATGTGGCCAATGTGGTGTGTTTAATGGCATTAATGGTAAGGTAAATACAATTATAATTACTAGACATAGAGCAGCTAAATACATATGTGTATTGTTATTTTTCAAATAAAAATTGATTATGAATCTATATTAATAATCTGTTATATCGAAAAAATAAAGCCCAGAAACATTTTTGTTTAACAATGAGGGGTAGATCATATATTTTTTTTTTTTTTAAACTATTTACAAAAACAAATAAAAAAAAATATATTTTGGGGTTTACAGGAACGGGATTCCCTCCTCTCCAGTCTGGTCATTCGACGGCCCATGCGACGCATCTCGCGTCGCATGCTCTCGAATTGTGGGAGGAAAATATTGAGAGAATTGTGTTGAAGATGTTCGAGCACATTTCCTAAGCACCATGGGGTGATGCAATTTTGCACCTGACAGCTAGTTACACATACATGGTACTGCAATGCTATAATGTTGCGGTATGTCATAAAAAGGAAAGCTCAGTATAAAATACATTATTTAAAATTCTTAGTTTATATTATGCATACCTAGTTATGTGTAACCGTGATTTCTACTGATTGGCTGTTGGATGGGTAACACATGCTAAGATCTCTACTGAGCAACTGAATCAACACAGGGATTGGGTCAAGGGCAAGACCATAACGATCTCTATTAGGGGTCCTGTAAACAGGAATTCCACATTCTTTATACACAGACACAATGCTGATTTGACAGGTTAAGGGCATTCGGATGGAAAAATGCTGCTCTTTTTTCTTAAAAGTTTATGTATTTTCACTGAACTTCCACTTAAAGCAATATATTGCATCATGGGGGATCACTGATAAACAGCAGTAGGTAATGCTGGCATAAAACATTACGTTTATTGATAAATTGTGATCAGAACATTCTTGGTTGTATCACTAGGACGTGCTACATACAAAAATTTTGGAAGTGGTGCAGCCCCCATAAAAGCATTGTCAAACCCACAGTACCCATTGTTGCATCATGTAGCGTGGATTTACACTGGGAAAATACAGATATTAATAGTCTTGTATATAACATTTCTTAAGGTGCATATGATTTACTTGATTATGATTTTGAATCATGGCCTCTAGAGAGACTGGAGAGGGAGAGGAGTGGAGGGGCTGGAGCGGCTGGAGGGGGTGGAGGGGCTGGAGAGGGTGGAGGGCCTGGAGATGGTGGAAGGCCTGGAGAGGCTGGTCCTGCTTCTAAAAAAAAAAAAGTTTTATTTCAAACATCACTGTCCAAGCCATTAGTAATATACATGTATAAGAAAATTTCTAAAAGGCTACGTAGTGAACATTCTGGGATAATTTTTGAACCACAAAAATGCAGTGAAAAACTGGTTTAATGAAAGATTTTAAAAAACATTAACTTCACTAGGATGCACTTACGTTGTTGGCTGCAGGAGGACCCTATCTCCCACGCAGGCGTCTCATGGAGGGGTAGGGGGTGCGGGTGGAAGAGTCATCATCATCTGAAGGTTTAAAAAAAAAGACAATGATATATCTATTTCTTCAGACCAAAAAAATGAAAGGGAATGTTGGGAGGGGTTGGGTGTAGGAGGATATCAGTAGTTGTGTTGTGTTTACCTGTATCTGTTTAGGTTTAGTGGGGATCATTTACCAATATAAAAAAAATCAACATTTCCTTTATTCTTTAGTTGCCCCAGTAGGTGTGAATAGCTACTTAAGATAATCGCCCACTTGTACTGCACGTTTGGACGAATTTCGTGACTTAAGCTCAAAAACTGAGGGACAAAGATCAGCCCAAACAATGGGGAGTCGGGGACAATAAATGGGAATGAGAAATGAGAAGAAACTGTGATCTGTCTCTAAGCCAAATTAATAGATTTGCTGTTTTTTTTACAAATTTTTTTTATCAGTGAAATAATAAAATTCATTAATTATCACTGATAATTTCCCTAATTATTTGCTGACAATCAAGGTCAATAAAAAGATTAAAAAATTGCTTAGGATGCACTTACGTGTTGGCTGATGCCAGGTGCCTCATTGGGGCGGTGGACTGCCCGGTGGGGGCAATGGACTGCCTGGAGGGCTAGTTGGTGGAGTGATAAAAAAAAAGGAAATTTATTTTAACTCTCACTGTCATTAAGTTCGAAACATTACTAAAACAATTCTCAGAGAAGGAGTCAAAAAATATGCAAACATTTGGATAAAGGGCTTGGACACATCAAGTGTTAAAAAAGCACACAAATAGGGCACAATTAATGTGATCCCAATTTTTGCACATTGTGCAATCGTACTGCACTCGCACGGCAATACACATGAGGCACCGGAAACACGCGCTTGTATGCTTGTTTCTGGAGCGCTCGTGTGCACTGTAATGTGGCCTTGGACAAATGAAAAAGTAGAAAAAAATTTTTTTTTCAATAGGCTGCACTTACATTCTTCTCTGGCAGGGACGGTGGTGGGGGTGGGGTGTCCGAGGAAGATTCAGCTGCAAATTAAATAAAAAAAAATACATAATGAATGATATATCTAAAGGATAAATTTAATTATATACTTTGGATTCTGCTTGAAAATACAATATAAATAAGGCAATATGTTATAGTTGCTTAAAAGTCAATCATATTTCTATGGCATGATTTCATACCTATTCTGGCTAAGTACTTATATTTTATTGTGGTATTGTAGCCATGGAAAGGGAAAAGTTGGTTGGGTGTAGGGGAGCATCAGTAGTGGTGTACTTGTATCTGTATAGATTTTGTGGTGGTACACAACATTTTTAATTGGTGTAAAAATCAATTTTAATAATGATCAACATTTTATTTTTGACTTTACTTTCCTTGCCATGTAACTAAATGTAACTAAAAGGGTGGGTCAGTAAAGTGTTGTTATGTGTGGTATCAGTGTGGCATTTATAAGGTAAAAAGAAATCAATTTTTAATGATCAATTACATTTTTAACTTTACTTAGCCTTTAAATAAGGCAGCCATGGAAATGGAAGGGTGGGCCACCAGGTGTGTATACATGTGTCTATGTGTGGGTATCATTTTGAATTATAGGTGATATGTTAAATAAAGTCACTTTTCAGTGATTTATTTTTGACTTACTTACCCTTTAAATAGGGCTGATATTGAATAATATAGAATAATAATAATGTAATAATAACCAGTGAATGAGAAATACAAAGAACTTGGATCTCTCTCTCTCTCTCTCTCTCAAACCAAATTAAGGATTATTGATGTTTTTAAAAGTGATTTAAAATATTTTACTACTTATTCAATACCGTAATATAATAAAAAGTATACTTGCCTTCCATCACTTGCCGTACAGCTTCCACGTAATGAGGCCTTTGCTCTTGAGATCAGACCACTGTCTCTGGAGGGTAGAGACAGTGGTCTGGAAGTCAAAGCGGCGCTGGGGCCGGCGCCCCTCCATTATAGTGTGCTTCCTGTGCCGCACATGCCGGGTCCTGGTGGAAAATCATCGTACCCCTTAGCCAGGAGGTACTTCGTGGCATATAGCTGCCTCACAGACCTGGACATTGTGCAAGCAGGATGTAGTAAAAAGCAATGGATCATCGAAGTTCCGGTTCGGGCCCGTATTTCCGAAGAATCCGCGTATTTACGGAAATCCTCGTTTTTACGGAAATCCTCATTTTTACGAAAATCCTCGTTTTTAATGGAATCTTTGTATTTACGTAAATTCGTATTTTCGAAAAATACAGTTTTTTTAAATTCACGCTAGCGGACTGTAATTTTTAGGTATTGTAGGCATTGATACGTGTTTCAATCAGTCATTCCCAGGTCCCTGAGTGTTTTAGTGTACGTTACCGAGGCAATTTAGACCACTTTTAATGCGGATTTTGCCGAACGTTCATTTTAATACGTTTTAACAGGTCTGCTCTGGGATTTTCAAATTTTAGATTTTTTCGAAGATCCGCAGATCCTCGAGCGGACCGGATTTTTTGAAGTTCGGAACATCTCTAATGTTAGCTTTCAAATGTTACATCTGATTGGTTGGGGCAAAATTAGACCCATTTTAACAATAAGAACTTTTAACAGATATACCTTGTATTTGTTGACGGCGTTATCTACAAAATCTTTATTTTCTTTAATTCTAAATGATAACATATCCATGCTAACTCATGGGGTGAAATATAAACAGAATATGCAAGTGTTTGCTTTTATGAAGGAAGGAGAGTGAACACAAATAAGAGCTTTAGTCAATTTACAATGCCAAACAGTGACTATTAAAGGATTAACCATGTCATAAGTGTAAAAAAAGTAAAATACAGACAAGCCAAATTCCATAAGGGTAATGCAAACCCCCACGCGTCATTAAGGATGTAGAACACATTTTACGTCCCTGGTGTGTGCACCCATTAATTCTTTCAAATGCATTTCATGCATCAATGTTCTGAGTGCTATTAAATGGCTATTATTAAAAGCTATTTTGCTGGAAAGGTGGCTGTTATGGCAGTGATGAAGATGGAAGTGTTACAAAGGCTGGTCTGATATGGGATGTGTGGTAAATTGGGGTGCCTCTCATCAGGAACCTTTCTAAACCACTAACTACCCAGTACAAGTAACCCATACACAGTAGGTGCCAGTGTGCAAACAAAAGTAAACAACTGAGAACATTTATGTTATAATAGATATATGTTATAAGCATATCCCTTACATAAATATATACAAATTCAACTTCTGCCCTTTGCCTCAAAATTCTGCCCCACTTTTAAAATTAAATGTATTATTGCAAATACTGCCACAAAAGGCTACATTTAAAGGGTTTTAAGAGAATTATGTAAACAATTAAATAATCACAAATGGTTTTTAAGGAAGGATCCCTAATAATCTATATTAATTGCACTGGTTCAATCAGAAGTTTTATAATCTTCCACATTATTCTATTTAAATACAAGTTTACCAAACAAATTTCCCTTATTTTCATGAGCAGCCACCTGTAGGAAAGGGAATGAAAATGTTGAGGGCTTCTTACATGCACTAAATTGGTCTATTGTGTACCCTTTCACCAGCACAGTTGTAACTAGATTCTGGATAAAAACCTGCAGCTTAGAAAAAAAGAAGGACAAATTCCATGGTAAATAATGCTATGTAAAGTTGAAGTTTTTCTGAATAGATGTTATAAGTAAGGAATTTAAGTTATGAAATTTATGTGGCAATTTATAAAGCAATGAATTATTTAAATGCAAGATGTTTGAAAAATATTTTTAAATTTCGATAATAGAAATAGATAAAAACGTTCCTTTTTAAATATACCTATATGTGTTCTCGAGATCCAAGTTAAAAAAAATTCTTGCAGAAGAGGCCTAAATAACACAAATTTACATTTACGGGCAGTCCAACCCCCAAAGTAATATAATATACGATGATCACCGCAGTATACGGAGGTAAGAAGACTTTGCTGCCTTGCAATAGGTGGGTGAAGAAGAAAAGACAGCCGTCTCAGCGACCAGACCCAGACCATACCCGAGGACGCCAAATCCTGAACCAGAGAATCCTAAACCGGAGAATCCGGTGTTAAGTGTCGGTGTATAAGGGGAAGTTGGCCCACCCACGAAAGAGGTAGTGGGAAGATGAGCAAGATTGTCCCAGATAAGTCCCATTATGTTCATTTGAAGTAGCGCGGATCACACTGCCGAAGGTACTGCGGTGAGTAGCGGTGCTTGTGCCGGCTATTATTGGGAACTTTTGCAATAGTACTGTGTGTGATACATGGACTGAGACGGTGAAGAGTAAAAGGGAGATAGTCCCAGGAAAATGTATGGATCCATTTAGACCGGGACTCCTGTATAATTTATCTGATAACACTATAAACTGAGCCTACAGTACTTACTTATCTTCGAGTAGCATCGATCATCCATTTGTAAGTGTTTAGAGATTGATTTTAAATCTGCCACATTGTGATAATTAAGAGTATAGAGATTTACTGACTGGCTAGTCTGTAAACCTTGGTTTCATGACATTTGTAATGTTTTAATTCACTTTTTTATATGAGCTTTTCTTGGTTAAAGGGAATTGTGCAATAATAAACATACACGTGTATAGTAAATGTATATATGATTGTGTGATTTGTTACTTCTCATAGGTAACTCTCTATATAAATGAGTGATTCCACGAGTGTTTAGAAGGGACACTTGAGTTGTCTTTCGACTCTTTTTTTGAGATAATTATTATTTATGTGTAGGACCCCCCCCAAACACAAATACCGCAGAACATAGTTATCCCATATGACCCTGAAAATAGGTTTCCCTCGAAATCTCTGCGGGCATCTGCATGAAAGGTCCACACCTCAACTTAAGGTATATAAGCTTGTTAAAAGCTTTCACACCCACAGAGGAAGCTACACTGGAAACAGCCGCAATTCATTGGTAGAAGACTACAGGGACCAGCAGAGTTGGGAGAATATCTATCTTGAGCAATGTTTTGAGAAAAGGTATGAATCACAGGCTTGGGGGGGTCCTGCACCAAATATCAGTTGTTTAAGAACACGCTTTACCTTTTAAAGCTCATGTATTGTATAATAGTCTTTGTCATTAGCTCTTGGTTAATCTGTTTTGCAAATCTCTAATGTCAGAAGCTGCATGCATTCACATTAGATGTGGAAAATTCCTTTACTTATTTTATTATGTAACATACATACTCTCATGTCATCGTGGCAAAACATGTTGACTTTCAGTCAATGGCAATAAAGAGTAACAAAACCACTTCTTAAATCAGATTTTTCGAAAGTTTGAATATTCAAAAATGAACCCAATAGAACCAATTTGAAATTTAATGGCTACATTTTTTATTTTATATTAATAGCTGTAAGTATTCCTTCAGTCCGATTTCCCAACTACAACCACTACCTTCACCAATAGACAAGCCACCATTGCCGGGAGGCTAGATGCGCCTCACCGAATAAGGTTGCCCCCTGACTTAGAGTGCAAGGTATCCGAACTGAGGCCGGGAATACTGGAGAAGTCAAAGTTAAACAGACAGGCAAGGCACAAGGAAAAAGCGACAAAGGTCAGAGACCAAAATACGAAGTACAGACTAGGAGCAGGCAAGAGCAGAGTCAAAAACAGAGCAAGAGGTCAAACAAGGAACGAGCAGAGATCAGGGCAGGCAGATACAAATCAAGGTCAAAAAAACAGGCAAGGGTCAATAACAGAGAATATATGAAGAAAAGCAGACCACCAGCAAGATAGATAAGCTAATCGCTATATCGGGCAAGGACCAATGGGCTAAGGGGTTTAAAAAGACTAAAGGGCAATAGGAGAACAGCCAAGAAGAAGAAGAAGTGAGCAGATCGGATAATGGAAAGATTTTGAATAAAAAAGCGAACTGTCACTTAAGTGATGAACGAGCTTTCGCAAAGTATAAGAAGGCGCATTCGTGAGGAACGGCGAATCGGAAGTCGCGAACGCCACCGAAGGCTGAGGAGCGTTGGAAGCCGCCGGAGAAAGCAGAAGGCGCTCGGACGTGGAGAACGCGCTTCGGGATCCTCGAGCAGGTAAGTTTTTCTTTACAATAGCATTATACAAGTGACATAGGGATATAGAAAATTGTCGGGAAATGTGTATCAATGCCCATAACCTTAAAATAAAAATTATTCAACAACAGTTTTCATGTGCAACTTTGCATCGGTGGTCCATATTGTATTTCAATATTATTGATCTTTTGATATTTATGAAATAAAAATTCAATGGAATTTTCGAAAATACAATGAAAAGTAAAAATTCCAATCTGGGAAATAAAATAAAATTATCAAAAGTTTGAAACTTCCCAAATGGCAAACAAAAGAACAGCAATACAGGAATTATTTTTTAGTGCAAAGCAGTATAATTTAAAATGTATCTTGGGATAAATAATGGTGTTAACTGGTGTCTCATACTTTGCAACAATGGATAAAACATCTTAGACATACAAATACATCACAATGACATAGAACAAGGCCAGCCTGGCCAAACATGGTTCTCCTGATTAAAACATGCACCAAAGTAGACACAACAGCAGAGATAGATAGATAGATGATAGTAGATGATAGCAGATAGATAGATAGAAGATAGATAGATAGATAGATAGATAGATAGCCAATAAGAGAGTAGTGTGCACTCTACCTCAGATGATACTGAGCTCGGTGCGCTGTAGATTCTCTAAATACCCAAACTGTAAGATGCAGAGCAATCACAGGACTTGTGCAAAAACTTTCAACTTTATTTCATGTGCAACAAACAGGTAGCAACGTTTCGGTATGTCTTAGACCAAAACTTTGCTACCTGTTGTTTGCACATGAAATAATGTTGAAGATTTTGCACAAGTCCTGTGATTGCTCTGCATCTACATAAGGATAGAAGATAGATAGATAGATAGATAGTAGTAGATAGATAGATAGATAGATAGATAGATAGATAGATAGATAGATAGATAGATAGATAGTAAGATAGATAGGTAGATAGAGAATAGATAGACAGACAGATAGATAGATAGAGATATAGATAGGTGTAGTCGCATACCACAAACGTTTTTTTGCCGTGCTCTGGAGTCTCAAGGTGCACTGAAAAACCACAGCAACTGAATATAACGGTATATATACTCCGGCCATGCTGAACTCTTGCTCGAAAATCACTTTTCTTGTCAGATAAATTTGTGACAACGTTTTGTAAATGCCTGTTTCCTTTCTCAAGTCAAACAGTTATAACACATTTGTCTCACAGCATATATAATGACAGACAGGAAATGGCACTTCAGCTTCTGTTACCCAATACTGGCTCCACTGTGTAGTTTTAAAAATCCTTACTAACTCATATGGACTTTTATAAATTCAATCTTTATTTTACCACATCAACATCTATGTGTTTCAGCTAACAGGTAATAAGACTTACTGATGAATGGTACATGTTAGCTGAAACACGTAGATGTTATGTGGTAAAATAAAGATTGAATTTATAAAAAGTCCATATGAGTGCTCTGATGAAACTCTTCTTACTTGGTTCCTTGCCCTGGTGCTACTTAACACAGTAATATCAGTATATCCAAGAGAAATGTAATCAAGAGTGCACTCAAGGGTCTTTTTGTTCTTTGAGCAAAAAAAACACCTTAGGTGCACCCTTGATTACAATTCTCTATATATAGTTTGGTAGATAGCACTCCTTTTTTTTATATATCAACAGCCCGGGTGCACTTCCTTGAACCACAGAACAAACAACTTACAGGGAATTCTGAGGACTTTTCACATGGTAAACTGCCTGAACTAGGCTGAAACGTGGTGATTGATGTGTTGGTATAATAAAGTTACCATGAGAAAGGTAAGAATTTCTTTTTATTTCTGTCCTGGTATTGTTGTATTTGAGATTAAATACTCGCATACTGTATACAACTTTGCATTGCACGGTTATATATAGCTGGAAATCTCTTTACTCTTTTTTTTAAAATCTGGAGGGGAGGGCAGACTGTAATCGGCATATTTGTGTCAGTTTTCCACTTAACATAACAAGGAAGGGCTTGTCCTCAGGATTGTACAGGGATTAATGGAGTATGAAACTGGTTACAGAGACAGCTAGATTCTCAAAACTACTGCAGAGGTAGAAAGTCCCCTGCCATCTGCCATTCCTCAAACCTTAGAACAGTAGAGATGGTGGAAACTGTTAAGTCTCGTTTCATTTCCGGATTTACAGATCTCGGGAAAATCTCAAAGATCGGAAAAGGAAACATACTTTCGGGGATTTTGGATGCCATTTTTGATGATATCGAACGTTAGAGGTTATTTTTATATCTCCAAAATAGCCTTAAAGGGGAAGTTCAGTGGCAAATACATATGCTTTCAGAAAAAAGAGCAGTATATTCCATCCCAATGACCTATCTGCCAATTCAGCATGTTGTGTGTATAAATAAATGCAACCGAAATACTGATTCCTGTTTGCAGGATCCTAGTAGGGACAGTTAGGTTTTGCCTTGTCCTGTGCCTGGGTTGATTCAGTTGCTCAGAAGAGATCTGACATCTTTGGCCCATCCAACAGCCAATCAGTAGAAATTACTGTTAGTAAAATTCCAAGGAGTGTGCATCTGGGAAGAAGAAGGACTGTTAGAACCTAAAATGTCAGTCACTAATGTCAACAGCAAGGAACAGCAAAGGGTATGAAACAACTGTTTTTCAAAATGGGAGAGAATATGTAGAATAACTAAGAAGGCATTACACAAACTAACATTTAACAAATATTGATAATTTCCACTGAACTGTCCCTTTAAACGTTCGATAATAATCGAAAATGGGTTCGAAGTCCCGAAATCCAAACAATCAGTCCAGTTTTGGGCAGAACATTGGATTTCGGAATCGAGGGGTTCTGTGTTGGATCCGGGTCCGAGACAGACCTATCTAATGAACAGTACTGTTTGCAGAGCAAAATCATGACTTAACTTTCTGAAAAGATGTTTGATTTTACTCCAGTTAGTAGGGGGGTTACAGTTCTACAGTTCATGTTAATAAAGAAGGTCACTCTTAAAGACTACAAAAGAGACTTAGGATGTAGTTTGTACTTCTGTTTGCGAGCATTTCTAGAAAAAACAATTAACACAGTATCATCACACATTACCCTTTTGATAGGATTACATTTGGAACATGAGTGTGTTTATGTTGTTTTGTTAGGTTTTATTCACATGTACTACTGATCAATAAATAAAACGATTTGGATAATAGTCAATAATAGGGAAAATATTCAATTTTATGTAACTGCAATGAAAATGTTTACTAGTTTATTCCTACTAAACATACTTGTTTGTTGCTGTCGTAGCTCATTGTGAATATGGGGATCGGGCTAAAAGTTTGGGCAATGGCTATGGGCTTTATTTTTTTTGTGATTTTGGAGGTTGATACATCATATGACACAAATGTCAAGGAATTACAACTCCTTCCCCCCACATTAAACTTAAACTTGAACTACTCCAAAAGTAAAATCAACTTTCGGACAGCACTTTTAAAATACAAGGGAACACGCTTAGTGACCTTGATATACCGCAAACAACAGACAGACGCACATACCTTAGGGAAGATAGCTTCCACACCAAACACATCAAGAAAATCGATCATTTTCAGCCAAGCGATACGTTACCATCGTATCTATTCAGACCCAATAGAAGGAATGAAACCTACAGCAACTCCACAGTGAGTTCATTAAACTGGGATACAATCCCAAAAAACAGACAAGGAAATAACAAGGGCCATATCTATTCCCGACACAAACTACTGAAATACCAACAGAAAGGAAACTGCAATGGGTCCCCCTTATAGTCACTTACAGTCCAGACCTGGAGATCCTATGACAAATCATAAAAAAACCACATCCCACACTACAAAGGGATGTCAGATTAAAAAACATTCCCCGTGCTTCCACACTGGCATACCGACCTCCCCCTAATTTGAAACACCTACTATGGAGTACTGTTCTCGGGCCAAGTAGGATCGACCCAATCTTAGAAAAATTAGCCACAGAGTAGCTGTTGTCGCTGAGCATTTGTTATTTCATAACCTGAATGCAGTAGAGCAAGGTAGGACCATATATGGCCCTGCCAATAAGAAAAATTAGCCATTTGCCAGCTAAGCTGGCATCAGCTAAGCCTCTAGGTGGAAAATGAGGCGGAAGGAGCAGTATGGGTGGCCAGGGGCAGGAGGCCTTCAGTCACGGGCATCAGCAATAGGGGTGCTGTATTGAGATGTGATCCACGCCTCATTCATCTTGATGAATGTAAGGCGGTCCACATTCTCAGTGGAGAGACGGGTCCTCCTCTCCGTTACAACACCCCCTGCTGCGCTGAAGGTCCTCTCCGAAAGAACACTGGATGACGGACATGAAAGGACCTCGATGGCATACTGTGCCAACTCGGGCCAGATATCAAGCGTTGCCACTAGAGAAGTCCGAACTTCGCAAAATCCGGTCCGCTCGAGGATCCGCGAATTTTCGAGAAAATTCGAAAATCCGCGAGCGGACCCATTAAAATGAGAAATACCCTCGAAATTACGAGATTTTTAGTATTTTCGAAAATATGCATTTCTGAAAATACAAGTAATCCTCGTAATTTCGAAAATTTTCGAAAATACGTATTTATGGAAATAAGAGAAATCCTTGTATTTTCGAAAATACATGTTTTTGTTAAAACTCGTAATTTTGAAAATTTTCGAAAATACTAAAAATCTGCGAATCGGAAGTTCGGAGGGCGAAAAATCCGGAAAAATCCGCCGTTTGCGAACGGGCTAAATCCGCGGCAGATCTGGGTTCGGATCCGTGAACCCGGCCATCCCTACTTGCCACCCAGTAGTCCAGTGGATCCTCAGTCTCTGATGTGGCTACACCGGCCCTGGATCCAATGTAGTCGGTGACCTGGCGACTGAGGTGTTGCTTGGTGGAGTTGCCAGTAGATGGGCCTGGCAACTGTGGCTGGAAGAACAGCCTGAAGTTGGCCGCGAGGCCGCCTCCAGTACTGCTGCTCCTCCTGTCAGGCACAGGGGGACATGAGCCCTGTTGATCCCCAACATCAGGTGCTGTAGGCCTGCCAGCACCTGGGAAGGCAGAACAGAGGCAACGTAGCAGTGTTGCCCCATAGTGCTTCATTCTACCTTCCCTCTGAGATGCGGGGATAAACTCCGAAACTTTACCCTTATAGCGGGGATCTATAAGGGTGGCCACCCAGTACTGCTCCTTCTCTTTGATGGCCTTAATCCTGGGGTCCTTGCGCAGGCATTGCAGCATGAACGAACCCATGTGCAAACTGCCTGCCGCAGAGGACCCCATGTCCTCGATGTCACTGAGGACAATAGTGTCGGGCTCAACCTCTCCCCAACCATGAATGACATGTGGTACTTGGGAGGGTTGAGATGTCCCCCTAGAGGAATGCCCCATTTCCCCTTGGTCCAGGTCACCTAAATACCCCTCCTCATCATCGGACGGCTTCTCTGCACCGTGATGTTCGGGCTCGGAAAGCATCACGGTGTCGGTGTCCTCCTCTTCCAGTAGCTGATGCTCGACAGCGAGTGCCCTGTCAAGTATGCCGCGCAGAGTGTGCTCAAGGAGGAACACCAGTGGGATGGTATCCGCAATGGTGGCATCATTGCGGCTTACCATCCTGGTGGCCTCCTCAAATGGCGCGAGCACACGACAGGCATCCCTAATCAGCAGCCACTGCCTGGGTAACAGCTAACCCAGGTCCCCAGAGCCTGATCTTGCCTTGTACTCGTACAAGTAGTCTATGATGGCTCGCCTCTGCTGGAGAAGCCTCAGCATCATCATAAGACTAGAGTTCCAGCGGGTGGGGGATGTCACAAATCAGGCGGTTCTGCGGCAGACCATTCTGCCGAGCTGTGGCCGTGCATGACCGCCTGAAGTGACTGGACACCCTCCTAGCCATCCTCAGTACCTCCTGGAGACGAGGGTACTTGGTGAGGGACCGCTGGACGACCAGGTTGAGAACGTGTGCCAGGTAAGGAACATGTGTGACTCTGCCCATGCGAAGGGCAGAAAGGATGTTGGTGGCATTATCACACACGACCCTGCCTATTGAGAGGTGGTGTGGGGTCAGCCACCTCTCAACCTGCCCTTGCAGTGCTGCCAGCAACTCTGCCCCGGTGTGGCTCCTATCACCGAGGCACACAAGCTGTAACACTGCATGGCATCGTCTCGCCTGGCACGAAGCATAGGCTCTGGGGGGCGCACGGAATTGGTCCGGGAAGAGGGCTCACCGAATGAGGAGGGGGGGGGTGGAGACTGGCGTATCACCAATGCTTGGTGGTACCACCATCTCCCCACTTGCGCTCCGTGCCGTGTCTCTGTCGGCTAGCAGAGTGACCCATTGGGCGGTAAATGACACATACCGCCCCTGGCCGTGCTTGCTGGACCATGCGTCCATAGTAATGTGGACACACTTGCCCACACGGTGGTCCAGCGAAGCAGATATATTGCCCTGCAGATGTTCGTGCAGGGCTGGTACTGCCTTCTGGGCAAAGCACCTACGGCCAGGGACCTGCCACTGTAGTGTGCCAATGGCCACAAACTCCCTGAACGCTGCACTGTCTACCAGGCTGAAAGGTAGCAGCTGCACTGCCAGGAGTTTGGCTAAGCCGGCAGTGAGACGCTGGGCTTGGGGGTGACTGGGGGACAGTTTCTGCCTCCGCTCCAACTACTGGGGAAGAGAGACCTGCCTTTTATCTGACGCTCCAGAAGCAGTGTCAAGAGGCCTCTTAACACCGCGTGCTGGGGCCAAAGGCTGCCTCTCCTCCCTAACTTCCACCGAGGAAGCGGCTGATGGGGCCGGAGGGGGAGGAGGAACGGTGGCTACCTGGACATGAGGTAGGGAACATGTGGGTGCCTGCACGTTCCCTGTCCGCTGCTCCCACCGGGCAAAGTGGTGCAGTATCATATGTCTCCTCATAGAGGAGGTGCCCAAATGTGATGTGGTCTTCCCACAGCTAACACGTTGCAGGCACATCCTGCACACTGCAACCGTGCTGTCACCTGGAGCCAGTGAGAAGAACTCCCACACCTCTGAGCCACCGGCACGACTCAGAGCAGAGGTCACCTGCTGCTGTGGGGCACTGGCACCAGATCTCATTGGTGCCGTACCTCCACGTGCACCACTAGGTGCACTGCCTCTGCCCTGGCCCCTGCCCCCAGTCCTGCTTCTGGGTTCAGGATCGTGCAGAGACACTGGCCCCTCAGAGACACTATCCTCCTCCTCTCTCACAGAGGGCACCCATGGACGATCGGTGACCTCATCGCCCACTTCCACCTCCTCAATACTGGAGGCTGCGTCACTAACAGCAGCAGCATCTGGAACCTTACCCCCCGGAATTAGTTCCCTGGCTGCTCACAGACTGCTGCGTGACATCGTCAGCCTCCTGTCCCCCTGTGCACTGAGCACTTTCCTCCGCCTCGGGCGACAGGAAAGATTGTGCATCAGTGCACGGCTCCTCCTCAAGCACACTAGCCCCACACATAGTGTGCGAAAACAGATCCTGAGACTCCTCCTCCAGATCCCCGAAGGTACGGGCCATGTGGGCAATGAACGCCTGATAGAAAGGATCAGGGTCCATGCACACAGTAGGAGCCTCAGGTGAGGAAGGAGCAGGCACAGTATCTACAGTGGCAGCTCGGCTGCTCTGTGCCTGTGAGGAGGTGGATGAGGAAGGCTGGGTAATCCAGTCTACTACCTGCCTTCCTTGATCAAAAGGGATAGCCCTAGCATGGCTATCCCTAAACAGGCTGCCCTACGAAGGGCCAGGTAGCTCCTGGCCAGAGCCTTCAGTAGGCTCTCCTCTGCCTCTCCCTCCACGTGCAGAAGCACCCCTGCTCCTGGCTCTCCCTCTTGCCCTGCCAGGCATTTCCCTCTCCCAAATTGTAACAAAAAAAAAAAAAAAAATATATATATATATATATATATATATACACACACACACACACAAACACAAAAGACAAAGCAACAAAACAACACAGAAGCAAACAAATAAACACTAAGCTTTTTTTTTTTACACTAAAAGCACAACTAGGACACAGACACAACTGACAGCAAACAGCAGATCAGACAGCAAAAGCTGCTGATTGCTGCTAAAGGCAGCACTGTCAGCTACACAAAACACACAGACACTGACACACAGATACAGAAAGACAAACAAAAAAACAGGACACCTAGACCTCTAAAAGGTCTAACACAAAATTTGTCTTTTTGGGTCTCAAAAGGAAGGTTAGTCCTTAAAAGACTTTTGGGTATCAAGATGTGTGAATACAGGGGTAGTTAACAACAAGTGCTAAACCACCACACTGAAATTCACACACAGAAAGCTCAAAAAAAGCTCAAAAAGCACAAAAATCTCTCTCCAACTCCTACACTGTCAGGTCTCCACTAAACACACTCCAACACACTGACAAAATGGCGCCTGTGAAGCAGCCTTTTATACCCAGGGGGCTGGCAATAATCATGTTAGCTGCCATTGGATAATATGGGACATGTGGCTTGCTCCGTCTTGAAAATAATCCCCAAAATGCTGAAATTCCGCGAATTTACAAGAATTTCTCGTATTTTCCTGTATGTTTGAAAATACGAGAATTTTCGAAATTACGAGGATCTCCGTTTTCTCGTATTTCGAAAATACGGAGATCCTCGTAATTTCTAAAATTTTTGAAAATATGGGAAATCCGCGGTTCGGAAGTTCGGAAGGCGGAAAATCCGGAATAAATCTGCGGCGGATGTGGGTTCGGGTCCGCGAACTGGCCATCCCTAGCTAACATCTTAATGGTTGGGGCAAAATTAGCATAATTTTTAACGATAAGAACTTTTATTGAATCGCCCTGTATGTCTTTAAGGAATTAAACACAGAACTCAATAATAACTTTACCTGCTTTAAGGCTAAATAATCTGCATATCCCTTCATATGTCTTTAATTGCTAGATATCATATTGTTTCCATGAAAAATGAAGTAAATAAATTAATCAAATAGCAACATACATAATGATAGTTCTCAGAAGTAAAGGAAGGTATACTATTTCAAAATTCACAGAAAATCTAATGATTGGAGGGTTTTTTTTTTCTATAAAAGAAGCACAAATAATTATTGACCCAGGGTGGCTAAGTCCCTGAGGCAAGTTGAAAAAATTGCTCAGGCCACTGGCTACCCCTGCAATGGAATCTATGCATGTAACGCTCCCCTCAACCATAAGGAGCGAAGGCAAGGGGGGCAGCGCCTGAGGCATTTGGTTTCAAGTGGTGTTTACCCTCCACCAGCTTTGCTTTTAAGGGAGAAGTTTTCGTGTAGGGTGGCTTGCAATAAGTTTTGTTTTCAGCAGGTAGCTATCATATACAGGATTCAGTATCCTTACTGAGCTGTTGAGCTCTTTAGAACTAATAAAGAAATGCATTACTGTCTTATCTCTCTAAGATTCTAAAATCATACAGATGCTTTAGTAATTTTCTTGGTCTTACCCTTTAACTTTAAAAACCTGTTACAATAAATCCACATTCCAAGCTTTAAAAGGAACTTTAACTATGCCAAAATCAAGCAAGGTTTTCTACTGTCAAACCACTCCCTCGGGGGACTCTGGAGACACATAGATTTCCTAAAGGCATAACCAATCAAGTACAAAGAGAGGATACCTGGGTGTTGAATGAGGTATCTCAAGAACATTGCAGGAGCCTTATGAAGATTACATACTGGTTTTTCCAGTTTTTCCTTTATTTCTTATTTCACAGATCGTTTGGACATTTCATTTTTTCCCCTGGGGGATTCAAAGAGGGAATTAAAACAAATGTATATATATATATATATATATATATGTTCACAACAGGGTTTCAGCACCTCAAATCCACGTGTCTTTGTGCAAAGCTGTATATAATCCAGTGTATATTTTCTTCCAACACTACAGCAGTACGAGCATTGCAAGTAAAAACTTTTATTAAATAACAGACATCTGTGTTAAATAATCTGCGACGTTTCGCGTAGCAGCCCTTTCTCAATTGTGTTTTGCTTGAGAAAGGGCTGCTGCCCAAAAACGTCACAGATTATTTAACACAGATGTCTGTTATTTAATAAAAGTTTTTACTTGCAATGCTCGTGCTGCTGTAGTGTTGGAAGAATATATATATATATATATATCCTCAGCTGTCCATCTGCTAGCCGTCCATCCTGAGGAAAATGAGCCCTCATTGACAGCAGCCCCTATGAAAGTATTTTCGAATATGGTTAAGGGGGACATTGATAATGAGGTAGGTCTGAGTAAGACGTTGAGCCAGCATCGTAACTTTTTTAAAGAAGAGCATGGGGCCATTAAATCATTGGGGTTGGATGAGAATCTCATCATAAGACCAGCAGACAAAGTGGTTATTGGATCAGGCATACTATAGGGATGTACTATTAGGCCAATTGTCAGATCCCTTAATTTACCATAAATTGCCCAAAGACCCCACAGAAGTCCTTTAGAGACAAGTGGATTTTGTGATCGGGCAGGCTTTGAATGCGGGGTGGGTCACCAAAGAGGAGGCTAGCTTTCTAACTACTGACCACCCTAGGGTCCCTATTATATATACAGTCCCCAAGATCCACAAATCCCTGATGAAGCCCCCAGGCAGAGCTATTGTGGCGTCCCAGGGTTCTGTACTAAAACCCATAACCATCTTCCATCTTCTATTTTTTGCAACCTATAGTTAGGGGGTTGATACGGCATAGGCTATCTTGCCAATCCACATATGTGATTTACTTCATAGTATGCCCTTGTGGCCTTTACTATGTTGGTAAAGCTATAAACGACCATCCGGGAGAGGATGGCGAACCACCAGTCTTCTATCCGACTGATGGATAGGAGTGGTATGAATGCGGAGACAAAGTTTGGTGAATTGTCTATCACCAGGCACTGTCGAGAGGCGTCACATGCAGTCTAAAGTAGATGGCCATTGGCCATCTCCCGAATATGGACACGATGGGTGATCGGAAACAACTGTTGCTGAAACGGGAAGCAAGGTGGATTAGAGAGTTGGGTACCCTGGCTCCTAGAGGCTTGAATGAGCAATTAGTGCCCTAGTGTGAGAGAGGTGGGTGAACTTGTGATTAAAAGAATGGGATGCTATCGCTGCCCTAATTGCATCACATGCCGCTCGATGCTTGTGGGCACAGATTTTGCCCACCCACACAGTAGAAAACGTTATAAAATTAAATAATTAATTAAACATACTAACTTTCATGCGATAGTAAGTATGTCGTCTATTTTCTGACATGCCCATGCGGTTTGCTTTATGTTCGAAAAACTAAAACTCTGTTCAAAGAACGTATGGCCAACCATCATTCGTCCATACACTCTGCCTTGCCAGCCTCCAACCCCACACTTACTAATACCAAGTATGGGGATCAGTTGGTAGCACAACATTTCAAACTACTTGCTCACCCACTCTCCACTCTTAAATACATGATTTTTAATGGGTTGACACCAAAGAAACTAAAATCACGTATTGATCATGATAGACTGCACTTACAGAAGGAATCCAGATGGACCAACACCCTCGATACCTTGACACCTAGGGGGTTAAATGTGCAACTGCTCTACCATTGTTTCCCGTGAATATTGTGAGATTGATATTATGTTTAACTCTGTGTCACCAGTGATCCTTTTTTTGTATCTTTTTGTTTTTTCCTGCAGCTTCATGAACCTCTTTGCTACTATCTAATGATGTGCTAAATTTACATTGGTTTTAATTGTATATAATGTTTGCTTTGTTTTTATATTTTTATTTAATATATCCTCACACCTGTTTAAGCTGTTCCTTAAAAATCTATATATACCCACTCTACGTGTAACACGTCATATCCTGAGGATGGCTCTGTGAGCTGAAACGCGTTGATATAGCGTTTTACTGACTTCAATAAAAGTTATGTTTTACCTCTTACAAGACATGTGAGTGCCTTCACCTCTTCACTTCACACTTGTTTGCTGTTTCCAAATGGCACCAGGGCATTGAACCATATTGGAATGGAGTGCTAATCCTTATTTGTTCTTTTATATATATTCAAATTTCCACTAGTAACTAGTAGCACACCACCATGAATACGATGCCTGGTGCAAGTATATGTGGAGATTCAGAGTATTACTCCTTCAATACATAGTTTATTTTGTAATATCATATGCTACTTTGTTACTACAGGTAGCATATGATATTTATACAAAGGGGACTCAGGCTCTTTTTCAGTCAGTTTATTCCATGTGCAAATAGCAATGTTACAGTCCTTTTCCTGGGACCTTTATCAAGCTAGTGTGAACAACAGCATTCAAACTGTGTGCTTTAACAATATTTTTATATATAAAAAATATTTTTAAGAAATCGTTATTACATACAATTGATATAACATTTCAAGTTATTTAAGTCACTGTGCATCCTTATGACATTGTAGTTTAAAGGGCTGTTACATGATCTATAGCGATATATTAAAACGTGTATATGTCGTGTTTTGCGGGTTAGTATATATAGGTAAGAGTGACTTGAAAGGATGGATCACCAATCAACACCGCATTAAGAGATAACAAAGTATAAAACCAGTGGCAAAACATTTTCTTGAAGCAAACACATATCCACGTTTAAATATATTGCTATAGCTCCTGTACCAACCCTTAAAAGCGGTGCAGATTGAACAGGGAAGTACTCTGGATCAAAAAATTAGGTAATCTCAGTCCAGGAGGTCTTAATGAATACTATGCTTATAAATGTTTTTTGGATGAGAGATAAAAAGAAGAATCTCTTGTGTAGTAATAGTTGAATAAAATATAGAAAGAAACAAGATTCAGGTTTATTCAATAAAAGTTCTTATTGTTATAAATGGTGCTAATTTTGCACCAACCAATCAGTTGTTAGCTTTCAAATGTTAGGGCAAAAATAGCACCATTGAGAACTTTAATAGAATCTCCCTATGTATTAAAAGAATTTACATTAAAAAAGTTGTTAAATTTTTTTTTTAAATGCTAGCAATCGCACTTTCCAATTCTGAATTTTTGAACTTTAATAGGGTAACCTTATTGCACTTTACAAGATACTTGCACTTTACAAGATACTTTACAATTTTTCATTTTTTAATGGTATTTTTAAACTACAATGTTATAGCATGCATAGTGAAACTTAAATAACTAAAAAATGTATGTTTGAAATATATTGATTTTGTTACCACTCCCACTATGTTTTATGCACTAGGAGGAGTTTAATATTGTTAAAGGGTATGTCCAGCAAAAATGTAAGTTTGTTTCTAACTGATTTACTTAAGAACAGGAGGTAAATGCACTATCTCTTACCTTCCTTTCTTCAATAAATCTTACAGGAAAGGAGGAGACACTTACCAGCGGACCTGCTCCAGAACCGACTTCACTGACAGTCTCCGACGCACCCTCGCTCCTTCGCACTGTGCGCCAATGCGCACACACAGAGAATGAGAGACATTGAGGCCTTTTATAGGTCTTAGGTGCTAGAATAATACGTCACACATAATGAAGCAATTTATATTACATTATGTCAAATGAGGGAGGGGAGAAGAAATATATATTCTAAAACATAAGTATAATATAATGGATATGGCCAGACCCTTACACCAATCTATGAATGGTTATTCCGGAACAAGCATCCGTTCCCTCAGTTCCTACATTCCAATCACTCATTTTTCTCGAGGCACACCTTAATGTTGGATTTTACCTATATTTTATGCACCTTACAGTATATATTGTATTCTAATCATAGTAGTATAATGTTACACTACATTGACTGTGTTGAAATTTTATTATAAAATATATTTATGTGCAAACTAATAGATATTTTGAGGCACATCTCTGATTCTTTTAAGTCACATTAGTGTGCTCCGGCACACCCTTTAAGGAAATCCTGACATAGATATCTATTTATTTTACCATACCTACATCAATACCATCAAACATGTTTGCAAAAATTGCAGTATCACATATTCATAATTTAAGTTAGGAATTAATTATAATGAAAGACATGAATTATAACCAGGGGATACCGCAAGATTTCAAATGGGGGTATTTTTGAATGGGTTATCTTGGGAAATGGTGTATCAAGGTTAAGGGCACATGGCTAAATCATAACTCCTAAGATGTGGGGGAGGTGCAAAAAATGACTATATACATTTAAATATAAATATAAGCATACAAATGAGTGATGCAAGTTTCAATGCTTTCTCTTTACATTTAGTTATATGCTCAAGCAACATTTTAGGAACGCCCTCTGTTAAGGTTAAAGTATACCTTCATTCTATTTTCATTGAACATTGTTGGCCTTGCGATCGTTCGGAAATGTGCTCCACACACTAACGATAAAGCGCCAATACCACTGGATACTACTGTATCCTTAACTGTTAGTGTGTTTACCCACCTTTACTTCATGTCTCTATCTTGGGTCCCATTGTTTTAATTCTCTCTCAAACTAACACCCCTTGTATTTACTGATGAGATGTGCAAGGAGTGCATTTAACTATAAGCCAGAGCTTGAACCTGTAATGCCCCCCCCCACACACACACACAGACTGGGCATTTTTCACCCTTGTGATTATTATGGGGAACATTTAACAAATGTTTGAGATTGTACCTTAAACTATATGGGAATTATTTACATTTTCTGGTTACCATTGCAATGTTATGATTTATATGTTACATATTTTCTCAATAAAAAAAGAAAGAAATCAACTGTCTTTTATAAAAAAAAATCACACTTTGCCTGTATTTAAGTGTGTTTTTCTGCAAATTTCTGAGAAAATGGGCACTATATTACATTTCAGTAACATGTTATCCATGAGTATAGCCAACTATCTCAACCAACCCTCTACATGGAAAAAACTATGCTTGACTGGCCTTAAAGGGTATGTAGAGTAAAATGATCCCCTGCCGGCTCCTCTGACAGGTCACAACTGTTTCTGACTTTACATAACTATAGCACGCATTAGCTTGCATGCGCGCTATAGCTAAGTAAAACTGGAAATGGACAGGACTTGTCAGAGGAGCCAGCGGTGGAAAATGCTTGTGGGTAAGTTCTGTAGCCCTCGCTCCTGGCTCCTGTTAGATAAATTAAAGAATGGGAGGTAAGGCGAGGTAAGGCCATTTAATCAATTAATGCAATAAAGGAATAATTCACTTTCTGACTAAAAAGTCAGAATAAACATAAATATTCAGGGCAATATATAAACTCTGTCCATCATACTGACTGTACATTGTATCTACAGTTGTTGTTTTCCTAAGCCAATGCCAGTGGTTCAGAGGATCTAGGCTTTTATTCCAAGGTGGAAGGAGGCCCAATTAAGAACTACGGGGCTCTGCAATCGGCAAACCTTCTTAGGTTTGCAGCCGCCCAACAACTTTATCATTTTATACTTATTTATATAGTGTATAGGTATACTTGAAATAATTAATTTTCTATAGAACCGTTTCATTCCCAGTTCACAGTTTTCTAAATGTCTTTTTAGGTTCAAGATTGTCTGACTAACGTTTTCAACCTTTTATATACTGCATTTGTTATTAGACCAATGTTAACCACCATGACCCTTGTTTTGACAAGATGTTTTCCTGTATGTTGATAAGATTACATCCTGAGGGTTTTTTTTATGGTACTTATTGATTTTGGCAGCTTGTATTTAAAAATACTAAGCTCCAATTACAAAGTATAAAGTGTATGTATGCAAGGTATTCTTGTTATTTGGAAGTGTTTAAAAGGACTAAAACAAATACATTCTCAAAACATTTCAATGTTTCAACATTCTGAAATCTGATATATAAACACACACACGCACAATATATATATATATTATATATATTATTATATATATATATATATAATATATATATATATATATATATATAATTATATATATATATATATATATTATATATATATCTATATATATGTATAGTATAGAGGATCCCACGCACTCCGTGCACAGGTAGAACGCCCGGGTGCTACCGGTACAGAGATATGTGGAAATAATGTTGACGGACACCTCCACGGACTTAGCAAATTTTTATTGCAGACAAATAGCAGGTCTGTATACCTATGCGTTTCAGCCCAAACACAACGGGCCGTCCTCAGGGTTACAGATAAAAAACAAATCAAACTAAAGGGCAGAACCCCTCCCACCCCCCTCCCCTGACACTCCCCCCATGTGATCAACCGTGACGTCAGCTACCGGGCAAGCACACCCCCACACCAAATAAGCAGATAAACCACGCCCCCAACGGAGTAAAGAGGCTCCAACTCGTAACAAGATGGGGGCCTTAAATCAGCCGATAAAACAAAGAGTGAATAAGCGTATAGGTCATGCAAAGTTCCCCGTGCAGGAAATCCAAAGCTAAAAGATAAGTAACATAGAGAGCCTACAGTGAGACCCAGAGAGACAAAACTGGGTCCAAGTATTAAAAAGTGCGAGTGCTCTGGATCTCTATGATATATATATATATATATATATATATATATATATATATATAAAAGCACTCCTGAGACTTGTAGTAAATAGAAAACTTTATTAAACACACATCTATGCATTTCAACCGCCCATAGCCGCCGTCATCAGAATCAAGTGTATACACCAACTCACTCCTATAACACCCCAGTGTCCATCCTGCCCCCGTCTTCTCCTATCACGTGATCACATACCTCCTATCATTATCAAGGAGGTGTGTCTGTCTCCGGTGTATAGCCAACAACTCTGCCGCTAGCGTAACAACCCGGCCTCCACATCACAAATACACACCCACCACCCCGATGAATAGGCACCTAATTCCACATGTAGTGCGTCCATGAACCATGTTAAAGTGACATGTGCATATATAAATAGCAAATAGATATATAAATAGCAAATAGATAACAAATGGCTAAATAGCTAAAATCGTGACCACACAAACCCTAAAAACAGTTAGTACCGCATCACATAATATACACATAAACATGATATTATTCAACATGACAGAATATCAAATTTTCATAACGATGGTGTCTCACACCCATATATATCACATAATCTGTCGTTAAACTAAATGATAAAACCATCTGGTTTCATATCAAGCTGAAATAAAAGACAGGTCCACATACCAAAGTTGGATGGGTTTGGTCCATATGCGATATACCAGAGAGTCTGGAAATCATTGTCAGACTTACCTTATCATGGTGCTTGGATCCAATGTCAGTTTTTCCCGATTCAGACTCAGTCTTGCTTCCGATTTATCATTTAGTTTAACGACAGATTATGTGATATATATGGGTGTGAGACACCATTGTTATGAAAATTTGATTTTCATTGGCAACATTTCGGCCTTGTATTCCGGGCCTTTGTCAAGCCAAATCCTTTTGATTACAGGGTACACTGGACTGTACCTATTTTTATAGTGGGTGGGTGCCCACATTTTGTATTGTATATATATATATATATATATATATATATATATATATATATATATATAAAATGTAGTTACAAGGAGCACTCGTGGGTCTTATCACTGCAATTCTATTTATTAAACATCAGTACATCAACGCGTTTCGGCTAACTCCAGTAGCCGTCCTCAGGATCTGACAACACACAGGTAAGTGCACATTTGTAAACTCCCCAGTTCCCTCCCCTCCTCCATACTCCCACAACCAACAATGAAATGGTTAACCCTTACCAATCCACAGTTGATAATCTCCATTTAAAACATTTTTTAAGAAATACATAAGTGTAATAAATATAATATTAATATATTTTTATATATAAAAGTGAACTACTAGGGTGTATCAAGTGGATAAAAGGCCATAAAAAATGTTTTTGATCTACATACCGTAACTTCTACTTGTTAAAGATCAACCATAAAGTGCTAATACTAAATGCAGGAATTAAACATTACTCCACTACATTCTCAATAATAATACACATAAGATACTGTAACAAAGATAAATTACAACATAATATAGTATCTTCACTTTTACAAGAGACACTGTTTTACTGTTTTTATATATATATATATATATATATATATATATATATATATATATATATATATATATATACCACCGACCACCACCTGAAATGTGCAGAGAATTCTGGGCATGAGGAGGATTTAGAGAGAGAGCGAGAGACTTATGGTGGCCATAGACTCCATAGACAATCCGATCGTACAATCTGCGGGTCGTATGATTGGATTGCCAGTCGGCCAAAATATTTTAAACTGGCCCAATGGGAAAATTATTGTAAGATCATTGAAAGATCTTTCAACGATCACCCATACACGATCCGGCGATCATACAATATTGGGATATCCCGATATTGTAAGACTGGGATTAAAGTGTCTATTGCCACCATTACTTGGACAAGCTTTCAATTTGAAAATATGATAGTATGGTACCTAAATTACCTTTTTGTCATGTTAGCATTCTAATTTTTTTGTACTCTGGTTGTTACAACTTATAGTACAGTTCTAGTCAATTTATTAACCATGATGACAACTCCATTTTGTTCTTCCTCTGTTTTTTTGTTCTTTTACAATAAAACGTTGGCTTTCTTTGGCTGCACAGGTTTTGCAATTTCACCTATGCAGCCTAAAAAAATGAAAAATAATCAATTAGTGGCATGTTGTCTCATCTTTTTAAGGGCTGGCTATATGCATGTAAGGGAGGACTGAAAGGAAATTTATCACTATAGGGTACATGTTCATGCACAAAATTTAAAGGGCATGTCCACCTCTTTTACAAAAATTTGCTGTAGTGTAGGGCTCCCTCTCCTACCCCCTCCTACCCACAGAGCAAGCCTGAAACCTCTCAGAGGATACCCAAGAGGAGGAAACGGTTGTCCTCCCAGCCAGGCTCCCGATGTTCACTTTCTAGGACTTTAGGCAGACATTACAGGAGAACAATTTGGAGCAGAAAGGTAAGTTTTGGAGGTGGACATGCCCTTTAAGAGTTACTAGTGATCATGGGGGATATTTCAGAAATAGATATAACTTTACAAGACAAATAACCTTCTTAGCAGTGGTGTAACTAGGAATCACTGCCCCCGGTAAACCCATGATTGGCCCCTATCCACAGTGGTTTTCTGGGAGGAGGCTATATCTGTCATAGGAAGAATAAGAAGATGGGGCCCCCTTGCCTACCCCTTGCTCCCCTGGTAGTTATGCCCCTGCTTTTAATACTCCTAAATAGGAAACTATTTATGAACCCATCTTCCAAAAAATGTTACTAAAAAAGCCTATTTTTCCTGGGGACACAAAAATCCTGACATTTTAGTTTGTCCTCTCTGTCTGCTAAGTCAGTCTCTAGAAATGAACTTGTTAACTTGCAGTAGGGAATATTTTATGAATTGGACGACCAAAGTTGAAAGCAGGTCACTGTGCCACCTACATGTAAAAAGAAACTCCTGTCAATAGAATGATTGGGCATGCTGAGAGGGCATGCAAAATTAACAATATGACCATTGCAGTATTCTGTAAAAGAGTAGTACAATTCTGTCAGTAAGAACAGGTTACAATGCATTTTTCTTGCTCTATGTAACCCATACCAGAAGACCCCCCTTTCCCTTTTTCTGTATTTCTAAAGAAATGGAGTGAGTGTTTAGCAAGCACAAGTCTACAGTTTTGTAAACCCAAGCAGAAAGCTCCCTGATACTCTTGATTTAGACTACCAGCCACTGTTAGGGTATATTATTTAACACCCTAGAATGAAATATGATGAGCATTTTATGACCTGAGATCACAGCATTTACTGGAGAAACAAAGCAATTTTGAGTTAACTGGAATAAGACAGCTTTAGGATTGCAATAAAATAAAGCAGCAGTTAGGTAGGGTTGAAGCTTTGCATTGCATGACTAGATTTGACAAATAATTTGCAACAAAGGACTAGAGGAAGCTATTTCTACAATGGAAAAGTTTCTGCTAAAAAAAACCCAATAAGCAGTCACAAAGAACTGATTAAAATGAGCACACTGTCAAGTCATTGTGTGATTTAGTTTATTAGATGCAGGCAGGGAAATTCTGCTTTTATAAAAAAAAAATTGGCTTGCCAAACCTATCACAGCTCAACATAACCACCTTCAACAAAAACTAGTAGCCTCGTTTACCCTGAGGAGCTGGACTAAAATCTTGTCTTAAAGTCACGTTAACCTGTTTAATATGAAGTTGGTTAGGGCAACTTTAAGAAACAATTTGCAATATCCAAATAGTACAGCATTTTTGTGAAATGAATTGAATGACAGCCACACAAATGGTGTTAAACTTTCACATACAGAAGCCAATTTACCAAGAGCCCCAACAGCTATATTGAATTAGCGCATGGAGCACTGATCCCAGTGATAGCAGCTCTCGGTATATAGCCCAAAAATGTTTATAACTTATTTAGAACTAGAGATGGGATCCAGGTCCAACACGGACCCAGATACTACACGAAACTTCTCTGTACCGAAACCCGAATGATCTGTGCGAATCCGGACGGATCGTCCGGATTTTGGGATTTCGGAGCCTGTTTTGAATAATTATCGAATGTTCAAGGATTATCAAAATAACGTTCGATAATACTTGAAAAAATGATCAGATACTCGAAATTAGTCTCCAATCGTATTTTTGAGGATTATCGAAAGTTCAAGAGTATTTTTAAAAATTATAGAAAATAGCCTTAAACATTTGATAATAATCAAAAATTCATTCTGTTTTCTGATTTTCAGCTCTTTGGGATTTTCCTGAGATCGGGAATCCGAAGACAGAACGAAACTGGTGAGTTTCGGCCATCTCTATATAGAACATATTAGAAGAATTGGACCAGTATTTTCTTCAGACTGAATGTATTAATATAATTTAAATTTGTGAAGCTTTTAAATTTGTGAAGCTCGGAAGCATAGTAAAATTTTCTAATGACAGTTGCGAACTATTTTTACATTGGTTTCACAGTGACCTGTAGGTAAATAATTCAATAATACAGTAGGAGTATTTGATATTTTAGACTTTATTGGCCCTTTTAGAAACACTTAAAAAAAATAAGAACCCAAAAAAAATAGGTTTGGAAATGTAAAAAGGCATGTTTTTGAAATGGCAAATATGTACCTCTGCATACTAGAAAACATAAAAAGGGACAGCACATTCACACATACATAATATTTATATATACAAATATTTACATTTACATAAAGAAATGTATAAAACTGTAACATTTTGTTCTACAACAATGTTTTTTTTTTTCCGGCAAAGCTGGCAGCATTTATAGAAACCCCTGGGTTTGGTAAAAATTTCAGTCAATGAAAAAAATACTATATTTTTTTTAAAGAGAATAAGAACTATTCTCACAATAAAACTCTCCAAATGTTTTTTACCTGAAGATAAACTGATCATATTTAAAAAAAAAAAACAGATGATAAGAACAAAGCAGCTGTAAAAAGCAAACAGGAACAGTACAACAAGTCAACATACTTTACGGTAATCTCACATTGAAACCTCTGAAAAAAAGAGGCTGCATTTTCAAACGAAAAGTTCTGAAATGGCTCTTAAAAGAGGAATGCAAATGAGGCTGCACTTTTGAGTGCTAAGATGTTACAGGGCGAGTAGAAGGTTAGTTTGGCAGAATCCAACATTTTCACATGATAATGCATATTCGTTGGTTATTTCTATACTGTTGGGATTATTTTGATCAGATTATTGATGTTATATCATATGTGAGGTCTCAACATTCTTTTGTGGCTGTACAAGACTAAAATTTGGCTTTTCATTTACAATCACCTTGATTTTGAGAATGAATGGTTGGCCTAATAGATTCTTCCTTCTTTAAAGATTAGGCCTCAAGACATTTCTTAGTTTAAAAATGTAGAAATATTCTAAAAGAATTCTTCTCTTGCAGTGTTGCCTAAAACAAAGCAATTACCAAAGAAAAGCAGAATGTACTGTAAAGCAAAAGCATCCATTTACAAGCAGCATTGTATGCAGAAATGGCAAGTGTAAAAGGTCTGTTGGCAATATCCATCTTCATAAACCCTATTTGGATTAGGAAAGTCAAACTCATGTAAGTCAGAACTATATTGAAGCGTATTACTGGTTTTAATATTCATCTGTAAGATGTTGAGTGTAGAGTCGAAGTCACAATACTTTGTGGCATTTTGCTCTTCTGTATTTAGGAAGTGCAGGCATTGAGCATTTGAGGTCTGTTAAATTGGGATCTCATCCCTTGAATTTGAAGTCTCTTTGGTTTGTACAAAGTCCAATAACTATATTTTATAGTTCTTTAAGTGTAACTTGGATCTTTCCTTCTACATCTGTGAAATCCAAAAGAAAGGCCATGTGGTTGCTGTAGTGCTGGATAATGTTATTGTCCATGTTTACTAGAATTCTGTGGGGGAGGGGGAGAAATTGTTATTATAGAATGGAAATAAAATACTGAAATATCTTGTTAAGCAGTCTACCAAATTACAATTCATTTGTGTATGTTACAGAATTATTTGCAACAGATCCTTATGCCATTAAAAACTTACGGTATTATTCAATAAAAGTTTAAAATGCTGTTAATTTTGCCCCAACCAATCAGATCTTATTTAGCATTTGAAAGCTAATATCTTATTGGTTGGGACAAATTAAGCACCATTTTAAATGATAAGAACTTTTATTGAATAACCCCGCTTGTATATTTTTCTCACAGCAATCACAGGCAATTTAAATTATATGGTGCTTTAAAGAACAACCTCTTTAAACTTTAGAGGAATTGTGGGATGCGTGACTTGTCTGGTGAAACTGATTGTGCAAGAGAAACAGTCAGCCATCAGTGTCATTCTTGTGTTCCATCTATGAGGGATTTGGATGCCTGCCAGTAACAACACAGTACTAGCTCTTTTTATACAAAGTCAGTAGTGCTTGCAAAAGGGACTGTATCTTTCTATCTAACACTTCTATTGTTATGTTGTTTTTTCTGGAATGGTAATTAACATCTTTATTTCTAAAAATTTGTAATAAGGTTTTTTTCTTATCTCTGCTCAAACCTATGATGAACTAATCAGGAAAAGTTGAAATGCCATCAATGAACTAAGTAAGATTACATACTGTAATTATGGTAGAAGAGAAAGGCAATGACAATCAAGCCAAAGCACAGCATGTGGTGTTTTAATAATGTTTTGGCTTTAAAGGGTAACTGTGGTCTCCATACAAACACGTTTTGTTGAAAGGTTGTCTCACATCATTTAAACAAGCCTAGGATGATGTCTCTAGCTTCTCTGGATCTTAGGTTATAGGCCTGTAAAGTTACACTTTCCAGACATCCCTGTCTTTGTGTGTCTGTGGTCTCTGTATCATGTTATGAGCTGTGTCACAAGCGCCACCCCCAAACATTTATCTTTTCTGAAGCTAGTTACAGATCTGCAACCATTCCCTGTCCATTTCTCTATCTATGGACACCTGAGTAAGGGAGAAAAAAAAACACTTTTAAGTCTTGTGAGTAGCTTCAAAAAGGATTTAGAAGTTTTGGGGTGGGCTTATGATGCAACTGATGATGTTCTCTACCAGCAGTGGGCATGCTCCAAACTTGGAGGAAGACCCCAAATGCTTGGTGATGTCACAGCTCACAGTTCTAGCAGGAAAAAACACCATTTGTACTGATGCAACTTAGAAGCTAGAAGCATGATCCTGTAGTCATAAAGGAAGGAGTGTGCCTTTAAAAAAAACAAAAAAACAAGGCTTGTATGGAGATCACAGTTCCCCTTTATAAAAAGGTCCATCTTTATCTTCTTTTACATAATGTTTGGTTGCAACCACCGTGTGGCATCCACTCCCCATCAAAGCCAAAAGCCTGGAGCGGTTATCCGCTTTTGATTATAGACAGTACTACCTATAAAGGTATTATAAATAGGAACATTCTTGTTTATTACTCAAGGCATTTTGCTGTGCCCAAATAGCAAACTATAGAGTACAGAGAGGAATATAACAGCTGCTTGGGGGGAGAATATATTGGGGTAGATTATAATGTTTAAGTGTAATTCTCCTTTAATCAAAAAAGTTCATGTTATAAAGCTCACTGCCCTTTATGTCTCTTACCATATGACAAAGCTAATGTGGAATATTAGGGACAGCAAGGTGAATTTTAATTGCAAAACTATAATGTTTGTTATAGGAACTGTAATCTTACCAATAAATGTGTGTACACTGTGCTGTCATCCTTTAGGAATTCAGCTATTTACTGATTAACCTTATTAAATTTAATTGTATGCCTGTTCTGGTTTGTCTATCCATATGCCAAATAACAAAGAGAAATGCTTCCTTTCTTATATACTTATGATGGATATTTGCTTTGCTTTTTTAGAAATCCTGCAATCTTATATAGTGATAACTTAAAGTTATAAAATATGTACTATATATAGAAAGATTTACTTGAGCACAAGGGTATAGCAAGTCACCGAATTCATCCATGAACAGACTATTTCTAAATTATGATGTGTTTAATTAAGCCACCAATTAAAACTGAAGACACTGATATGCACTTTTTTCCAAGGATTTGTTTAAAGGATATTTACAGCTCTTGTGTCTTATAATTGTTTGAATATATACTATTTCTTAAAGGGTTTAACTCTTTTATGCCTGCGTTTAATGAACATATAAACTTACCCTCGTTTGCATTTCTTGTAGACTCTAAAGATCCTTTCTTCTGGAAATTCATATTTTTCTGATATCTGTGAACGTAAGTGAACGGTCAGTTACTGAGATAAAAATCTTATTTATTATATGTATCATTCTAGCATATGTCAAATGTTGAATTTGATCATTTTATTATAGTAATATTTTTAACATTTTTTGATTATGATTAAATATTTAGAATGTACTATACATATTCTAGGTTAATTGTTTGGCACTTGCGCAAATAGTGTTTAAATTAGTGTGCTATTTCCAGTTAGTTCCAAAGTGCTATACAATTAATCTAATTTCTGTAATTAAAAAGAAAGGACAGTGTACAAACCATTTGTGTGAAGAACTTACCGCATTTCTCAAACCTTTGAGATCTGGTGTTTTTAACATCAGGGCATCAAACACCTCTTCTGATTCTCTCCGAACGTATAACAATACTACAGATACAAAAATGTCCGTTTAAGTTGCAGTTTGAATCAAACTACTTAAAGACAAGTTAAGTAATCATTATCTATAATGCAATATATATTTATAAATCTTCTGTGACTACTTAAAAATGTATGCATATAGAATAATATTCTATTGTTAATAGAATAAAAAAAATATATAATGTATTATTTAATAATTCTTCCATTTTTTTTAAACAAAGTAAGTGCTTTGAATTGCAGTTTAGAATAGTAGAGGCCAAAGCATATCATGTGTAATGAAGAAGAACAATGAGTGGTTAGATATTATACCTCTTTGGGAGTCTTCGGTGATTGATTGTTTGGATGGGGGCCCTTCAAAGCCTTCAGAGAAAGACTGAGAACTTCTCTTGAGTGCTAACCTGTAATAAAACATAATCAACACTAAGAAATCTCCCTTAATATACTTACAGCTTTTAAAAATCACATATTGTAGTTTAGTAGTAGTTTATCCAGACTAACTAGAGGATAGCTCTCAATACAGTAGCATTTTAAGGGGAAATGAGACCACAACAACAAATTATAGGAAATTTAATGACGTAAATACTTTTTGGGACAGAAATTTGCTATACCCTCAATCTACTCTTATTTGTATTTTTTTTCTTTCTTTGTGTTTTCTTTGATTGTAATTCTCCAAAAACTTTAAGGGAAAAGAAGTCTATACCTATGTACAAACAAACAAAAGCCTGTTGCCTCAAGCTGGAAGACAGTGGCTATATACAGTAAATTGTTAAAGTAGCTTATAGCCATATTGCACTACAGTGTGAAAATGTGTAAACAATTATATTGAATTGCTAATAGCTTACCTTTCACTGTTATCTGTTGCACCCTGAAGTACCTTGAAACAAGAAAAGATTGAAAAAAAAAGGTTTAGGCTCTTGTTATTGAAACATTGAAAAAAACATTCTCTGGCCTCCAAGCTGTCTGTGTTTTAAAGGGCAGGCATTGTCATTATTTCTAAATTCGCCATAGATAAATCTTAGATGACAACAATGTGAGTACATTTTTGGTTCTGGTGTTGACTTAGATGACAGGTGACCTGACTCATATACAGTACACTAACAAATTCATAGAATTATGCATTTTCTGCATATCATATAATTACACTACTTTTTAATCATACAAGGTCAAGCAAGGGCAAGTACTGGAAATGTTTGGTTTCTTTAGGTCCTTGAGTTCTCTGCTCATCTATCTATGATTGCAGTATCAGCATACTAATATATAAGAGAAATATGTCACTTCAGATTGTGGTTTAAACATCCCCTAAGGGCTAGGCTACACTGGCGTGTTTTCTTGCACACTGAAGATTGTGCTTGCTATCCATTAGTGCATGAAAAGTGCAGCAAAGTGCATATCAATGCGTGTGGCCACATTAAATGCATTGTGCTTTGATCCATTTTCGGAGCGCATCAATCACCCTGTTTTTGCAGATCGTATTCTCTCTGATTGCATGCTATTACGTGGATTGCAGTGCAAACAAAGGGTAAAAATGTGAAAACGTGCCAATGCGTACTTTGCCATCCATCATAGTGTGGCCTAAGTCAATGTAGTTTTCTGGGTTCACTTTTCCCTTATAAACTATATACTCTTTTTAACAATACACTTTTCATTGTGTGATGTACTTACTACTCCATATCTTTGAAGGTTGGAAAAATGAACATTGGGGATGAACAAAACAGGTTGGGTTTCCATATCTGCAGCTGGTCTCAGATAGGTGATTTCATTTCCTCTATATCCTGGAAGAATAGACCCCTTTATATCTGCAAGAGAAGAAAATCATTATCCTTAATATAACTCTCTCTACCACTATCTCACTCTGAAACTCTGATAAACATTGGTGAATTGACATACCTTTGTTGTTTTGATCTGTGCTTTTCCCCTTTCTTCTAAACTGTTTGCGTTCTTCATCTCTCATTTTCCTTTCTGCTCCCTGTGTAAAAAAAAAAGAAAATGTTACCAAACAGGAGAATAAAGCAAAAACTTCATAATGCAATTTAAATGATATTATGCACCTAAATAATACCAACAAAAATCAAGCAAAGGGTATTAAGGTGAAAAAAACCTATTAAGGGGTTACCTTATCACAGAATATTTTGATCTGACAGACAGCTCGATGAATTAGTCTCTTGACTCCTGTTTCACAGTCATATGTGTCAATCTGAAGATTTAGTGGAACACCTTTAACACCCTTCTGAGATGAGAAATCCGTGCTTAAACAGTTAATACCAATGAAAATCTAAAAAAAAAAAAATATGATCCATGAAGGGTTAACTTTACAATGAATATGTTTGTATTTGCATATATCAAGTAACATTTATATATAGGATATTAAAAAGGAACAAAAAAAATGTTGCTGCTTACGTCTGCTAATGCTAAGTTAGGTCTTGTTGCTAAGTGTGCAGCAGAGTTAAACAGTAACTTCAATTGTCAGACAGAGTTTCCAACTGTTGGTTTTTTCCCCTCCCTTAGTGATAATCTCCAGTGCCTTAGGCACCAAATCCACCAGAAAGGCCATCCTTTCTACATAGGAACCAGGATTGTTTGAAAACAATTCCTTTGGTTCCCCTGCTGCCAAGACCAATCCCTTCATGTGATACAGTATATAGAGAGATCTTATTTGTTGATATCTTATCTTTTGCTATAAACTACACTGACACACTACACTGACTTTTAAGAAGCTGAACATGTTTTAAAATTGCTTTTCAATGGTTCATTGGTTCACATAGTCTGTAACCAAAATCCTTCATTTAAAATAAACTAATAAAAAAACTAGTCTTTTGTGTCTGCGTTTAAACTATGAAGGTATATGTACATTCTCCTTTACATTCTGTACCAAGCAAGTTTATATCAAATATTTTGAATGACATTGTCAGTCTCATTATTACATTTGTTTTTGTAATAAAATGGTGTTTTCCGAGACAAGAAATGCCTTCTGCTGCAATTTCTTGTATTTCTGTTAAATTAACCTACTGTACCTTAGCTTCTTCATTGATGTTCCAAACAAAAGACAAAGCGTTGTAGGCTACCTCTTCAATGTTCTCTACTGTATTACAATTCTCTTTGTAATCAGCTGTACAATTAGAATACACATATTTGTAATTAGTGACAGCAAGATCATATACAAGGAATAGACAGTTTACACTAGCAATATTATAATACATTAATAGCAATGCCAAAGCATTGCAGTCTATTATGCTTTATCATATTTTACAATTTTTCTTTTGATTAGAGATGGGCAAAATTGCCAAAATCTGTTTTGTTTCACTGCTGGAACTGTGAAACTGGCTCAGCTATAGCTCTGACATCCATTAAGGACTATGGGAAGTGGACTAGCTATACTGTACATGCTTTCTTTCAAGTACTGTGATAACTCATGCAGTCTATGGAATTGCTAGTGAACCAGTGAAATGTGCGGCAAAATTTTAAATATTTCTAATTCAATCAGGTAAATGAAATAATATTATAAAAATATATAGCATATTAAGCGTAATTTTTACCGCTATTAAAAAACAACACAAAGGTTAACTTACCAACATCAATGACTCTCTGCTTTGCAGTTGGTTGCCTAGAATGCCAGTGCTTCCAGCGTTTAAGCTGCTCTTCTGGGTTCTTCTCATTGTCAAATACCACCATCACCACGCTCTATAGTGATAAAAAAATCTTATATGATTTTTATTGTTTTAACAAACTTCCTGGGGACTCTTATGCATCTCGATTGAGGAAACTCCATATTAATTTCATTGTAGTACAAGTAAACACATCTTTTAATTGTCAGTTCTGTTATTTTATCCGAGTCTAAAATTCCCTTATAGAGGCCTTGTTATAGATCACCCCCACCAATTTCTACTCTTAAAGTAAACTGCATACACTTAAAATATATACAAACGTCCATATACTGCAGAACAAAATGAAACATTTGTTCTGTATGCATGATAAATGTCTAGTATTTAGCAGTGTGAATGTACGTTTATAGGCTGTGCTTTAACAGTTGAAATGGCCATTTGCAAAAAATGAAAAGGCAATTTATCAGGGCCGACACATTACAATACAGGCAAATGCCACTTGTGGATTCATTTTGTTTGCCTAAGAGAATGGCCCTTGTATTCTCAATAACTCACACCCTCTCAGTAAGCCTAGCAATAGTTGTAGTTGTTTGATTTCCTGAGCTCTCATTTTCCTTAAAGTGATTTTATTGCATTGTTTAATTTATCAATGCCTGCCAAGTTTCTGCTTCATAAAGTTGACCCTTTCTTTTTTACTGCCATTTATTTAACTACTAGGTTCCTTTATGATGTATATATTTCTCAAGAAAAAACTTGCAACCTAATGTGCATAACTGCTTGGTCCTTATTTGTTGTATTCAGTTAAATCAGAATTTCTGAATTGAGAAAGCCAGTCGGATGACTAGCGAAACGTCTTCAAGAACTAAACTTCAAGTCCAGTTAATCTAACTGACTATAACAGATATACCATGACCTGGGTGAATGAAAACCTTCAGAAGCATCCTGGATCCTTAATAATAAAAAATAGTAAGTGTATATTGTAGCAAACCTATATAATCTACAATAAACATACCTTCACTTTATTAGAAGATAGATGCAATTGCTTTCCGGTTTCAGCTGTTCTGAGGTTGACTGGGTAAAATTGCCCTTTGTTGAGGTAGGCCATAGGTGACTCTCCAGACTTGACGTGAATAGCTTTGGGAGACTCCAGAGAGTACTCAAAGTCCCTGCAAAAAAAGTTATACATGTTATGAGGTTTGCCCTAGGCAAGTACTGAAATAAATTTGGGTCTAAAAGATATGTAAATAGTCAGCCAAGAACAAATTTGCAGAAACTGTACTATGTTCATGCCTCTATAATGAAATTTGCTTTTTGTGTATCTGTGGCTGATAAACACACAAGTGAACAAATAGCCCAGAGGTTATTTTACTATACAAAGCACAGCAGGGCCTTTTTTAAAGTGGTAAATAATGGAAGATGCGAAGAAGAGATTTGCTGGAGGCAGCGCAGAATTAAAATTTCTCCATGGAATTAGTAAAGATGAAGATTTCTAAATTCTGTACTGATCCCTCTACCATCATAAAAAAGAAGAGGAAATATTTACCGATTTGTTTCTCCTGGTATATAGTCTTCTGAGCAGGTAGATTCTGCTTGAGTTCTTAGTATATCACTAAATATGAGGGGCTGGAAAAAAATTTATATCAATTACTTTGAAACCCAACTTTTTCTAGAATTGTATGTTTGCGGTAGAAGCAAACAGACATGTAGAGATCCATGTATAATATCAGACTTACCTCTGGTGTGTCTTCTTTAAAGGTGCTGTCTGGTTGCCACCTCTGCTGTGGTGGTGCTACTTGTATGGGATCAAAGAGGACATTCAGTGCATTTTTGTCATAAACATCACATGAATTGGCCATAAAGTCTTCATGAGTATTGTTATCCAACTTTCCATTAGTGATAGGCAGATTCAGTTTACTGGGATTTATAAGACAGTCCAGCGATAGATAACTGGCTTTTTTATGTGTCTCAGAATATTCCTGAGGTGATGAGCCATTGTCTGTTAGAAATCGCATCAACTGATTTGAGCTTTCGTAGGATGAAATGTCTGATTCATATTCAATGCAGTTCCTATAATAAGCACAAACACACTGTTAGTTAATATTGTAGAATCTATATGTATACTTTAAACATGGAATACCTGTTGATTTGACAAATTTTTGCCTTATAGGCCCTTATTTCCCTAGACATTAATCTATTTACTCCCCCCCCACACACAAACATAAATAAAACAACAAAGCTAAAGAGAGAAACAAACAATAACTCGAACAGATCCAAGGGGTTGCTCCACACACTACTCACATCCACTTCACTAGTCTTCCTGCTGGGTGCCTGCTGACATACCTAAGCCGTCGGTATAAGATCCATATGCAAGCAAATCATCAGCACACACCAGACTTACAACATATGGTGTTTATCACACACGTGACGTTTGAAGAATGAATGTATACACACATGTTCATTCTGAAGAAGGGGCCATTTTGATTACCGAAACATCACATGTGTGAATAAACACCATATGTTGTAAGTCTGGTGTGCGCTGATGATTTGCTTGCATAAGAAACAAACAATACACACATGCCTTAAAGCAGGATAATCCCCACTAACTAGATGTAAATAATCTTCTTTATTCTCAAAAGGGAAAATGATATATCCATAAAATCTCAAATAAATCAAAAAGCCAAACAGGAATGTATGCAGAATCCACAACATTGTCCACACGACATTATTAGGCTATATGGAACCACTGTAAAAAGTTAGAATGGGCCAGTGTTTGCTCAGAACATTTTGCATGGTAAAATATGTCATACTCTATATTTGGATAAATTATTCTGAAACAGGTTTCCTGTTTTCTTTCTCTCTATCTCAAACACTGCTCCAGCCACCCTTATTAGTAATTCATTTAAGGTGATAGTATACCTTTTTACTTGCTCACAGCGTCCTGTGGATCCTGGAGTAATAATTCTCTTTTCTTTGGGGACCTTAAACAAGAAATAGGAAAATGTTGTAATAAAATACACACAGTGTTTGTTGTCCAAAAATAATAAGAGGAAAGTAGGGAGAAATTCGCCCTAACAGCTTCACTGCCATTTATTGGAAGAAATTCAAACAATTTAACTTATTTGGCATAATAGAATGTAATAACATATTTACAAACCTGAATAATCCTTGGGTTAAAAAGGAATTAAAAAAGACTAAGGCCACAAAAAGCTGATAAAACAGTTCTTGATTCCTAGTTCCCATTGATTAATTAAATGCCTTTAAAAATAGAGCCAAAACAGAGTGAGGCCAGGTAGATTGAAATACTCTGCCATGCAGTATCGTGTTCAAATTCAGCCAGATTCCAGCCCTCTACGTCATTGGTCAATACATGTCTGATTCAATGACACGCAGTACATCTAGTCACATCTCTCTGCAGAAACCACTTTAACAAGCAAACAAACTTATTTTAAACTGGACTCTGGTGAACACTAATTTATACTCCTTTATACAAACATTTAGTTTTCCATTAGACTTCCACTAAATAACCTAACATATGTTTTGGCTTGCTTTAAGTGCTTGAACTTCTGAAAAACAAGTTTACATTACCCTGTAATAGTCATAGAGTAAGCTCAATGCGGCCACACCATCTTCATCTCCATTTGCTCTCATCATTGCTTTAGTGGCAGCTGTCATAGGATTCTCCAAGTATTTTGACCAGGCTTCATCCTCATTTTGACTGCAATATTTCTGGAGGTTGATGCTGTCGTTCTGTAGAAGCATCACTGGCCGATAACTATTTATAATCAAAATATTGTATTAGTTGTTTTCATACAGCACTACATACTTGATACGGTTATTTAAACTTAGGACATCAGTCAGTTGAACTTTAATATACAAGATACAATATAATTTATATAGTGCAGTATATCGGTAATGTACGACCGCGAGTGTAAATGTACATTTACACCAAACGTTCGTTTATTAATGACCTTTCAGTTGTAGAATACCATGCGGTAATAAACTAATGCAATGGTATAATATGGGGATCGTAAATCTACGATTGCGTTATCAATTTACGTTTGTTAGTGGTAATTTACGTTTGTTATCATTAATTAACGATAACGAACATAAATGAATGATTGCTAAACCAATCAGAAATTAACGGTCAGTTTAACAGTCATTAAACCGATTGTTAAAGTCGTGGTATCACTAAAAGCGATACTGCGCTTTTATAAATATGGCCCAAAGTGAGATTATTATTTGCTGTATACCAAGCTGCATGCATAATACATAATACTATAAGTAACTGGGTAGAGACCAGTCAATCACTTGAAAAGAAGATCTTATTTTTGTTGGGTCTGTGCATTTTGTAAATAGAAAAGGCTTGCTTGACCTTTACTGGAGGAAAGGGAGATATTCTGTATGTTAAAAGGATATGGTGTAAAAAGATAACTGAGTGTTTTAAAGGAAGTAATAAGTATGACAGTTCATACAATTGGAATTAAAATAGTAGCATAAAAATGGGATTAATACACAGAGCCATTTAACAATAATGGCAGGAGATATGAATTCCTAACTTTTATTTGTTTACGTGATGTGATTGATCCTATGCTATCCAGTAATTGTTTCCTCTGTTTGTTAATTAACTATACCATTGTTCTAGTTGCCAAGCAGTGGTGGTTTTAGTTAAAATAAAGCTGGTGGGGGCTTGCTTTCTGAAGCCAGTTAATTGAATATTGTGTCTTTACCACTGAGCTATCTGTAGAAGCCTGCATGAAAAGGGTGACAGGCTATATTATGTATTCCATTTCTCAAACAATGCTTTTATGGCAATTAAATTAAAAACTACTTCTTGCTGCCAAGTTTAGTGAAGATTATACACACCTGCACTATTTCAATAACTTTAGTTATGACAAGTATCCCTTTACCAAATGGAATGAGAAGTATATCTGTTGTATTTAATTACATCAACTGGACTTGAAGACCAGTTGATCTAACTGAATCCAGCAGATATACCATGACCTGGATGAACGATAACCTTCACAACCCAATGAGCTGTATAGAATTTTTGTTAGCTTATTTCGCTCTCGATGTGAGATACATTCTAGTTTTAAAAAGTATATTTACAAATGTGTATGACTGTACATATGTTGCTTTTACAAAAAGGCCTTCTGTCAAAAACATGACTTCCATAGACATAACAGAGATTAAAACACTTTTTTTCCAAGTGTTTGACTGTATGTATAGATTAAATCATTGAAATCATGAACAATTATTTACTTTATAGACCTATGGACACATGGAAATGAAACCTTCACTAAAATAAAGCTCTAATTTATTATACCCTTTATTAAAGCCAACTATCCTTTAGTTTTATCCTTTAGTTTCCCCCTGGAATACATTTTGCCCATTATACTAAAGATTTTTGCCTTTGGGGGAAAGGGTAGAGATAAAAAAACAATAACAGTATAGGTTAAGCTCAAGATATCTATACAAATCAGCTTAAAATGATACTTCTATAAATTAACCTTACAGCACTTACTTTGCCTATCTACCGCTAGGGGTAATGCACGGTTTTTCCTGTACTGTTCTAATGCTTGCATGGTCTGTACAGCCCTTATAAACCTCTGCACACAAAATATCCCAATGGTCACTTTCTGAACATTGATTCTTATATTTTCTTGTGGACATATAATTATCACACTGTGTAAGTATTTTTGATTAGAAAGACTGGAAAACTGAAGGAGTGACTAAACTCAGAGGGTGTGGACAGCCTTCTGTATATTGTGTAAGTAGTTAATTTAGGAAAATGCTAATTGTGGGTGTGACTGTTCATGAGAAGCTATTCTTGGTTTTCTTTTTCTGGGTAGTTTCACTCTGGAATACATTGTGATCTTTAATGCTAAAGGGTTTTGCCTTTTCTCTTTTTGAAAATTGGATATTAGATTATGAGCTTATCCTGTGTGTGTGTGTGTGTGTGTGTGTATATATATATATATATATATATATATATATATATATATATATATATATATCATTATGGTATTATTACATGCATCATAAATAGGTTATTATCAGTATAGGACACTATATACTGATAAAATTATATCTTCCTAGTACTAGTGCACTCAGGATTTTTTTTTAAAAAGAATAAACTATTTCAAATGTTCCATAAAAGTTGTTTTTTTTGGAACATTTGAAATAAAAGTGAACATGACTTATATAAAACATGAATCTATTGTAAGTTTTTAATTTTTGGATGTTTATACACCCATTAACTAGTCCACTTCTCTTGTGAATGTGCATATATACATTATATTAAAAGTATAAAAGTGACTAACAGGAACATTGTGAATGTGCATACAGTATATACATTATAAGTATACAAGTGACTAATAGGAACAAATAAAGCCTAAATAGACTGTATAAATAGAACTGTCTTCTTGAATAGGTCACCTGTCTCTGCTGATTAAAAAGCTGCTGACATGCTGACTCAGTTTGGCAGTCACGTTTCTTAAATGCGTCTGTGGCTCCAAAACTAGTGTGTAAAACACATACCCACCCCCTCATCCATTAATTTGTGCTGAGAGGTTTTATAACACACCTTTTCCACATGAAAAAAATTTGCTCTTGGCACATAAGGTTTCAACCACAAACACCACAACTGAAAAAAAAACCCCATGTTTTAAGGGTTAAGCGTTATAGCTCCTGACATTTGTGTGGGACACACCTATAGTTAGATGTAATTAACAACCGATGACTGTACTGTATATAATACACACACATGTTAATGTATTATTTTCTCTGGCTCAATGGAGGAATGTTCAGCATTTAATTTATTAGAATAATTGTGAGGGCTTAGCATTCCATCAGCCATTTTGATTGTGAAGAATATGTGTGTAAGAAATAGTACAGGGTAACTAATCTGCAAGAAATGAAAATGTTGTGTTTTGCTATTATTCCTAGCTTTAGCTTTGTAGTAGTGTTATATTACAATCATTTACTAACCGCCTTAAAACTGTTCAGTAAATATGTTTAAACCAAAATGTTCCATGGCTCATTAAACTCACTTCACACCCTTCTATCTCTGTACACCTGTAACAAGCTGTTGAATACCCATTTCCACTAGATGTAATGAGTCATATTATGTTTTAGTAACATCACTGACTCTAAATCAGAGAAACTAACAAACAGTGAGAAACAAACAAACAGTCCCACTGACCTGTTCTTATTGTTTGTAGACAAAAGTTTGTGGTCTAAACAACATCAAGGGGTAATCATGTCTTGCAGAACTAGCATTTCATTGTTTGTATCTGGAAAGCTAGTGCCATTCAAAACACCTTTACACAGAAAGACCCCAGCAGTATTTAATGAAACAAGACACAACGTTGCAATGCAGACACATCAGGCCCTTTCTGTCATATATATGCTATACAATAATCGAAAGTTATATATCAACAAACAGCCGGTTTATCCTGCGTAATACTTGCTCAGAACCACAGTGACATTTTGGGAGTTGTATTATAATGATGTACTGATCTGTACATTAAGCATTGTTTATCGTCTAGAGATGTCAATGATGTTTGAATTGTCCTTTATTTTTATTTAACATTTTAGCCACAATTAGACACACATTTCATTATAGCAGCTCAAGATGGGTTTGTATGCGATAAGAGGTGTGTGTGCACATTATAAGTACTGAAGTGGGAATAATACAGCTATGAAGGACCACTTAATTCTACAAAGTGTCTATACTTAGCTAATTATGTAAGCATATCCTCTAAAGGAAAACTACTTATAATGTATTAAAGAGTTTCCATTTAGGTCTAAACAATAATAAAACAATAATAAAAAAGCAGCTTTTATAACACTGCTCTAGATTTGTATAAATAGATGGAATGTTTAGCATTCAGTCTCCAGTTGTTGCAGATTTATGTAGTGATAATTAAAAAATGTTTACCAATAAGTTCCACTTGTTCCTTTATCCTAATGAGTGAGAGGTATGCAGAGAGAATCCATCATGAACTAATCCCATTTGTTCTCATTTTATAGGTAATTTCTCACAAAACACGTCTTTTTTTTATAAAGCAATTCTGATAAACCTGCCTTAAAGCCAATAAAACCATACATAAGCTATCTTCAATCTCTCTAGGCAATTCAAGTATATTTTATACAAAAATATTCAAAAGCTCATCAACCCAAACCTTTACAAGCATAGCAATAGCGAACATTGTATAATATATTACATTACTGGGTCATATGTGGCACCTAAACATTCTATCATTCAAAAGAGATTTCCTAATTCTTATATAGTGGATAATGCACCCCCAACTGTAAATTGTAAGGATATTAGAAGTAACCAAGGAATTCCGTGACCATATAAATGTACGAGGCCACAGGCCTTCTAATATACCTTTAATTTACAGTTGGGTGCATTATTTATTGTAACCTACCCTTTTGTGGCTTCTGGTTTCCTTCTCCTCCTGGAACTGTAAGATTATAAGGCTATAATCTTACAGTTCCGAAACATATGAGCAAATTGTAGATAAACTGGGGCACTCCACGGGATCTTTTAATTACAACTTAACTTTTATTCAATGCAGTTCAAAAGTGTCATTGCATTTCGGCTTACCCCAAGCCGTTATCAGGACTATATAAATTAGGACTATATATATAGTTCAATAGTAAAATAGTGCACTCTAGGTCTATTTAACTTGTGTTTATTATCACATCATTGTGTAAGCAAACACAATGATGTGATAATAAACAAAAGTTAAAAAGATAAGAGGCTCATACACATGTGTGATAGCAGGTCCCTACCCGCAACGCACGTTGTGTATGAACAAATGTTTCGGGCGATAATTGGACGTGTGTAGGCGCTTTATCGGCCGAAAAGGTTGGTCATTCAACGATCCCCAAATGACCGTTTCGGTCAATAAAGCGTTCATTTGTACACATTGTGCGTCACAAATCGGGATTCTTTTCAAAAATAACAAAAAATTATTTTTCAAAGTGACGAAAAAGGTCAACTATCTTAAAACTTGTTGTATCAGTACCCGGAGATGTAGACAACACAGTAAACTATAAGGGTTATTCAATAAAAGTTCTTATCGTTAAAAATTGTGCTAATTTTGCCCCAACCAATCAGATGTTAGCTTTCAAATGGTAAATAACATCTGATTGGTTAGGGAAAAATTAGCACAATTTTTAACGATAAGAACTTTTATTACATCTCCCTGCTAGAGTGCACTATTTTACTATTGAACTGTATTTTTGGAATTTACATGGTAGCACCTAGGCAGATTAAAACCTTAAAATGTACAAATATAAATTTTTACTAGCAAAAGTGTGCACAGTGGAAACTATTGGGGTTATTCAATAAAAGTTCTTATCGTTTAAAATGGTGCTAATTTTGCCCCAACCAATCAGATGTTAGCTTTTAAATGTTAAATAAGTTCTGATTGGTTGGGGCAAAATTAGCACCATTTTAAACGATAAGAACTTTTATTGAATCTCCCTGTATGTATGTGTATTTTATATATATATATACATACATGTGTTTGTTGTAGCTATATACTGTAAATAAACACATAACAAAACTGACAGGTTAACATAAGGACTCTGGACTCTAATATTTTAAATTTAAAGGCTTTTTTTGCATTTTAAATTTAATGAAAAAGAAGGAACACATTATTAAATTGGGCATATGCTGTACTGCAGGGTGTGCAATATACTGCAGGGAGTGAATGTTTTTAATTGTCACCAAAGTGCCTTAGTTTGAAGGGATACAATATTAACAATGAGTTTGACATCTTTTTAAAGATCACTGTTTCTGTGAACAGTGATCTTTAAAAAACACCATTCAAGCCAGTAAATGTTTGCAATATGAACCAAACTAACACTTCATTTCTATGATAATTTCAGGTCCATGAAATATCTGAATACAGAAAGAATGATTATGTATCTAAATCTAACCAGAAAGCTACAAATCCAGAATTGTTAAAAAAACAAATGTTGTCTTTCTAATTACAAATTTTGTGTGCATATTATAAAAATAAAAAGAATAATCAAACTATAGCACTACCAGAAACCAGACTGGAGCCTGACTGGAAAACATTAACATATTGTAAAAAGGACAGTTAACTCAACGATTCTGTTTCAAGGGCTACTGTTTGTTACCAAAAATATGTTAATGTATAACCAAATTAGTATTTGGAGTCTGTATGTTAATGAATGTAGCGCTACAGAGTTTGGGTTTAGAAGTGAAACTACAGTGAAACTTGTATACTCCTAGCTTTTGTATGCACGGTGCCAACTTGTCTCAAAAAGAACTAATGAGACATTTTAATTTAAAAAATGTTCACAGTACATTTAAATCAACAGATTTTAAACGAAGCACAGACATTAAGTATCTTTCCTTAAGAGATTACAATATCTCTTTTAATTGCTCTAACACTAATGCTCCACTGTAATATAAAGTCACATCAAAATATTTGAGCCCTCAGTCAATTCTTAATCAACGGCAAAAAAACTGGATTAAGAATATAAAGGATATATATATATAGCCACTGTTTCTACTATGATCTCAATATATCCTCACAGATATAACAGTCCCTAAAAAATCTAGCTATAACATGAATTGGTGAGGGAAACAAGAACAGTTCCAATTTGCTATGGGCAAACATTTAATATATTTGTTAGTACACACTACAAAGTTAGACTACACATTAATAACTGAAACATTGTCATAACATGTTGCTGCATATTGACAGAAAATTCTTGTTGTACTCATGCCAAGATATATTACAACTAATGTAGAATTCAGTTATTAAAATGAAACGACAGGGTAAATATTTAGAAACCATATAGGCTTCATACATACTGTGCGATCAATACCAAATATCATCTAATAGAAGAACATGATCCTTTGAACATAAACTGTAAGGTTTATTGATGGACACATAGTGCTGTTATTGTAGTTAGATTATATCACACACAAGTGGTAAATCCTTTTTAGTTTTCTTTTTCAGTTACACTATGGTTGTGATTAAATATAAAACATTTTAAAATACTGAATTGCATATATCTTTAAATATATTTAAAAATATTCAAGGTTTGGTTTAATAACAATGGTTAGTAATAATATCTTGATCAGTAAACACTGTATACAAAAAACAATACTAGAATCAACTCAATGAAGAAGTGTGTTACTTACTCAATTTCATTAGACATTTTCCTTCAGATGACTTCTGGTGACTATAACCTCTTCTGTCTTGTGCTCTTCTAATTCTTGTTAAGCACAGACATCACCTGTAGAATGAAGTGTAAGATTTATGCGTGAGGGTTTGTGTGAAGGTATTTTCACTGACAGGTGGGCTCAGCGCCTCATTGGCTGCTGAAACAGGTGCCTTAAGTGAGACACACCTCAACAGGTGCAGTGTTTAACTCATTGTGGGCTGGAGTAGAAATCTGAATGAACCAAACCTAAACAAACACCTCCTACAAAAGAGGAGGCAGGGAATAAAAAAAAAAAAAATCTTAAAGAAACCCAGCCATCAAGCGAAACCTAACCAAAACTCCAAACGTGTCTTTGCTTGTTGAAAAATTGCAGAGGAACGATAAAAAGCTCTCCTTGTACATATGATTATTCACTGTTTTCACTGTTTTCTTAAAACTGAACTGATATGCATTTTTATTTTCCTGGGAATGAAGAGAGAATATGCAAAAGTGCATTTATATAGATTCATATATTGGATCAGGGGCAACATTCAATTTAATATTTTAGAGTAGTTTAAAAGTTATTCTTCATGTATATTCTTTATGTGTCTTGGATTTTGCTATATTCTATAAAAAAAAATACAGTTATTAATGCCCCCATTGTGAAATATAACAATATTAGAACCCACCAAGGAGCTTAACAAACATATAAAGGTTAAAGGAACTCCAGCTGACCTCCAATAGTGTTTTTGCATTTTTTCCTTAAAAGGTCATGTAAGTGAGTCATGTAACTTATTACATATCTAAGTACTGATTATAACTGATGACATAGCTAGGAATAGTTTATAAGGATATACTGTAATGTACAAAATATAAATGGGTCTTATGTATTATAGAAATATTAACTTATAGTTTAGATAAACTTATAGTTTATATAATATCAAATAGGGTGCAAGTGTGACTGCTGTACCATGAACCTGAAGTTCTTCCTATAGAAAATGGGATAGCAGATGTAGTAAGCTAGCCAGACTGAGGCCAAACAGAATAAAGATACTTGACCTGCAACTTGCAGCCTTGTGCAATAAAATCCTCAGTGACTTTAAATGTTCTTATCGTGTACAGTAGGTCTTTTATAGGTTTCTCATAGTCATACAGGTATGTATATGTCAAAGTGTAAGGAATATCTGTACTTATCTATAAGATATGCATAATTTGCATAATTTGACACAGCACACTTTTTAGATGAATAAGTGCACAGCGTTGATGAAGACATCCACACTACACAATACAGAGTACCTCAGCATGTACTTTCCAATTGATGCAACAAAGAGATGAATATAATCTGAATCACTTAACTAATAGGCCATCGTAGGGAAGCTGAGTTTCAGGGGTTTTACAAGCACAGACAAGCAGGATGGCACCCTGTCTGTTCTGTCTTCTCATTGCCATTGCCTTTAGGGATTTTGTCTTATTGATTAAATATATATATATTCTTTAAACATGTACAGGGAGATTCACCCACCTCTGGTTAAATCTCATGGAAGAAATTCACCAGTGGCTGTGTCTCTTGTAATATTCGTGCAGCCATCACAAGTTAGGAGTAGAGATGTTCGAAACTGTTGAGTTTTGTTCCGTTTTTGAGTTTTCAAAAATTTCAAAATTCGAAAATTCGAAGACGAACCCATAGAAGTCTATGAGAGATTTTTTTTTTTAAGTTTCTGTCCATTTTGAGGGACAAATAGTAATAGTAGGTTACTGTAAATGACACAGAGACCTGGGGAATGGTCTGGGGGTCTTTCCTCATGATCAGGTTGTTTTCAAGCTTCCGCATTCTATTTTCGTGAGTTACCGAAGTCGAGCATTACTTTCGAGGGTTACCCATGTTACAAATTCGAGGGTTACCGAAATCGTTTCTTGCTTTCGAGGGTTACCGAAATCGTTTCTTGCTTTCGAGGGTTACCGAAATCGATCATTGCTTTCGAGGGTTACCGAAATCGATCATTGCTTTCGAGGGTTATTGAAATCGATCATTACTTTCATTTAGCAGTTTCGATATTTGATTTTCGGCGCTGAGTTCCGAAAGTTTCGTTGGGACTTTGAGACCCTCAGATTTGATTCAAAACCAGGTTCTATTGGAACCCACATTACATCTGTAATTAGGAGTTAAAGTCACGCTAACCGATCATGAATTGGCTAGTATAACTTAAACCCCTTTATAAATGGCTGCGACTCTGAAGTCAAGTTAAAAGCAATTTTAATTCCAATTTTCAGAAAACACTAATCCTAAAGGTTCAATTGCACATGTAATAGTGTTGCTAAGAACAGAATTTGTTATGGAAAAATGTTTGTATAAGCCTGTAAATCTTAACACTTGGCTCATTAAAATCTAAAATGTATCAGAGCTCATCATTTTTCCATTGGAATTAGTATATTTGTCATTTGTAAACATTAGGTACACATATTAATTTCTTCTATTGATCAAATATATACCAGCATGCTTCTTGTTTTTTACATTATTGATCCCATGACAAGTGCAGGTACACATACATCAATCAGCACATCTCAAACGTTTAACTTAAAGAAAAACTCTGTAAATAGGCCCTGTGTGTGGAATTTACTGCATTTTTTAAGTGCATAACCTGGACAAAATACATGCAATGACGACATTAAAATAAAGACACAACAAATTAACCTCCCTCCACAACGGGCAATATGCAAGAATCATGGAAATATATGCCACTTTTAGTCACCCTGGTGATTTCCAGATTGGTGATGACTCCACTCTGCTGGAACAGATGTGGAGTAATCTGACAAACCCAGAATAAACAAGAGCTGCGTGTTTTATCCAACATTCTGGATCAGGTCAAACGATACACCCATTTGGCTAAACTCCCTTAAAATCTTCTTCTGGGATTAGAACAACTTCCATGTTACTAGTGTACAACATTTCTATTTCTAAGGGCTAGGTCCCACTATCATGCATGCAGGATTTTTGCAATGCGCTGTTGTGCTTGATACTCCATGTGCGCTGCATTCCTGGGCCATATCATGTTATTGGCACGCATGCGATTTGCACAAAAAGTCGTGCACGCATGCAAACCAATAGACCAGACCTCAGCACAAATAGTGGGGGTATTGGCAATGCACATATCGTGTTCCGACACGCAGTAGTGGGACCTAGCATTAAGGCTTAAAGCTATTTCCAGCAGTGTTAAAATGTTATCACATTAAGAGGGTTATTCAATAAAAGTTCTTATCGTTTAAAATGGTGCTAATTTTGATTGGTAATTTCTGATTGGTTGGGGCAAAATTAGCACCATTTTAAACGATAAGAACTTTTATTGAATCTCCCTGAAACTGTCCACAAATGTCCTGAAACTGTCCCAATTGTTTAGACTTAGCAAAACAGTTAGACCGCTTCTCAGTGTAGCAACACACAAAACAAGGTGACTGGCACAGATGTGTGGATACATGGGAAAGGTTCAATTCCATTGTTAATTTACCCATAATATATGTTGTATGAATCAATCAGGGAGATATAATAAAAGTTCTTATCATTAAAAATGGTGCTATTTTTGCCCCAACATCTGATCGGTTGGGGCAAAATTAGCACCATTTTTAACTATAAGAACTTTTATTGAATAATCCATAGTATTGTTAAAAATGGTGCTTATTTTGCCCTAAACAATCAGATGTTAGCTTTCAAATGTTAAACAATATCTGATTGGTTGGAACAAAATTAGCAAAATTTTAAACAATAAGAACTTTTATTGAATAAGCCACAGCATTGTTAAAAATGGTGAAAATTTTACCCCAACCAATCAGATGTTAGCTTTCTAACTTTAAACGATAAGAACTTTTATTGAATCTCCCTGAATATTTATTTATAATAATATAAACCTTGATGAATGATTAGTGCATTTTGTTAAAAATTGGTAACTATATGGGAAATAAAAGATGTCTATAAGGAAATTGTGATCCAATGGCTGTTATATGGATAGCAGTGCCATTGTAGTATTTCATGTAAAAACTAAAGGTGCTTATATACAGTAAACTAGGAATTCTGTAGGAATGGTGTAAAAGTGAAATTTTGAAAATCCTCTGTCAATAAAAATATATTTAAACCATTTTACACCTTTTTATCATTTATAATTGGTACTTAACTATATCATCATTATCACCAGATGATTACATGATTTGATCAGATGGTTGATAGATTGTGTTTTTTTTTTACACAACTGTTCATTTTTGACAGATTTTTTTGCTGAGCTATCATTCTTTTATTTTTATTACTACTTCAACATCCAGTATTTATAAAGGATCGATATTGGTGAATTCCATCCACATGTTTATTTTACATTTCAGACAAGTAATGCCCCTATCATAAAATACCGATAGCTATTGTTAGCTTGTCGTAACGGCACCTGCTGATGTCAATAGACAGATACTACAGGTATTTTTAACAAAAATTAAGATTGGAAAATACTTCATTGATCCTTTATAATTACCACTTTAAGTTTTTTTTTAGCGATTTTTCCCCAAAACATCTGGTTATTGATACATGTGTCCAAAAGCAAATTGTACCCAGTTAGTACTGATAATAAACTAAAAATAAAACCATGTTTTTGGTTCTCCACTTATACTCTAATGCACATACTAAACTTGCACAGACAGACATATAAATGCAGGGTTATTACAGTGCCAATAGATTACTGGGAGACACACCTTCATATATTGACATACCTATATATACAGAATATAAAAAAAATCACAAAAAAACCTTGGAACATTTGGAAAACTGGTTATTAGCTTTTCAAGTAGCTTAAAGTGTAACATTAAGTACCAATGTTACAAGCAGGAACCATTATTATTATAATTGCATCCTCTGGCCACAGGTATTGTTAAATAATAATACTGTAGTCGTAACTTGGTAGTTAACAGCCCCGGGTGTTGCTCTAGGAGGTCGCTTGGCTGTTTGAAGGTATGCTGTCTGGAAATTCACAATGGTAAGTGTGATTAAGCACCCATCCCAGCTAACCACTGTGCACTAATCACCCTGAAATTAGAATTACCCACTAGGTGAAAAAACAACATATGCATATTTGTATTTTATTTCAACAAAGCTTTTTCTTTTTTTTGTTGTTACACAGTTTATTGTTAAAACTCTTAAGTCCTGGTAAACGTGGTAAACAAGTATTATCCGATCATTTTTTCCAATAGATATACTGAATGATACATCAACTAAAACAGTAGTTTGTCAGATTAAATGATTTTTCAGCCCAGTTGATTGTATGGTCCATTGAAGATCACACTGAAGACCGAAATATCAACTGGGCAGACAGTCAAGCAGAAATATTGACCAGTGAGTACCAGGCATAAATGTCCCCCATAAATTCTCACAATGAATGCAGCACTGACTGGCTGAAAAACTGGGAATGACTAATGACTCTGATTCAACTGTAAATGTGTCAATAGTAAATAGAGAATTTATAAGCATTGTCTAACTCTGCCATGTTACAAATAATTTCATAAATGGTCTAAACAGATCTGTCCTATTTTTTCTTTGTAAATTCAGTTCAATATTTGAGGTATAATCTGACAATAATGTAAATTAAAATAAAGGTAATTTACATAATGGTGTAAACGAGATTTTGCTCTCAGAAAGGCTCAACCAAACTTACCATTCACGCAGATAAACCAACTCTTTGATCATATTTATAAAAGTTTGTCATTGCTATAAAGCAATACTGCAAAGTGCAAATTATAGTGGGTTGTATGACACAAAATGCAGACTACAGATGCCACATGTTGTACTGTCAATGCAGCATCATTTTATTGCTACATGCTAAAATATTGCAATTGGGTTCCAATAAGAAAAAACATGTGGACATACAGTATGGCAATTGCATTTTGCAACTGCATCTTAAAATACCAATGCAGCTACAAAATAGTGATACAGTGTAATATTTTAAAATATGGCAAGAAACAGTACCACTATGATATGACATCATGTCTTGATAAAATGCCCCTAGGTTTAGTGCATTAACATGTGTATGCTCACTATTTGGAATTCTATCTGGAATTCCAGAACCATATTACATAACTGCAAAGGGATGTGTTCTAAACATTGATACACATGTCAGTACAATGTCCATACCATACAGCTCCAGTATGGGAAGAATTTGATCTTCTGGACCACTGACTGTTCTCCTGACATGCAGTTTAAGGTTTAACTGTCAAACTGTATTTACAATTCACATGGATGGATGTCTCTGCACGTCACGTATTAACATTGCTTTCTATTCACATGCCCCGGTGTCAGGTGTATTTCATGTCATTCTGAGAGAGTAGAGATGGACCTAACTCCGCTGGAACTCATACTTCGCACTTTCGCCGATTTTTGCAAACCGCTGAACTATTTTTGAAAATGTTTTAAATTCCTAGAAATTTTAAATATACAAAATTGAAATCTTCTAGATAGCTCAAAAATACTAAGCGGAATGCCACACCGTGCCCTGATATTTTATCGGGTACTTAGATTTTACACAATGTTCACTTGTAGTGGAAGTGTGGCCACAAGTGCTTTGTGGCCACAGTATAAATGGCTGCTGTGATTGTATAGTGAATACCTGAAGATAGTTCTGCCCTTTATCTCTCGGGCAAATATAAAATCATGCCCCAAATCACTGTAAGGTAAGAACTGGTGTCTTTGTAATATTGTATGGCCTGGTTCGTGTATAGAATGTAATTAACATTAAAGCCAACTCCTCTGACACCTCTATAAGACATGTGATTATGTGTCATCAGAGCCTCTTTACAGGAAGATCATTCAAAGCATTTCTTTCTGTTGATACAAATCTCTTAACCTCTTTGATTCTGCAAGAGACACTGTTTTCCCATTCTGCTGTGTGCCTTTTACTGCTTGGTTTCTGTCTTCCCTCCCTTTCCCCACCCTTCCCTCCCTGTCTTTTCTTTTCCCACTCTCTTACCTGCTGCCCCACCTTTTTCTGTTCTTTTCCTATTTTCCCACTCTTTCACATGGCATCCCTCCGCATTCACTATAAACATCCCTCCCCCAATGCACCTCTTTGGGATTTTGTTTTCATTTGGCTCCATTTCCAAACACTCTATTATCCAAATGTATATTTTGTATATAAACAAAAAAAGGACATTAGGCTTTAGCACAATAGAAATAAAACATACCGATACTACTAAAGAAATCTACATAAAAGACACACTTATACATTATTTCTTAATATTGTTATAGTGGCCATATAGCACATTGGTATCTGTTGGCACAGATGCGGTGGGAACTGCACATACGGACTGACTGATCACCATACACGGTATGGGGATCGGTCGGCCATGAGACCATACACAGTACGATCAGATTGACTCCCTTTACTTAAACAGCTAAAAGCTGTCATTAAAATCATGCTGCGGGGGAATCCCTTTTAGGATTTACACACATGCGCAAATGCGATATTGATCTAGGGAGGCTAGGGAGATTTGCCCGGAGCGATATTGACTCTGGATAAATCTCCCCCAATGTGGCTCATTTACCCAGGGCCGCAGGGCAATAATATGGAGTTAAAGTTGCACTAACTGGTTCACTATCGGTTAGTGTGACTTTAACTCCATATTAGCGCCAGATGCGCAAGTTACAAAAAAGACAACAGCCGCATCCGGTGCTCGCAATTTAATTGCGAATTTTCGCTACTTTTAACGCATGATTTTAATGCCAGCTAACAGCGGCTAAATCCCTTTTGCGAATGCATTCCCTTGATGCTATGATTTTGCCATAGTTATGTCATGGCAGGAGTGAGTTTGCATAAGAAGCTGAGGTTTTACAGTACTTCCCAATAAAATACACCTTAAGTTTTGCTATATGTAGCACATAACTTAACTAAAACTGTACTGCATTGGGTTTGCAGTGTTATTTAAAAAAAAAAAAAAACATTTTAAAATGGTGAAGGCCGAGTAAAATGAGTGTAAATCCCACTCTACCACAATATTATATTGGGTAATGTGGGTTTTACAGTCACAACAATAGCGGAAATGACTGTCTCCAGTGCACGGTGACGATACTGACTTATATGCCTTTACCTCCACTGGGAATAATAAAGCTTAAAGTAACATGCTTACTTCATTTATTCTTCCATAAACTTGTAAGTAAAGAGAACACAATTTAACGGATAATCTATATTGTCCTTCCCATACCAATATACACAACTCCTGTACCTGTATTAAATAATAAGGGTACAGCAAGTATCTCCAACTGTATTTATGTCAGGGCACAACCATTTGGATTTGCAATAAAGTTAAAACAGAATCACAATGCTCTAACCTTCCAGTTGGCCTGACTTGGGGAGAAAGCTTCAAATAACAGCAAACTCTCCCTACCCCACATTCTGTCTAGCTGGTATTGTAATATCAAGAAACAGTGATTTGAAATCAATGGTTTGCTCTGCCCCTTGTCTTATGTACTTTAGAATTATATTTAATACAGTACACACAAAATGGAAGCCAGGTTTTATCCCTAGGGGAGGGCAGACTTTTAAAACAGGGAATAGACAATATAACCAATCTGAAATAAAATGGATATGCACTAGTTTTCTATTTGGTCCATGTATTAAATTAAACTGATCACTAGTTGCACTCTAGAATGTGTGGATATAATTCCATTGTTTAGACATTGTGCGTGTATACTTATATACATGTGCATTTTGCTTAGATTGTTAACACTTTGGAACAGGGTCCTCAGTCCTGTTGTTTCCATAGTACTATGCAGTACTATTCACATACTGTATACATCTATAGTCCCCACTAACAGTTCTGCTGCCTTCTCAGAGTTTATATCATTATCATGGTTGGGGAATCAATTCTACTGTCCTGCTGCAGTGAGTGCTGTCAAAAATCCCACAAGCTATATAAATAAAAATGTTGGATCCAGGGAAATTCCACAATACAAATATTGTATAAACAAAGATACACACATTTTGTTTTCTTTACTGATTGATTTTGTCAGGTTTTATTTTTTTACTCTGTAAGCCAGTCATAGCTTGTCTAAGGTAACATAAACTGAATTAGCCGTTTAGCTTATTAATGGTGAATCTGTATTTATAAACCCCTACAGCAAACCTCAAAGGTCAGAAATTCATATTCTTGTAAAATGTAAATGTTCCAACCTTTTTCAGTACATCCCCCCCCCCATTCGGTTGACTGGCAAAGCACCATTGAGAAAATACACATCATCAGCCATTTCCAGTCTTCATTTAAACATAGGAAGTTGACAATTCAATAAAAAATTATGATTATGAGGACAACTTTCCTCTTATCAAATGAACACTGAAAAGTAAAGATTGCTGGGCTTCCCCGCAGCAGGTGCACTATGATCCCAAAACACATATTCTGGTGCTTTATCTTACACAATCACATAAGGATTTACCAAATCTTCTTTGGTGTTTTCTCTTAGCCTTGATGAGCTCTAGCTTAAAATAAATCAACTTTTTACTAGGCTAATGGGTCTGAAACTCACCTTTAATCTGTCTTATCTCTTTTTCACCTGCTTCTCATAAAGCAGCTACATTCTTTGAGATTCTACATGAATTTTTGTGTAAATCTTTCCCATTCCCCTGTGGGTCTCTTTATTGCAACATTTAAAAAAAACAGGAATCATAGCCTTTAGGCTTGCTCATGCTTTCTACTGTGCGTCTTAACTATCTCTTCCATTAATCACAGAAAAACAGCTCAAGAAATGCAATTTACTACTCCCACATTGAGTCATTTTAGCAAATATTTTTTAGCAAATGCAATATTCCAACACTTTTTGGGGGGTCGGTTGCCTTAATCTTGCAAAATCCTGATGGATTCCTTATGCTTACAAACTGGGTGATTCCTACACCAGGGATTCTCAAGCCATGTGCCTCCAGATGTTTGGAAACTACAACTTCCAGTATTTCTCAACTTCAGAGGCAACCCAGAGAATGAGAAGGAGTTGTAGTTTTCAAACATCTGGTGGCACATCATTTGAGAATCCCTGCCCTACACTACCAGACCACCTCTGTTATTTTTGGAATTTCTATTTGACGGAAAAGTTCTCCCACTGATTGTGGTAGGTAATGAACAACTGGGAAAGTATTCATTGCACCCAAATAACCAACAGAAGTGCAGAACAGGACAGCTTGGTGCAAAGCCTAATGCTCAGAAACTTTCCCTTGAGGGTGGGTCCTTACAAATTCGGTGATAACCCTAGAATGTTTGCTAACATTCCAATTCTGTGATAACCCTCAAATGGGGTGTTTGCTAACCCTCAAATATGGTGTCCGGTAACCCTCGAAATTAAAATGCTTTTTTTGGTTGGCCTCTAGTCTTAATTTTTTAAAAATTTGCCCAACATCCCAGCCCCTTTTGTACAAAAGGAGACACATTATTTGGCGCCAAGATAAAAGCCTTAATTGTAGTATTTTTGGTTAGGTGGTACGTTAAGAAGTTAACAGGTGTGTTGGAAGTTTAAAGGGCCAGCTTACCCCCCTAACAAATTATCTTCTGGTAAACCAGTACCCCCCCTAAATTTATAAACCACAATACATCCAGCACTTGTAAACTAACATTCAAAGACTTTAAATATATAGATTATATTTTACTTGACTTAAAGGGCAAGTTCACTTGTGCCCAGAATGTTTTGCCCTTACAATACCAATGAGATGTGGTTTTAATATTTGTGCTGCTTTTACTATAAATCACATTTACATAGTATCCTACTCATATGCCCTCCCTACCAGTTGATCCAGAGGAAGGCAAATTAGCCTGTGTTAAGTAAATCTCTGTTGAAATAAATCTTTGAGTTCTAGCAGATTTAGTAGGCTTAAGTAGGCTATATATGTACCAATCCCAATCTAGTACATTTAAAATTGCTATTTGTATGGGCCCCATTAGTTATACTAAACAGTGGCAAGTGACAACAGCCTTGTAGAGATGCACAAAGCCATGCGGGCTGCTGGTGGTTTCATGGAACAGTGCGAGGCTTCATCATGAAATTCAAGAGTTAAAATTTCAATTGCTAGAGAAAACTATAAAAATGTAAATGTTAAAACCTACTTTAAACACCAAAATGAGCAGTTCTTACTTGAAACCAGGTTCAGTAAGAAACTATGGTACAGGATACAGCTAAGATATTGTCTTGTATAAATGGGTATACATTCAAGAGAGAAAATATTATTCTACCTCCTTACAAAGCACTGGTAAGTCCTCATTTGGAATATGCAGTGCAATTTTGAAATCCTACATCTAAAAAGAACTGGAGAGGATTTAAAGAAGGGTAACTAAATAAATAAATTAATAAGGAGAATGGAGGACCTAAGCTATAAAGACAAAGTAGATAAATTAGTGGTATTCACACTGGATGCTTGTGTGGAAATGTTATCACATTATACAAATACATTAATAGACCATAAAATAAACTGTGGTGTATCAGAGCAGAGGACAAATGGAAGAGGAAAAAAAGTTTTGTTTTTATTTTTGAAAAGGTTTTTTTTTTAATTAGAATTTTAAGCAAAAACAGTGGAACTGGCTTATAGTAAATGTGGTAATGACAGGTTCATTGGGTAGTTTCAAGTGAGGGCTGGATACATTTCTTTATGTTTTTTATCCAATACTAGAAATTGTTGCTGGTATTAATACATCTTGTTGATAAAAAAAAACTATTTTTGTTGCTGTTTCTTTTTGTGTGTGGCTTTTTTATGAATAAATTGTTAAGCAGGAAAGGGTAGGGTAAAAATGTTGTGCTAGATGGATATACGTATTTATTTAACATTCACTACTATGTTCCTATGGGCCATATTTGTAAAGCTGCAGTGGATTTTTAGCGATACTGCGACTTCAACGACCGATATTGTAAATTTACTATTGTTAAACCGATTGGAGCTTAACAATCGGTTTAACGATTGTAAATTTACCATACCAATTGTAAATCTACACTAACGAAATCGTAGATTTACGATCCCCACAGAATACCATTGTGGTAGTTTACTACTGCACGGCATTCTACGATCGAACGTTTGTTAATTAACGAACGTTCGGTCGTAAATGTACGATCGCAAATTAACTAAGCTGCGGTATCGCTTAAAGCGATACCGTGGCTTTATAAATATGGCCCTATGTTACTATTGTTAATAATTAATGACACAAACTAATGTGAGTAAGGAAGAATCTTATACAATATATTTTTATACATTTATTATACAATATATACAACATTATATAATAGAAATCCTATATAATACTCCACACTGTGGATTATGGAAATGTTATAATTTGTGCTTAGTTCTCCTATAATGTTCAGCTTTGCATTGTATGCAAAAAATCCACTTTATCGTCTAAATATATGTACAGACAGAGTTTAACTATTGAGATTTACATTTATTCAGGAGTATGTATTAGCTGGCACAAATGCTGGTTGATTTTATATTTTTTAAAGGGCATGTCCAGGCAAATAACTTATAATAGCTATAAATGATCTTTACTCCCCCAACCCCACTTTCGCATTAACAATAATTTCCAAATATGCCCCTGATGGCACTTACCTGACCCGGTCCCTCACCACCTCCTGCTCCTGAGCAAAAACAGGAGCAGAGGGCTTCTGCCCTGGCTGTCAGCTGCTTTACTTCCTGGTCACGGCAGTCAGGCGATTGGGTGTGACTTCACATTGCGCCTTTACTGACAGCCGCAACTGTCAGTAAAAGCGCTGTCAGCAGCAGAACAGAGGGGGTGCAGCGAAGGACTGGGTTAGGTAAGGAATTCAGGGGCATATATGGAAATTATTGTTAATGCGAAAGTGGGGTACGGGGGGGGGGTGGAGATCATTTATAGCTTAAATTATTTTTTACCTGGACATGCCCTTTAAATATCATGACTGTCTTGGTCAAGCCATCTGAAATACTGGATGAAATTGGTTGAAAGATGGATTGGAAATGTAGTAAATTTTCACCTGATCCATGGTTGGGGGGGGAATTCCGCCTTTTTCAATCCATTAAAAATTTTTTTATACCAATGGTTTATTTAATTCACCCTAATGATTGATGTGTAATAATGCTGGGTATAATGATGTGCAACTATTCTTCCTAAGATCCTTACTGCTGGTAACACCTACCTGCTAACCATGTCCATATCTGGCAACAACTACATAGAATTAAATGGAACTGACATCCTGGAAACAGAAGGAAGGACAGCAACTACTGTAGACTGTAACTCCTAGTATGCGAAATACTAGGTGGTATATGTATAAACTATAGCTATTTCCACTATTTCGCTATTGTAGGACATCACAATGGCAAAGGTTAAAAGAGAAAGGTAAAAAAGCAATCTTAGTAAAACTAGAAATTGCTTATTACTGTAGTTTTACATTAATTCCCTAACACTCCCCTGGACCCTTATTAGTATTGATAAAACAACCCACAATGTACTGACACCTTCCAAGGACCCACTGGCAGGCTAGATATATGGGCACTTAAGCATTTTTGCCACCACAGACTTGAAGGGGGATTCAATAAAAGTTCTTATCGTTTAAAATGGTACTAATTTTGCCCCAACCAATCAGATGTTAGCTTTTAAATGTTAAATAAGATCTGATTGGTTGGGGAAAAATTAGTACCATTTTTAACGATAAGAACTTTTATTGAATCTCCCTGCATGTATTTTAAAATTTCACAAGGACACACTTATTGCCGTTTCATAAATGCGATTGAGTGCTTTCCGCAGCGATAAGTGGCGATAAGCAAAACGGCGATAGATGGTGGTAATAACTTTTTGCCAGCAACAACGGTGGTGAAAAGTTAACAAACCGTTTTCAATATTCCCCTAGGTTCAGGTCTTTAATTTTTGGGAAACACCTGAACCTAAGTTATTATTAGACTTCAGTTCTTCCTCAAATCATTTATATTTTATTACTAGATAGATGGGATAGTCACCCCGAGGGTGACAGAATAGGTAAACTCCATTCCTAGTTTATTATATAAACAGATGCATTCTTAACTAGTGGGACATGAACCAGATTATGCTGGTCTTCACAGTAATTTTGGTCATACTGGAATAAACACAATTTGCCTGGAGGCCAGACAACCCTAGTAGCAGTAGGAATTCTACGTAATTTAAGTAATATTGGACATTGTAAAGGTTGGTTCGTCAAAACCACCAGGCGGATTGACGAACGACCCCCGACCGAACTCATACACACGTGCCGAAACGCCCGTTCGTGACAAGAATGGTCGGGGGTCGTGGCTCGGTTCCAAATCATACGTGTGTATGAACCTTTAGTCACACATACATTTTTACCAATTACTGATTAAATGATCTTTCAAGTTAATAAAAAAGCAGACATTTTCAAAACAGTAGCAACTCCTGCTGTTTAATTCTATTTTAATATAAGATAAAGAGTGAGATGACAGGCTTATGGTTTAAATCGCTCTCATCTACACAGAGCACAAAACTATTGCAAGTTATTCTAGGCTTTCGGATCGCACGTGAAAAAATGTGTTGGTGTGGCCTAACCTAACATAATCCAACATACCAACTTCTTAACGATGATGTTCTTAGAATAATTTGTTCTAAATTTGACCAATCAACAGATAAACATTATGATTGACAAATACAGTAGGTGGGAAGGTGTGTGTGCTACCCATCAGTAATTAGTTGGATTTCAATAGGATAGGTAATGCTAGATTGTAAGCTAATGGGAAACTCCCACACACCCTCTATTCTTTTAACCTGGAGTTCTTACTGCATGCCAGGACTAATGACTGCCTATGAAATCAAGGGACTGTTTGTAAATAAGTTCTTTTATAGAAACAGAAATATTGGCTGTTGTAGGATAAGGAGGTTAATTGGTCCTGCCCTCTACCTAAAGTACCCTCAGAGCCAGATTTACCAGTAATCAGTTGGTTATGGATAGGGCATGGCCATTTGGAATGTGGTAAAATCATCTTGCCAGATTCGTTAGATTGTTAGACGCTTGGTATATTTTCGTTTTACATTTATTTTACATGTATTTCAGTGTTTTGTACGGTGACCTTTTTTTCTGGTTAGCAAATCTGAGGCCTTACTGCTTTTCCTGTTTTGGATACATATGTTTCTGCTCAAGTCAAGACACTGATGTTTCCACTACTGAACTAATAAATGTTTATATATTGATAAACTTCTCTGTATACCCTGGGCAATATTTAATATAACAAAAAACAGGTTATTTAGAATTAGTTTTATATTTTTTGCAAGGTAATGCTTAATTCAGATCTATATGAATACCATATGGTTTCTCTTGAATAATGAAATTGCCAGATCCATTACTCTCTACTAAAGATTTTCAAAACCGGAGAGTTTTGTTTCGTTTTTGGACTTTCAGAATTCCGAAAAAATTTGAAGATCAGAAAACGAACCCATAGAAGTCAATGGGGAAAAAATTCAAAAGTTGAGATTGAATTTAGGGTATAAATAGTAATAGTAAGTTAGTGTAAATGGACCTGGGAAATGGTCTGGGGAACACATACATAAAATCAAAAATTATTTTAAAAAAACTTTCTGTACAGGTGAGCTATTTTGAGGTTCTAGAGGCTACTTTGGAGAGTTACCGAAAGTAGCCATGTATATTCGGTAACCCCTTTACAAGTAGGTTTAATGAATATAAGTTCCGAAATGGTTTTGAGGGAACTTTGGAACCGGCAACGGACATTATAATTGCTGAAACTCTATTTTACAATTGTGGTTCCATTTACAATGGCCTGTTTATTAAACAATATGTTCCTTCAGAAAATAATAAGTTTTATGGTTAACAACACTAGCACCTCATTTGTGTCTACAATACCAACATTGATTGCACCCTTTTCTCCTGTCTTTAGCCTTTGGGCATAACTGGGAATAGCAAACAGAATATGATGGATTGATGTTATGGTAGGCACAATAGACAAAACAAACTTGTAATCCTGCACCTGTGTTTTTTTTCCGGTTTGACCTTTCAGAAGTGAAATAGATAGATAACTGTTTGCCTGATGCTTGGCAGCACTTGTAGCCATGGATATAATAGTGTTTATGTAGGTGGTCATTGTAAGAAAGAGAGAGAGGCAAGGGAAACTGTGAAGGAATGTTAACAGAGTGGGCAACCATCATACACAGGAGGGACGTCTCACTGGAGCTATCCAGTGTGCGCATTAGTTTTGCAGATGAGAGAGAGAGAGAACACATTTTTACATGGAAGCCAGGTCTTTCTCTTATTAAGGTTTACAGCACTAACTATACTAGGTATAGGTAATGGTCACCTAAAATGCTATATTTTTAACCTTGATGCCTAAAAATGGATGTGCTTTAGGGTGCTTCCCCAAACTCCTCTGCTTCTGGAACTTCCTCCATGTGACCTAAATAGAGAGACAATAGAGAGGTTCAGGTCCAATATGAACCCATTTCTGACTTGGAACTCGATTCTGAAGTTCCGCCGGATCTGATCTCGGAACTTTCCATATTTTCGGTAGCTGGGGCCTACTCTTGTGGGTTACAGAGGCTACATTTGAGGGTTACAGAATACACAAGGCTACTTTTGGTTACCCTCAAAAGTAGCTTTGCATATTCGCTAACCCTTGAAGGTGGCCCCCGGAATCTTGAAAATAGCTTGGGTGTACAGGAAGTTCGTTTTGGTTATATGTACATGTTCCTTAGACCATTTCACAGGTCCCTGTACATTGCATTTACATACATATAAAAAGTGGATTATTTTAATGCCAATTTATTTCTCAATAGTGTACCAATCAATAAATAAAACCTTCACAATCTGAAGTAGTCAAACAAGCTACCCTTTTGCCAGGAATTCACGCCAGTGGTTAATGACTCTGCAGTCTAAAAATATGACATATGACATTGGATAAAGTTTCTTTTAGCAGTTAAAGGATATATAGATTCTGATCTTCATTCAGCTGCACAAATGGGACTTAGAAAGAGAGTCCCTATTAATGAAAACATAGCCTTCAGCATCACTGCTTTTTCTCACATTCACAAGTCAAGAAGATTATTGAAATCCTGTCTTCCATCCATCTTAATAATCTAAACTAGGCAGGTTTATTTTCCATTCCCCTTTTAATTTAAATTAAAACAAGCTAATTCTGAGGACTAAGATTTACTACTTTCCCTCCATATCTCTATAATTATATACTCAAAGAAGATACATTATATCCAAGCTAATCCCTTATCATGGTTCTTTTTAGTACCTCCAGCCTTAGATGATTTGTAATGGGCAGATGCTAAGTTGGGATGGAAGTTTCAACTTGTCTGTACATAAAAACAAGCTTAGATAGTGAATAATGTACCCCCTTCAGTAAATTATAAGGATGTTATAAGTCACCAAGGAGTTCCGTGACCATACAAATGCAAAGGCCGCATGCCGAGTGTTTTAATGAAGGTAAAGGAACTCTGAGGGTCTCATATGTGATAAACCCTCCTGCCCTGTACCAGATCGTGAAAACCTCTCTGCAATAGACTGTTACAAACATCCCCCCTGCCCCAGAATGACATGATACAGACACCCCCAAGGCCGTAATACACCTCCCTGCACAGGACTGTGACTTCCCCCCTCCATACTGACACGCTTCATACCCCTGACATATATCTCCAGATATTTTTCCCCACGATACCCCTTTTTTTACTCCAGACTAGAGATGGGATCCAGGTCCGACTTGGACCCAGATCCGACACGGAACTCCTCGGTTCCGAAATCCGAATGATAAATCCAAATCCGGACGGATCGTCTGTATTTTGGGCCGCATTTTCAATTTTTATCAAATGTTCAAGGCTATTTTTCGATAATCCTCGAAGATATGATCCAAAACTCAAAAGTAGTCTCCGATTTTTATTTTCGAGGGTTATCAAATGTTCAAGGCAATTTAAAAAAATTATTTTAAATAGTTTTGTTTTCAAATTTTTGGGCCTTCTGGATTTTCCAGAGATCCGGGAATTCGAAAAAACGGAACAAAACTGGTGAGTTTTGGCCATCTCTACTCCAGACTAGAGATGGAAGAACTTTCGAAAGTTCGGTCCGTTTTCGAACTTTCGAACTATATGGAAAGTTCGAAAACGGACCCATTAAAGTCAATGGGAGTCATATAGTTTGAAAAGTTCGAATGAAATACAATTAAAATATCAATGGTAACTTAATGTAAATGGCTGTGGGACCTGGGAAATGGTCTGGGGAACATGTTCGAATATCCAGGACATTCAAAAATCAATTTTACTCTCACTCTCGCTATTTTCGAGCTCTCCCTTTCGAACATTCGATGTCCGCGCCTAGGTATCATGGACATTTTACTCGCGGATTCGATGCTCGCGTATAGGTTTTAATGGACACTTTACTCGCGGATTTGATGCTTGCGCCTAGGTGTCATGGACATTTTACTCGCGGATTCGATGCTCGCGTATAGGTTTTAATGGACACTTTATTCTCGGATTCAATGCTCACACCTAGGTATCATGGACATTTTACTTGCGGATTCGATGCTCGCGTATAGGTTTTAATGGACATTTTACTCGCGGATTCGATGCTCGCGTATAGGTATAATGTGCATTTTACTCGCATATTCGATTTCCTCGAACGGTCGAACATTCAATAATTATCGAAAGTCCGGAAAATATCGAAAATCCAGGTCCGGGATAGTTTCGAAAAGTCCGAATTCGTTCGAACTCGAATAGTTCGAGTTCGAGTCCATCTCTACTCCAGACTGACATGCCGCAGTCACCCGATACAAATCCTTCTCCCCTCCGCTCTCCATTTTCTCCCCTCCGATCTCCAACTGCAGGCTTTTACCACATGATGTCCGGTAGAGTACTGTGCTCCTGTTATAGTGTTTAACTTAATTTGTACATGCAGGGCAGGGACTGCCTCAGAAGCAGGAGTTCCATAGCAGTATGCAGGACTGCATTTTGTCCTGCGCTGCTCAGAATACATGAGTATGCAGGAGAAGAAGGAGGTAGGGAGCCACCATTTCTGGATTATCGCCACATTACTATATAGTAGCACACTGATTATAAGAATAATTTTTATAGCCCGGCCCCATAGACATGGATGATGTGGATTAAAAACAGAATTCAGGACTATAAACCGACTAGATCTATTGTTGCAGGACCAATAATGGGGGGTAGTAAATTTGTGGCTTCTATAAACTTTTGTAATATGACAGGTGGAACTTTTCAGCTTTTTGACACAGCATGTGGAACTTTTCAACATGCTGTGTCAAAAAGCTGAAAATTTGTGTTGACCGTACCATCTACAATGTTACATTAATAGGTCAGTGCAGGGAAAATTTATTCCTGTGAAGATCCACTACTCTCACTCCACTACTCTCACGACCATACTTCTACTTAATTAGACGCTATTTCCTTATTTAAGGAAGATTTATTTAATTATGAAAATGCTATTGGTTATTTAGAATTGATGCAATTTTGGGTGCTTATTCTCTTCTTCTTCCCAAGGTCCTCTGCTGCAGGTAAAAACATCTAGTAGTTGGTTAAATCCTGATTTTGCACCAACTCCATAGCCTTTAATTGTCTGACATCACAAGCTGCAAAAGGAAATGAAAAATAGGCATCAACAATGATTTCATATTTCGAGTATGTAGGACGGTATTTAAAAAACATTTACGTGTTAATGTACGCCATATTTAAAAGAAACCAGCATGATGATGATGGCATAACAATCGTTAATCATGTTGATACGGTTTCTGATAGCAGTGTAAAATGTGATCATCCTGTAAAATAATGATTGCCGTGTAAAAGAACAATCGTGTTGTTATTGCGACAATATCGTTATTTCACATTTATAAAATGCTTTATAAATAATGCTCATATTAACAAGTTAAAAAGTTCAAGTGTGATTAAATATCTAAAATGATTTAATCAAATCAACAGCTTGCCAACCAATCGTGCGGTCTATAAGAGATTTGTCCTATAGGAGATTGGACAGGCAAAAAACAATTCCGATTTTTTAGTGCTGACCAATACACAGAAATTTTGGTTGGTAGATTACAATTGTATGGTAGATAATTACTCTTTGAGATAAAGTAAAAAGAATGTAAATCTATATAAAGGCTTTAGACTACTGGTCCAATGAGCATTTTTATCAAGATCCGATTTCCACTTATCTGTAAAATGGGTCCGATAGTTATATTTTCACAATCTATTGGATAATAAACATTGGTTATACCATGTAGTGCATTCATTGGATTCATGAATTAGTTATATGGGTTCTTTCACTTAAGTGCATTTCATGAGTTTCCTTTTATATCATTATATTATTATATTATTAGTTTATTGAAGGTATTTTCCACTTTAAACTTCATTTACTTTTTTAAAAAAAATGTATAAAAACATAAACACATATCTCTTATTTGTAAATTGATACTGGCGTATAGCATCTTTATAATAATAAAGCGTGTTACCGCCTGCTTGCACTGTGAAACGCATACGATTCTCCACAAAAGTGTGATGGCTCTGAAAACGTATAGCAGCACAGCGCATGTTAATGTGGCCAGTCACATACAATTAATTCTCTGGTGCATTGTTCACTAATAGGTCATATCAGAGGACTCATGGACATCCGTTCAGATTGGAAGAAAAGAAGTTTTATCTTCAGGTTAGGAGAGGTTTCTTTACAATGAGAATGGTGAAACTGTGGAACTGTCTTCCAGCAGAAGTGGTAATGGCAAGTTCATTGAATAGCTTTAAAAGTGGGCTAGGTAAGTTTCTAAAACTAAAAAATATTGAGAATTACTATACATATACTGGATCTGGTTGATCCAGGGATAGGAAATGATTTTTCCTTCCTCTGGATCAACTTTTAGGTAGGGTTAAAAGGAGGGTGAAAAAGTTGGAATTGATAGATGTATGTCTTTATTCAACCTCAATTACTATGTTAGTATGTTACTGTGTAAAATAAGCCCCAAGATGCCTTCTTAAGAATGAATGTTACACTGACATGCATGTTACATGTTCTCATTTTATAGAAAGAGAAAAATGAAAATGCTATTCTACTTTACCGTATTTGTTGCTCACCTTTAATGTGTCAACTGTGGTGTTTTTACTTCTATCAGATTTACGTTATTTAACCTGAAAAGTTCTTAGATGTTGTAAGAGCATCCTGGGTAAGCTAAAAAGAGGCCTCTGGCAGAGCAAGAAGATCCAGTTCTGCCTCTGGATGTCTTACATAGAGCTCAGGGGGATCCTCACAGTCCCTTTTCCCCAGACGTCAATGATTAGGCGTGGCTATTTGTGTCAGAAATTACAAATGTCTCTGATTTTTAGTCTCGTAAAAACCACATTCCTTCACATAGGCCCTCCTATAGGAAAGTCTCTGAAGTGTCCTTTTTTGATGCACAAGATGTAATAAGTGTTAAAATAAGCAGGAAATGGGTTTTGAATATACACATCCTTATTTGCATACATGCATAAAATATCAATATTGAATAAATTATGATAATAGAGCTTCATACATAAACCATTAAGCATATACATCAAAAGGCATACTAGTAAAAAGTACTGTTTTCTCATGAGAACAAACCACTGGGAGAAAAACGAATTAGTGGGCGCAGACGCTGGCCTCTGGTAAATAGGACGAGTACTATTTAATATAAAATTACCAACTGAACTTGGTATTAGAAGATTGTTAGGGATAAAAACATAAATGCACAATATGAATTGTCAATGATAAATTCTGTACTGCATGGCAATGTATCTTCATCTGGGGCAAATCTTTCAGTAATTAAACTGTTAAGAACAAATGTAGGGCGTTTTCTTGAAACATTTATTGATGTATAACAATAAATATTCACATTTACAGCTAAGTTTGCATATCACACTTATAATTGATGGTTCTCTGGGACACCATGTCGGACACCTAGACAGTTTTTTCTGACTGCTAAATATAAGTGTGGTTTCTCATGTATCTAAAGAATCAAGGAAGAAACTGCTAGAAATAATTAAATGTGTATGTTATGCTCTATTGACCCTTCCTTTCAGAAACTCCCCTTCCACTCGCTTCTTTTCCAGTGCTTTTGGTCCTAGAAACCGTCTTACCTTTTTCCCCCTCCGGGTTACAGATAATTTGTCCAGATTCCACAGTGACACAGGGTTCTTTCTGTCATTTCTGTTCTAACTGATTAAAGTCAAACTGACAGTTATAGGGGATCCTTTTCCTTACTATTGACAAACTTGGAATCAGTTTGAACATAAGATGTGCTGTGTTTGTGTGTTAACAATCTACATTCCAGTATATTAGCATGACTTGCAAATCTGATAACTCCTTATGTTACAGAAACATTGTAATGTGTACTTTTGAAAAAAAATATTTTTAACTTTTGACAGAGCCTTCTGATGTTTTAATAAATTAAAAACAAACAAACAACAACAACAGATTACACAGCTGAAAATCAATTAACTCATATAAAACAGTGTTGTCTAATAATAATTAATTTCCATCTGCAAATGAGTATAATAACAGAAAAAAAATCACTTTTATTTGATGTTCCAGTAAGCTGATTAAAATATTAGGGAGTGGACACCCAACTCTTTGTGTAAATAACTCGAGACATAACATTGGCTTGTATGGGAGGGTGGCACTAAAGAAGCAATTATTTAATTCAATAGTATATTTGGAGATTGTTACTGAGAATAAGAGAGCCCTTGATGCAATGCAATAAAAACATTTTGATGTCCAGTGTGACTAAGATTTTGTTTAAAATGTGGTGGAAATCTACTGGTGTATTTGGGTAGGGGGTGGTGGGATGGGTTATGGTGCCTGGAATCCCCTGTTTCTACTTGCTCAGTGTAATCTGTTGTTCCACTCCTGGTGCTGATAGATTGTTACATACATTGTTGCAAGTGAGAATCAGCATTTACCATATGTACTGTACTGTGATAGAGCTTAGTCAGCAGGAAGAGGGGTCAATGAGAAATCCTGATGGTGATTGTATCCAGGTTTGCCAGGCGTTCTGATTTTGGGGGGATTGACCCGACTAAACCATGAGTTCCACAGTCAGGGCTGAAATCCCAGGCCTCTGAATGGGACTAGAAGTCTCTGCCCCGGATGCCCTCTCTTTACTTGTCCAGCCTGAACTCCACCTCTCTGTCCCTGGCACAGCAACTCTCTGCAACCAACTTGCCCCTCCTCTCCCACTCAACCTCCTCCTGAGTTACAGCAGCCAGAATCTGGCAACCCTGGTTGTATAACTGATTGGAATCACTACATTATTTGACTGTGAGAAGTGTATATGTATGTATGTAGCAGGATGCCCCTGAGGAAGTGGCTATTGGCCACGAAATGCGTTGGGCCGCGTTGGGCGGAGCCTGCAGTGTCCACATGCTGTTTGTCCGTTAGTTTGTTACTCTGCACAGTGATGGCTTTTTGATTTTGGGATTCCGAAATGAGAGATTTGAGAATTTTACTCGGGACCGGCTGCCCGCCTCTTTGTTGTCCCTTTGGATGTCATGCCTTTGGGCTTCGTTTTTTGTACATGTAGAGAACAGAGGACATTAAATATAATCTTGGTTTGTAAGAAAGTATGCCCAATACAAATGGTAAGTATCATAAGTTCAATCAGATCAACACATTTTATAGTGTACCAAATGTACTTAAACTTCTAGGGACCATCCTTTTATACAGGAGAAAAAAAGGACTAGTTCTTGTTTAAAAAAATACAATTCCCACCTTCAGTACACTCTCTTATAAAGTATCAGATAATCATATAATTATTAAGGAGAATATTCAGGGCTTTTTGCAGAGAGCCAAAATGCCAATTCCCAACTTAAAGACATGCTAATCCATACCCTCCAACGTTAGTTCCTTAATAGTTATACTTTAGGTACACCATGGCGAAGATCTTCAAGGGGAAGATAATATAGTGACCCTGATCTTAGCACAGGTCTGTGCAATGCATTTTTTCTATAGTGTATCTATTTATAGGTGAATGCTAAAGGGAAGGGCTATAATGTTTTGAAATAGTAACGCACAACACAATCACAGCAATTTTGCAAGAGAAATAGCTGGCATTAAAATCTAGCAGCCCATAAGACAAAAAATGATTTACCCAGAATTACAATATTAAATCCCCATAGTAGTTTCGGGGCTTGTCGCTTACATGTAAATATGCAACAATCTGCTCTTAACACACACTGATTAAGCAAATGGTTTATAGAAGTCCAAAGAAAAGGATACATTTGAAAAGTTCAAGCAGAAAACCCATATTTAAGAGAAAAAAGGTAAAGAAAAACAAATGCTTATATTAACCTTCTAGAGGATTTAAACCTACTGCACTTTACATTCATTCGGAACTTTCATTCGTGTTAAATACTGATATTAATGCTTGAATATTACTCAAGAAAGATCATTCTAATCCCCTGCATTACTGCCACTGTAATTACATACCGGCGCCTCATGTCAGTGGTAATTAAATACACAGCACACTCCTGTGCTCACCTTCTTAATGAAAGGACCTATTATAGGGGCAGCTTTGCTTTCTACAGGTGAACAAATTGCTACTGTGAATAAATGCTCCTTTAACACACCTGTTAAATGAAAAGCCAAGGCAGAGCTTCCACAATTATCACGTCATTGCCATAATACTGCAACAACAATAAAAATGGACAATGGCCTTTCAACAGCAGGATTACATAGACTGTGTTTGGGAACTAAAGATGGAAAACATTAGTGAGTTATTTCGTTTTATTCCATAGATGATTTTAAAGACTCATACGATAACAAAACTGTGAATTTCAGTTTCATTGACAAAAATTGCCAGTAACAATGTGAAATTTCATACAGTTTCTACTGTTAAATTCCATCATTGAAACTGAGTGAAACTAATATACACCTACAGTATATTCATGTAAAGAGAGATGTAACAACAGCACTCCACATTTGTCAGGGTGCAGGTAAGGTGCATGGCTTTACATGGCTACCCCATGTAAAGTAAATGGCGACATGGGGCCACGAAAGCAGGTTTGGGGGGTAGATTAAAGTGTGGAGCTCAAAGTATGGTAAAAAGGCAGCGCTGGTGGTGACAACAGGCTTATATGCCTGCTTAGCTTTAAGAAAAAGGTCAAGGAACAGGATTTATCTCACATGAAATGTGATAACAAGGGGTAATTGAACAGATCTATTCCATTGGTTTTGCTTGCTGAAAACAAACAGGAGGTACATACAGAATGATATAAATGTTAAATGTAGGGATGTCACCAGAGCCGGATTTATACTTCATTCTCTACTAGGCTAGCTAGCATGGAACACTTCCTCATACCATGAAGAAAAAAACCACAAATGCTGTTGATTGAACATAAAAACACAAGTGCCCTAATAATGGAATAAGATCAAATAACATTATATTATTTTAAATAAACATGCAATCATTTACAAACAATAATATAATTAACTTAAAGAACAACTAAAGGCACACAAAAGTGTAAAGAAGTATTAAAAGGCATGTCCACCCTGGAAAAAAATCCTTACCTTACATCCCTGCTCCTTATGGTTCTTCTGCAGTGTATGTTCAAAGTCCAGGAGACTGAAGGGTAGGAGCTGCCTTCCTGTCCAAATGGTTTCTGCATTTGATCTGTCCTCTCAGTTGCTTCTGGCATGTGCAGGGGAGCCCTTCCTCCCCCCCCTTCCCTCCCGATCTTGACCTGGCTGTCCTTCATGTAGCGTGAACTCTTTCATGTATATTGCAGGGCTTCCACTTCCTATATTGGAAGTGTAAAAATAGAATCCGAACTCTACTTACAGATCCTCGCTCCATTGGCGTTCTCTTTTGTTGGCAGCCACAGCTGTGATTGGCTGCCTCTCAGCCAACCACAGCCGCGGCTGCCGGCCCCCTGCTTGTAGTTCCGGCAGGCAGTGAGCTGGATCAGAACGACGCTGTAGCGAGGGGCTGTAAGTAGATTTTAGCATTCTTTTTTACACACCAATATAGCGTATATAGTAAATAAAATTAGGGTAGAGTTGTCGTTTAAATGGCTATGTACACATGGATAGGATACACACACCATGAGATTTTTAATCCAATTTTATGTCAAACTCCAACATAAAGAGGTAAGACATGTTGGTAAATTGGTAAACTGTGTTAATTCCAAAAGACAGACAATCGAGTGGTTTCTCGATCAGTAGTGTGTAAGCCCATGTGTCTAAGGAGGATAGAAAAATATGGGTGTGAAATTGGGGAAAGCAGTAAGAGAGGAAATTAGTGACAATTAGGGCTGGACTAGAACTCGAACTTGAGTTCGAGCCAAACTATGAGTTCGGATGAACTCTAACTTGAACTATTCAAACTAGTTCAGGTTTGAACTAGTTCGATTTTCCAGACTCGCGGGACTATTTTTGAGAATTCTCAAATGTACAAAGATTTTCGAACGTTCGGCAGGCCTCGAACGTCCGCTTCCGAAATTCCCCCCTGGACGTTTGGAGGTCCCGCAGCTCGAAACTGGGACTGGGAAACTTACAAGGGCCTTTGTGGCCCTAACAAGGGCCCTTTGAGGCTTAAGGGGTCCCGCAGCTCGAACCGGGATCCCCCTCCCTGGCCCTTGTAAGGGCCCTTGAAAGTGCCCTTGGGTGGCGTCTTCTGTCTTCCATCCTGTGACATCAGCTCTGCCACCGACCCCGAGAAGTACCCCTGCAGCTGCCATGTTACCGGTGTCTTGATCCGGTGTCTTGATCAGATGTCTTCTTTCTTATTTCTTCTGCCATCTACTGCGATGACTTCTGAGCTCTGCAGAGGTTTGCATCTCTTTATATAGGTTTGCAGAAAACCCTAATACATTTCTGATTGGTCAATTTTTCAATGCTTGGTTTATATGGTTTAAATTAACCAATCAGATTTTCTGATTTTGTGAAAAGCTTGGTTCGAGCTGCAGGACCCCCAACAAGGGCACTTATCAGTGCCGCAAGGGCCCTTAGAAGGGCCGGGGAGGGGGGTCCCGGTTCAAGCTGCGGGACCCCTTTAGCCCCAAAGGGCCCTTATAAGGGCCGCAAGGGCCCTGAAAGGGCCAGGGAGGGGGGTCCCGGTTCAAGCTGTGGGACCCTTTAAGCCCCAAAGGGCCCTTGTCAGGGCCACAAGGGCACTTCTTAGTGCCGCAAGGGCCCTGATAGGGCCAGGGAGGGGGTCCCAGTTCGAGCTGCGGGACCCCTTAAGCCCCAAAGGACCCTTGATAGGGCCACAGGGGCACTTATAAGTGCCAGGGGGAGGCGGTTCGAGCTGCGGGACCCCTTAAGCCCCAAAGGGCCTTTATCAGGGACCCAAGAGGGGGTCCTGGTTTTGAGCTGCGGGACCCCCGAACGGCCGATTTCGGGAATCTCCGCCTTCTGGGATTTTCAGAAGCGGCTGTTCAAGTTTTAACGAACGTTTGAGGATTACTGAAAGAGGCACGCGGAAACTGGAAGTAGCACGCATGTACGCTACGTCCGGTTCATTCGAACTTTCCAAACTATTTACCCCCTATTGAGTTTACTTTTTTAGAAGTTTGAAAGTCGAAAACGGACCGAACTTTCGAAAATTTGGCCATCTCTAGTGACAATCAAAAGAAAAAAATTAAATTAGAACAGACAATAGAACTATTAGACAATTAGAACCAATACAGGTAACAGCGATAAGTGTGGAGGCTAATAATTAAGAAGAAAAGTGTGGAAAACACAAGAGAAAATAAAAAAAACAGGCTTTATTTGGTGCTGGGTCCTTTTTGTGCAGGATGAGTGAGCCCATTAGAATCAAGCACATTAATAGCAAGCTTGCATTAAGCAGCATTAGCCCAATATAAATGATCTGTGCCCAGAGAAAAAGGAAAGCAGAGCCAGAGAACGTTTTGCAAACTGCTTGCTTCTCACTTGCATATAACATGATATGTCATTTCCACATCACATGATATCATCACCAAACACTCTGCACTCTCTGGAGATAGGAGGCAGGTGACAAACAATGTAATGTAGGATTCTCTGCAGGTTTTTGTTGGACATGCCAATTTAATGGGGGGGGGGGAATTGTGTTCATTTAAAATAACAATTCAATCATGGATGCTGCTTTTCTTAATTTCTTTGAAAACAAGTATAATGCCACTTCCAAAAGATCTGGATATATGGAAAATGTAAAAAAAAACTAGGGAAAATGTCGATCAGCAGCCATGCCGTCTCCACTGTCGCCCCCTTTCTGTCCCCTCCTATACAGTGTGGAATTCACTGACTGCCTTGAATCACCTTATTTCAGATACTCAACCTGGCAGTACCATATGGGTACGTTCACACTACACAACAAGCGTGGGGGAAAAAACGCAGTAAATTGCATAGCGATTTAAAGCATTTTTGCAATGCGTATTTATGCGTTTTTCAGTGCATTTTTATGCAGTGTGTTTTTGGGTTAAATGGCAAAAAACACATGAAAATGTGAATTTTTTTGCACTTCTGTGTTTTTATGTGTTTTTTTCCTTTTCCCCATAGACATTCATTGAGTGCGTTATCGCACTAAACTGCTGCAAGCAGTGAGGTCCAAAAGCGCCATGCCCAAAAACGCAGTAGTGTGAAGGGTATTATGACGTCTGTATGTGATTTTCATGTCCTTGCTTTTTTTTCCTAACTCACGCGTTATAAAAACACACCAAAAGGCAATAAAATGTAAATACATTTTTAGGCAAACTGTAAACAAGGAAAAGTAAAAATTTGATTTATGGGGACATTTTGGAATTAATCCCCGTTTCTTTATAATACTCAAATTGGTCAATCCTTTTCTTTGTACAGAAAAGATCTGTCACTCATAATATCAGGCATCCCATCTCTCTCTGAAGTTCAGGGAGTACCTGATATTAATGACAGATCCCTGACTCCCTGAAATAATATACAATCTCCGTGAAATGTGTTGTTTTGAAGTGAGGGAGCACAATGTTGTCAGAGTCTTTAAGCAGTTAACAAGTGACAAAAACGCTTAATATTGACATGACTTGTTTTATGCATGTGTGTCTGACTGTTTTCATGAGTGTGTCTCTGTTGAGATGCATGTGTTTGTATGCAAAAGTGTCTGACTGTATACATGTGTGTGCCTGTATGCATAGATTATGCATTAATCTTGGGGTGGGGCTTAGGGGGTGGGTATCCTCCCTGAAATGTGTGGGTACCCTCCCTGAAATGAGTTTTGACAGGGCCAGGGTGGAATGTCTGTAATATATAAACCATGCAGCATGTATATTATCGCTTTCTCAAGACATAAGCACAAATGGCTAATTAAAACTACTTAACCTTTCTACATAATGTGGATCAGGGGGTACATGCTGGTAAATGCACTGTTTAATCCCTGAGAGAGCCCAACACCTATGTTTTGTTTACTTGAATACAAACAGCATCTTACTTTTCAGTGGTGTAATTAGGAATCATTGGGCCCCCTGAAAAAATATGATAGGGCCCTATCAATGCTTCATCCACAGTGAAGCAAGAAGATGGGGCCCCTTGGCTCCCGCCCCCCCCCCGCGGTTGCTCCCCATGCTCCCCTGGTAGTTACGCCCAAGTTACTTTTCAATCTTTAAAATATCATTTTTTTTACCTTGCAGACTGCCCTTGGGCACCCATCATTATATAGTGGATAATGCACCCCCTACTGTAAATTATAAGGATATTAGAAGTCACCGAGGAGTTCCGTGACCATATAAAAGCACGAGGCCGCAGGCCGAGTGCCTTTTATACAGGGCGCGGAACTCCAAGGTGACTTCTAATATCCGAATATTTTACTGTAGGGGGTGCATTATTTAGTATAATCCACCCCCTCATTTGAGAACCATCCAGGCCCTTGCCTTGCCTTGCCCTCTCCTCTCCCCCTGTCTCACTTCCCCCAGCTCCATTTACTTTCCCCTTTAGGTTTACACTGCCTTACCCTCTACTCACCCCCTTGCCTTACTTCCCCCACCTCCGTTTACTTTTCCATTTAGGCTTACATGTAAAAGGAAAAGGTGGAGCCGCGCCATACACAGTGGTGCCGAAGCCGCGTAAGTCCGTGAAACAGAATGCGAACACACTAAACCTAAATGGAAAAGTAAACAGAGGTGGGGGAAGTGAGGCAGGGGGAGAGAAGAGGGTAAGGCAGTTCCGGAAAGTTATAATCGGCGCGCTACTACGTAGTAGCGCGCCGATTATAAGATTATTATTTACTGTTTGGCCCCATAGGAATCCATGGAAGGGGTGGATTATATAGTGGATAATGTACCCCCTACTGTAAATTATAAGGATGTTATAAGTCACAGAGGAGTTCCGTGACCATATAAAAGCATGAGGCCGCAGGTGTCTTCTAATATCCGTATAATTTTCTGTATGGGGTACATTATCAATTATAATTCACCCCTTTCCAAGTTTTTTTTTGTCAGATATTCCCTGCCTGTTCTGTGTTAAACATACAACACAGTGACCCCCCCTTCTTAGCTTCACACATACCTCCCTTTTTGCCTACACAGTAACTCATTCTGGCTTCCCCCTCCTCAACCCCCCCTTTACCTTTAATGCAAGTCAGAGCAGCAGTATTGCAATGTTCCAGTTTCCTCCCCGCTTTCAGGAAGAATTACTAATTAAATATTCACTTCACTCTCCTCCCCCTCTGCTTCCGCACAGAATTTCCTGGCTGAGGATGACTCAGCATGAGGTTGGGCTTGCTGCATACAGACTGCACAGTGAGTAACAGGCTCCACTTCCTTGTTATAATCGGTGCGCTACTATGCAGGGATCAATGGGAGGGGTGGGTTATATAGTGGATAATGCACCCCCAACTGTAAATTATAAGGATATTAGAAGTCACCGAGGAGTTCTGTGACCATATAAAAGCACGAGGCCGCAGGCCGAGTACCTTTTATACAGGGCACGGAACTCCAAGGTGACTTCTAATATCCCTATAATTTACAGTTGGGGGTGCATTATTTATTATAATCTACCCTTTGTGGCTTCTGGTTTCCTTCTCCTCCTGGAACTGTAAGATTATAAGGCTATAATCTTACAGTTCCACTCATAGAAATCCACTACAGGGGTAGGTTATAAAGCAATTATTATACAGTGATTTGCTATGCTGCAAATCTGTGAAAAATGTAATTATATCCTAGGAATGCTACAATTTAAATTTTACATTTCTTGCAGATACTGCCTGTATGCATCATTTCTATCATTAAAAGATAAAATGAGAAAAATACACATACTGTACACACACATCTAGTAATTTGATGCTGTATAGAAAACACTACCATTTGAAAGCTAACATTTGAGGTTGGGGCAAGAATAGCACATTTTTTAAGAATAAGAACAATTATTATATAGGCCTGAATGAGAGAAAGAAGCTTAAACTTTGGCAAGTCAAATGTTGCATTATGTATTGCATATCAACTAAACCAAAACAAACATATACAAAGAAACGTATATCTATCGAAGCAAGTGTTCCATAAAATAAAGACTGGGGGCAGAGCCTGACCGAGCAAGTAAATGGCAACACAATAGAGGAGCTCCGGTGCAGTGAGGACTAAAAACAATCTAAAACCCCATATACCCGACCACTGACGATACTTACCTGCACTAAAGCCCAATCATGGGTCCAACGAACACAAACAAAGATCCTAAACTGGATCAACAAAGCGATACTGGGAACTTTGTACTAAGAGGAGAACAGGCCCAAACCCACCAACAAAACGCCAGCCTGAAATCCCAAGCATCTGATCAGACCAAGGCTCCAATAACAAAACAAGACTTAGACAGCCTATTTCACAACTTGGAGCAGGTGATCAACACGGCACACAAATAACTTTTACGGTGGCATGTGCAGAGGTAGCTTCCCTGGGAGAACGTGTGTCGTACCTGGAGGCCCAGCAGACTAGTTCCGCCAAATATTGGCAGCAAGTAGAAACGGATCTAAAGGAGATGTGCAACTACTCGCAGATGCTCAAGAGGACTCTGAAAACAGATCCAGATGGAATAACCTATGTCTAAAAATGACACCGGACGTTCCAGAGAGCCAATTAATACTCATAAAGCCCTGTGACCCCCTCCACCCAGGTGGGGACACCGAGAGACATGATCACACGTATCCATTATTACCAGTAAAGGAAAGACTTTTGAAATAATCTCCATGGGCCGCCAACAATGGACGACACTTCTATTCTAATCTGGCACCACGCTCACTGCAACAACGCAGAGCCATGAAACAGATAACAGAGGTGCTTTTAGCCCACAAGGTGAAGTTTTCCATTCTGTCTAACTGCATCACATAACGGACCAATTTTCAAAATGATGATACCCAAACTTTTATTTTTATTCCGAGCCCTCCCTCCTCCATAAGAATACACAAACACCCATCCCTTTGTTAACCTATATATGGACTCCATCACCACAAAACATTTAACCCATTTATTGACGAGGCTCTGACATCATGGAGACAAGCTAAATTAGCATACAGCCTATCCATCCCCCACACACACTAATGTCCCTTTTATTCCACAACCCGAATTTTCCTCCTGGACAGTGCACTCGGAGCTGGGAGAGATGGAGACAGAGAGGAATCCAGTGGGCAATACAACTCCTTCCCCACTCAAATTTACCCTGCTGGGAAGAAGCAAAGATCATTTGGGACTTTCCCAAATCTAAATAAAAAAAAGTTTTAAAATTCTACAGGGATGGTATAAAACACCTAAACACCTCCACACATTATACCCCACTGTTTCCCCTCTCTGCTAGAGACCACACCATATAGAGGCAGACCTCTACCACTATTGGAGGATATGCCCAAGGTTTAAAAATTATGGATTGTTTGCTACGAAATCCTTAACCATATCATGAAAAATACCAAATCCCTGGGAAGCATTATTTGATAAGAACTTCCCTATCCTCAACAGATAAGGAAACAAATTATACTACCATATTTGTGCATCAGCCAGAGCACTAATAGCAGCATCATGGAAGTCACCTAAAAAACAACAGCTAACAAATAAATTCTGGTGGCTCCATAACAATGAACATTCTATACACCTATCAAGAACAGTAAAAAAAGGACTCGAGAATCCTTGAAAGTTCGAGGATTCCCGAATTTGGCTGTTCAAGGATTATCAAACGTCCTAAAGTCCTGTGGCTGGATGTTCAGGGGTCCCATGGCTCAACATGGTACACCTTCCTGGGTCCTTAAGAAGGGCCTTTGGGGCTAAAGGGGTCCCGCAGCTTGAACCGGGACCCCCCTACCTGGCACTTATAAGTGCCCTTGTGGAACTGCAAAAAAAATATAGATAATAGCCATTCACACCAATCTCGATATAATTATGTGGCTCGAATTACACTCGAATTTTACCACCTGTCCATGGTGGTAAAAGGTACAATAATATAAGGAAAAGTGTGTAGTGTATGAGCCTAAGGCAGGATTATACTGCAAAAAATCTTTTTCCTACATGCAACATGTTTCGAAGCAACATGCTCCTTTATCAAGCATACAACTGTGAAAGTATCTTTCCTCAATAAATGTTACAAAAAACAAGCAGTGCCAGACGGCAACAGCCAGAGCCAGCATGGTATTGTCTTGTATAAAGAGAGGTATGGATTCAAGGGAGGAAAATTTTATTCTCCCTCTTTACAAAGCATTGGTAAGGCCTTATTTGGAATATGCAGTGCAATTTTGGAATTCTGTGTACAAAAAGGACACCTTTAAAATGTAAAGGGTTCAGAGAAGGGCAACTAAATTAAGGGGATTGGGGGAGCTTGAATATGAAGAGAGACTGGATAAGTTACAATTAAGTATGCTGGAGAAAAGGCACATGCATGGAGATATTATTACTGTGTATAAATACATTAACAGGCCATACAATAAACTATCTGGGGCATTGTTCACCAATAGAGCATGTCAGAGGACATGAGGACATCCCTTAAGACTTGAAGAAAAAAGGTTTAGGCTTCAAGTTCTGAAAGGGTTTTTCACTGTGAAAACAGTAAAGCTATGTAACGGTCTTCCAGTGGACGTTGTTATGGCAAGTTCAAAATTGAAATTAATGAAGGAAGGTGTGCTCAGGATCAATTTTATATATATATATATATATATACACACACACACACACACACCTGTCCATAAACCTGGTTCAGCTGTTCAACTGCACATTACATTTTAAACATGCATTTGTGCAGAAAGTTCAAAGTGCCCAAAGGCTGTTCAGTCGGGATCTGTGCACATTCCAGGCATACTGCTCAAGAAAATAGTTACAAAATATGTGTGGTTGTTATATTGTCAGTAAATAAATCATAATTGGTTTACAAATGCAAGCGTGAACTTCTCCTTGTCTGTATAATTTCTATATCCATACTTTTACAAGTCATAAAAAGAACTTGATGTTTTGCAGTCCACAAAGAACCTTAGGCAGGCAAAGCATTCATCATGTCTACTTACAAAGGTCCTTCTAGATCCAACTGCAATCTATGCAGTGACAGTGCTGATATCAAATCACATTGCTAGACTAGTGCCATAAACCCAAATGGTATTATACAGAATATAACCCCAACATCACAATACTACAATACTATTGGCTTGTGAATAATACCCCATAAAAATCAGAATATGCCAATAAAACAGCCCTCCCACCTCCCTCTCCCTCCCTCTCCCTCCCATTTTGCTCTCCCTCCCCCTAACTACAAACCCATTTTCTGTAGTGTAGGGCTCCCTCCCCCAACCCCAACCGCTATAGTAATTTGTCTAAAAACTCTCCCGAACACTACTTACTTTGCCTCTTTCCCCCGACGTTCTGTACAGCCGGATGCCGCATACGCGATTGGCTGCCTCACTGCTTGTAGTTTCATGCAAGCAGAGGGCCATGACAGAACGTCGGAGGAGAGAGGTAAAGTAAGTAGAGATTGTGGGAGTTTTTAGATAAAGTACTATAGCGGTTGGGGGTGGGGAGCCATACACTACAGAAAAAAATTAAAAAAGGTGTGGACATGCCCTTTAATAATGTATGCAGACTGTGATTGTCATTGCGGAGTACTTTTTCCTATGGAGTAAAAGCCATGTACTCCAATAACACATAAAAATGCAATAAAAATGTTTATTCAACAGTCATACACAAAGTTTCAAGGGCAATATTCCCTTCAGTGAGCTTGAGAAAGTAAGATATTGGTGTTACAACGTTGTGTATGATTGTTTTTATATATATATAAAGTCCAGATTGTGCAGCACGCTATAAAAGTTTAATAGAACGCAGTTTCAACGTGTTACACCAGGCGACGTTTCGGGACTATCCACTCCCTTTATCAAGCCTAATTGTATTGAGACTTGATAAAAGGAGTGGATAGTCCTAAAACGTCGCCTGGTGTAATACGATATAACTGTGTTCTATTTAATTTTTATAACCTGCTGCACAATCTGGACTTTTTTTCTAATTGGAATTTGAGGACTGCAGGTAGGCCTCACCTGTGCGTGCACCTTATACACACCCTGATGTATGTGGAGTGCTGTTGGTCTACCGACAGCACTCCACATAGGTATATATCTATATAGATATAGATATAAAGATAAACAAGTTTGAGTAGCGCTCATTCAACTTTGTTTCCAAAAATATCAATTAAATAGGTAAGGATGGAGCACTCCGGGATTTAAAAAGGTTCATTTATTAAACAAGTTTAAAGGGGAAGTTCAGTGCAAAAACATGTACTTTTCAGAAAAAAAGAGCAGTATTTTTCCATCCCAACCTTAATCTGCCAATTCAGCATTTTGTCTGTGTATAAATGCTGACCCCTAGTAGAGACGGTTATGGTCTTGCCCTTGACCCAGCGCCTGGGTTGATTTAGTTGCTCAGTAGAGATCTGAGCCAAACATGCTCAGATCTCCACTGAGCAACTGAATCAACCCAGGCACTGGATGGGTCAAACATATACATCCAACAGCCAATCAGTAGAAATTACTGTTAGGAACATTCCAAGTATGTGGTGCATCCTGGGAAGAAGAAGGACCGTTAGAACCTGAAATGTCAGCTCACTAATGTCAACAGCAAAGGGTATGAAATCAACTGATTTTTCAAAATGGGAGAGAATATGTATAATAACTAAGTATGCATTACACAAACTAACAAATTAACAAATATTGATAATTTCCACTGAACTGTCCCTTTAACACAAACCATCAGCGTGTTTCTGCTCACGTTCTTGAGAACGGCCAAATGTGTGTAATAAATAAATGTTTTGTTTTTAGATATATTTATATGCATACATCTACTCACATCCCTGTGTTGCACTGAATGTTCTCACAAAGTATTTATATGTATTCATAGAAGAAGGAACTGATGCACTCCAGGGAGTCCAAAAATGTGCAGAAGCGACTTTCGGTCTTCACACTATGACCTTTATCAAGCCCATCGATAAGCTTAATAAATGTCATACTGTGAAGTCCAAAATGTCGCTTCTGCAAATTTATACCCAATAAAGGCTTCTAAAGAAGTCCCTGGAGTGCATCAGTTCTTTCTTCTATGAACATTTATGTATATTCTACTTGATAGCACCGGGCTTAAATATATAACCCCTATTCCTATATAACATATAGGAAAGTTGTATATGTATGTGTGTACTATCTCACTATTACCATTTAAATGACCATCAGTAAATGTATATAAAGTATAGCACTGACTTATATTAGGTACAAGGCAAATATACAAAATTCAGAAACTTACTTACAGAGCTGAGATTCCTATTTGAAAATGGTATGGTCAAAATGGGAACTTAAACCACACCCCGGCGTCGGTGAATACTGAAAAAAAGTGTAATCCAAAAAAAGTTTCTGTCTGCTACGCAGGACATGATGTGTATTGTAATGGACATATACACCAAGGCTCCTTATATACCACCTCCAGCCTGCAGGTGGTATAAGTGAGTATTAAAAGACAAGATATCTCTGCTCTCTATGGCGAGAAGGAGAGAAAGTGAAAGGAGATAAAAGTGTGTAGCATGATCCCTTGCACAGTGTGATGATTGACTGCAACACCAGATCCTGTGTATAAGATCCTGTTACCACCTTTTGGGAGGACAGATTATTGGACAATTTACCTTATTGGATACAAACTCTGAGGCAACAGATAAGTGTACACCAACTTATAAGGGCTCTTCTGCGCATGGCAAAATTCTCCCGGAGGAAAGACAGAAGGCAGAGTCCTATATGGACACTGCTATCCCCAGGTGGACCGTTTTTGGGACTTGGGGGGGGGGGGGGATTACAGAATAACCATTTCGATCTGGGATGTAAGGTAAGGATTTTACCACACAACAGAGTGGGGCCAGTAGCGGGGGGATTATAGTTTTGGGGGTAGACATGCCCGTTAACGCTACATGCAGTGCAGCCAAGAAGGGGTCCTGATGGTGGGGGGGAGGGGAGAAAAGGGCACCCCTGTGCATGCCACTGTCTTCTTAGAGGGCAAGGAGGAGGCAGAAACCTTTTGAACTGGAACACAGCTACTACTCCTGGACTTTGGACAAGCACTACAGGGGAACCATAAGGAGCAGAGATGTATGGTAAGGATTTTTAAAAACTACTCAGTGGGGCCAGTATTGGGTTAAAGTTTAGTTTGGGGGGTGGACATACCCTTTAATCTATGGAGGCTGCCACTGATAGTATTGATTTAAATCTTCCTGTCCTTGTACCTGCAGATGAAACACCCCAATTAGACTCAGTAGCTCTACCAGGCCCAATTGGCAAACCTTTTTTAAACCTGATCCAATCAGTATCTTGTACTCCCAAGTCGTAACATAAGCAGCTATAAATGTGACACTTGGCGTGGTGAATACTAATAAGTATGAAAATAACATGTTTAGTTTTAGCCACACAAGTGTAGCAGGATTGCCTGGGTCTATTCTCAGACCTGCAGGATTATCCTATTTGGTTCCCCTGGATGCTGGTGACTGTCTGAGTAACAGTTTAAAATATACCTGTGTAAAGATTCTATATCCACTGTATCCACACATAGCAAAACAATAAAAAATAAATAAATATATATATATATATATATATATATACTAGCAAATGTGTGCCAGTTGGTGCACAGTGGGAAATATTTGGGTGTATGTTTAGCTATATGTGGATACAGATGATGTAAAATCTTTATACACACTACTATAAAATTTAGGGATTTGTACAAAAAAAAATAAAGGCAAGATGTTAAAAATAAAAGAAATCATATGAAATCCTGTTTTTTTTAGTCTCACATCCCCTAAATGAATATTTTGATCAATTTATTGTAACATTGTATATAGTGTTATAGTGTATAGTTCAGTAGAAACACCACAGTGAAATACAACTGTTGTGCAGAGCTTGAATCAATCTTCCCCCTTAAATTTCCAATAATAGATCAATAGGAGACCCACTGGATCATTCTATAATTAAAGTTATCAATCTGTCTTTCAATACTCCTCCTCCCATTAACTCACAGCTGTCACCAGGGATTCAGTTACAGAGGGATCACTATTGGTCAATGTGTTAGAGAGGGATCACTATTGGTCAATCTGTTAGAGAGGGATCACTATTGGTCAATGTGAGGTCCTATAAAGAACCCAGACTAACCTGTCATGTTTCAGTCTTATTACATTTTATCAGTTCAGGACACAGGTTAATGGCTTCTATGGGGACTATTGCTTAAATAATGTAATAAAGCATTAACAATCTCACTTCATTGTCTCAGAGATGTGGGCATGGAGATGTTTTCCTATCAGTCCCCCATCATATATAGCAGAGAAAAGCAACCAGTAGATCTTCAGATGTTTGAAAACTTCAACTCCTCTACAACTACTCTGTACTTAGGGAATTTAAACTACAACTCCCAGCATTCCTCTACAAGCTCTCTGTAGTTAGGAAATTCTGGGAGTTGTAGTTTCCAAAACATCTGGAGATCTACTGGTTGCCTGATCTATAGATATGCCTTCCTGTCCAGCAAACAGCAGCTCTCATTTTTGTCAATTGAGAAGGGAGGGGTGGAGTTAGGTGAGAGTGAGATGAAAGTTTTTACTAAGACTGTCACATGTTTTACAAAGGAAGTGACATATATATGCGTGTGAAGGTTCTCATTCATCCAGGTCATGGTATATCTGTTGTATTCAATTAGATCAACTGTGCTTGAAGTTTAGTTCTTCAAGACGTTTCGCTAGTCATCCAACTGGCTTTCTCAATTCAGAATGACTTGTACAAGAATCTGTGGCAATTATGTACCCTGGAAAATCCCAATTAGCATATCACAGCCAAGTGTTAAGGGCGTGATTGGATAGTGGCTGAGAGGTGTTATAGGAACGCCCAGAGTAAGGTGTTAAAACAGCATTGTACATGGCAGACAGTTGGTGTCGAACCCCCCCACCTCTATTTAGGCTTGGTTTCTTTATTTTCACATAAATGGCCTCCTTAACACCTCTCTTGAACCAGTCATGTTCCTTTTCCAATATGTTAACATTACAATCTTCAAAGGTATGTCCTTTATCCTTAAGATGCAGGTACACGGCTGAGTCCTGACCCGAGGAATTGGCTCTTCTGTGCTGATATGAAGTGACATATAAGTCTTGCAACTTCCTACTAACACTTCCTACTTTCCTACTAACACTCAGAAAATGTTTTGATTCGCTAACACTGCTGTCAATCTAATATTAAGCACACCATTGGATACAGCACTAAAAGGGAAGTAAGAAATATGCTCCTTTGTAAGCTTCCATTGCCTCCCTGTAAAACTTCCTGGGGTGTGGCTTAACAGTCCATTTTGAAGATACCATTACAAAACAGGAGTGGGGACTACTAAGTACTTTTTATTTATTTATATATTTTGCCTTATTTACATTTCTAAATACTTTAATGTTATTACTACTTATTTGTTAATATTGATCTAACTATTTATTTAGTGCTTAAACAACACATAAAAACTGTCCCTATGTGTATTACTTTTACCCATCTCCACCAACATAGTACCTCCAAAAAACCCAATGTATTCCCCATGAAATTATACATTTATTGATATAATGGATAAGGGATAAGGGATATATATATATATATATATATATATATATATATAGAGAGAGAGAGAGAGAGAGAGAGAGAGAGAGCAAAGCCGATCAGCACTCCGTTCCAAATAGTAAACGCCTGGGGGCCAATCACTTGGATAAATGCAGTCAAATATACAATGGCACTTGCAGGTATTTGTGATAAAAATTAACTTTTATTAGCAACAAAGAAAAACACTAAGTAAGTGGTAAGTATTTATACCAATCCCCACTCATGAGCCAGTGCTGAATAAATTAAAAACATGTGCAAAACTTAATTTTTGATGTATAAAAAACACATTAAAACCATCCCATAAACCTGCAGGTGGAGGAGAATATCTGGGTAAATGAACTCACAATCATAGCAACATTGTATGAAACAGATACATAATATAGCTAAAATAACTTAATTTCCTACTAAGGGTGGCCATCAATTGAAAAACTATAAGCAGGCAACAATAGGTACTGCAAGGTATAGTAAGACAAGCTACAAAAAACATTGAAATGCGAGCTGCTCATTAAGTCCCTTAGGAGATAAGGTGTCTAGAGTATGTATCCACTTACATTCTTTTTGCAAAAGCAATTTATCATGATCAATGTTGGCCGCCAGTTCAGATGTCGAGAGACCATCAAAGATCATACACTTTAAGGCAGAGAGGGAATGCCCAGCCTGTCTGAAATGTCTGGCAACCGAGAGGTCACCAAATTTGGTGCTAGAAGTCATGTTGCTCTTGGCAGTAAGGGCAGAGCGTATGGATGAGCGATGATTCGCCATACGCTCCTTAAAGCTCGTACGGGTCTTGCCAATATAAAATAGCCCACAAGGGCATACAATATAATATATGACCCATTTGCTATCGCATGAGAACCTTTGGTTCCCACGTTGCCATGTGGGGGTGGGCAAAATCCCCTGCCGATATATATATATATATATATATATATATATATATATATATATATATTATTAAAGGAATACGGAGCACTTTAACTGGATTTTTCAAAAAAACAAACAACGTTTATTGTGTCAGTCACATCACATCTATTATCTATCTATCTATCTATCTATCTATCTATCTATCTATCTATCTATCTATCTATCTCTATATATTATATATATATATATATTTCCTGATGGTTATGGGTTATGGTTTTTCTTTAACTTCCCCTTAGGTAGGAATCAAGGAAAGGTTATCGGAGTTGAACTTGATGAATGTATATCTTTATTTTGACAACTATGTAATATTAGGTGAGTATTCTATGTATGTGAAAATGTAGATGGGTAGACAGAGAATGTGTAAGTGCTTTCCCATGACAGTAAATCAATTCACTGTTGAAGGGACACTACTGTATACAGTCAGTTTGGTTTTCCTCACTGTGTTTATAGACTTTAGTGTAAAACAGAACACTCCAGAGAATGCTTAATTTTTATAAAAACAATCACCTATCACTGATTGAAAGTGCATCAGAAGTGTGAAACAAAGAAAAAGGTGTCTATAAAATGAAATTTCATTCAATTTCTTTGTCCTATGTATGTACTTGTATTTGCCAATAAACGCCCTTTCTTTAAAGGGAATGTCCAGCCTAAAAATAACTTGCCTTTAAAATGTTTATTACCCCCCCCCCCAACCTCACAGTTCTCACAGAACTTACTTACTCAAACCGGTCCCTCGCTGCTTCTACTCTGCGGGTGCTGCTGACAGCCATTCCACTACCTGGTTGCGGCAGTCAGTTAAGGCGCGACATGACCAGGAAGTGAAGCGGCTCATAACGAGCTTGAAACAGGAGCACGGGGCGGCACCTAATTGGCGAGGGAACAATTACAAGGTTTGGGGGGTAATTAACATTTTACATTTTTCTAAAATGTACTTGATTAAATTGATGTATCACCTTCTATGTGCTTACTAAACAAAGAACTCACAATGCAAAGATAGGGAAATTTAAAAGAGTTTGAAATCTTAAACGGTATCTCCACTGGTAAATTAATTTTGCCATTCAGTTTTATTGAAGAACAGGGGGTAAAAGGAGCTGTGTCTTACCTTCTGTTCTTCATAAAACCTGCAGGAACCAGGAAAGAAGATTCAGAACTTACCCGATCTCTCCGTCCTTCGATGTGTCCTCTTACAGGTCCCGACGGACTTTATACGCTATGCACATGTGCATCACACTTGTGCATGTGCATAGCGATCGAAGTCCATCAGGACCTATCAGAGGACGTGGCAGAGGAGCAAGAAATCAGGTAAGTTCTGAATCTTCTCTACCAGTTCCTTCAGGTTTTATTGAAGGACAGAAGGTAAGACAAAGCTCCTTTACCCCCTGTTCTTCAATAAAATTGAATGGCAAAAATTAATTTACCAGTGGAGATACCCTACAAAGCTTACCAGTCACAATATGAAGACATATTCATTCAAGGAGATTTACTTAAAGCCACTATCACTCCAGGTAAGTTTATCTGCCCAAAATCAACATCGGGTTTGCTATAGCTGGTGGTAAAAAGTCTTGTTAAAGGGCATGTCCACCCCCAAAACTATAATTTAACCCACTACTGGCCCCACTCTGTAGTGTAATAAAATCCTTACCTTACATCCTAGCTCCAAATGGTTCTCTAGTATTTCCCCCCCCAAAGTCCAAAAAACTGCCCACCAGGATTACTGCAGAGACTGGAGGACTCTGCCTCCAGTCTCTCCTCCAGGAGAATTTTGCCATGCGCAGTTCAGCCCTCTCCCTCCCATTTTGGTCTCCCTCCCCCTAGTGTTAAAACCCCTAGCCCCAGCCGCTATAATAAAATTATCAGAGGCTCCCCTGAAACTCTACTTACCTTACCTCTTTCCCCCAGCGTTCTAAGCAGCCGGCAGCCGCATCCATGATTGGCTACCTCTCAGCCAATCATAGACACAGTTGCCGGTCCCGACCTCTGGGACAAGGCTTGGACAATGCGGCGGAGGAAAGAGGTAAGATAAGTAAAGATTGGGGGAGTTTCTAATGATTTTATTATATCGGTTGGGGCTGGGGGGGAAGCACTACTATGTATAAAAAATTTTTGAAAGGGTGGACATGCTCTTTAAAAATCGCACAAACCCGATTTTAAATTCAGTGCAATGGCTGCAACTTTAACTCAGAAAATTTGCCTACCACCCCATGGTTAAATGGGCACCATTGTGTTTTCTTTCAGGGAGAGGAAGGAACTATATCCTGTGTGATTAGACTGGCAGCTCTGGTAACTTTCTTTTTTTTTTTTTTTTTGCAATTGTTGCATCTTCTTGTATGATTAATTTTGAAAGTCAGGTGATATGAACAGAAAAAACAGACAGTATACTTTAAAGGACAAATACTTTGTAAATTTATTTTTAAAAAATAAAAAGTATGTGGGACAGTAACAGTATGGTAGGATTTTCAACCTCCTAATTTTGTGAGGAGCTACAGCACATTCAGTTTTCATCTGACGGGCATAATTCTGAAGCCAGGAGAAAGCAGTTTTCTTCGTGCTGGTGCTCCTCCCAGAAACGATATTGGGGGAAGGAATTACCAATCCTACCTCTCTGTCCCAGGTACAGTACTTTTGTACATTTTTTTAAACTTATATATATATATATGTGCACTATAGTCCTCTTTTAATGTCAGGAATGAACAGACTATAGATGGGCTATATAGGGATAGACAGAAATCTGAAAAATACCCATCCCACAATCCATAGTGGTTTAGCTTTGGGATTGCTTGTTCTTGTGCCATACATGCAGCCAATATTCAGAGAATACAGTTGGATCAGCAGCATGTGTCTACTATTGTCCATGTGTATAGCTTCCTTTGGGCTCAGCAACTCACTAACAATGACTTTATGAATGGCTAATTATAGTAATAGTGGCTCATTTACCCAGGGCTGCTGGGCAATAATATGGAGTTAAAGTTGTGTTTACTGGTTAGTTAATGGTTAGCACGACTTTTTAACTCCATATAAGTGACGGATGCACAGGTTATGCAAAGGACCCAGGGCATCTGGCGCTCATGATTTAAAATTGTGTTTGTGCAAATTTTAGCGCATGATTTTAATAGCCAGCGTTAAAATCACACTGCGGGTAAATCCCCTTTGGGATTTACTCATGTGGGCTAACGCAATATTGAATCGTGGGAGATTTGTCTGGAGCGAAAGCGGCTCTGGGTAAATCTCCTCCAAAGTCTATTTGTGCAGGTTAATTTAACAAAATGCAACATTAGAGAGAACATTAGAGAAACTGAACCACTTGGTTTTATTATGTGTACCGTATATACTCGAGTATAAACCGAGGTTTTCAGGCTTTAAAAAAAGCCTGAAAATCTTACCTCGGTTTTATCTCGAGTCAATGTTTCTCCTACCTTGTCCGGCGGCTGCGCGATCCGCATCCTCGCTCCACAGCCTCTGCGCATCCGATATGTCACTACCCGGCGTCGCAAGAGAGGTGCCGGTAGTGACTCATCCGGATGCGCAGAGGTGTGGAGCGAGGATGCGGATCCACGGCCGCCGACAAGGTAGGAGAAACATTGACTTGCACAGGGACACAAGGACAAAATCTTAAGTGGCAAACAATACAACAATACGAGTAAACCTTCTTTATTTGTGCATACTTTATGCACAAATAAAGGAGGATTTACCCTATTTGCAAGTATTTGCCACTTAATGTTTGAAAACAAACTCCCAGCATGCTTATTGCTGGGAGGTTAGTTTTCAAACATCTTAAGTGGCAAATACTTGCAAAAGGGGTAAATCCTCCTTATTTGTGCATACAGTAGGCACAAATAAGAAGGTTTTACTCTTATTTGTAAGTATTTGCACATAAGATGTTTGAAAACTACAATTCCCAGCAATAAAGCATGCTGGGAGTTGTAGTTTTCAAACATCTTAAGTGGCAAATACTTGCAAATAGGGGTAAATCCTCCTTTATTTGTGCATACAGTATGCACAAATAAAGAAGGTTTTACTCTTATTTGTAAGTATTTACAACTTAAGATGTTTGAAAACTACAACTCCCAGCAATAACATGGTGGGAGTTGTAGTTTCCAACATCTTTGTGGCAAACTACCACCCATCGTTTAGACTCGAGTCAATGTGGTTTTCCTCCTTTTTTACCTAAAACTAGGTACCTCGGTTTATACTCGGGACGGTTTATACTCGAGTATATACGGTAATTCAACAAAAATTTTGCCGGTGAAACATATTGAAGCAATTTTAGAATCAACATGATTTATGCCACAGTCTAATAAACTTTACAACAGTGTAAAAACTGCATAGGATTGGAAGCTGGGAAACTGCACGGGGAACATGTACTAAAATAAAAAACACTTTAAGACCATTTGAATTATTGTCTATGGGTGTCTAATCACTGTTATTAATGTCATTTTGCATAGAGAAAATGGCAAAAGTTTTTTTTGACTGCAAAAACGTGAAAGGGTATCTCCACCCCCAAAATAAAACTTTTTCTGTAATGTAGGGCTACCCCAACCTTAACCGGCACGTTTATAATAAAAAAAAAACCCAGAGATAGACTTACCTACCATCGCTCCCTTGTCTCTCTGCCTTTGTTGCTCTTCTGTTACCGGAAGTAGCAATAGGGGCCAGACCAACAGCCGCATCTGTGATTGGCTGAGAAATGCAGCTGCTGGCTATGGAGAGAGCCAAGGGAACAAGGTTGGGTAAGTCTAATTCTGGGCTTTTTTATAAAGTTATAAACCTGGCGGTTAGGGTTGGGGGTGGATGGGGGGGGGCTTACAATACAGAAAAGTTACCCCCCATACACTACAGAAAAGTACAGCGTGGAGGGATACGGAGGGGGGGGGGGTGTAGAGAGCTCCCCTGGGCATGGAAAAGTCCTATAAGAGGACAAATAGCAGGCACCGGATGACAAGAAGACAGCTCCCACTCTTATCTTTTTAGGAGTTTCAGAATGCACTGCAGGAGAACCATAAGGAGCTGAGGAGTAAGTTAAGGATTCTTTAACACTACACCGTGGGGCCAGCACTGGGGCAAATTTTTAGTTTTGGGGGTGGACATGTTGTTTAATGTAATATATGTGCTGCATAGCTAATTTGGCCCTATTACAGGTATTATAAAGCATTTCAAATACAAATATGTACACTTCTTAATAATTGTATTTCAATGGACACATTTGGATTTATGAAGTAAACAAAAAATAATTGGGGAGATTTACCCAGAGCCGCAGCTGCTCTTGCTATATCTTCGCTATTGACAATTTGAGCAGTTGTCTCTTGTGATACTTGCACAGCCAGAGCAAGCAAAGTGTTAAAATCCTGCTAACCACTATTTTCTTTATAGACAGCTTTGCACACAGATGCACTCTTAAGGAATGGCTTTCAGTTGGGAAGTGTCCCTCTTAATTTGTGTGAATTTCTTTTCTGCCTAATGTGTTTACAATAATTGTGTTGTGCAGAGCTTGGGTTGGTACACTGTTCTACACAACGAATAGCCCTGTTCAACTACTGTTCTACTACTCTGTATGGCAAGAATTACCTAACAAAGTAAAAAGAAATGACAGTCCATCATTACTTTAGGACATGAAGGATAGAAAACAACAAAAATGTTGCAGTCGCCAAAATCCCAAACACTATGTTAAAACCATCTGACATGAGGACTACCCTAGGAAAGGAAGACCAAGTTACCAGCCTCAAAACCCCAAATCAACAGCACCTTAGATTAGAGCCCACATAAATGCTTCACAGAGATCAAGTTGCAGACACATCTTAACATTCACTGTTTAAAGAGTACTACATAAATAAGTCCTTCATGGGTGAATTGCCGCAAAAAAAGCAACTACTGAAAAAGAACAACACAGCAATAGAATTGTTTGGATCAATAGACCCAAGGAATGGACAATAGACTAGGGAAAATATGTTCTTTGGTCTGGAGCATCCAATTTTGAGATTTTAGTTTCCACCCAGCATGTCTGTGAGATATAGTAAAGGTGAGTGGATTGTATCTACATGTGTGGTTCCCACTGAAAAGCATAGAGGAGTGTGTGATGGTGTGTGTATGTGTGTGCGTGTGTGGGGGGGGGGGGGATCTTTGGTGATGACAGTTTTGGTAGTTTATTAAAAATGTAAAACACATTTAAAGGGCATGTCCACCCCTTTTTTTAAATAGTTTTCTGTAGTGTAGGGCTCCCAACCCCCAACCCCAAACGCTATAGTAATTTTTGCAGAAACTCCCCGATCATTACTTACATTACCTCTCTCCTCTGACCTTCTGTCATGAAACTGCAAGCAGGAGGCCGGACCGGCAGCCGCGTCCGTGATTGGCTGAGAGGCAGCCAATCATGGATGCGGCTTCCGGCTATCCAGAACGCTGGGGGAAACAGGTAATGTAAGTAGAGTTCGGGGGAGTTTCTGCACAAATAACTATAGCGGTTGGGGTGGGAAGCTCTACAATACAGAAAAGAGAGGGAGAGGGAGGGGGGAGGGCTGCAGTGCGCATGGCAAAATTCTCCTGCAGGAGAGACAGGAGACCTATATGGATTCTGCCAGGCTCTTGGTGGTCAGTTTTTGGTAATTTGGAGGGACATTACAGGAAAACCATTTGGAGCTGGGATGTAAGGTAAGGATTTTATTACACTACACAGTGGGGCTTAAATTATAGTTTTGGGGGTGGACATGCCCTTTAACCAACATGGCTACGCCAGAAATCTGGGACATCATTCTATCCCATCTGGTTGGTTCTTAGTGGAACCATAATTTGTTTTTCACAGGAAAATGAGAAAGGAGAAAGAGAGTCATGGAGTGTTAAACCCAATTGAGATTGTTTGGGATGGCAAAGTGAAATCAAAATAGCTAAGAGATGCTCAACACCAATGCAAACTCTCTCAAAATTAGAAAATCACTCCAGATGACAATCTCATGAAGTTGACTGAAAGAATGCCAAGAGTGTATAAAGTAGTCATCAAAGGTGGTTACCTCATTCTAAAATTTAAAACATATTTTGGCTTAACATTTTTTGTTTACTGCATAATTACATATGTGTTTATTTAAATCTATGACTGAACTAGGAGGCATTTTAAATATCCAGCTCAAGCCTGGAGCTCAGAACAAGTGATTCCAGGAATCCTGAAACTATAGTATGTGTTGCTTCATACACAAGAAAGAAAAAATGTATTAATAAGAGAAAAAAACAAAAGGTATAAGTTAGCAAGGTAAAGTAGGTTTATAAGATTTTAAAACATACCATAAACCCAACAGTCTTGTCATCTGAAATCCAGTAAGGGTATCTATTATAAAGAAATTAATGACTCGGGGAAAATTAGACCAGCAAGATTTTTAGAAGTGACCTACCCACTAGGCCGAACTCCCCAAAATCCACTCCGATTTCAGATTTTCAACTTCTGAAAAAGTTTAAAAATGGGTAAAAATAGTTCAAAATGTTTTAATTAAAAGAAGGTTAACAAAGCAATGGTAATTTACTGTACATGGCTCTGGGACCTGGTAAATGGTCTGGGGAACATGTGCAAATATCCTAAATTTGAAATAGTGTAAATCTCTTCACATTGAGGTTGGATGGTTTCGGTTCCTACACAATGCCGATACTGAGTAAATCATGTAGGCCCCCGACGGGATTTACTTATTATTGTTGATGTGTTTGGCCACCTTAATTTCTACTGATTGGCTGTTGGATGGGTCAAACATGCTCATATCTTTACTGAGCAACTGAATTAACCCAGGGGCTTTGTCTAGGGCAAGACCATAACATTCTCTATTAGGGGTCCTGCAAACAAGAAGTCAGTATTTTGAAAGCATTTATTTATACACAGACAAAATGATGAATAGGCAGGGTAAGGACATTAAGGATGAAAGGATGAAGCAGGCAAAAGTGTACCAATTCACAAGTCAACCCAGGGGGTTCGCATTCCTAAAAATAGCTGTAAATTTTGGCAAATTTATCACAAATTTGATAAAATCCTTGAAAATTTGAAAGTCTGCAAAAGTTCAAAAAGTATAAAATCTCAAAAGTCTGAGTTAGCTCAAACTCGTAAAATCCGATTCGAACTCGGGCTTGAGTAATAGTCCATCTCTACTACCCACCAACTTCATCCTCTGTAATGTCTATTCTCCTATGGATTTTCGTTGGTGAATTTTGTGCACTTCTAATGGTTGTATCAAATTCTGTAATGTATTTGAAAAGTATCAGGATAAATATTAAATGTCTTTAAATCTATGTCCATTATAATGCTAGACATAAACGGGCCAATGTTACAAATGATCCATGACTCGTGATTCACGGATTGTTTGCACCACATAATTAAATAGATTTTTGATAAGATTTCAGCATGTGGCCATTGATCCCCATGTCAATGCATTTTTCCAAAATGTCTGATCAGGCTGGTGGTTGATAAACATGGTAACTTACTAGAAAGTATACGTTGAGGGTCCCACTCCAGATTTAGATGTGTTTAATTGGTGACCCCACATCAGACCACAATGTTTCATGGGGTAAGCTGCCTTCTTCAGTTGAGGTAAGTGTAACAATATTAATACCTATACCACATCATATGCTCCGCCTTGTGGAGATCCCATGAACACGATTGGAGGTAAAATAAAGTGCTAAAACAGTAAAAAGTGCTAGAGTACCAATAAATAAATGCAATATTAAATGTTAATTTTAAAATAGTACATTAAAAGATGATTTATAGTAAATATTTTAAAAATGTAATGTAAATGTATTTCCATGAAGAGATCTTAATTTATAGTTCTAATACAGAACTTTATGAGTTCAGACAAACTCAAACTATTCGAACTAGTTCGGGTTCAGACTAGTTCGTTTTTCCAGACTCGTGGCTGTATTTTCGATAATTATTGAATTTACGGATTGTTTGCTAACCCTAGAATGTATCGTTTGCTAAACCTCAAATGTAGCCTTCGATTTTCGGTAACCCTCGAATGTATTATTTGTTTTCGCTAACCCTAGAATGTATCATTCGCTAACCCTCTAAAGTATCTTTCGTTTTTGTTGATCCTCAAAAGTATTGGTCGATTTTGGTAACCCTCGAATTTATGGTTCTATTTTTAGGTAACGCTCGAAAGTATCATTCGGTAACCCTCGAATTGGCCCTAACCCTCAAATGTAGCTTGCACAAACCCAGCAATTGCCCGATCATGAGGTAAGAAGTGTTTTTACAAGTTTTGGTGACAGTGACATGTTCCCTAGACCATTTCCCAGATGCCACAGCCATTTACAGTAAGTTACCATTGTTAGTTTAGCTGTAAATCACCCAGAGTTTTCGAACTATCAATCTCCCATTGACTTTAATGGGATCAAATTTGAACTTTCGAACTTTTACTGAAGTTCGAAAGTTCAAAAACGGACCGAACTTTATGAAGTTTGGCCATCCATAATCATAGCTAACATGCCTTTACTTTCATAGTAATGTTATAGTAAAGTTTATAGTTGGATTGGCCCTAGCCTTTTCCACATAGGCTATGCCAAGCTATTTCCAAAAAGTTTTGGAAATGACGCAGCCAACACAAAATTAGTGAAAAACCCATGCTAACCCAATCACATTGGGTATTGCACTAATATGGACCAAAAATGGCCCCCTTAGTTTTTAGTATGTCTAGTGGATGAGGATATGTTAATCAGAAATGATTTAACATTTGAAAGCTAACATCTGATTGGTTTGTGCAAACTTAGCACCATTTTTAACGATAAGAACTTTTATTGAATAACCCTGAATATTAGTAAAAAGCTAGAGTAACCTGAAATATTCTACAAATTATTTCAACACCAAGAGGCTGATTTTTAGTGGTGAGAGACATGTGGTTTTACAGGGGTGAGAATGATAAGATCTATGCAGCTGCCTTTGTGTTTTAGGCTTCATTATCCTTTAAATAAAAATACCGCTCCCTCCCCTTTAAAATCCCCCCTCCCCAGTTAATATCACCCAGGGTGAGTATCTAAACCACGTCGTCCTTGTTCCAGAGATAGTATCCCGTCAGGACAGTGTGTAGTGACTTGGCATGAATGGGTTAACTTTTTAATCAGAGCCTGTTTCAAAGATAGTCCCCATCAAGCTTGGTGGTAGTTAACAAAGGCATAAAGCTTTGCCTTTTAATCCAGGTGTCAAGTATCTCGCCCACTGCTCCTGTGGCAACTGATACTGTCTGCAGCACTTTTCAAAACTTAACAAAAAAGTGTCCAAATTGCTATCATTGTCCATGACAGGAAACTTGGGTGAACCATGCAAAGCAAACGGACCCTCTCTGAACTCACTGGACTGTGGAGACTGGGTCAGGTGCTGGAGCCTTGCCAACTCCAGTTGAAATGCATGGCCTGCTTGTCGTTTGGCAGCTTACATTTCATGCTGGGCTTGCCATTCAGCTGCTATGGCTGCAGCTGTAGCTACCTGCCTCTGCATTTGGGCATCTCTCTCCTGATGCTGCAAGATCAATTGAAGACGTAGCTGGAGGTCATCAGAACCCAACAATTGTAAATCCTTTTGCAGGGAAGAAGTACGGTCTTCCTGAACTGCAGTATTCTCATGCTGAGAAGATCCAAGGTTAACAGTCCTCTCTGGGATAGCTGAATCCTCATAGCTTCCCGACTCAGTTGTATAGTTCTGCTGCTCCTGGTCACTCTCCAACAGTGCCCTTATCAGCAGCTACTCGGACTTGTCCAGGACATCAATACCTCTTTCCTCACAGAGATTGATTAGGACCTCCTTGGTTTGTCTCTTGTAAAAGGTTGCCATCCTCAGCTAACCTTGCCAAATAAAAGATAGAAAAGAAAAACAGAGAAGGGGGAAAAACTGTTTGTACGTATGTCTTTTTAAAAAAAATAAATGCAAAGAGTTTGTCTTTGAAGACTGCTACCCTCGCAGGGACACAGTTCTTTAATACAAGGGTTAAATAACTTAATTCACTAATGCTCTAATAAAAAATCATTTATCCCACATGCTGCCAGCTAATTTGTCACGAACGCCAGTTCACTGGGCACATGATCTGACCAATCAATCGGTAATACGCTGTCACCACTGCGCACTTCTTCCGGCCGTGCAGAAGCCCACAAACACTCTTGACCCTCACTGACTATGCACACCCTTGTCCTGGCAGCTAAATGGTTAACACTACACAATTCACTCCAGCAAATAACTGGTTAATTAGCATCAGTCCTTCAAAAGCAGTCACAGAGTTAATTAGCATTTACACTTGCAAAGCATTCCATACACTTAGAGATCATCCAACCACAAATACATTTATTAAACAAAACTTATTACATTTTAGATTTAATATTCCAAAAGGTAGACAGTGCATATAATACAAAAATAAAAGAAAATGGTGTTACAATAAAATGACATACAATAGGTACAACAGTTATATAAATAAAAAGGATAAAAATATTCACAGACCCTAACTGCTCATTAGAAGTCCTGTGTCTCGGGGCAAGAAGGAAACATATGATCCATACACATTTGGCATATCCCCTCAGTATCAACCAAGTTAAAGGGGTTACAGTGACTTTTTAAGCCCCTTGTTGCAACAGCCCCCTCCCGGGCTATGCATAATATGGGAGTGTACAACTTGTCACAACCCTTCATTCCCCCTCAGTTAGGCAGATTCTATATAACTTCAGATATGTAAATTGCACTGGAATGTAGACCACATATTCCTCTCCGGTAGTAATTATCAATTCCTACAATACCAAACATGACCCGTGTGTAATACATATTTACCAAGATATTAATAACTACCCCTGGCAATGGTATAAAGCCTCCATGTTGGGTATCTTTTTAATGGGCCTACCTTCCCATTCACTAATATAATATTGGTTTCCGTCTCACATATTCCTGTACAATAATATATTTATTTTATACATATGGCTGTCCTTAAAGGGGAACTGTGGTCCAAAAATGACTTTATGTAAATTTATAGGCATTGCTCTCCTTAGAATTTTTGCAATTTATTTTCATTGTTTATTTTGCATAGTTTTGAAGATATTTACATTTTTGTGTATGATATGGCAGCAGCATCACCAGGTCCCCTGCACTTCCTGTTTCCTGCTCTGAAACCATGTCAGTGGATGACAGTCAATCTGCCCTGTGTCTCCTCCTCCCCTTTGCAGCCCCCCGGTCCCTCCCACTCATGGACCTCATGGTCCCTCCAGTTGCAGGCCCCCCTTGGCCCATTCTCTTACAGCCCCATGTGGCCCCACCCACATGTGGATGCCATGGCCGCCCACCCACAGGTGTCATGGCCCACCCACTTGTGGGTGCATAAGCCCCGCCCACTAGCGGATGCATAAGCCCCACCCGCTTGCGGGTGCATAAGCCTCCCCCCCTTACAGAAAACTCTGTGGAAACAGCCTTTTCAGGCAGAGTGAGAACTCTGCCTGAAAAGGCAGTTTTCACATAGTGGGAGAGAAGGGCTGTAGATTCCCTTACCTTCTCTGTGGGATCGCCACACAGCAGAGAGGAGGAGAGACTTCCTGTTTCCCTCACACACCGAGGGAGTCTGAAGCCTCAGGAATGTCACATGTCAGCCTCCCACCCATTAACTCTCTGGACAGTCATTTCTTTATATCTTGGGCTGTGGAGCACGTAGAGAGGGGGTCAATGGCTCATTTAAAGTTAGGAAACTGGCCTTTCATCACTTGTTTGGAGACCACAGTTCCCCTTTAAGGTGACCTCTATGTATCCACCAGACCTCTAGCTGTAGAGAATTCCAGATACACAGTTCGGCTCCACATTGTCTGGAAGAGAAGATCTGATTCCATGCTTCACTAACTTTAATATAAACACTGGGGACTGTTTTCAGGGTTGAATGGCATTTTTATTGGTCCTTTGAAAGAACTAATGCCAAAAGTTAACCCATTCATGCCAAGTCACAATCCCATTTGTTGAATAACAGCTGAGGGGGCATGTCCGGAGATGGTGTTCAGAAGTTGGCTTTGAAGGCTTTGTTTGTAGCATTAAGGTAAGATCCAGGGGTGAGGACCTAGCGGTTTAGGCTGGGGACCATAATTTAAATAAGAATATCCCTCCTTAAATAAAAATATCCCTATTTTAATTTGAATACCTTTCCTAACACTACAGACCTTCAAATAATGATACCTAATTAACGATAATTAAAAAGAGATGCAAGGATATGAATTCCTTTTCCTCAATAGTGATAAGGAGCAGGAGTTTTTTTAAGGATACTCCTGCTTTATAAATACAACCCGTAATACTTGTAGTTACAAAAGGAGATTTTATTTGAAGCTACTGAAGGCAGGCTTACACAAGCAATTTTATTGCTCTTACTTTATTATATTGACAATATGAATCACTGTGTGAAAAACTTAATAGAATTCCATTTAAACTTGGGACTTTGGAACAGGAATCTTTTTCCTGAAAGAATGACATCACAGGGCTAAACTAAACAACTTTCCTGAATCATATTTTGTGTGTTTAGGTAGCAGTATGCTCTTTCCTGGGGCGTGTGTAGGGGGATTATTTTTGCCTGGAATACCCCCTTTCTGCCTGCTCAGCGCTATCTGCTGTTCCACTTCTCCTGGTGCCAGAGGATGAGGAAGAAGAGGATAAAGAAGAAGCTGCAGTGGACTCGGCCAATCAGCTGGGGGGCCGAGTCCACTGCAGCTTCTTCTTTATCCTCTGGCTGCCAGCCAAGGTAAAGCACTGCAGCCTGTGGGGGATCGTACTGGAGCAGCTGCAGCTCTTGTTGTCTGGATCCCTAACTGCCTGTGTGTCTATCTGTGTATCTGTCTGTGTTCTTTGTGCACACACAGGGACCATCTTTAGCACAGGGCCCATCTTTTTGTGCAGGGTCCATCTTGTGCACAGGGACCTTCTTCTGTACAGGTCCCTATCTCTGTGCAGGGCCCATCTTTGTGTTCCTGCAGGGCCCATTTGTGTGCAGGGCACATCTTTGTGTGCATGGCCCATTTGTGCGAAAGGCCCATTTGTCCATTTGTGCAGGACCACATAACAACTCAATGACCTCTTGCTGAAGAAAAAGAGAAAATGGCAACAGATAAGAATGGATTTTAAAGGAGAACTATTGTGTGTATAAAGTTTTCTTAAAAAACAGTCTAAATGAAAGGGTAATAAGAAGGGTAATTCGTACCTCCCAATTATGTTTCTGTGAAGAGCACCTGTCCAATGAAAACAGATTCTGCCAGTCTTCCTCCTGGCTTCAGCACTATACATTTAATAGAGGAATAGTCTGGGACTAACCTGGCAAATGAAAGCTGTATGTGCTGTAGCTCCTCAGCAAATCCAACCTCCGAGCCCCAGGTACTTTCCATTTTTAAAAAGTCAATTTTTACAATATAGTTATCCTTTAACTTAAAGTGTATGTATACTGAAAAAAGGTCTTTGCGTCATCTTAATCTATAAATAAATGACCCAAGGTAATTTGTTAGGACCTTCCATACTGGGGTTACCTTGACGTGGTTGGAAGGCTTTTCACTTTTATGCATAAAACTGTAACTAAAAACCCCCATGTTTTTACTGTTTGCTCTAGCACAGATATTATAGTGATAGTATATGGGGCCCAGGAATGTATATTGATCATCTCTTTTCTTGTTTAATCTATAAATAAATTCATGTAAGTAGCACTTACACTGGGGTGTGTGTTGCTGCATGCCTTCAATACAATACTTGTTTTGTTCAGGGTCTGATAACTGATAACTGCATACAGCACAACAACTGTCAAAAACATTCTAGCTTTGGAAATAATTTCAGAATTGGAAATAATGGCGTTGACTGAAAAGTAGTAGTGAAAATAGGTATAGCAGAAACATGGTTGAACAATTCTCACGACTGGGCTGTAAATTTAGAAGGATATTGATTGTTTAGATAGGATAGAGAAAATAAGAAAAGGGGTATGTGTTTATATTAAGGAGTTGAAGCCACATTTAAAAGAAGAGTTAACTGGCAATATGGATGTTAAATCGGGGGCAATATGGGTGGAATTGGGCAATAGGAAGGGGGTAATGACAATGTTGGTGTCTGCTACAAGCTGCCATATGCTAGCAGGGAGGAAGTGAGTCCGCTTCATATGCAGATGGCAAGGGCTGCAGGTTTAGGGAGTATTCTGATTATGGGGGAATTTAATTACATTAAAGTCAGTTACATTGAGTGCAGTATTGGAACTGCCAACATAGAAAAGGGTGATGGGTTCCTGAATTTGCTGCAGGATCATTTTCTCTCACAGGTAGCTGAAGTTCCTTCTAGAAAAGGAGGTCTGTTGGATCTGGTAATATCTTACATCGAGAAGCGTATTATAGATATAAAGGTAACTGGAGGCTTAGGGAATAGTGACCATGAAATAGTGTGGTTTAGTGTATATTATCAAAAGGAAAAGTGCACTGGGTTAACAAACACTTTTAATTTCAGGAAAGCAAATTTCCCAGGTTAAAAGATGCTCTTCAGCAGTTCAACTTGGAAGATATATTATCAGGAAAAGGTACTGAACAGAATTGGACTGTTTTTAAAAGGATTTTAAGCCATTTTACATCTGAATTTATACCCTTGGGAAATAAATGTAAAAAAAAAATGTAAAAAAAAACAAGTCTGCACCCATGTGGCTTAATTCTGATGTATAGAGGGAAATGGAAAAGACTTAGGAATTATAAAAATTGTAACAAGGATTGTAAGAAAGCAATTAAGCTAGCTTAAAATTAATAATGATGTTAGGATAGCTGAACAAAGCATCCCTAACCCTAAACAATTAAGATGAAGACTGAAAATGTGGCACCATTAATTAATGGGGATAGGTTAGTTATGGAGAAAGGTGATCCGAGCATGTATTGAACAATTTCCCCCCCTCTGTATAAACTATAGAAAATCCAAGTACATATAGCATAAAGTATAGTGGCAATGATAGTGTTAAATATGCAAATGCACCGAGGCTATGGAGCAGAAATGACTAAATAAGGTTAATATTAATAAATCCCCTGGACCAGATATAATACATCCTCGGGTCCTTAGGGAATTAAGTTCAATTTTATCTAGGCCATTGTTTTTTATTTTTGTTGATTCCCTCATGTCCAGATGTGTGTGTTTGGATTGGAAAAAACCTGATGTAATTCCAATATTCAAAAAGAGTAGTAGTTCACAGCCGTGTAATTACAAGCCTTTAAGTTTAACTTCAGTGGTGGGGAAGATACTGGGAAAAATTTGATACGGGAATATATTCTAGAGTATGTTTCAAGAACCTTATAGGAAATAATCAACATGGATTTAGGAGAAATAGATCTTGTCAAACTGGGTTTAATGATGTAGTGAGTAGGAATTTAGACTTTAGGCATAGCAGTAGATGTAGTATACTTGGATTTTGCTACGGCTTTTGATTCAGTCCCCCATAGGCGACTAATGTATAAGCTAAGGTCTGTTGGGCTGGGGTGGCACATTTGTACATGGATAAAAAGTTGGTTGATGGATAGGATTTAGAGAGTAGTTGTTAATGGGGCTTCATGAATATGGACTAAAATGCTAAGTGGAATGCCACAGGGTTCTGTGTTGGGACCACTTCTATTTAATCTGTTTATTAATGAATGGGTATTTTCAGAAAGGTTTCTGTGTTTACTGATGACACAAAACTTTGTCGACCATTAAAAACTTCAGAAAATGTGCAGTCATTGCAGGTGGATGTAGATAGATTGTCACATTGGGCTGCTAAGTAAGACAGATGAGATTCAATGTTGATAAATGTAAGGTGATGCATTTTGGACTTAAAAATCCTTGTGCTAATTATATTTAAATGGCTCTGTGTTAAGTGAATCCCTGTTGGAAAAGGATCTTGGAGTTTTGGTGGATAACAAACTTAAAGGTAGCAAGCAGTGACAGGCAGCAACAGCTAGAGCCAGCATGGTATTGTCTTGTATAAAGAGAGGTATGGATTTAAGGGAGAAAAATGTTATCCTCCCTCTTTACAAAGCATTGGTAAGGCCTCATTTGGAATATGCTGTCCATTTTTGGAATCCTGTGTACAAAAAGAACATCTTGGAAATGGAAGAGGTTTAGAGAAGGACAATTAAAATAATAAAAGGAATGGGGGAGCTTGACTATGAAGACAGATTGGATAAGTCACAATTAAGTTCACTAGAGAAAAGGAGCTTGCATGGGGATATGATGTGTATAAATACATTAAAGGGCCATACAATACACTTTCTGGGGGATTTGTTCATCAAAAGACATGTCAGAGGACACGCAGACATTCTTTAAGACTTGAAAAAAAAAGAAGTTTAGTCTTCAAGTTTGGAAAGGGTTTTCATAGTGAGAACAATGAATGTTGCAAGATACTGGTATTGATATATAAAGTAGAGTTGATACAAGGAATTTTCAGATTGCCACTTGGAGTCAGGAAGGAATTTTTCCCCCTTCATAAATTTGGTGTGTGGGGGGGAGTTTGCCCTCCTCTGGATCAACAGTTAGGCAGGAAATGAGGATATTGCTAGATGGGGTGGACTGGATGGACGTATGTCTTTATCCAACCTCAAATCCTATACTATACTATACTATACTATGGAGCTGTCTTCCATTGGATGTTGTGATGGCAGGTTCATTGGATAGTTTCAAAGGAAAGCTGGATGAGTTTCTGAACACAAGGAATGTTGCAAGTTACTGATATTGATATATAAAGTAGAGTTGATCCAGAGATATTTTCAATTGCCACTTGGAGTCAGGAAGGAGGTTTTTTTCCCCTTCATAATTCTGGTGTTTGTTTTTTTTACTTCCTCTTGGTCAACAGTTAGACAAGAAATGTGGGTATTGCTGAGTAGGTTGGACTGGATGGACGTATGTCTTTATTCAAACTCTATACTATACTATACTATAACAATGGAGAACTGTATTAATAACTGTTTTTCAATACAAAATTAGTACTCCCGTTCTATCCACTTTATCCCCACAAACAATAATGTTCACCTTCCTCTTGTTCCCATTGGGAACCGCACGATCGATCGGAATTTACCGACGCGTCTGGACGACCGAACGATCAAGGTCGGTCGCGGCTGGCCGCCACACACCGGCAGATATTCGGCCGAAAATATCTGCTGGTGTGTACCCAGCCTTACAGTTATAATTAATAATGTTAAAGTTAATTGTATCCCACCCTGGATTACCAGACCATATATATGTATCATTAAGGTTAAAGGCTAAACCCTGAGTGGTTTTTGTCATTGCTTAACAAAAGTAAAGAAACAGAGAATTAAAAAAACAAAAAAAAAACAAATGATGTGCTGATTGCTATGAACATGAGTTTTTACTGCTGACATACTGAGGCTAAAGTTAAAATGCTCTGTTTTCTTTAGCTTTCCAAAGGCTAATACAAGCATAATGAAAATGCATTCCTTACGTGGGCAGAGCACCCAGTGTTTGTTGAAGAAGGATGGCTTTATTGGAGGAATTGCCAGAAGACAAAAATGTTTCTGTTTAAGTTCACTGCTTGTAAAGGGTGCAATGGAATACACTTCATAAAGAAAGTAAGGAATCTATTATTACATTTTCATTGTCTTTATTATCAAAAATATATTTCTGTTTTAGTGACATTAATTCTAAACATTAACCGGCTCATTTACCCAGAGCCGCTGACCAATTATATGGAGTTAAAGTTATATGGACTTTAACTCCATATTAGTGCCGGATGCGCGGGTTACAAAAAAGACACCTGTGCATCCAGCACTCACAATTCAATATTGCGTTTGCGCTACTTTTACTTCATGTTTTTAACGCCAGTTAATTTTCTGCATTAAAATCACCCTGTGGGTAAATCCCATGGGATTTACCCATGTGTGCAAACGCGATTTCGAATCGCAGAAGGGAGATTTAGTGATAGTGGCTCTGGTTAAATCTCCCCCGAAGGCTGTTAGTAAAAGATATTTGTAATGTTGATATGGTGATCTGTTTTAAGTTAATATTTAAAGTGCACTAAAACCTTAAATTATACTTTTGTCTGTTGCCTTGTCGCCATCTTGCCATGTAATTGCTATATGCATAATTGCAATAAAATAGCCAAGCCACCAAACACTGCTGGAAATGTAAGCAGTGTACAAAATGAATGTATTATGTAATGACACCACGCAGTGGAGAGCAGTGAATACTTTTCATATACAGTGAGAGTACAGGCAATATCTAGTGTATGGTACGCATCATCTTCTAAAGGGAAGAGTTCTACAATGCTTTCACATGGTTTTATTCATTGCACTAGTTTACCTTGACCTTCACTTATCCCTGTATTTCTGCCTTTACTTGTTATCTCTCCACTTTACTTTTCTTTCTTTACCTCATTGTGTCATTTTCTCTTTATTCCACACTGTTCCACTTTTTGTTTTCTATTTCCTTTACATACTTTATTTCTGCTCTACCTCCCCCTTATTCCATTCTGTTTCCTTATTTACCCTGCTCCACTTTCCCATAGCACTCCCGTTCTATCCACTTTATCCCCACAAACAATAATGTTTCACCTTCCTCTTGTTTTTTATACTTTTTCTATTCTGCCAAGTACACAGCCCAATCCCGCTTTGTCCCTTTCAAAATACAGTATCCATTCTGCTCCTCTCTGTTTTCTTTCTTCTCCAAACTAATAAAGCTAGGTATACACACTAGCGATAAAGCCCGATACCGTTGGATCCTGCCTGCAGTTTTCCCGAACATTGTTTTCATAAACATTGTAAACAATACATATTGTTTACATTTACATTGTAAACAATAGTTCCAATTAACTGAATGTAAATAAGCTTATAATGCGTTGGAGACATAATTAGCCTGTAAATTATAAATTTAGAATGGTGCTTTGCTATCAGTTATTATATCAGAGCTTAGCTATGTAATCAATGTTCCATGATTCATAGAAACATACTATATATATTATCGAAAAATTATGTCAACCTACTTTAAAATATAAAGATATTGATAAGTCACCTTCAGACAGGAGTGAAATGACAGGGGCCTGGGCCCTCTCGCAGGCTTAGAGGTTGGGCCCCTGACACACTCCGCTGCACTGCACTGTTTTTTAAACAGCTGATCGCACGTCCACAGTAAAGATACGCACAATCATTTGTTTTAAACAGCTGATTGTGCATATCTTTACTGAGAACTTAAAATCAGCTGATCGTGGGTCCCCTCTGTCCCCAGGCCTCCCACGACGGGGTAAGCTGCTGTAGCGTAGTTACGCTCCTGCATTGGGGTGGGTTTGATGACTGGTATTGCTTGCACTTTTATGACATGAAACTACTGGGTTTCTCCTAATATCCTAATATTTTATAAAAAAGATACGCTATTCAATATATTATTGCCTCACTAACACTTAAGATATGTCAGTGCTTATTACATATGTATCCTCAGGCCTCACCAACACTTTATTCATTTTCTGAATATCCTCACAAAAGCAGAGGTGAATCCCATGATTACATTTTTGACATGTGCTCCACAGTAACTGATTGATCCACCTGTACTCATACCCAGAAAAAAAAAATACCCAAGGACAGATTAGAGAAAATGTGCTGTGAAATATCCAAAGTAGGCTAATAACAGGGAGAGAGTCATTCATATAAGTTTGTACTTAGATAGATGTTCTGCCCAGCCTTAAAGTACCATTTTATGTTTATGTTCAGCTACCCCCCAAACCCCATTTTCACAATATTAAAAAGTGGCAAAGATGCCCTTGAAGGGACTTACCTGATCCGATCCCCTACCGCCTGCGTATCGCCCCCTGCAGCTGTTGCAAGCTCGTTTTAAAAAAGAACAGCAGTAGTGAGGCACTTCCTGGTCGCGGCTGTCAGGCATTTTGGCATGACATCACGCCTTTAACCAACAGCCGTGACCAGGAAACAGTAAGAGTAGCATGGCAGAGCGGCAAGGGACAGACCCGCGACACACAATATATATGAGTGCCTGTTTCTGGCAACAATCGTGCTGTGTATGGGAGCCTTGTCTGCCGAAACAGCATGATTGTCGGCCAAGCAGGTGCTCATACACCGTGCGTTGCGGGTACGCACATGTGTGTTTGAGCCTTAAGTCCCTTCAGGGGCATCTTTGACACTTTTAATGGAATTTGGGGGTAGCTAAACATAAATATAAAACAATTTACTCCTAATGTGAAAGCTTTCTGCCATGATCATGCATTGCAAGATATATTCATTTATATACATGTATGAAGTGGATTCTGGTAATAAGAAAGCTTTTTTGTTGTTGCCAGTACTTGTTTCTGTCCCTGTAGTACATGTGGCCTTGTGGGCATGAGAGATGGCCGAACTTTCGAAAGTTCGGTCCGTTTTCGAACTTTCGAACTATATGGAAAGTTCGGAAGTACAAAAACCGACCCATTAAAGTCAATGGGAGTCAAATAGTTCAAAAAAGGTCCAATGCAATACAATTAAAATATCAATGGTAACTTAATGTAAATGGCTGTGGGACCTGGGAAATGGTCTGGGGGACATGTTCGAATATCCAGGACTTTCAAAAACTTGATTTTACTCTCACACGCGCTACTTTCGAGCTCTCGCGTTTGAACATTCGGTAATTATCCCATGAATCACTCACGGATTCGAGAATTCAATATTTATTTGCGTATTAGTATAACAGACATTTCACTCGCGGATCCGAGAATTCGATATTTACTCGCGTATAGGTATAATAGACATTTTACTCGCGGATTCCATATTCGATATTTACTCGCGTATTGGTATAACAGACATTTTACTTGTGGATTCGAGAATTTGATATTTACTCGCGTATAGGTATAATAGACATTTTACTCGCGGATTCCATATTCGATATATACTCGTGTATAGGTATAATAGACATTTTACTCGCGATTACATATTCGATATATACTCGTGTATAGGTATAATAGACATTTTTTTGTGGATTCCATATTCGATATTTACTCGCGTATTGGTATAACAGACATTTTACTTGTTGATTCGAGAATTCGATATTTACTCGCGTTTAGGTATAAGACATTTTACTCGCGGATTCCATATTCGATATATACTCGTGTATAGGTATAATAGACATTTTACTTGTGATTCGAGAATTCAATATTTACTTGCGGATTTGATATTCGATGAACTCGAATGGCCGCGTCGTAGCCAATCACAGACGCGGATGCGGACCAGCAACTTCCACAGCAGGGAGCTGTGTAGGAGATGTCACGGGAAAGAAGTATCTGTAAGTAAAGATCTGAGCATATTTTTAAAAATATATTACAGCGGTTGGGGGTGGGCAGCTGCTACCTAACATATATAAAAAGATGATTTCCAGGGTGGTCATGCCCTTAAAAATTACAGCAACTCTTATTGCCTTGAGAATATTTTATTTTCCTCGAGATTACAATCAAATCTGTTCCAGAGACACTTTGTAATTCTACCTTAGGCAGTTAAGATAGTTTCGACAGCTAAAATCACGCACAAAGCCATTCCATGTTTATGTAATCTAAAACCTCATATTATATATAAAAATGATACGCCCTTTGTATTTCACTCAAGCACGGAAACTGCAACACCTCACTTTATGAAAAAAAAAACCCTGTAGATTGCCAAATATTTACCACAACATTTAAATAAATTGCATTATTCCTTTTAACCTTCTTTGAGCGGGATAAAAGGAAATATTTTCGTTAGAAAGAAAGACATTATCATCAGTAAAGAATACAAAGACCAAGAAACTTTCTCTCAAAATTAAAAAACAAAGTTCAGTCCATTGCAAAGCTGTACTTTAAATAACACACTATGTTACTCTTATTTTCCCATCCCTTCCTCCTCGACTGTAATCTCATTCAGTCCACTACTCCTATGAGACTTGCTGGACGTGAATCTCATTCATCAGTTAGTCAGGACTGCCCTGCTAGCTGTTAATTACACTTTATAAAACGTGGACGGATTAGCAGAGTGCTGCTTCTATGTATATAATGCAATGATGTTTAAAGGGCTAACTCTGAGGCATTGGGGCATTGAGCAGCAGTCTCTATGTGTACTCTATAAGGCTATGTGAGTGTGGCATCTGAATTATTTCTAAAGGTGCGGTTTTGCTATTTTGGGATATAGCACCTTTAATGCGGCTATTTTTACATTCATGATCGGAAAATTCCAATTGTGGGCATAAAATTCCGATCTTGATTGTAAATGTATGATTTTGATCGTAACTGTATGACCGTAATCGTAATTTTACGACCACCGTTTTTAAATAGTGCTTGCTAAAGGTACGATTCCACAATTTATATGAATACATTTTATGATCGCCTATTCAAAACAAAAGGAGGTACACCAGTCGGGGGTCATGGCTCGGTGCACACATCAACGTGTGTATGAGCCTTAAGACTAATAAATGACTGTTTTACAGGAGTCTCCAGCTGAAATACCAGAGAGGTCAAAGATACATACTAAATTAAATGATTCATCTTTTCAAGTTTATGCAAGATGAATTAGGTAGGTGTCCCCCAGTGCGCACCACACACTGCAGGCCTGTACACACAGGTTAGAGTGGTGCACACATAAAATCTTCTTGGATATAATTACGGAGGTATGGAGAGCACAAAACTTAATTTTGTATGCACACAGATATATATTTTATATATATTTCTGCACACACGCTGATTTTAAAGGGTATGTCCACCCTTAAATCAACTTTAATATAGGCTTCCCCCTGGTCCCCCAGCCCCAACCGCATAGTTTTATTTTAAGAAGCCCCCCAAACTCTTACTTACCTCCCCTCTTTCCAAGCGAGGGACGGGACCGGCAGCAGCCGCGTCTGTGATTGGCTGAGCTGCAGCCAATCACGGACGCGGCTGCCGGCAGCTCACTTCAGCGGAGGAAAGAGGAGAGGTAAGTAAGAGTTTGGGGAGCTTTCTTAAAATAAAATTATGCGGTTGGGGCTGGGGGACCAGTGGGAAGCCTATACTAAAAGGGTTAAATGCTAGGGGGAGGGAATCGGGAGAGGGAGGGAGAGGGAGGAGAGGGAGGGGGGGAGGGGGAGAAGGGCTGCAGTACGCATGGCAAAAATCTACCTGAGGCCAGGTAGGAGGCAGAGTCCTATAGGACTCTGCTAGCCTCCTGGTGGGCAGTTTTTGGGACTTTGGGGGGACTACAGGAGAACCCTATGGAGCTGGGATGTAGGTAAGGATTAAACTACACTACATTGTGGGGCCAGTAGTTGGGGGGATTATAGTTTTGGGGGTGGACATCCCTTTAAGTTAGAGGGATCGTTGCACAGCGCTCATATACGCAAGAGTTTATACAATATCCTTTCATTGGCCCTGTCACAAGGAAAGTAGAATTCTCTTACCCAGTAAAGAAAGGCTGGATAAGTCATGTTTCCATACTAAAACAGGACGGCTCCCTGCATCCAATCCTAAATGTAAAATCACAAGCTTGTACTACACTTAAATCTTATTGTTCAGTGTTTTTTCATGAATTGACTACCATCTCTATATATTTAAGATTGCTAAGAGCTTCACTTTCTAGGCCAACTGTTCCCAGATTCACATCTATGTGGGACATTGATATCCTCCTACATTACCTAGCTAAATGGGATTTGACGTTTCTTCCCCTTCACCCTCTACATATCAAACTAGCATGCCTTTGGCCTAGCCTTTGCTGCAAGATCAGCTAATTAACAGAAATCCATATCCATGAACCTTGGATGTCCCCCCCAGGTGGTGATCACATAATTCTCAAGGGGAAATCTATATCACTAATTCTCAGGGGAAATCTAAAATATCACATAATTCTCAAGGGGAAATCTAAAATATCACATAATTCTCAAGGGAAATCTAAAATATCACTACTTCTCAAGAACCGGTTGAGCTTGACCACCCAAAGATACTGATTAATCTTCATTATGTATAGTTTCTAACTTATATATACAATTTTTAAGGGCATATAGAGAATACATTTCCCAACTTGGCCTCCAAGAGAGGTCCCTAGGGTCCACCCTCAGAGCAGCTAGATGGTCATCCAATAGGACTTTGGTCAGAAATTACTGGAGTCCTACAGCCAGAGTGACTGAACTTTGCAAGGGCAACAATCAGGTATGTGCTACTCTGCCCACCAGCTGTTGATAGGTGGCTGCCTCCTGTGGGACAAAGAAAGTTTACAGCCATCTTGCAACACACGCCCAACCCTCCCTCCCATAAAATTCCTTTGTTGACAGATTATAAATAAAATTGTGGAGGAAGTCAGATATATAGATAAAGCACATAAACATACGCACATATTGCTATTTTCTGTTCAGTTTAGCCAATAAATAAATCATGTTTTTGTGTACTGGACGTTTATTGGTAGGATAGAACACCCCTTGTCTGTTTTGCAGGACATCCGAAGTTCTGGATACATCAAACCCAGATCTGCAACCAGATAACAAAAAAAAAATAGGAATGGGATGCCCTTCCTATGCCGAGTTACAGCGGAGAGGAAACACTCCTGTCTCGTCAAATTTTCCAGTTCTTACCTACGTGTTGTGATGTAACCCATCATCAAAAAAACCAAACAAACAAACAACCAGATATACTATACTGTAAGATAATATATATACACATAGATGGGAATACATATATATATATATATTATATATATATATTATATATATATACATATATATGGAACATTAGTTCAATGAACTGAACAAAAATCTGAGTTACAGCCAGATCCCTCGAGATCTCAAACTCACAAGACTTCGCTGCACTTCCAAGAACTGGGTACTAGAGACTGCAGTTTCAGTTTACAGCATCGATTCGGGAGGCAGCCGCCTGATGCCCACCAGCTGTTGCTAGGTGGCTGTCCATTCCTTAGGACAACATAGTTTGCAGGTCTTCAAGAGTTTCCAGCAAGTTTCTAGCAAGACTATTAAAATTCTACCTCAAAACGGTTTCAATGGTCAAAGCATAGCTTTGACCAGAGGAATTTCAAACTCAATACCGTAAATCTGGTTTTTGCTATATTTTTTCATCTACTAATTTTACATCTACCGGAATCTTTTTTTACTTTGTAAAATTAAATCTTACCGTTCTACTACCTTCCAATTATCCAAATTAAAGGGCATGCCCCCCACTGAAATTGCCCCAATGTTGGGCACAAGTGTAGTGATAAATGACACCTACCTTTCCCTTATACTCATAGGTTCTCCAGTCCAGGAAACTGAAGAGTACGAGCCTTTCATTGGTGCAATCTGTTTTCACCTCTACCTCTTTCTCCTAGAGTTTCTGGCATCGCAGTGAGGTTCCCTCCTCCCCTCCTCCTCCTCCCTCCTGCTGCTTCATGCACTGAAGTTTAATATTGCTAATGGGCGATAACCTACACCTCGCTAGGTCTATTTCCCCCTGTTCACAATGTAAACTTCTTTACCTGCCTTGTCGCATTCAACTTCTTCTGCTGCTTTCCCGATCATGGAAACAGCAGAAGGGGCCAGACCGCAGCTTCTCAATGATTGTCTGAGAGGGGGGGACGCTTGGAATTTTTTTAATTTTTATTGAAAAACGAAAGTAGTAGACGGTTATCGAAAACCGAACCTAGACAATTATCGAAAAGCGATAGTAGACAGTTATCGAAATCGAAAATCGAGAGTAGACGATTATCGAAAATCAAAAATCAATCCTCGAAAGTAATGATCGATTTCGGTAACTCTCGAAAATGGAATGTGGAAGCTCGAAAACAGCCCAATCGCGAGGAAAGATATTTTTAAAATAAGTTTTGGTATATTTATGAGGGTTCCCCAGACAATTCCCCATGTCTCTGTGTCATTTACAGTAACCTATTACTACATTTTTCCCTAAAAATGGATAGAAACTTCGAATTTTTTCTCCCCATAGACTTCTATAGGTCCTTTTTGAATCTTCAAAATTTCTGGAAATTTTAAAATTCGAAAACGGAACGAAACTCAACCAGTTTCAGACATCTCTAGTCACCATTTATAAGATACAATTGTGTAAAAGATAATGCGAGTGCTTAGAGCTTGCTTCAGCAGAATCTTAAGCTGGATACACACTGAAAAGATCTTTAAATGATGCTTTTACGTTGCAGACATCTGGAGTCCAGCTGTTTGCTAGCATATAGCATTTAACTGTGCAGTGGTAATCTTCCTGTTTTAGCTGTCTTTATAAATACAGTCCTCTGTATCACTCTTTTAATTTATTTTTTTTTAGAAAATCCCTAATCGTGAAATTCTACAGGATTTTTTTGGACATATTTCATCCAAATCTCTAGTGAAATCTCTCTTTGTTATCTTGTTAAAGGGCACATTTCCTTATTCCTTATTCTTGTGGGTTTTGGTAACTCAACAAATCCTGAAATTACTTAAGGGCAAACAAAATGCAGACAAAAACAACAAACTGACTGGCACTTACTGTTGTTATTATTTATTTCTTGTTGTACATGTTGTACATGTCTTTGGGTCATGAGAGTTTAATGGATACTTTGAAGCGGTTGATGGCCTAAAAAGTTTGCGGACCTGCTTTATACTGTAGCTTATGTAAATTTTCTGTAGCTTAACTTTGAAAAGAAAAAAAATAAAAGAAAATTAAATTTCAATTTAATAATACTCAATTTATTTTCTCTGTATAATTAGGGTGTTTTTTTGTTTTGTTTTTTATAAATGATCAATATTGGTAATTTCCAATATTGATCCATTATAGTGGGCAAATAAATAGTCGAAATATAGTAGTGCACGGTATTTGCCCATTTTATAACCAATTTAATCAATATCAGTAAATACCAATATTGATCCTTATAAATACTGCACATAGTATATGCAAATGAGCAGCATATCACATAATTTCTCAGAAGTTTGATTTCTTCCATATTTCTAGTGAATAATGACTTCCGATTTTAATTTTCCTAATCAGCGTTCACAACAATTTAAATGCAGAGTATAAGACCAAGCAATTATATCCGCACCTATAACATACCTATAATAGACACTTGTAAATTGCCCTAATTCCACAGCCATTAGGGAAGTGAACCCAAATCTTCCACCCAAATACCAGTTTTTTTTTTCACATTCTCTGTGATTCATAGCCTCAGCCATTGTGAGAACCCTATCACCCTTGCATATAAAAATTACCCAAGGGAGGGTTGTGGGAAATTGCTTAACATTCTGCCCTTAAATGCACCATTGAGCATTACTGATTCGAATCCTGATCCCACACTATTTAACCGCCTTCCCCTTCTCTGAGATTGTCCTTGTTCCTAGTGTCTGTATTGTCATAAAGATAACACAGTCCAGATCTTTAACCCTTTCAGTGCCAGCAGATTTTCTTTTTTTTTTGCATTAAGTGCCAGAAGAATTTTCAGGATTTTGCCCTTAATCGCTTAAGACTAATTTTACAGTAGGAAACCTTGCAGTAAATCAGGAATATTATCATTGTTTTTTTTCACACAAAGTTTACTTTAACACTGTAACAGAATTTTGTAACTTTTCTGGAAATTTTTTGGAATTATGGGTAAAATATGTTAAAAAAATGAAATTTGCAAATTTTCATGGATTTTTCCCATTTTTATTTATAGTTATCTTAAGGTTACGCACAAAAATCTTACTGTTTCTAAAAGCTCTGAACTCCCGAGTACAACGATACCAGATATATGTAGGTACCCAAATTTCCTGTACAGGAGACCCCCCCAAACTAAAACTGCACCTTCAGAATATTACACCAAATTGAAATGTATAACCACTACTACAGTTAACATAGAATATCTTTCAAATTAACTAAAATATCCCCACAAGTGAGATATTTTAGAAACTACACCCAGCACGATTTTACGAGTGAGGTAAGTTTCGATCAAAATACAGATACCCGGGCGCAGCTCTTCGTCCAATTGTAAGTTGTTTTCTCACTTTTTACTTTTTTTTCTCAACTGTAAAATCAGAGAACAAATCAAATGAGAATTTCAGCTAAAAACTGCGGAGGAAAGTTTCAAACCGCATCTAAAATATGAACCCCTCCCGAATAAACAGTATGCCACATTCATGGGTATACCCAGAGACATGGCTAACCGACTACCAAGAGCGTGACCAGTGCCAAATGTCAGTAGCAGCAAAAAAAAATTAGCCAGTTTTGTATTTGAACAGTCTGCAGTTTTTCCACAAAACACCCCCCACTCAGAAATACCCCCCACAAACTATATATTCCTGAAATCTGCACACCCTCAGCTATGTAACACTGTAGTTCGTTCATTCATACCATCAATGGTGTGGGCGCAGTTCTTCGTAGAAGTTTGCACTTTTACCAGATTTTAAAAAAATGAACATCAAACAACATTCAAAAAGGTAGAAATCATGCCAAAACCCCATGGAATGTAAAAAAAAGTTACCAAATATCAATTCCCAAATGTCCTGAATCAAATGGTTGTCCATATGTGTGGTTACACATGCAGACGTGGAAGCGAATAGCCACGAAGTGAGACAATGCACGATGGCTCCAATAAGCTAAAATATTTAGCCAACTCCGAATTTGAACAGTCTGCAGTTTTTTCACACACACCCCTGTAACTGAGAAATACCCAACACAAACTATATATTCCTGAAATCTACACACCTTCAGCTATGTAAACGCTGTAGTTTCTTCATTCATACCATCAATGGTGTTGGTGCAGTTCTTCGAGAATTTCACATTTGTCTGAAAAAATGAACAAAAAACAACTTCAAAAGGTAGAAATCATGCCAAAACCTTATGGAATGTAAAAAAAAGTTACTATATTTGAATCTCCCCAATGTCCTGAATCAAATGGTATGCCATATGTGTGGTTACACATGCGGACATGGAAGCGAAAAGCCACAAAGTGAGACAATGCCCTATGGCTTAGAAACAGCGAAAATATTAAGCCAACTCCGAATTTGGACAGTCTGCAGTTTTTTCCCACAAAACAACCCCCACAAGTCATATATTTCTCAAAGCTACACAACCTTTATCTATGTAATTCTGTAGTTGTTCATTCATACCATTAATGGTGTGGAGCGCAGTTCTTCGTAGAAGTTTGCAGTTTTAGCAGATTTTCTAAAAATTAGAAAAAAAACACTCTCAAAGGTAGAAATCATGCCAAAATCCCAAGTAATGTAAAAAAAAGTTACCAAATATCAATCTCCCAAATGTCCTGAATCAAACGGTATGCCCTATGTATGGTTACACACGCAGACATGGAATCAATTAGCCACAAGTGAGCCAATGAACAGTGGCCCAATTACAGCAACTTTTCAGATTTGTTAGACTAAACCCCCCTCTATATAAAGAAATACCCCACAAACTATATATTCTTGGAATCTACACACCTTCAGCTACACAATGGTGTGATTCCTTTATGCATACCACCAATGGTGTGGGCGCATTTCTTGTAAAATTTTGCTTTTTTACCAGATTTTTAGGAAAAATTTATAAAATACAATTCAAAGTTAAAAATCATGGCAATTTCCATGTCATGTAAAAAAAACTTGTCAATTATCAATCTTCCAAATGCCCTGAATCAAACGGTTATGCCATATGCATGGTTACACACACGGACATGAAAGCCACTAGTCACAAAGTGAGCCAATGCGTAGTGGCCCAATAACAGCAACTTTAAGATTTTACAATCTAAACACCCCTCTAACTCAAAAATACTCCCACAAAAATATATATTCCAAAATCTACATACCTTCAGCTAAGCAACGGTGCCATTTTTTCATTCAAACCATCAATGTGTGTGCACAGATCTTCGTAGAATTTTGCACTTTAGTATATTTTCTGAAAAAAATAAAACAACAAGTTTCAAAGTTAAAAACTCTGCTAAAACCCCAAGTATGAAAAAAAGTTAACAAATATCAATCTCCCAAATGTTGTGAATCAAATGGTATGCCATATGCGTGGTGCAACAGAGACATGCCACCAACTAACTCAAATTGGAAGCATGCATAATGCAATTACAAGAAAAAATCAAGATGCTCTGTAATTTCAAACGCCCAAAACTTGGAAATGCCCCCCACAAATAAACCCCCCCACTAATATCAATCTCCCACATGTCCTGAATCAAACGGTATGCCATATGCGTGGATGTCATAGAGACGTGGCCCACAACTAGCTCAAATGGGACGCATGCACAAATGCAATTACAAGAAAAAAATCAGTGTTCGCAATTTGAACAGCCTACCATTTTTCTAAGGAAACAGTCCAGAAACTTGGAAATTCCCCCCACTAACTATAATTTTTGGAATCTACACACCTTCAGCTACGTTACGGTGCCATGCTTTCATACATACATGAAGAATTCCAGACCCAGTGATCCAAAGAACCCCATGTTTTTAGGAGGTTTTGTGAAAAATAAAATAAGATGATTCAAGGGTTGAAATCCAACCTAAACCCACTTGACAAGCAAAAAACCCACTAAATGTCAATCTCCACATATCCTGCATCAAACGGTATGCTATATGTGTGGGTGCACACAGAGACGTGGCCACCAACTAGCTCAAATGGGATGTATGCACAAGTGTAATTACAGAAAAAATCAAAGTGCTCTTTTTTTTTGAACAGCCTACCCTTTTCAAAGGAAACAGCCCTAAACTTGGAAATACCCCCATAAACTATATATTTTTGGAATTTACACACCTTCAGCTACATACCAGTGCCATGATTTCACGCTGTCATCCATAGAAGATTTTGTGAAAAATAAAATAAGATGATCCAAAGTTTGAAAACTACCTAAACCCACTTGACAAACAAAAAAACCCACTAAATAGCAATCTCCCAATGTCCTGAATAGAGATGGCCGAAACTGCTAAAATCCGTTCCGCCTGTGGATTCGCGGATTTTTGAAAAAATTCGAAAATCCACGTAAAAACCCATTAAAGTCAATGGGAGAAAAAAATCGCACAGATCCGCCTAAATATAAGGTAAAACAGCAATGGTAACTTACTGTACATGGCTGTGGGACCTGGGAAATGTTTTGGGGAACACGTACATATACTCAGAACTAAAAAAAAAAAATTTCCTCACGATTGCCCCTTTTTTCGAGCTTCCACATTTATTTTCGAGCCCGTTCGATATTTTTCGAAAATAATTTTCGAGTTTTCAAGGAATTTTCGAGGTTTCAAGGAATTTTCGAGTTTCCAAGGAATTTTTGAAAATTTCGTAAATGGCTCTGGGACCACAGAAATGGTCTGGGGAACAGACCAATCGGATTGTAACCAATTCTGATTGAAAAAGAATCTTATTGGTTAGTATACCAATCAGATTCTTTCTAAAATAATTTAATGTATCCAATCAGAATTGCTTACAAATAAAGGTGAAGTTTTAAAACCCTAAAGCTTGAAGCCTATTATTTGCAGTGCAAGGACATGCTGAAAGGCCGCTGACGTGGAGCTCTGCTAACAGAGGGGGTAGGTGATTGCTCTTCTATTTTCTGTATAGGAGCGCTAAAGTCTGGGAACATGAATTTGAACGTTCGATAATTCAAATTTAATTCAAATTGGTGTGTTCAAGTTTGGGTCTAGTCCATCTCTAGTCATGAACTTCCTACTGTCTTCTTCAGAAATCCCCCCTTAACAACCTGCGCTTGCCCTGGATTTAGAGCATTCCAATGTGCAAAAGGCACGTACAGCGCTAGAGTGCACTATACTGGAGGGGCTACATAGCACTGGCTGCGCATCATTTGACATCCATATCACTGTCTTGGTTTGTTAATTAACGAACGTTCAGCGTTAATTTACTGCCACAGTGGTACATTATCAATAATGCACTGTATCGCTAAACTGCAATACTGTGTGTTTTTAATAGGGCCATTAGACCTCTAAAAGGCCTAACACTAAATTTGTCCAAAAAACTTATAGGGGGGTGGTGGTTTTAGTAGTCCTCAAAAGGACTTTTGGGTCCCAAATTGTGTGAATACAGGATGGGTTAACAACAAGTGCTAATCCCCCACACTAAATTCACACACAGTAAGCTTCAAAAGCATGGAAAAACTCTATAACCCTACACTGTCAGGTCTCCACTAAACTCACTTTAACATACTGACAAGTGGCACCTGTTGCTGCCTTTTATACCCAGGGGTTGGCACGGGTAAAAACAGCTGCCATTGGTGAATTTGATACATGAAAATCCGCGGATTGGCAGATCTCGGAGATCTGCCATGGAACCAGGTTTGGTTCCACAATCCGGTCCATCTCTAGTTAGTATGCCAATCAGAATTGGTACAATAAGATTAGAATCTAATTTAACCATTCTGACGGGAAAAGAATGTGATTGGTTTGTATACTATATATTGTAACTAATCAGAATAGAATTCTTTTAGAAAGTTCCCCAGACCATTTCCCAGGGCCCTTTACAGCAAGTTACTGTATCATTTTTGCCAATTTTCGAAAATTCTTTAAAAATTGAAATCTCCTGTTTTTTCTAAAATTTTTGAACGCAGTTCGGAAAAAATTTGGAAAGCGGAATGCCGGAAAATCCGCGAGATCCGCAATTCGGATCTCAGAAATCCGCCGTGGATCCGGTTTCGGATCCGCGAACTGGCCATCTCTATCCTGAATCAAACGGTGTGCCATTTGCGTGGGTGCAAATAGAGACGAGGCCACCAACTAGCTAAAAATGGGATGCATAAGTGCAGTTACAGAAAAATTAAAAAACGCCACAACCCCCCCCACCACACACTCCCACCTCCCCCTTTTAGTGGTATTTTAGTGAAAACCGGTTAGTACAGAGAGTCGCACACATTTTTGCACACAATCCTAAAATTCAATCCGGTCTTTTTTTGGTATCTCTGCAAAATTTCATTATAAAATAGGCTTATTTTCCCTTGAAACCCATTTTCCAATTCAAAATCCAATCTAAAAAATCACATACCCGGAAATCATTTTCCAGGAAGTGATTTTTCATTCATTGGCAAAGATCAATAATTTGGTGGTCAGAAGTGATCACCAAATTTTGATCTCTGTCCCCATTTTTTTTCTAAGCCTTTGCTAAGTAGTAAAGACTTAGAAAAAATCCTATTTATGAATGGAACACTGAGTTCTATTCACAAAATTTATAGTAAGGCTGTCCACTGACAGCCTTACTATAGCAGGTACTGCACTTCGTCTTATAGAGATCGAAGTGCAGTACCCTCCACTACACCACCAGGGGCAAACGGGGGAAGCCTAAGGGAAGACCCCGGTGAAGCAGGAAATCCTGTGATGTAACCGGGGTCTCCCTTATTGCAGGACTTCCTCCTTCCTCCTGCTCCCGGCAATAGGCTGCCGGCTCTTTAGAAAGAGCTGCTATCTCCCGATCCCCCCTCGGATTTGGACAAACCGAGGGGGGTCGAGGGCTGAGGGGCCAGTTGAATGCTGCCCCCCATCGCCCTAGCTCAGGGCAATTTAATTTTTTTAAAGGGGAAGCCACAATCTGTGGCAGTTTAAGCCTTTCACGCACAGATCGTGAATAACATCTGTGGTGCTGAAAGGGTTAAAAAATAACAAACAGACAGGGAGATTCAATAAAAGTTCTTATCATTTAAAATGGTGCTAATTTTTTGCCCCACCAATCAGTATCTTATTTAACATTTGAAAGCTAACATCTGATTGGTTTGAGCAAAATTAACACCATTTTAAACAATAAGCAGGGAGATTCAATAAAGTTCTTATCGTTTAAAATGGTGCTATTTTTGCCCCACACTCAAATCTTATTTACATTTGAAAGTTAACATACTGATTGGTTGGGCAAAATTAGCACCATTTTAACGATAGAACTTTATTGAATAACCCTGAAGAAGTTTTAATGATAACCCTGAGAATCTTAAAGACTTCTTCCTACACACAGTCTGGAGTGTTCTGGAGTGTTCTCCCTATGTAAAGCAGAGGGCGAACATTTGGGTCTGCACTTTTCCTTTTGCCGCGACTGTGTTTAAGGGAAATGTTAGGCCAGTTTCCGAAATGAACAGTTGTCAGCCTTGAAAACGCTCAGAACTGCTGTACACTATTACTGATAAGGGACCAAAGCAGATTGAGGTTCAATTATTTCTGTATGATGACAGTATGGCTGCTACTGGTCGGGAGAGTCCCAATGTGCGCATACCCTAAAAATGCTACACGTGGAGTTAGCCTTAACTTTACATGCTACAATTTTTTCTGTAAAAATAATCTAATTTCATCCAAGGGTTACTCCCAGTTTTATATTATTGCTCCCACCCCTCTCTTTTGAAATCTGCTAGCGCAGATATTTATTATCTAGAATTATTCACTGTGAAGTTTGAAGACTGCCTTAAGAAGAATTTATCTTCTATCTTTACTCATTTGTCTTAAGTCTTTCGATTGCCTGACAAAACTAATGTTTTATTTTCATGGAGCTAAAGGTCAAGAGGTGAGAATAAACTGTTTAAAGGGACACTAACTGGTTTTTTTTACATAAAATCTGAATCTATTTTCACAGGGAGTTGAGGACGCTTATTCCCACCTTCCTGTGAATAATATAATGGGCACGGAACACTGCAGCCACTATCCATACTTGCGATCCACTCGCAGCTTCTTCTCAGCTGACAGCGAGCTGTCCCGATGGGGCGCCTATCTTTTGTATTGCCGCACATGCGGCGAATTTAGGTGATCTGTCGCGGACAGAATGTAGTGGTTCACAATAAAATCTGTTAGTGGGAGAAGCTGTAAACATTCACAATGGTTTACAGATGTGCAACACACATTGGGGCCGATCTACACAGACCCGCTGCGCAAATATGGAGTTGTAGCGAACCATTTAGCACGACTTTAAATTCATATTAGCGCTGGATGTGTGGGTTACGCAAAATCACCCGCGCATCCGACGTTTGTGATTCATTATCAAATTTTTCGCTGAATTTTAATGCCAGCAGATAAAGCCCTTACCGCGATTTACCCAGGTACGCAAACGAGATATTGAAATATCAAGGACATTTACTGAGAGCGATAGTGCTCTGGGTAAATGAGCCTGATTATGTTAAGAAGGTGATATGGTAAAAATGTCGCTTAATATCTTTCATTGCCCTATTGTAGTCTAGAGTGTGGCTCTCTTATTTGATGTTGGATATCTTTAGAAATTAAAAGTAAATGACTATTATTTTATTACTGGCATGAATCAAGCAAGTTGCTGGAGTGCTGGAGATCTACTGCTTTAATATAATTCATTATTGGCTGGGGATGGTACCATGGGATGCTGGGAGTTGTAGTATTGTACATTACAAGGAGAAACACATGGATTTTTACCTACAAGATTTACATTGTTCTATTCTTATTGTTTTTGCTGTGAGTGCATGCTTGCTATAGTTCATGGACTGAACAAATAAAGGTTATTCTTGGTATATGATACCGTATGAGCATAACCATGTTTTTTTTATGCCATCATGTTAAGAAGAATGCACCAAGAGTTGTATCTGTTATGAGATGCCTTCTCATGAATTACATTAAGCCCATGGGGCTTAGGCAGAAAACACTGGCTAAAACAGTGAGCTTAGCATTGACAGGGTGTAGCTCGAGCTCTAAGTAAATGAATGCTGTCATAGACGACATTTCAGAAAGCATTTATTTAGTGAGAATATGAGGCTTTACAGTGATGATTAATGGAATAAACCAATGCAAATAACAGTAATAAGGAAAATGTTTAAATAGAATGCAAGGAGTAGAATAGAGATTACAAACAGAAAAAGGTCCAGTAGGAAAAGATGGCATTTAAAGGAGCATTCGTTAAGGTCATAGGGAACTTACATATGCTTTATAATATGGCCCTATGGGAAATTATATAAATATAACTATGACATTTTATATACACCATAGGACAAAGTTCTGTGCTCACAAAGGGGTTCTTAAAAGTCAAAAAGGTTTTAATTAATCAGAGTGCTTACAGGCACTGTGTTAGACACTTTAAAACCTTTTTGACTTGAGTTCACCTATCATATAGGTTAACTTCCAGTTAAGATCATGGTTGTTAATGTTTTCAAAATATGATTCAAATTCCAAATGGGACCCAATCTACACAACAATCATATTTAGCATCTAAAAGTCTATTTAGCATCTAAAAAACCTTACATATGGGAAAGCTTTGCCCCACAGCCATCCCGAACTGCTGTAGATATAGTAAATACCACTGAACATAAAATTATTGTGCTATCACAGGAAGCATATGGACTCCAAAATGAATTACTACATATCCCCATCACAAGTACTATATTGAGCCAAATGGTTTTAATTGCCTCAAGACTTGATGATGTGTGATACATGTATATTTCTTGCCATCTAAAATGTCAAAAATATGCAAGACATATTAAGTGTCCTTGACATATGGATTAAGTCTCAGACCAATGTTGCAACAGTGGAAGAGATTCTCTCCAAGGGACCCTATACCACACTATAAGGTAATCCAGAAGTATCTGTTTTGGGTCTTGGTTAGACAGTGCAAAATAGTTCATGTACATGAAACTGCGCTATATTTTGAGTATTTACTGCTAAATTAACCCATCTGCTATTAATTACCCAAAGTTTCATGAAAAACTCTTGAACAGCAAGTAGAAAGGACCTATAGGGTGGCCCCCAATTAGTGAAGTATATCTTTATGATAATTTGCACTATTAAATATAACTAGACCACCCTTGTCTGAGATTCTGATGACAATAGCTTTGTCATCTTATAAGCTTTATAAGGCAAATCTCTCCTTTTTTAAAGGTTGTCTCTTGTTGGCCTCTATTTATAGATGCCTTTAAAAAGCTTAAGAGTTTGTGTTCAATCACTGATTGAAATGTATCCACTATGGGGGAGCTAGAACAAATAAGATAGAAATCTGATTTGGCCTAAATTTTGCAGTTAGTTCCACTTAACTTAATCCCAAATTAGGGGTTTATGTTATACCCTCTCAGATTCATGGTACAATAAGAGTATCCAATGGGGACTGGAATGTGTAATTTTAGAAAATTGGTCATTAATAACCCTTTAGTATACATTTGTTTATGTCTATTAAAGTTTCAAAGATATTAAAATCGTAGAAGGAGAAAAAAAGGTTGAGTGGTCAGTAAGAAGGGCCATATTCATAATCTCACGGTATCGCGGTATCACAAGTTAGTGACATTTGTGCTGAACATTGTTAATAATGAACGTTCGGTTTGTAAAATACCATCTGTATTAAACTCCAGATGGTATAGTAAATTAAGGCAATGTATTCTATGCATTATCGTAGATTTACAATCAATATTGGTAATTTATGATTGTTATCGGTAATTTACGAAAACCATCATAAATTAAACAATCGCTAAACCGATCTGAAACCCCGTCTTATTAACATGGCCCAAAGTAGAAGGCTTTGATTTGTATTAAATTTGTGCATGTCTATTCATTTTAGGGGGTCTTGTTGACATCTTCTACATTTTCCGGTGTCTGGTTTGGTGTTACTAGAACATGAACATGTTTGGGAAAGCTTTCCTAGACTTGAATTCATTGTGCTAGAATAGGAGAAGAAAGAAGATAGAAGTACCATCCCTAAATTATCACTGTCAACATAAAAAATGAACATGTTTCTTGCAATATTTGGGTGTCTTTAGAGTATGTTTTGGGGCCTACTAGGGGTTCATGAAACTTAAAGGGACTACCAATTTTATTTTTGTTTTTAAATCTAAATTTCAAATCTCATCTATCTGAAAGTTCTAAATTCCCATGTCCTCTTCATAATCCCTTTTATCCCTTATGAATTTTTGACCTTTTCAATGCATAACTTCATCTTCCAATTTACACATTTTCTATTTCAGTTGATCTTTTTAAAATTACTAACATTTACTAAATTATCTAATTGAATGCATTGTTGTTCAATGTCAGTGTAAATTTGATTGGTCAGTTGTAAATTTGATTAAGAGATTAAAAAAAGTTACCACCGGTGGGAGGTGAAACAGAGATTATTTAGTGTGGCTTAAGGATTCGTACGTTTTCCACCTTTTTAGGAAAAAAATGAGAGATTAGCTTCCGAGATGACAAAGCTATTGTCATCAAAACTCAGACAAGCGTGTCTTGTGGTCATACTAATAATGCAGATTGTTAATAGAAATACTTCGCCATTTGAGGGACCACCTTACCTATAAGGTTCTTTTTTACTTCCCCTTTGAAAGTTTTTCATGAAACTCAAGTAATAATTATCAGAAGGGGTTCATTTTTTTAATTACTCAAATATAGCATATTTTCTTGCACCTAATTACTTTATTAAGCCTATCACGGTCTACTCAAGACCCACAAACTTGACAGACTACCATTGGGACACCCTTAGTAGCAGGAATAGGGTCCTATGGAGAGAATCTCTACCAATTTTATTGATGAAAGACTCAATCACATGTCAAAGACACTAAACATATCTTGCACTTTTTTGAAAATTTGTGGTGTCAAGAGGGATACTTTTTAATATTGAGACCAACCTCATTATACTCATTTATAGTACCCACTCCATTGAGGTCTTTAAGCCATTAAATACCATTTGGCTCAATATAGTACATATGACAGGGATATGCAGTACTTCATTTTGGAGTCTATACACTTCCTTGTATACCACAACAATTGTATATTCATGGTATTTACAATATGCCAACTTATTATGTGATGTTGGGAAGAGATATGTGTGCTTGGAAAACCTGCATTACTTTACCTTCCCATATATCAGTTTATTTAGACGCAATAGAGATGATCTTTCATTGTGTGGACCCATTCGGAATTTCAATCATTCTTGAAACAATTACAACAATGATCTTAACTTGATGTTCTCCTCTATGATAGGTGTACAACAATTGATGCTTTCCACTTTGCATAGGAAGAACTTTGCATAGAATAATATATTGGGGGCAAATTTGTCACAATCCTGCCATGTTATTCAAGGGTGTACCATATGGGTAGTTACTTTTATCAGGAGGAACGCTCACGAGACTCGAAATATTTCTACATTTTGTTACCTATCCTCACTCTATACTCCAATATAACAAGATCACCAATATAATTAAAAAACTGTCCCAGTTATGTTTGGTCAAGAGAGGCTCTATGAAATGCTCAAGTGTGGAATTAAGTATGTGGCTCAGAAATTAAAGACCCTAGGGGACATAGTTTTAGCCTAACTTCTTTTCCACTAACGGTGGCCATAGATGCTTAAATCCCGGTCGTACAATATTGGGATATCCCAATATCGTACGATCGTCAGATCCTGTATGGACAATCGTTGAAAATCTATCTTACAATAATTACCCCATCAGGCCAGTTAAAAATATTTATGACCCATGGTTATGTATCGATTTTAGCGTCTATGGCCACCATTAGAATTTGATCCTTCATGGCTCAGCTATAAATGCTATAAAAGTTGGAAGCCGCCGCGTCCATATTCGATATATACTCGTGTATAGGTATAATAGACATTTTACTTGTGGATTCGAGAATTCAATATTTACTTGCGGATTTGATATTCGATGAACTCGAATGGCCGCGTCGTAGCCAATCACAGACGCGGATGGCGGACCAGCAACTTCCACAAGCAGGGAGCTGTGTAGGAGATGTCACGGGAAAGAAGTATCTGTAAGTAAAGATCTGAGCATATTTTTAAAAATATATTACAGCGGTTGGGGGTGGGCAGCTGCTACCTAACATATATAAAAAGATGATTTCCAGGGTGGTCATGCCCTTTAAAAAATTACAGCAACTCTTATTGCCTTGAGAATATTTTATTTTCCTCGAGATTACAATCAAATCTGTTCCAGAGACACTTTGTAATTCTACCTTAGGCAGTTAAGATAGTTTCGACAAGCTAAAATCACGCACAAAGCCATTCCATGTTTATGTAATCTAAAACCTCATATTATATATAAAAATGATACGCCCTTTGTATTTCACTCAAGCAGACGGAAACTGACACACCTCACTTTATGAAAAAAAAAACCCTGTAGATTGCCAAATATTTACCCAACATTTAAATAAATTTGCTATTATTCCTATTTAACCTTCTTTGAGCTGGATAAAAGGAAATATTTTCTGTAGATAAGAAAGACATTATCATCAAGTAAAGAATACAAAGACCAAGAAACTTTCTCTCAAAATTAAAAAATCAAAGTTCAGTCCATTGCAAAGCTGTACCTTTAAATAACACACTATGTTACTCTATTTTTCCATCCCTTCCTCCTCGACTGTAATCTCATTCAGTCCACTCCTTATGAGACTTGTGGACGTGAATCTCATTCAGTCAGTTAGTCAGGACTGCCCTGCTAGCTGTATATTACACTTTATAAAACGTGGACTGGATTAGCAGAGTGTGCTTCTATGTAATAATGCAATGATGTTTAAAGGGCTAACTCTGAGGGATTGGGGCATTGAGCAGCAGTGTCATCTAGTGTGACTCTATAAGGCTATGTGAGTGTGGCATCTGAATTATTTCTAAAGGTGCGGTTTTGCTATTTTGGGATATAGCACCTTTAATGCGGCTATTTTTACATTCATGATCGGAAAATTCCAATTGTGGGCATAAAATTCCGATCTTGATTGTAAATGTATGATTGTGATCGTAACTGTATGACCGTAATCGTAATTTTACGACCACCGTTGTTAAAATAGTGCTTGCTAAAGGTACGATTCCACAATTTATATGAATACATTTTATGATCGCCTATTCAAAACAAAAGGAGGTACACCAGTCGGGGGTCATGGCTCGGTGCACACATCGGACGTGTGTATGAGCCTTAAGACTAATAAATGACTGTTTACAGGAGTCTCCAGCTGAAATACCAGAGAGGTCAAAGATACATACTAAATTAAATGATTCATCTTTTCAAGTTTATGCAAGATGAATTAGGTAGGTGTCCCCAGTGCGCACACAACACTGCAGGCCTGTACACACAGGTTAGAGTGGTGCACACATAAAAATCTTCTGGAATATAATTACGGAGGTATGGAGAGCACAAAACTTAATTTTGTATGCACACAGAATATATATTTATATATATTTCTGCACACACAGCTGATTTTAAAGGGTATGTCCACTTAAATCAAACTTTTAATATAGGCTTCCCCTGTCCCAGCCCCAACCGCATAGTTTTATTTTAGAAAGCCCCCAAACTCTTACTTACCTCCCCTCTTTCCAAGCAGAGGGACGGGACGGCAGCCGCGTCTGTGATTGGCTGAGCTGCAGCCAATCACGGAGCGGCTGCCGGCAGTCACTTCACGCGGAGGAAAGAGGAGAGGTAAGTAGAGTTTGGGGAGCTTTCTTAAAATAAAATTTTGCGGTTGGGCTGGGGACCAGTGGGGAGCCTATACTAAAAGGGTTAAATGCTAGGGGGAGGGAATCGGGAGAGGGAGGGAGAGGAGGGAGAGGGAGGGGGAGGGAGGGGGGAGAAGGGCTGCAGTACGCATGGCAAAAATCTACCTGAGGCCAGGTAGGAGGCAGAGTCCTATATGGACTCTGCTAGCCTCCTGGTGGGCGTTTTTGGGACTTGGGGGGGGACTACAGGAGAACCCTATGGAGCTGGGATGTTAGGTAAGGATTAAACTACATAACATTGTGGGGCCAGTAGTTGGGGGGATTATAGTTTTGGGGGTGGACATGCCCTTTAAGTTAGAGGGATCGTTGCACAGCGCTCATATACGCAAGAGTTTATACAATATCCTTTCATTGGCCTGTCACAAGGGAAAGTAGAATTCTCTTACCCAGTAAAGAAAGGCTGGATAAGTCATGTTTCCAGTACTAAAACAGGACGGCTCCCTGCATCCAATCCTAAATGTAAAATCACAAGCTTGTACTACACTTAAATCTTATTGTTCAGTGTTATTTCATGAATTGACTACCATCTCTATATATTTAAGATTGCTAAAAGGAGCTTCACTTTCTAGGCCAACTGTTCCCAGATTCACATCTATGTGGGACATTGATATCCTCCTACATTACCTAGCTAAATGGGATTTGACGTTTCTTCCCCTTCACCCTCTACATATCAAACTAGCATGCCTTTTGGCCCTAGCCTTTGCTGCAAGATCAGCTGAATTAACAGAAATCCATATCCATGAACCTTGGATGTCCCCCCCAGGTGGTGATCACATAATTCTCAAGGGGAAATCTAAAATATCACATAATTCTCAAGGGGAAATCTAAAATATCACATAATTCTCAAGGGGAAATCTAAAATATCACATAATTCTCAAGGGGAAATCTAAAATATCACATACTTCTCAAGAACCGGTTGAGCTTGACCTACCCAAAGATACTGATTAATCTTCATTATGTATAGTTTCTAACTTATATATACAATTTTTAAGGGCATATAGAGAATACATTTCCCAACTTGGCCTCCAAGAGAGGTCCCTTATGGTCCACCCTCAGAGCAGCTAGATGGTCATCCAATAGGACTTTGGTCAGAAATTACTGGAGTCCTACAGCCAGAGTGACTGAACTTTGCAAGGGCAACAATCAGGTATGTGCTACTCTGCCCACCAGCTGTTGATAGGTGGCTGCCTCCTGTGGGACAAAGAAGAGTTTACAGCCATCTTGCAACACCGCCCAACCCTCCCTCCCATAAAATTCCTTTTGTTGACAGATTATAAATAAAAATTGTGGAGGAAGTCAGATATATAGATAAGCAATAAACATACGCACATATTGCTATTTTCTGTTCAGTTTAGCCAATAAATAAATCATGTTTTGTTGTACTGGACGTTTATTGGTAGGATAGAACACCCTGTCTGTTTTGCAGGACATCCGAAGTTCTGGATACATCAAACCCAGATCTGCAACCAGATAACAAAAAAAAATAGGAATGGGATGCCCTCTATGCCGAGTTACAGCGGAGAGGAAACACTCCTGTCTCGTCAAATTTTCCAGTTCTTACCTACGTGTTGTGATGTAACCCATCATCAAAAAACACCAAACAAACAACAACCAGATATACTGATACTGTATAGAATATATATACACATAGATGGGAATACATATATATATATATATATATATATATATATATATATATATATACATATATATGGAACATTAGTTCAATGAACTGAACAAAAATCTGAGTTACAGCCGAGATCCCTCGAGATCTCAAACCTCAAAAGACTTCGCTGCACTTCCAAGAACTGGGTACTAGGACTGCAGTTTCAGTTTACAGCATCGATTCGGGAGGGCAGCCGCCTGATGCCCACCAGCTGTTGCGAGTGGCTGTCCTATTCCTTGGACAAACAAGTTTGCAGGTCTTCAAGAGTTTCCAGCAAGTTTCTAGCAAGACTATTAAAATTCTACCTCAAAACCTGGTTTCAATGGTCAAAGCATAGCTTTGACCAGAGGAATTTCAAACTCAATACCGTAAATCTGGTTTTGCTATAGTTTTCATCTACTAATTTTACATCTACCGGAATCTTTTTTTACTTTGTAAAATTAAATCTTACCGTTCTACCTTCCAATTATCCAAATTAAAGGGCATGCCCCCCCAACTGAAATTTGCCCCAATGTTGGGCACAAGTGTAGTGATAAATGACACCTACCTTTCCCTTATACTGCATATGGTTCTCCAGTCCAGGAAACTGAAGAGTACGAGCCTTTCATTGGTGCAATCTGTTTTCACCTCTACCTCTTTCTCCTAGAGGTTTCTGGCATGCGCAGTGAGGTTCCCCTCCTCCCTCCTCCTCCTCCCTCCTGCTGCTTCATGCACTGAAGTTTAAATATTGCTAATGGGCGATAACCTACACCTCGCTAGGTCTATTTCCCCCTGTTCACAATGTAAACTTCTTTACCTGCCTTTGTCGCATTCAACTTCTTCTGCTGCTTTTCCCGATCATGGAAACAGCAGAATGGGCCAGACCTGCAGCTTCTCAATGATTGTCTGAGAGGGGGGGACGCTTGGAATTTTTTTAATTTTTATTGAAAAACGAAAGTAGACGGTTATCGAAAACCGAACCTAGACAATTATCGAAAAGCGATAGTAGACAGTTATCGAAATCGAAAATCGAGAGTAGACGATTATCGAAAATCAAAAATCAAATCCTCGAAAGTAATGATCGATTTCGGTAACTCTCGAAAATGGAATGTGGAAGCTCGAAAACAGCCCAATCGCGAGGAAAGATATTTTTAAAATAAGTTTTGGTTATATTTATGGGTTCCCCAGACAATTCCCCATGTCTCTGTGTCATTTACAGTAACCTATTACTACTATTTGTCCCTAAAAATGGATAGAAACTTTCGAATATTTTTCTCCCATAGACTTCTATAGGTCCTTTTTGAATCTTCAAAATTTCTGGAAAATTTTAAAATTCGAAAACGGAACGAAACTCAACAGTTTCAGACATCTCTAGTCACCATTTATAAGATACAATTGTGTAAAAGATAATGCGAGTGCTTAGAGCTTTGCTTCAGCAGAATCTTAAGCTGGATACACACTGAAAAGATCTTTAAATGATGCTTTTACGTTGCAGACATCTGGAGTCCAGCTGTTTGCTAGCATATAGTCATTTAACTGTGCAGTGGTAATCTTCCTGTTTTAGCTGTCTTTATAAATACAGTCCTCTGTATCATCTTTTTAATTTATTTTTTTTTAGAAAATCTCCTAATAGCGTGAAATTCTACAGGATTTTTTTTGGACATATTTCATCCAAATCTCTAGTGAAATCTCTCTTTGTTATCTTGTTAAAGGGCACATTTTCCTTATTCCTTATTCTTGTGGGTTTTGGTAACTCAACTAAATCCTGAAATTACTTAAGGGCAAACAAAATGCAGACAAAACACAAAACTGACTGGCACTTACTGTTGTTATTATTTATTTCTTGTTGTACATGTTGTACATGTCTTTGGGTCAATGAGAGTTTAATGGATACTTTGAAGCGGTTGATGGCCTAAAAAGTTTGCGGACCTGCTTTATACTGTAGCTTATGTAAATTTTCTGTAGCTTAACTTTGAAAAGAAAAAAAATAAAAGAAACTTAAAATTTCAATTTAAATAATACTCAATTTATTTTCTCTGTATAATTAGGGTGTTTTTTTGTTTTGTTTTTTATAAATGATCAATATTGGTAATTTCCAATATTGATCCATTATAGTGGGCAAATAAATAGTCGAAATATAGTAGTGCACGGTATTTGCCCATTTTATAACCAATTTAATCAATATCAGTAAATACCAATATTGATCCTTTATAAATACTGCACATAGTATATGCAAATGAGCAGCAATATCACATAATTTCTCAGAAGTTTGATTTCTTCCATAGATTCTAGTGAAATAATGACTTCCGATTTTAATTTTCCCTTAATCAGCGTTCACAACAATTTAAATGCAGAGTAATAAGACCAAGCAATTATATCCGCACCTATAACATACCTATAATAGACACTTGGTAAATTGCCCTAATTCCACAGCCATTAAGGGGAAGTGAACCCAAATCTTCCACCCAAATACCAGTTTTTTTTTTCACATTCTCTGTGATTCATAGCCTCAAAGCCATTGTGAGAACCCTATCACCCTGCATATAAAAAATTACCCTAAGGGAGGGTTGTGGGAAATTGCTTAACATTCTGCCCTTAAATGCACCATTGAGCATTACTGATTCCGAATCCTGATCCCATTCACTATTTAACCGCCTTCCCCTTCTCTGAGATTGTCCTTGTTCCTAAGTGTCTGTAGTTGTCATAAAGATAACACAGTCCAGATCTTTAACCCTTTCAGTGCCAGCAGATTTTCTTTTTTTTTTTGCATTAAGTGCCAGAAGAATTTTCAGGATTTTGCCCTTAATCGCTTAAGACTAATTTTACAGTAGGAAACCTTGCAGTAAATCAGGAATATTATACATTGTTTTTTTCAGCACAAAGTTTACTTTAACACTGTAACAGAATTTTGTAACTTTTCTGGAAATTTTATTGGAATTATGGGTAAAATATGTTAAAAAAATGAAAAATTTGCAAATTTTCATGGATTTTTCCCATTTTTATTTATAGTTATCTTAAGGTTACGCACAAAAATCTTACTGTTTCTAAAAGCTCTGATACTCCCGAGTACAACGATACCAGATATATGTAGGTACCCAAATTTTCCTGTACAGGAGACCCCCCCAAACTAAAACTGCACCTTCAAGAATATTACACCAAATTGAAATGTATAACCACTTCTGACGGTTAACAAAATATCTTCCAAATTAACTAAAATATCCCCACAAGTGAGATATTTTTAGAAACTACACACCAGCACGATTTTACGAGTGAGGTAAGTTTCGATCAAAATACAGATACCCGGGCGCAGCTCTTCGTCCAATTGTAAGTTGTTTTCTCACTTTTTACTTTTTTTTCTCAACTGTAAAATCAGAGACAAAATCAAATGAGAATTTCAGCTAAAAACTGCGGAGGAAAGTTCAAACGCATCTAAAATATGAACCCCTCCCGAATAAAACAGTATGCCACATTCATGGGTATACCCAGAGACATGGCTACCGACTAACCAAGAGCGTGACCAGTGCCAAATGTCAGTAGCAGCAAAAAAAAATTAGCCAGTTTTGTATTTGAACAGTCTGCAGTTTTTCCACAAAACACCCCCCAACTCAGAAATACCCCCCACAAACTATATATTCCTGAAATCTGCACACCCTCAGCTATGTAACACTGTAGTTCGTTCATTCATACCATCAATGGTGTGGGCGCAGTTCTTCGTAGAAGTTTGCACTTTTACCAGATTTTAAAAAAAATGAACATCAAACAACATTCAAAAAGGTAGAAATCATGCCAAAACCCCATGGAATGTAAAAAAAAGTTACCAAATATCAATATCCCAAATGTCCTGAATCAAATGGTATGCCATATGTGTGGTTACACATGCAGACGTGGAAGCGAATAGCCACGAAGTGAGACAATGCACGATGGCTCACAATAAGCTAAAATATTTAGCCAACTCCGAATTTGAACAGTCTGCAGTTTTTTCCACAAAACACCCCTGTAACTGAGAAATACCCAACACAAACTATATATTCCTGAAATCTACACACCTTCAGCTATGTAACGCTGTAGTTTCTTCATTCATACCATCAATGGTGTTGGTGCAGTTCTTCGTAGAATTTCACATTTGTCTGAAAAAATGAACAAAAAACAACTTCAAAAGGTAGAAATCATGCCAAAACCTTATGGAATGTAAAAAAAAAGTTACTATATTTGAATCTCCCCAATGTCCTGAATCAAATGGTATGCCATATGTGTGGTTACACATGCGGACATGGAAGCGAAAAGCCACAAAGTGAGACAATGCCCTATGGCTTAGAAACAGCGAAAATATTAAGCCAACTCCGAATTTGGACAGTCTGCAGTTTTTTCCCACAAAACAACCCCCACAAGTCATATATTTCTCAAAGCTACACACCTTTATCTATGTAATTCTGTAGTTTGTTCATTCATACCATTAATGGTGTGGAGCGCAGTTCTTCGTAGAAGTTTGCAGTTTTAGCAGATTTTCTAAAAAATTAGAAAAAAAACACTCTCAAAGGTAGAAATCATGCCAAAATCCCAAGTAATGTAAAAAAAAGTTACCAAATATCAATCTCCCAAATGTCCTGAATCAAACGGTATGCCCTATGTATGGTTACACACGCAGACATGGAATCAATTAGCCACAAAGTGAGCCAATGAACAGTGGCCCAATTACAGCAACTTTTCAGATTTGTTAGACTAAACCCCCCTCTATATAAGAAATACCCCCCAAAACTATATATTCTTGGAATCTACACACCTTCAGCTACACAATGGTGTGATTCCTTTATGCATACCACCAATGGTGTGGGCGCAGTTTCTTGTAAAATTTTGCTTTTTTACCAGATTTTTAGGAAAAATTTATAAAAATACAATTCAAAGTTAAAAATCATGGCAAATTTCCATGTCATGTAAAAAAAACTTGTCAATTATCAATCTTCCAAATGCCCTGAATCAAACGGTATGCCATATGCATGGTTACACACACGGACATGAAAGCCACTAGTCACAAAGTGAGCCAATGCGTAGTGGCCCAATAACAGCAACTTTTAAGATTTTACAATCTAAACACCCCTCTAACTCAAAAATACTCCCCAAAAATATATATTCTCAAAATCTACATACCTTCAGCTAAGCAACGGTGCCATTTTTTCATTCAAACCATCAATTGTGTGTGCACAGATCTTCGTAGAATTTTGCACTTTTAGTATATTTTCTGAAAAAAAATAAAACAACAAGTTTCAAAGTTAAAAACTCTGCTAAAACCCCAAGTAATGAAAAAAAGTTAACAAATATCAATCTCCCAAATGTTGTGAATCAAATGGTATGCCATATGCGTGGTTGCACACAGAGACATGGCCACCAACTAACTCAAATTGGAAGCATGCATAAGTGCAATTACAAGAAAAAAATCAAGATGCTCTGTAATTTCAAACAGCCCCAAAACTTGGAAATGCCCCCCACAAATAAACCCCCCCACTAAATATCAATCTCCCACATGTCCTGAATCAAACGGTATGCCATATGCGTGGATGCTCATAGAGACGTGGCCACCAACTAGCTCAAATGGGACGCATGCACAAATGCAATTACAAGAAAAAAATCAGTGTTCTGCAATTTGAACAGCCTACCATTTTTCTAAGGAAACAGTCCAGAAACTTGGAAATTCCCCCCACTAACTATATATTTTTGGAATCTACACACCTTCAGCTACGTTACGGTGCCATGCTTTCATACATACATGAAGAATTCCAGACCCAGTGATCCAAAGAACTCCATGTTTTTAGGAGGTTTTGTGAAAAATAAAATAAGATGATTCAAGGGTTGAAATCCTACCTAAACCCACTTGACAAGCAAAAAACCCACTAAATGTCAATCTCCCACATATCCTGCATCAAACGGTATGCTATATGTGTGGGTGCACACAGAGACGTGGCCACCAACTAGCTCAAATGGGATGTATGCACAAGTGTAATTACAAGAAAAAATCAAAGTGCTCTGTTTTTTTGAACAGCCTACCCTTTTTCAAAGGAAACAGCCCTAAACTTGGAAATACCCCCATAAACTATATATTTTTGGAATTTACACACCTTCAGCTACATACCAGTGCCATGATTTCACGCTGTCATCCATAGAAGATTTTGTGAAAAATAAAATAAGATGATCCAAAGTTTGAAATACTACCTAAACCCACTTGACAAGCAAAAAAACCCACTAAATAGCAATCTCCCACATGTCCTGAATAGAGATGGCCGAAACTGCTAAAATCCGTTCCGCCTGTGGATTCGCGGATTTTTGAAAAAATTCGAAAATCCACGTAAAAACCCATTAAAGTCAATGGGAGAAAAAAATCTGCACAGATCCGCCTAAATATAAGGTAAAACAGCAATGGTAACTTACTGTACATGGCTGTGGGACCTGGGAAATGTTTTGGGGAACACGTACATATACTCAGAACTAAAAAAAAAAAAATTTCCTCACGATTGCCCCTTTTTTCGAGCTTCCACATTTTATTTTCGAGCCGCGTTCGATATTTTTCGAAAATAATTTTCGAGTTTTCAAGGAATTTTCGAGGTTTCAAGGAATTTTCGAGTTTCCAAGGAATTTTTGAAAATTTCGTAAATGGCTCTGGGACCACAGAAATGGTCTGGGGAACAGACCAATCGGATTGTAACCAATTCTGATTGAAAAAGAATCTTATTGGTTAGTATACCAATCAGATTCTTTCTAAAATAATTTTAATGTATCCAATCAGAATTGCTTACAAATAAAGGTGAAGTTTTAAAACCCTAAAGCTTGAAGCCTATTATTTGCAGTGCAAGGACATGCTGAAAGGCCGCTGACGTGGAGCTCTGCTAACAGAGGGGGTAGGTGATTGCTCTTCTATTTTCTGTATAGGAGCGCTAAAGTCTGGGAACATGAATTTGAACGTTCGATAATTCAAATTTAATTCAAATTTGTGTGTTCAAGTTTGGGTCTAGTCCATCTCTAGTCATGAACTTCCTACTGTGCTTCTTCAGAAATCCCCCCCTTAACAATCCTGCGCTTGCCCCTGGATTTAGAGCATTCCAATGTGCAAAAGGCACGTACAGCGCTAGAAGTGCACTATACTGGAGGGGCTACATAGCACTGGCTGGCGCATCATTTTGACATCCATATCACTGTCTTGGTTTGTTAATTAACGAACGTTCAGCGTTAATTTACTGCCACAGTTGTACATTATCAATAATGCACTGTATCGCTAAACTGCAATACTGTGTGTTTTTAAATAGGGCCATTAGACCTCTAAAAGGCCTAACACTAAATTTGTCCAAAAAACTTATAGGGGGGTGGTGGTTTTAGTCCTCAAAAGGACTTTTGGGTCCCAAATTGTGTGAATACAGGAGTGGTTAACAACAAGTGCTAATCCACCACACTAAAATTCACACACAGTAAGCTTCAAAAGCATGGAAAAAACTCTATAACTCCTACACTGTCAGGTCTCCACTAAACTCACTTTAACATACTGACAAGTGGCACCTGTTGCTGCCTTTTATACCCAGGGGGTTGGCACGGGTAAAAACAGCTGCCATTGGTGAATTTGATACATGAAAATCCGCGGATTGGCAGATCTCGGAGATCTGCCATGGAACCAGGTTTGGTTCCACAATCCGGTCCATCTCTAGTTAGTATGCCAATCAGAATTGGTTACAATAAGATTAGAATCTAATTTTAACCAATTCTGACGGGAAAAGAATGTGATTGGTTGGTATACTATATATTGTAACTAATCAGAATAGAATTCTTTTAGAAAGTTCCCCAGACCATTTCCCAGGGCCCTTTACAGCAAGTTACTGTATCATTTTTGCCAAATTTTCGAAAATTCTTTAAAAATTTGAAATCTCCTGTTTTTTCTAAAATTTTTGAACGCAGTTCGGAAAAAATTTGGAAAGCGGAATGCCGGAAAATCCGCGAGATCCGCAATTCGCGGATCTCAGAAATCCGCCGTGGATCCGGTTTCGGATCCGCGAACTGGCCATCTCTAGTCCTGAATCAAACGGTGTGCCATTTGCGTGGGTGCAAATAGAGACGAGGCCACCAACTAGCTCAAATGGGATGCATAAGTGCAGTTACAAGAAAAAAATTAAAAAACGCCACAACCCACCCCCCACACACACACTCTCCCCCTTTTAGTGGTATTTTAGTGAAAACCGGTTAGTACAGAGAGTCGCACACATTTTTGCACACTAATCCTAAAAATTCAATCCGGTCTTTTTTTGGTATCTCTGCAAAATTTCATTATAAAATAGGCTTATTTTCCCTTGAAACCCATTTTCCAATTCAAAATCCAATCTAAAAAATCACATACCCGGAAATCATTTTCCAGGAAGTGATTTTTCATTCATTGGCAAAGATCAATAATTTGGTGGTCAGAAGTGATCACCAAATTTTGATCTCTGTCCCCATTTTTTTTCTAAGCCTTTGCTAAGTAGTAAAGACTTAGAAAAAATCCTATTTATGAATGGAACACTGAGTTCTATTCACAAAATTTATAGTAAGGCTGTCACACTGACAGCCTTACTATAGCAGGTACTGCACTTCGATCTTAATAGAGATCGAAGTGCAGTACCTCCACTACACCACCAGGGGCAAACCGGGGGAAGCCTAAGGGAAGACCCCGGTGAAGCAGGAAATCCTGTGATGTAACCGGGGTCTCCCTTATTGCAGGACTTCCTCCTTCCTCCTGCTCCCGGCAATAGGCTGCCGGCTCTTTAGAAAAGAGCTGCTATCTCCCGATCCCCCCCTCGGATTTGGACAAAACCGAGGGGGGTCGAGGGGGCTAGGGGGGCAGTTGAATGCTGCCCCCCGATCGCCCCTAGCTCAGGGCAATTTAATTTTTTTAAAGGGGAAGCCACAATCTGTGGCAGTTTAAGCCTTTCACGCACAGATCGTGAATATACGATCTGTGGTGCTGAAAGGGTTAAAAGATAACAAACAGACAGGGAGATTCAATAAAAGTTCTTATCATTTAAAATGGTGCTAATTTTGCCCCAACCAATCAGATCTTATTTAACATTTGAAAGCTAACATCTGATTGGTTTGAGCAAAATTAACACCATTTTAAACAATAAGCAGGGAGATTCAATAAAAGTTCTTATCGTTTAAAATGGTGCTAATTTTGCCCCAACCAATCAAATCTTATTTAACATTTGAAAGTTAACATCTGATTGGTTGGGGCAAAATTAGCACCATTTTAAACGATAAGAACTTTTATTGAATAACCCTGAAGAAGTTTTAATGAATAACCCTGAGAATCTTAAAGACTTCTTCCTACACACAGTCTGGAGTGTTCTGGAGTGTTCTCCCTATGTAAAGCAGAGGGCGAACATTTGGGTCTGCACTTTTCCTTTTGCCGCAGACTGTGGTTAAGGGAAATGTTAGGCCAGTTCCGAGAATGAACAGTTGTCAGCCTTGAAAACGCTCAGAACTGCTGTACACTTATTACTGATAAGGGACCAAAGCAGATTGAGGTTACAATTATTTCTGTATGATGACAGTATGGCTGCTACTGGTCGGGAGAGTCCCAATGTGCGCATACCCTAAAAATGCTACACGTGGAGTTAGCCTTAACTTTACATGCTACAATTTTTCTGTAATAAATTAATCTAATTTCATCCAAGGGTTACTCCCAGTTTTATATTATTGCTCCCACCCCTCTTCTTTTGAAATGCATGCTAGCAGCAGATATGTTATTATCTAGAATTATTCACTGTGGAGTTTGAAGACTGCCTTAAGAAGAATTTATCTTCTATCTTTACTCATTTGTCTTAAGTCTTCGATTGCCTGACAAAACTAATGTTTTATTTTCATGGAGCTAAAGGTCAAGAGGTGAGAATAAACTGTTTAAAGGGACACTAAACTGGGTTTTTTACATAAAATCTGAATCTATTATTCACAGGGAGTTGAGGACGCTTATTCCCACCTTCCTGTGAATAATATAATGGCACGGAACACTGCAGCACTTACCATACTTGCGATCCACTCGCAGCTTCTTCTCAGCTGACAGACGAGCTGTCCCGATGGGGCGCCTATCTTTTGTATTGCCGCACATGCGGCGAAGTTAGGTGATCTGTCGGGACAGAATGTAGTGGTTCACAATAAAAATCTGTTAGTGGGAGAAGCTGTAAACATTCACAATGGTTTAACAGATGTGCAACACACATTGGGGCCGATCTACACAGACCCGCTGCGCAAATATATGGAGTTGTAGCGAACCATTTAGCACGACTTTAAATTCATATTAGCGCTGGATGTGTGGGTTACGCAAAAATCACCCGCGCATCCGACGTTTGTGATTCATTATCAAATTTTTCGCTGAATTTTAATGCCAGCAGATAAAGCCCTTACCGCGATTTACCCAGGTACGCAAACGAGATATTGAATAATCAAAGGAGCATTTACTGAGAGCGATAGTGGCTCTGGGTAAATGAGCCTGATTATGTTAAGATAAGGTGATATGGTAAGAAATGTCAGCTTAATATCTTTCATTGCCCTATTAGTAGTCTAGAGTGTGGCTCTCTTATTTGATGTTGGATATCTTTAGAAATTAAAAGTAAATGACTATTATTTTATTACTGGCATGAATCAAGCAAGTTGCTGGAGTGCTGGAGATCTACTGCTTTAATATAAATTCATTATTGGCTGGGGATGGTACCATGGGATGCTGGGAGTTGTAGTATTGTACATTACAAGGAAGAAAAAACAATGGATTTTTACACTAAAAGATGTTTTACATTGTTCTATTCTTATTGTTTTTGCTGTGAGTGCCTATGCTGCTATAGATTCATGGACTGAACAAATAAAGGTTATTCTTTGGATATGATACCGTATGAGCATAAGCCATGTTTTTTTATGCCATCATGTTAAGAAGAAATGCACCAAGAGTTGTATCTGTTATGAGATGCCTTCTCATGAATTACATTAAGCCCATGGGGCTTAGGCAGAAAACACTGGGCTAAAACAGTGAGCTTAGCATTGACAGGGTGTAGCTCGAGCTCTAAAGTAAATGAATGCTGTCATAGACTGACATTTCAGAAAGCATTTAATTTAGTGAGAATATGAGGCTTTACAGTGATGATTAATGGAATAAACCAATGCAAATAACAGTAATAAAGGAAAATGTTTAAAATAGAATGCAAGGAGTAAGAATAGAGATTACAAACAGAAAAAGGTCACAGTAGGAAAAGATGGCATTTAAAGGAGCATTCGTTAAGGTCATAGGGAACTTACAATATGCTTTATAAATATGGCCCTATGGGAAATTATATAAATATAACTATGACATTTTATATACACCATAGGACAAAGTTCTGTGCTCACAAAGGGGTTCTTAAAAGTCAAAAAGGTGTTTAATTTAATCAGAGTGCTTACAGGCACTGTGTTAGACACTTTAAAACCTTTTTGACTTGAGTTCACCTATCATATAGGTTAACTTCCAGTTAAGATCATGGTTGTTAATGTTTTCAAAATATGATTCAAATTCCAAATGGGACCCAATCTACACAACAATCAGATTTAGCATCTAAAAGTCTATTTAGCATCTAAAAAACCTTGACATATGGGAAAGCTTTGCCCCACAGCCATCCCGAACTGCTGTAGATAGTAAATACCACTGAACATAAAATTATTGTGCTATACAAGGAAGCATATGGACTCCAAAATGAATTACTACATATCCCCATCACAAGTACTATATTGAGCCAAATGGTATTTAATTGCCTCAAGACCTTGATGATGTGTGATACATGTATATTTCTTGCCACTCTAAAATGTCAAAAATATGCAAGACATATTAAGTGTCCTTGACATATGGATTAAGTCTCAGGACCAAATGTTGCAACAGTGGAAGAGATTCTCTCCAAGGGACCCTATACCCACTACTATAAGGTATCCCAGAAGTTATCTGTTTGTGGGTCTTGGTTAGACAGTGCAAAATAGTTCAGGTACATGAAACTGCGCTATATTTTGAGTAATTACTGCTAAATTAACCCCATCTGCTATTAATTACCCAAAGTTTCATGAAAAACTCTTGAACAGCAAGTAGAAAGGACCTTATAGGTGGCCCCCAATTAGTGAAGTATATCTTTATGATAATTTGCACTATTAAATATAACTAGACCACCCTTGTCTGAGATTCTGATGACAATAGCTTTGTCATCTTATAAGCTTTATAAGGCAAATCTCTCCTTTTTTAAAGGTTGTCTCTTGTTGGCCTCTATTTATAGATGCCTTTAAAAGCTTAAGAGTTTGTGTTCAATCACTGATTGAAATGTATCCACTATGGGGGAGCTAGAACAAATAAGATAGAAATCTGATTTGGCCTAAATTTTGCAGTTAGTTCCACTTAACTTAATCCCAAATTAGAGGGTTTATGTTCATATACCCTCTCAGATTCAGTGGTACAAATAAGAGTATCCAAATGGGGACTGGAATGTGTAATTTTAGAAAATTGGTCATATAATAACCCTTTAGTATACATTTGTTTATGTCTATTAAAGTTTCAAAGATATTAAAATCAGTAGAAGGAGAAAAAGAAGGTTGAGTTGGTCAGTAAGAAAGGGCCATATTCATAATCTCACGGTATCGCGGTATCACAAGTTAGTGACATTTGTGCTGAACATTTGTTAATAAATGAACGTTCGGTTGTAAAATACCATCTGATAGTAAACTACCAGATGGTATAGTAAATTAAGGCAATGGTATTCTATGCATTATCGTAGATTTACAATCAATATTGGTAATTTATGATTGTTATCGGTAATTTACGAAAACCATCATAAATTAACAATCGCTAAACCGATCTGAAACCCCGTCTTTATTAACATGGCCCAAAGTAGAAGGCTTTGATTTGTATTAAAGTGTTGCATGTCTATTCATTTTAGGGGGTCTTGTTGACATCTTCTACATTTTCCGTGTCTGGTTTGGTGTTACTAGAACATGAGACATGTTTGGGAAAGCTTTCCTAGATCTTGAATTCATTGTGCTAGAATAGGAGAAGAAAGAAGATAGAAGTACCATCCCTAAAATTATCACTGTCAACAAATAAAAAATGAACATGTTTCTTGCAATATTTGGGTGTCTTTAGTATAGGTTTTTGGGGCCTACTATGGGTTCATGAAACTTAAAGGGACTACCAATTTTATTTTTGTTTTTAAATCTAAATTTCAAAATCTCATCTATCTGAAAGTTCTAAATTCCCATGTCCCTCTTCATAATCCCTTTTATCCCTTATGAATTTTTGACCTTTTCAATGCATAACTTCATCTTCCAATTTACACATTTTCTATTTCAGTTGATCTTTTTAAAATTACTAACATTTACTAAAATTATCTAATTGAATGCATTGTTGTTCAATGTCAGTGTAAATTTGATTGGTCAGTGTAAATTTGATTAAGAGATTAAAAAAAGTTACCTACCTGGTGGGAGGTAGAAACAGAGATTATTTAGTGTGGCTTAAGGATTCGTACGTTTTCCACCTTTTTAGGAAAAAAATGAGAGATTAGCTTCCGAGATGACAAAGCTATTGTCATCAAAAACTCAGACAAGCGTGGTCTTGTGGTCATACTAAATAATGCAGATTGTTAAATAGAAATACTTCGCCATTTGAGGGACCACCTTACCTATAAGGTTCTTTTTACTTCCCCTTTGAAAGTTTTTCATGAAACTCAAGTAAATAATTATCAGAAGGGGTTCATTTAGTTGTAATTACTCAAAATATAGCATATTTTCTTGCACCTAATTACTTTATTAAGCCTATCACTGTCTACTCAAGACCCACAAACTTGACAGACTACCATTGGGACACCCTTAGTAGCAGGAATAGGGTCCTATGGAGAGAATCTCTACCAATTTTATTGATGAAAGACTCAATACACATGTCAAAGACACTAAACATATCTTGCACATTTTTGAAAATTGTGGGTGTCAAGAGGGATACTTTTTAAATATTGTAGACACAACCTCATTATACTCATTTATAGTACCCACTCCATTGAGGTCTTTAAGCCATTAAATACCATTTGGCTCAATATAGTACATATGACAGGGATATGCAGTACTTCATTTTGGAGTCTATACACTTCCTTGTATACCACAACAATTGTATATTCAATGGTATTTACAATATGCCAACTTATATATGTGATGGTGGGAAGAGATATGTGTGCTTGGAAAACCATGCATTACTTTTACCTTCCCATATATCAAGTTATTTAGACGCAATAGAGATGATCTTATCATTGTGTGGACCCATTCGGAATTTCAATCATTCTTTGAAACAATTAACAACAATGATCTTAACTTGATGTTCTCCTCTATGATAGGTGTACAATCAATTGAGTTCTTTCCACTTTGCATAGGAAGAACTTTGCATAGAATAATATATTGGGGGCAAATTTGTCACATCCTGCCATGGTATTCAAGGGGGTACCATATGGGTAGTTACTTGTATCAGGAGGAACTGCTCACGAGACTCAGAAAATATTTCTAAATTTTGTTACCTATCCTACCTATAATCTCCAATATAACAAGATCACCAATATAATTAAAAAATCTGTCCCAGTTATGTTTGGTCAAGAGAGGCTCTATGAAATGCTCAAGTGTGGAATTAAGTATGTGGCTCAGAAATTAAAGACCCTAGGGGACATAGTTTAGCCTAACTTCTTTTCCACTAACGGTGGCCATAGATGCTTAAATCCCGGTCGTACAATATTGGGATATCCCAATATCGTACGATCGTCAGATCCTGTATGGACAATCGTTGAAAATCTATCTTACAATAATTACCCCATCAGGCCAGTTAAAAATATTTATGACCCATGGATTGTATGATCGGATTTTAGCGTCTATGGCCACCATTAGAATTTTGATCCTTCATGGCTCAGCTATAAATGCTATAAAAGTGTGGAATGCCCCAGTGTAATATATGCAACTATGTTCAAGTTTGTAAGGAATTTTCCACCACAACCAAGGGTAAAACAAATGACATCATACATTTGGTTAATTTTAAACCAATATATTTACTTACCTTTGATTGTTGCAAGAAACAATTCATATGTTGGGTGCACTACACGCAAACTCAGAAATAAGATGAATAAGCATATAAGTAAAATCAGAAACTAAGACACATCTAGTAGCATGGCAAGATGTTTCTAACCTGTAATAACGGGAACATTAGTTGCCTAAAAATACAGGGTATTAAGAGGAAGACATGTGGAAGAAAGGGGGGGTATGTAAAACTTCTAAAATCAAAAAACAGATGAAAATTCTTTTTACAGATAAGAATACCTGCAGGTCTCAACTCTATTTTCAATGTCACCTACTATATGGGTTAATTTCATGTATGATTATTATTAGCTTGATATAGTATTTTATGAGAAACCTGACTTTTCACCCTTATATAAACATCATCATATTAGGAATAGGGATGGACTAGAATCAAAACTTGAATGCGTGTTCAACATGGATTTTATTGGTTTGTACGAACTCGGACTATTTAAGAACTCTCCGAAATACAAACTTTCAGGGTTTTCCAGACTCGCAGACAAATTTGTGACAATTAGCAAAAATTCCTCAAATTATTGAATTGATATCACTCCACTTTATTGCTCCATAACCCTAGAATGCGGTGTTCTGTACATTTGAGGTTTATCACTGTATTTGAGGGTTACCGAGCACCACATTCGAGGGTTATGGCTGAATTCAAGGGTTAGCAAAAGCTACATTCGAGGATTATTGCTAAATTTGAGGGTTATGGCCGAATTCGAGGGTTAGCGCTTTTTTTTATACGTTTAATAAACATTTGGGGTTAAACTTGCTTTGTTCTGCTATCCGTATTTCATTTTCTATTTTAGCTAGTTTAATTGCTTTCTTTCTTATTACAGCTTTTATACTCCCTGTAAGCCTGTTCGGTTCCCTCCGATTTAAAAATATTTAAATCCTCTTTCTTTTTTTCCATTTCCCTTTTTACCTGGACATTAAGCCAGGCAGGAGAGGACCTAATTTTTTTTACACGTGTTCCCTAAAGTCCCTTAAAATCGTTCCACTTCTATTCAATATCCTTACCTAGGAACAAATCCCCCCAGTCTATGAGCAGGAGCAATTCCTTTAACAACATAAAATTAGCTTTACTAAAGTTATAAGTTTTTGTTAACCCAGTGCACTTTGTTTTTTACAACCTATATTAAATGACACTATATCATGACTAGGGATGGCATAGAACTCGAACCCGAGTTCGAGCCGAACTGTTCGAGTTCGAACGGACCCGGACTTCTCGAACTATCTCGGACGCGGACTTTCGATAATTCCCGGACTTTGGATGATTTATCGAATGTTCGAACGTTCGAATCCGTGGGTAAAATGTACATGGTATATAGGCGCGAACATCGAATCTGCGAGTAAAGTCTCCATTACAGCCTATATACATTACCTCAAACGTTCGAACGCGAAAGCTCGAAAGTAGCGCGCGTGAGAGTAAAATCGATTTTACTTAAGTCCTGGATATTGGAACATGCTCCCCAGACCATTTCCCAGGTCCCACAGCCATTTACATTAAGTTACCATTAATATTTTAGTTGTATTTGACTCGAACTTTTCGAACTATTTGCCTCCCATAGACTTTAATGGGTCCGTTTTCGAACTTTCGAACTTTCACAATAGTTCGAAAGTTCGAAAACGGACCGAACTTTCAATAGTTCGACCATCTCTAATCATGACCACTATTCCCTAAGCTTCCCGTTACCTTCATCAAATGAGCTCAGGGTTATTAGATATCACCAGATCCAACAATGCACCCTGTCTAGTAGGAACTTCTACCATCTATGAAAGAAAATACCCATAAAGAAGATTTAAGAACTTGGTACCCGTTGAGGTGCCTGCAGTTCCTTTACTCCAATCTATGTCAGGGTAATGGAAATCCGAGATAACCAGAACATGCCCCATACCAGCAGCCTTCGTCAACTGCAAATGGAGATTCATTTCCACATCCTCCCTGGCATTTGGCGGCTTATAACATACCCCAACAACTAATTTACTCACTTTCTTGCTTCCTGTACAAAGCTCCACCCATGTTGTTTCTGCCTTATAGTCTATACCCCATCTATCTCATCTTTTAAATTTGGCTTCAATTCTTGTTTAACATACATACATAGTCCCCCTCCTTTCTTATTTACCCTGTCATGTCTAAATAAGGAGTATCCTTTAATGTTTACTGTCCAGTCGTGTGAATCATATTTCTGCTATACCGATCACATCATACCTTTCGTTTAAAGCTATTATTTCTAGTTCTCCAGTTTTTCCAGACAGACTTCTTGCATTTGTAAACATACATTTTAGATTATCATTCAATTTACTTCCAAACTTGGACATACATGCCATCTTATCATCTATGTTCCCCCCTCCCCCGTTTTCACCCTCCATTATCTTATTAGCCCCCTGATCCCTATTCCCTCTGTCTACTCCTGTGCAGTCCAATGTACCCTCCCCCATAACTAGTTTAAAATCTCCTCCAAAATCTTCTCCAAAAGCCCAAATCCCATCTCCTTACACCACACTCTTAGCTACGCATATATATACTCCTAAGCTCCTGTGCTTCCCTAGTGTAGCACGTGGCTGCAGTAGTATTTCTGAAAACACTACCCTTGAGGTCCTTACTTTTAACTTGGCCCCTAACTCTCGGAAATCATTTTTAAGGACCTCACCTCCACCTCTTACTTTGTCATTGGCACCAACATGAACCAAGACCCCAGATCTCTCACAGCCCACCCACTGTTCGGCTTGTTGGGTCTTGGCGGCTGATTACCCTATCTACCCTTCTAGTAATGGAGTCCCCTACCACTACCACCTGCCTATCCTTCCTAACCCCCAATTCTCCCTCCCTTGTATTAGAGATGGCCGTCACCTGGGTGCTCTAGGGAATGGCCTGCTCCATACATGCTACTTCTGAGCACTTAGTTACCTGTACTGCTGATTGGAACTTTGGAGCTAGTTATTTAAACTTGGGTTTTTGTTACTGAACAAGTATCTTGTTACAGTTGAACAACACCAAGTGTTACTATTTTCCCCCTCTGTAATATATGGGACATTATATGACACATTACCAAAAATATTTTCATGGACAAAGACATTTGTAACAGTGTGTTCTTTTTGTGGGAATGTGTACAGATACCATTAACAGAGGCATTTATATATATATATATATATATATATGCATAGTGAGCTTTAGATTCATGTACTTGTGGGACAGAGAGACAGACAGTTACCGCTGTAGTAAAGTTTACATCTTCAAGCTTCACCTGGTGCTTATTTGACATATTCGCGTGAATTTTAACTTAGCTGCCATAAAGGTCACATTAGTACCTCAGATCAGAATTAACCATGAGAATGCAAGCACAATATAAGTATTTGCTTGCACCTCTCAGTAAATTCCCCTAATAGTGTTTAAATAACGCTACTTTCTCTATGTTTAATTGACAGGTTTGAAGAGTTTTAGAAGATTTAGACTGATAGAAATATCAAAATGTCATAGATCCTAATAATTAATCACTTTCAGTTATACTAAACAGAAGCATCATACTATGGCTTTCTGCTTTAATATAGCAAGCAATATCTGGCCCCATTGAGTTTAAAGGGGCACGGTAAGAGTGAAGCAGCTCAGTTGCAGAGAACTTATGTACTTGAGGGCAGACTTAATGAGAATTAATGATTGGGTCATCATGTACAAGATTTTATAAGTTAGAGATACATTGGGTCAGGTCCAAAATCTTTGAAATTAAAAAGCAATGTTTCAAAGGAAACAAGGAAATTATCCACAAAATATACATAATTAATACCACCAAAATTATGAGTAATTGTGCTTATATTTGTTTGTATCTTTATTTTGTATAACACAATTCCATAATAAAAGGTGCAGGTATGGTATGACTGTAGGGAGTGTGTTCAAACTAAGCCTTACATTCGACTCATGCCTTCCAGAAAACACCTCAGGCATGTGTCCTACACAACAGGTGCACACACTCTGAAGTGTGTTTTTTTAGTTTCACGTGTGCACACATATCTCTGTGTTAAAGAATTATACTGCACAAACACAATATGATTAACCAGAGCAAAATCTATTCTAAATAAGTAATCCCTCTAAAGAATACTAAGTGTTAAGCTGTTTTGGAGCTCACATACAGAACACTGAACGCACTGACCTATTTAAAAGGCTAGTACTGTCTAGTAAAAAAGTAACAGTGTTGGATTTCTATAAGATGTTATATACAGTAGTGTGAATTCTATGTAAATTGTACTTGTGATCATTTCTTATTGTTAATTTAGAGGTTTATTCAATAATATGTCAGTTTCACTCATCGCAAAAACACAGATTTTGATGAAAAATCAATCAGCATTGATTAGTCAGATACTGAAATTTTCTTGTCGGCCTCAGAATGATCTATTTAAAATATCAGATCAACAATCTATTGGGCAGAAAAAAAATCTGTCTGTGTGTACCAGAACAAAGGCAGTCCAATGACTACAATAATTAAAAAGAGTATTTGGCCACTGTCTGGCAAATAAAAACCTGTCAATTTTGACATTTGTATTGGGGAAGATGCTGGAACTTTTTTTCTTGATTTTTCTTGATTATGGTTTGGTTTTCTTGATTTTTACAGAATAATGTTAAATGTAATAATCAGCATGCTTTAATTAGGGGCAGATCTTGTCAAACCTGTTTACTTGCTTTTTATGAGGAGCTACTGTAATAATACGTTGGACTATGATATTACAAAAGATGTGCAGAGGCTTAAGATAAAACAAACAGAAGGACTCAGCGCTGAACACAGGATTCTGTTCTACAGAAATAGGTGTTTTATTATTCTTTCAAAATGCTGGACCAGTATGGACTAGGCCATACTGCCGTGTTTTAACATGCGATCGGATTGAGTGTTAAAAAGCACACACTAGTGTTTGCCAATTGTTGTAGCCACACTAGGTCACACCAGGCCATGCATTGTGCTGTCATCGACTAATCAGAGCATGTGTGATTTGCATGTTTTTGCACAATTGCATGGGCAATTGCGCAACATTGCAGCGCAGGGCAACGCACACTAGCGCACTAGAAACGCTCATGCAATTGAGCACATTAAAGCATGCTTGAGTGCACATTTACAGCCACAACTTTGTGCAACTTTTAACTAGCATCTAGGGCCCAATTTATAAAGGCAATAATATGGTAAAACTATTGAATTTGTATCTATTATATAACTTTTCTAATCATCCAGAGTAAGTATAGAAACAACCAAGACCATATAAAAATAATCAAACTTATTTGGTTAATTTCCATATCTAAACCTCTTCTAAAAAATAAACTAATGGTTTTTACAACTGATGAACAACTTTCCCAAATTTAGATGCAGATTCCTTTAAGAAACAACAGTCATTACAACAAAAGTCATTAAAGGGCATCCAAATGCATGAAAAAAGTCCATATACACACTTCCTATCATCTGATATCCCTACTTCCAAGGCAAGTATGATGCAGAGTCCCACTCCAAGGTGAAAGGTTCTTACCTTTACCCCTTCATCAGATGAAGGGGGCTTAGACCCTCGAAACGTTGTGTTTGTCGATGTGTGGTTTGGAATAAACTTACCTTTCACCTTGGAGTGCGACTCTGCATCATACGTTGCTCATTAAAGGGCATGTCCACCCCCAAAACTATAATTTAACCCACTACTGGCCCCACTGTGTAGTGTATAAAAAAGCCTTACCTTACATCCCAGCTACAAATGGTGCTCCTTTAATGTCCCTCCAAAGTCCAGTAAAATGACCACCAGGAGCCTGGCCAAGTCCATATAGGACTCTGCCTCCTGTATCTCCTCCAGGAGAATTTTGCCATGTGCTCTGCAGCCCTCCCCCTCCCTCTCCCTCCCATTTCTCTCTCCCTTCCCCTAGTGTAAATCCCCTTTTCTGTAGTGTAGGGCTCCCTCCCCCAACCCCAACTGCCATATTTATTTCCAGCAAAACTCCCCCGAACATTATTTACATTGCCTCTTTCCCCTCTCAGTCAATCACGGATGTGGCTGCCAGTCCGGCCCCTTGCTTGCAGTTTCATGCAATCAGAGGGCCAAGACTGAACGTCAGAGGAGAGAGGCAAAGTAAGTAATGATCGGGGGAGTTTTGTGACAAATAACTATGGTGTTTGGGGTTGGGGGAGGGAGTCCTACACTACAGAAAAAGTTTTAAAAAGGGGTGGACATGCCCTTTAATCACTTTTCTATCAGAAGAAAATATTTCATAGGTTTCAGAAAAGAATCAATACACTTGTGCAAATCCCTTTAAAAAGTAATTTCTGATAATAAATCAGAAAAGTTTATACAGTAGGTTTAAAGTGGGTTTGGGCTTTCTGAAAAAAAGTTATATCACTCAGTTATATGTGATTATTTTTAGGTGACCTTTATTGTTTCTATACTTTTTTTTACCACATTATTGATATTTTTGATTTTTTACCACATTATTGATATTTTTTGGTTCCTAGTAATAAGATACCTTATAATCTGGGGTAGAAGATACTCCAAAGGTTGCCCTGAATCTCAATCATTTATCTGGTCCACAAAATGATAAACAAAAATTTTTATAGTTGCCCTTCAAATTCTACATTCAGGGTCATGGCCCCTACACAACATTAAAGACAGATATCTGTATTTTCTAAAATCGATGTTTTTCAAACAACCACATCAAAAATGACTAGTTGTAATATAACTCTGTTGTTATAAAATAACAATAATGATTGGTATTTTGTGATTGCACGGTTACTTTACCCCCTCCCGCTATTAGATTTCATACCTGAATAATGCCTAGTATAATGTAACTAATAATCAAAAAACATTCAAATAACCATGGGTATTACTTTGAACTTCTTATATATTGTATCTCCATTATAATTAGATTACATTAATGTTGAGTAAAACAGAGTTATGTGAACCCTGGAAAAATGAATTGCCCATCCGTTTTATTAGATCAAAATGTTGATTGAAATATTTCTGGTGTGAGTATTTCATAGAAAATTCCCTAAATACTGTGAGAAAAACTTTACCCGTGGGTTTCTTTATGCAAGAAAAGAGTTAATGTCATTTATTTTAACAAGAAAATCATTTATATGGAAATAGATACTTTCTTGTGTTTTAAATAAAAACTAATAAAGAAGAATATTTAAATATGTGACAGTATATAATAATTTATAAAATAATGATATATTACATTTAAACAGTAAGGGAATGCAAGGCAAAAGAAAAAAAAATAGAGTTTGACTTTACCTTTATTCAAATAGAGATAAATATTAAACCTGAATGAACACGGAAACATCCAGCATCCATAAAAAATTTAATTAATCCTTAAAGAGGATCTCCAGTGGTTAAAACCACTTTGTGCAATTCAGTTTTATTGAAGAAGGGGAGGTAAAGGAGCTGGAAAGGATGTTAAGCAAGTTAAGCGCTCCTCCACCTCGTCCACTGACAGGTCCCGATGGACTTCCACATAGAATACAGAATCCATCGGTACCTGTCAGAGGACGCAGCGGAGGAGCAAGAGACCAGGTAAGTTGCTTAACTTAGTTCCCGGTTCCTGAACATTATATTCAAGAACAGGAGGTAAGACACAGCTCCTTTACCTTCCTTTCTTCATTAAAACTAAACAGCACAAAGTGGTTTTAACCACTGGAGATACCCTTTAAAACAAATAAGTTCCCATTATTTCCCATGTAATTAAGACCTTCTCTACTTTATATTTTAAAATGTAAACGCTAACAAATATCATCAAACCATTCCAATTATAAATCCTTCCGCTCTTTCTGTTTCCCATTCCCAGTCTAAAGGGATTGTGCCACACAAGGATTTAGCTCACAGGGAAGTGCAACTATAATTAGAGGAGCTTGAGACGAGGAGCAGCACTAACAAAAACATACATTTTTAGGCAACTAATAAAGTTTTGAAATTTAAAAGTATAGCAGTTCAGATCATCATTACATGAAGAAGCATCTGAACTTTATTTAGTATTAGTGTTTCATTTTCATTAAATAGGAACAAAGATGATACATTGCAATGAGTTATTAGTTTAATAATATTAATTGTGTCTGTTAATTGCTCATTTCGAATGTCTTCACATGTTTGGATGGACCCAAAGGGTTACAGAGGAATCCGCTGGTGATCACACAGCCCATTCACCCAAGAAAACAAAGAAAACTGCTAAAATTTAAATACAGAGCCAAAGGGACAGTAAAAAATTTATTTTAAAGGGTATGTCTACCATAAATATAAAACTTTTCTGTAATGTAGCTTCCCCCCTCCAAACCCTAAAAACCCTGTCCATTTTTGAAAAAACTCCAGAGAACATTACTTACCAGCCAGAGATCCCGCAGCCTCAGCCAATGCAATTTACGGGAACGGAGTTGCATTGGGGGCTTGGCCGGCAGCTGTGTCTGTGATTGACTGAGAGTAAGCCAATCACAGATGTGGCTGCCGGCTATTGAGTTAGCCATGGGATCCCAGGCTGGTAAGTAATGTTCTGAGGAGTTTTTTAAAAATAGATAATGCAGTTCGGGTTGGGAGGGGGGAAGCTATATTACAGAAAAAGGTACACTAAAATGGCTGCCCGATGGATCTAGATGGTGGAAGAGAGGGGGGGAGGGGGGAAATCAGCTACACAGTGCACGTCACTTTTCTCCTGAAGGCTACAGGAGGGGCAGAGAAACCTTTACATAGGAAGAAAGGCTCCTACTATTCATGTTGGACAAGCACTGCAGAGGAACTATTTGGAGCAGAGATGTAAGGTAAGGATTTTTTAACACTAAGCACTGGGGCCAGCATGGGGTTAAATTACAGTTTTGGGGGTGGACATGCCCTTTAATAAATAATAGGAGTCAGTAGGAGTAAGATAGATATGTAAATGAGTGATAATAAAGATATAGAATGTTAGCCCCTGGTCTCAGATTTCCTGGTGGGCCCCAACAGTCCAGTCTGACACTGCAGAGAGCCACAATCGCTCTGGGTAAATGTCCCGAAATGCATTCATAAAGGGGTTTGCAATTGTGAGTAAATCCATTTTTGGTGATATTGAATCAGTTAGCTTTAACTTCTTAAAAGGTCAATCCATTTTGTGATTTACCCATAGCACAACTTTTAGCTGGTGTTAACGGGTATTGAATGTGTTAACATGGCTTTCATTCCTTTAAAGTGCTCTGTGGCTCTGGGTAAATGATTGGCATAGTCTTTTCCTTCTGAAAGTGAATATATATATAAAGAACAACTACAACACCCAACATTCACTCTGTAGTTGAGGAGTTGTAGTTTTCAAACATTTTTGAGGCACACGTATTCACTTTCTTATATAAATTTGGCCATGCCCAAAAGAGCTTACAATCTAAGTAGCCTATGAATATGTGCGTAAACCTGAGTGCACGGAGGAAACCCACACAAGCACAGGTAGAACACACAAGCTCATTGCATATGTAGCCAAGTGTGGAAAAATTAAGCGTGAAAGGTGTGCTAACTACTGAGTCGCCATTAGAGATGGCTGAACTTTCAAAAGTTCGGTCCCTTTTCGAACTTCTAAAAAATGTGAAAGTCCGAAAATGGACCCATTAACGTCAATGGGGAGTAAATAATATTGCAGTGTAAATTTACCTTACAGGCCTCTGGGAGATGGTCTGGACAACACGTCTGTACGCGGGGAACAGCATAAAAAACGGATGTAGCGCACGGTTTCCGCATGCCGTTCGGAAGCAGCCATTCGAGGCCTGCTGAACATTCAAAAATCCTCATACATTCGAGTATTCTCGAATGTTCGAAGATTTTCGAAAATAGTTCCGCGAGTCCGGAAAATCAAACTAGTTTGAACCCGAACTAGTTCAAATAGTTCGAGTTCGTCTGAACTCATAAACTTCGGCTCGAACTCGGGTTTGAGTTCTAGTCCATCCCTAGTCACCATGATGAAGTAAACCAACTACAGAGTTTAAGAATTTATAAACAGACCCATTTTCTAATATTGCTATATTATTTAATCAGCTGAATGTTAATTAAAACCAGAATTTACCATGTCTCCCATTGAAATGTTTGTGTTTATTAATTTGGCTTTATATTTAATGAAAGATGTTCATCTTTTCTATACTTGACATTTAGAATGTTAATCCATGTTTGTTTAAGTTTTTTTACAGGTCATCTTTTCTTAGAAAATGAAACAATGATGTGTTGAATGAACAGAGTTAGCTAAGGTTATTAAGACTCAGTTATGGTTTGGTACTTCCTGTTCAATAGTGAGAATTGTGACCAGTAATTTAGGTATTCAAATCCTTTTAAGGAAAGATAAGTCAAAGGGTAACTGTTATCTCCAATTTCCGTAAACTACGTGATAAAAAGTCTTTCGTTGTAACTACAAAATGAACCTTAAATTACATCTCTATGTCAAATATGTTATTGCTGGAAAGGTTTAGCAATATTAATTCCTGCTTGAATACTTCCTGTTTTCAGCCATGTGACCAGCCTCTGCCTCTTATTAACTGACATTTTTTTTTTAATGTCTGTGCAGGTACTTCCTGTTTTCCTCAGCATTAGGAATTAATCGAACATGCTGGAGGGGAGAAGCAGAGGTCAGGTAATGTCTCTCAACCAACTAGAAGCAGGAACTTTGAACATTCATCACAATTAAACTTCTTACAGGCTATAGCCAGAGATGTGATTCAGGGCTCATTTTAGATTGCAGGTTTTCATTTAACCCTAATTTGTTTGGAGACAACAGTTGCCCTTTATAGAAAATATACATTTTGCTACAAGAAATATGTCTATGGATTTATATTTGAAATGTACATGGACCATCCTTTTGGTTGATGTATACATTTATTTTCAGTAAATAATAATCACTCATCACTAAAATATTTGATTAACTAATACTGTAAGTAATAAAACAAATAACACGTAACACGGTAAAATTAATGTAGGAGGTACATAGGAAACCAGTAAAATTACTTTATTCAGACATGGCACGTGGTCCCACGAAACATAATGCCTGTCCTTACCTTGATATGTCTATATAACAGGTTTAACTGGATTCCTACGTACATCCTGAGTTTATGAGATTGTGATTCTTAAAGGGTCACTATAATGCAGGTATTCAATGACTGAAATTCTAGAGGTAGGCATATTTGCTCCTGCTTCTTATAAAATTAAAGATTTTTACTGTTACCCATAGTGGCATGTTATCATATTAGATTATATTACCTGGTTTGGTGTGCAAAGACAAAATATTAAATGCTTAAAGCATATGTGAGAGATCTTATTAGTTAACTAATTTTATTAATCAACAGAAAGTTGCATTACCAGGGGGTGCAAGCCGGGTGTTACAGACTTGTAAGCCAAAGTTGTGCATCTGTGCCACAGCCCCCCCTTTACAGTCCTGCAGATCAAATGTATGTATCAGCACCACCCCACAGACAAAGCCCCAGTACACATAAGCCTTGTTTAAAGGGCAACTGTGGTCTCCAAACAAGTTAGGGTTGAATGAAAGCCTGCAGTATTGTTTTTATAATGAGCCAACAATCACATCTCTGGCTTCGCCCTTTGAGAAATTATATTGAGGTTAATTTTCAAACTTCCTGCTTCCAGTAGGTTGAGTGACATCACCTTACCTCTGCTAGCCCCTCTTCCCCAGGGGGAGAAGCATGCTCAGTAAAGATTTAATGATGAGGAAATCAGGAAGTACCTGGGGAAAAAATTGACAGTTGAGAAGGGGAGCCTATTAATGCAGGCAGGGGCTGGTCACATGACAACAAGCTGGTCACATGGCTGAAAACATGAAAAGTTCAAGCAGAAAGTAATATTGCTAAACCTTTCCAGCAATAACTTCTCACAAATTTTATCTAGAGATGTGATTTAGGTTTTATTGTGAAGGTATGATGGAAGGCTTTTTATATAATCCTTACTAGTTTGGAAGAATTGGAGACCACAGTTACCCTGTCTGTATGTTGTGCTGTTCTGTAGGGAGTGATTCAATGATTTCTTCCGACACAGCTCACCTGCCCAAGTTCCCATGATGCAAAAATCCCTGTGCGAGATTTTGTACATTGCGGCATCACCTGCGCCACGCTATTTCCGAACATTCTCAAAAATGGCAACACATACTCAGTGTAAAACCCACACTAACCCGATAATACATCTGATAGCGTAGGTTTTACACTGACTTGCAATATTGCATCGCCCCCTTAGTGTGTTAAGTGTTACTTAATGATGTATGCACAATATATAAAAGCACACACTGCAGAAACTGTAAGACAGGTGTTAGACTTGATTCGAAGCAGGCCAAGGCAAGCGGCATTCAGCAGCATATTGTGTATGACCAGGGGGTGTTATGGATGTGGTAGGTGCCAGTAACAAATCTTGCTCAGAGTGCTATTTATCCTAAGGCCGGGCCTGAATACAAGGAAACAAGGGATAGAGCTTTTAATACTATTTGTTCTTGATTAAAGGGGAAGTTCAGTGCAAATACATATACCTTTAGGAAAAAAGTGCAGTATTTTTCCTTAACCCATTAATGACCTTAACCCATTTGCATTTTTTCTGTTTATAAATAAATGCTTCTGAAATACCTACTTCCTGTTTGTTCCTAATAGAGACATTTATGGTCTTGCCCTTGACCCAGCACCTGGGTTGATTCAGTTGCTCAGTAGAGATCTGAGCATGTTTGACCCAACAGCTAATCAGTAGAAATTACTGTTAGGAACATTCCAAGGATGTGTGCATTCTGGGAAGAGGAACCGTTTACAGAACCTGTAATGTCAGCTCACTAATGTCAGCAGAATGGAACTGCAAGGGGTATAAATTCAACTGGTTTTCAGTTGATATGTAGAATAACTAGGCGTGTATAATATAAGCCAAGAATTTGAAAATAATGATATTTTCCACTGAACTTTAATGGCAATATGTAACAATCTAATATAATTTTTTATTGCATATTGTTTGTCACACATAAAGAAACTGTGCGTCACATAGTAATGGCAGCGGAAATATACAGAAGCATTTGTATACCTAGGTATCACTGGGCTCCTCAACAAATCTATAATGCCCCTCCCCCTTCCTGCTTCACCTGCAGTGATTTTTCCATTTGGCAAACTGTATCTGCCAAATGGAAAATAAGAATATGGGGCCCCTTGGCTTCCATGCTCCCATAATAGTTACGATCCTGTAAAGGTCATATTGGTCATAAAGGTTTTTGATAGCAGACATTTGCCCTAAAATAGTTTAGTATATGTTGGTAACTAGAAAATATTTGTAAATGTGACTTTTTCAGTCTTGGCAGGGAAGACTGATAAACCAGTCCCCCTTAAACGAAATAGTATTGAGAATACTAGTACAAATAAAGAATTTTAGAAATTCTATACTAAACAGTTTAAAAATATATTTACTTTTTATGCATTAGTCTTCCTTTAAGATAGCATGTGCCCATTGGCCCAATGTGAAAATAAAATTTACCGATAACGACCTTTATTTAGCGATATCGGTAAATAACGGTCGTTATCGGTAAATAACGGTCGTTACCGGTAATAAACCGGTCGTTATTTTACGATAACGATCGGTATTTTACGATAACGATACCGATCTTTTAAAAATAGGGCCCTATGTCTGTAGCAATAATTTAGAGTACCCAGGATTTCCCCAGTTTTTAGCAAGTATCAATGGAGCATTGTTCAGCAATGGTTCCCTTGGTTGGTCTGGCAGTTGGCAGTAAAATCTGTCACTAACAACACATAAATGAGGGAATATAAATGACAGAACAATAACCTGTCTACTCTAATGTACCAAGGATTATAGTTAGTTTAAAAACAGTTTTGTATTGCAGCATCGCAGTATTTGTAATATGGTAGCATGTTCGTTTTTTTAACATCAGCAGATGACCGAGTCTTAAAAACACAAAAAAGTAAGAAATTAAATATCAGATTCTGTGCTATTTCTGCATTGTGATATCTACATTGCCTATGTATTTTAACACCAAAGGGAAGCACCGTTTGACCCTAGGCTTCTATTAAAGATGGATGTTTCTTTCTGCTATTTACATATTGATGGCAATAGATGCCATAGCATTCTCCAAAGGTCTTAGGCAGGCTCAATCATTTAGCAAACTGATCCTCTTATATAAGTCAAAAATAACCAGTATAAGTTATTCCATATCAGTCAATAAAATACTACATAAACATACATTTTTATTGATTATTTTTATTGATAGTACCATGTAAGGATGACATGAGTGTGTGACACCTCACTCACTATATAGGCTTACCTTAAGCCACATACAATTGTGCGATATAGCTAACAACACTTGATACCCAATTGGGCGAAGATGGTGAGACGAACAGCCGTTCCGGCCAGTAATCACATGTGTGGCCTTTCGTACGAGTGGTGCTACAGGTGCATAGTGCAACAATGTTTCGGTCCTGGGCTAAGGACCTTTATCAAGTTTCATGCATTCATTTGGCAAACAGTTTTAAGTGCATAAATAACCTCCAACAACAACAAACCCCTCCCCTGTGTTGTTGGATTTATGCAAGCTCAAAAAAGGAGTGGTTATATATATATATATATATATATATGTATATATATATATATATATATATATACGAATACACGAAGGCACTCACAGGTCTTTGTAGATAAAAATGAACTTTTATTATCATCAGCAGATAAAAACGCTATCTACACATTTCAGCAATGAAGCCGTCCTCAGGATATGAGGTTTTCACTGAGAGGTAAGTATTTATAGACACTCCACCTGACGAGCCAGCACTGAACAAGTTAAAAGCACATACGTCACATAATTAATTCCACACTAAATAAAATCATATTAAAAGCTTCACTTAAGCCTACAGAGAAGATTGAACACTGGAGGAAAAAATAACAATCACTGTATCACTATATGAAAAGAGTTAATATAATATACATAATAGGTAAACTGCCATGAGCAGATTAAACCCGTATAAAAAAATCAGGGAAAGAGCAGCACTGGATACAAAAAAGCAGATTATAGGAAACATTGGTATGCAAGTTTCTCATTGAGTCCCTTGGGGGATAGGGTGCCCAATGTATATATCCACTTACACTCTTTTTACAAGAGCAAGTTATCATGATCAACATTGGCCGCAAGTTCAGAACTGGAGAGACCATCGAAGATCATACATTTCAAAGTGGAGATAAAATATCCAGCGAAATGAAAATGTCTGGCGACCGAAAAGTCACCAAATTTAGTATTGGGCATTGAATTACTTTTAGCAGCCAAGGCAGAGCGTATAGACGATAGATGGTTCGCCATGCGTTCCTTAAACTCGTCCGGGTCTTACCTATGTAGAGCAGTCCACAAGGGCATACAATATAATATATGACCCATTTGCTGTCACATGAGAATTTTTGGTTGATCCTTATTCGCTTGCCACTGTGGGGGTGGGCAAAATCCTTGCCGACAAGGATAGAACGGCAAGTGATGCAATCAGGGAATCTGTAACATCACACCTTTTTAAAACCCCAGAAAGGCCCAGCGTCACCATACAACCGAGGGGTAACATCAGTACAGACCAAGAGACCTGACAGGTTGTGCCCACGTCTATAGGTATGTTGAAGACGGGATTGGTTAAAAGGTAAGTGCCTGTCCTTTTTTATTAGATCCCAATTTTTGTTGGTAATAGCCCTCATTTCACAGATATAGGGACAATAAGTAGTACAAAAATCAATTCCATGTTGATCAGACTCTTTATCCTTGGGGACTAGAGATGTCCGAACTTCGAAAAATCCGGTCCGCTCGAGGATCCGTTAAAATGTATTAAAATGAAAGTTCGGCAAAATCCGCATTAAAAGTGGTCTAAATAGCCTTGGTAACGTACACTTAATCACTCAGGGACCTGGGTAATGACCTTAGAAACACGTATCAATGCCTACAATACCTAAAAATTACAGTCCGCTAGCGTGAATTTAAAAAAACGGTATTTTTCGAAAATACGAGGATTCCCGTAAAAACGAAGATTTCCGTAAAAACGAGGATTCTCGTAAAACCGCGGATTTTCGTAAAAACGAGGAATTTCGTAAAAACGAGGAACCGGAACTTCCTGCCTGCAAAATGGTTCTGCTAGGCAACTCTATGCCATGCAGTACCTCCTGGCCAGGGGGTACGATGATTTCCCCCCTGGCACCTATCATGTGCGGCGCCGAAAGCGCAGGATTATAGACACAGTTAAACACACTTTACTGACCCACCCTTTTAGTTACATGGCAGCCCTATTTGAAGGGAAAGTAAAGTCAAAAATAAAATGTTGATCAATTATTAAAAATTGATTTTTACACTCCAAAATTAAAAATGTTGTGTTACCCACAAAATCTAGATACAAGTACACACAGCTACTGATGCTCCCCTACACCCAACCAACTTTTCCCTTTCCCTGGCTACAATACACACAATAAAAACTTAGCCAGAATAAGGTATGAAATCATTGTCATAGAAATATGATTGACTTTTAAAGCAACTATAACATATTGCCCTATTTAATCTGTATTTTCAAGCAGAATCCAAAGTATATAATTAAATATATCCTTTAGATATATCATTCATTATGTATTTTTTTATTTTAATTTGCAGCTGAATCTTCCTCCGACACCCCACCCCCACCACCGTCCCCGCCAGAGGAAGAATGTAAGTGCAGCCTATTGGAAAAAAAAATTTCTAAATTTGTCATTTGTCCAAGGCCACATTACAGCGCACACGAGCGCTCCAGAAACAAGCATAGAAGCGCGTGTTTCTGGTGCGCTCATGTGTATTGCCGCGCGAGTGCAGTACGATTGCACAATTGTGCAAAAATTGAGGATGACATTAATTGTGCCACACTATTGTGTGCTTTTTAACACGTAGATGTGTCCAAGCCCTTTATCCAAATGTTTGCATATTTTTTGACAACTTCTCAGAGAATTTTTTAGTAAATGTATTCGAACATTTAATGTGAGAGTTAAAATAAATTTCCTTTTTTTTTTAGCACTACCACCAACTAGCCCTCAGGCTCCGGGCAGCCCATTGCCCCCTCCGGGCTCTCCATCGCCCCCGCCGGGCAGTCCACCGCCCCAAGTGGAGGCACCTGGCACCAGCCAGACACGTAAGTGCATCCTAAGCAATTTTTTTATCTTTTTATTGACCTTGATTGTCAGCAAATAATTAGTGAAATTATCAGTGATAATTAAGTGAATTTTATTATTTCACTGATAAAAATTTTCGTAAAAAAAAAATGCAACAAATCTATTAATTTGGCTTGAGAGAAAAGATCTTCTCATTTCTCATTCCCATTTATTGTCCCCGACTCCCCATTGTTTGGGCTGTATCTTGTCCCTCAAAGAAATGTTCACTACATAGCCTTTTAGGAAATGTTCTTATACATGTAATATATTACTAATGGATTGGACAGTGATTGTTGAAATAAAACATTTTTTTTCTAGAAGCAGGACCAGCCTCTACAGGCCCTTCACCCTCTCCATGCCCTCCACCCTCTCCAGTCCCTCCACCCTCTCCAGGCCCTCCACCCTCTCCAGCCCCTCTAGGCCCTCCACCCTCTCCAGCCCCTCCAGGCCCTCCACCCTTTCCAGCCCCTCCAGCACCTCCAGCACCGCCAGCCTCTCCAGTGTCTCTGGTGGCCATGATTGAAAATCGTAAGTAAATCATATGCAACGTTAATGAAATGTTATATACAAGACTATTAATATCTTTATTTTCCCAGTGTAAAATCCACGCTACATGATGCAACATTGGGTACTGTGGGTTTGACAATGCTTTTATGGGGGCTGCACCACTTCCAAAAATTTTGTATGTAACATAGTCCTAGTGATACAAAACCAAGAATGTTCTGATACAATTTCGCAATAAACGTAATGTTTTATGCCAGCATTACCTCCTGCTGTTTATCAGTGATCCCCCATGATGCAATAATATCGCTTTAAGTGGAAGTTCAGTGATAATATATATACTTTTAAGATTTTATCCATCCCAATGACCTTAATCTGCCCATTCAGCATTGTGTCTGTGTATAAATAAATGCAACGGAAATACTGACTTCCTGTTTGCAGGACCCCTAATAGAGATCGTTATGGTGTTTCCCTTGACCCAGTCCCTGGGTTGATTCAGTTGCTGCTCAGTAGAGATCTGAGCATGTGTAACCCATCCAACAGCCAATCAGTTAAAATCACTGTTACCATAACTAGGTATGCATAATATAAACTAAGAATTTCCCTGGATCAACCAGAACTACAGTATATGTATTAATACCAGCAATTCTCAATATTATATAGTATCCCTGTACCAACCAGAACTACAGTATATGTATTAATACCAGTAATTCTCAATATTATATAGTATCCCTGTACCAACCAGAACTACAGTATATGTATTAATACCAGCAATTCTCAATATTTTTTAGTTTTATAAACTTATCTAGCCTACTTTTAAAGCTATTCAATGAACCTGCCATTACCACATCTGCTGGAAGACAGTTCCACAGTTTTTACCGTTCTCACTGAAAATTCTTCTCTTCCAATCTTAAAGGATGTCCATGTGTCCTCTGATATAACCTATTCATGAACAATGCACTAGAGAGTTTATTGTTTGGCCCATTCATATATTTATATAAAGTGGTCATCTTCCCACACAAATGTTGTGTCTAATCTGCCTGCATAGTCAAGCCCCTCCATTCCCTTTATTATTTTAGTTGCTCTTCTCTGAACTGCTTCTATTTCTAGAATGTCCCTTTCGTATATGGGATTCCAAAACTGCACTGCATATTCTAATTGAATATTTTTCTCTCTGGAATCTATTTCTCTCTTTATATAAGACAATATCTTACTAGCTCTAGCCATTGCTGCCCTGTATTGTTTGCTACATCTAAGTCTGTTATGTTCCAGAACTGCCAAATCTTTTCCATTAGAGATTCACTTAACACAGAGTTATTTATGTTGTAGGTGGCACAAGGATTGTTAAACCCCAAATGCACTACCTTACATTTATCAACATTGAATCTCATGCCCATTTTGATAATCTAACTAGGTCTGCTTGGAGCAATTGCACACCATTTGACGTTTCCAAGGCTTTACATAGTTTAGTGTCATCAGCAAACACACAGACCTTGCTCTCAATGCCCCCCTTAAGTTATTTATAAACAGATTAAAAAGAAGTGGCCCCAGTACAGATCCCGGAGGCACTCCTCTTAGAACTTTAGCCCACATAGATGTAGCTCCATTGACCACCACTCTCTACTTGCTGATTTCATTTGATGAAGAGTGTTTAGAGTTTGTTAGTCACGTGGATTTAGAATAACGAACTCACACACGTACATATCTAAAATTAAAAAAGTCATTTTAAATTATATTTTATTCTGTTAGATTAACTGGACTTGATGTTAAGCTTTTAAAGATGTTTCACTAATCATCTGACTGGTTTTCTCAATTCAGAAAAACTTGTATAAGAATCTATTTGCAACAAATACCCTGGAAGGTCCCAATCAGCATATACTATAACAGCAAGGTGTTAGGGACTTTCTGAATGCAAGGTGTTGATTGCATTGTGGCTAAGAGGTGTTATCAAAACTTCCCAGGGTAAGGCATCAAAACAGCATTGTACATGGTAGACAGTTGAGGTCGGACCCCCCCCCTCCTATTCAAGCTTGGTTTCTTTATTTTGACATAAATGGCCTCTTTGACACCTCTCACCTGAACTAATCCTGTTCCTGGCAATATGTTGACATTACAATCTTCAATCTTATGTCTTTTTCCTTTTAGATGAATACAATAGATATACCATCACCTGAATGAATGAGAACCTTTACAAGCACTTTATTTTGTGGCTTTTAACAAATATTGTCAAGATAGAAGACTGCTCATAGCTGGTGGTCATCTTTTATTTGAAGCATGTAGAAAAAAAATACATTTGTATAAATAAATGAAAAATAAATACAATAACATAGTATTTTACTATTATTTTTTTTGATACCTATTAAGGTCTATGACACACAAGGAGACAGCTGCTACTGGTAGACAATGATAATTTATTGTTTTCATTAGAGAAGATAGGCAAAATTGTCTCCCCCATCGCATGAAACAAAATAGTATTATTTCTAAACTGTTATAGAAGCAGCTACTAATCTCCTGGTGTAAAATGGACTTTACATCAAACAAACCCCAAAACAAAGGCAGTTAATCTGTCTGATTATTTGGTATTCTCAACGTGTTAAGAGAAAAGACCCCCTGGACTGATACTTCCCTAAAGAAAATCTAGTTTCAGATTTTTCCCGGATTAGCATGTTAATAAATTACTTAGAACATTACTTTTATTTGACAGTATTTTTGTTTAAATATGAAATCTATATCTTTTATTTAATGTGAATGATTTTTAGAATATAGGTTTCCTTTTTTTATTCTAACCTGCAGGCAGACCTAAAATATAAATATATATATATATAACAATGCTTACGCAGTATGTACTTCACACATAGGCAATGTATCCTACATGATTCATAAGATGAAAAATCAGCATTATATGCAGATTACAAAGCATAAAAATGAGCTGTCATTAGTCAGAAAAGACAGAAATTTTCAATAAAGAAAAGGAATGAAGCTGCCAGGGTTGCAGTAGTTGGGGCGGATCCTCATCATAATCCATCCCTGCCAATCTTTACACTGCCAGTAGGGAAAACTATATCCATGGCAACCAGTCGTACCATTCCAACCCACACCAATGATGCTTCCAATCTTAACTGTCAAATATTCTATGCACATCATGTAAAATAGGTCTCTCTTTTCTTATACCTCTGTGCAAGTCGTTTCCCTGGCTACATGTTTATGCAAATGAGGATTGTCACATTTCTATCTGGTTGATTGAACGCTGAATGTGTTTCATACCTGGCCAGTGCAACATCACACTTGTGCCAACTAGACTAAAATTTAATTATGAGAATTACATGGAATAACGACCGTGCACCTACAATTAGCTGAATAGCCCTATGTTCCTTGATTACACCTCAGAGACGCGTGCTGGCAAGCGCTGTAACACTGATACAGAAATGGGGCTAAATTGGTCCTGATGTTGTTGCTTTGTTTTTCTAGCAGGGAAAAGATTGTGTCTAGTTTTATTGAAACATTCACTACAAAGACTTCCAGTAATTAGATTTTAAAGGAATTCCTCCTTTCATCATATCAGCATATTAATGTGACACTTCAATATTTTTGTCACAACAAAAAGCTTTTCTTTATGAACCATTAATCAGCCCGTTTATTCCTCTTGCTTTTTATGCCTAATCTGATATTAATCAATGAAACCAGTCATTTAGAAACCCTAGAAATCCCCCATTTGTACGCATGTTAGAAAGCAAAAAAATGATTAATATTTTATTATTGTCTTAACAAATCCATTTTGTAAATAAAGAAAACAAAATGGAACTTGATTTGAAAACACTTCTGCATTGTAAACCCTTATTTATTTTTGCTGTAGGTTGACCATTATGCTTACTGTTACTATCCACTTTACTATAGTCATTTCTAGTATGTAATACTTATTCTTTATTAGGTACACCACTCATTATAATATACAGTACATGAGCAAATGTTTTGTGCATTTTTTATCTAGTTGTCTGTTTACCGCAATATCAGTATCTGAGCCTTTTAGTCTTTTTAGTCTCTGCAGTACGTTTCCTGGTTAACAGGGCAATGAAGATTTATTGATTTATTAATTCTGCTCATACACACCCAAAATAAACATTTCAACATTTATGCCCTGATAATTCCGACTGACAGATGTATCAATTGATATACTGATCGGTCTGATTCAGATATTCGTCACTGCTGATTATGCCATCAATTGAAGACCGCACAGTCAGGTGTAGGTTTCTGACTTCTGATCATTTGGACTGACCAATTTTGCAGATCACCATTTCAACCTATCAAGGTGGACTGAAATATTGTCTCATGTTCCAGCCCAGCGGACAGCTTAGGTCAGGTGATGATGTTGCTGAATACAATTAAAGGAGTCGGAGGTTGCAAAAAGTCATTTGACATTTAGATGGCTCAGTTGCCAATACTAACTACATTTAGCAGATACATAAATAAATAGAATACTGTTTTTTAAAGGGCATGTCCACCCCCAAAACT